>CM060093.1:419524-1074524 GCA_030522485.1 Stenchaetothrips biformis | reverse complement strand
AGCGCGGCGGGGCCGGCTGTGGAGCGGGTGGCCTACCCCGCCCATGGCAGGCGCTAGTCGCCGGTTAGCTCGCTCGCAGCAGCTGCGTCCACAACACAGCGCCAACGCGGAGCGCCACTGCCAGGGGGAGACTGCAGGGGAGAGACTCTCTGGGGGAGACTGCTCTCCGGGAGGGCCCCGCGGGGAGCGGCGCGCCAGACACATGCGGGCCGAAAACTTGCGCAACGATACCGCACGCGCTGTTTGCATACCGCCTCAGCCGCACCGGAGGGTAAAGTGTTGACCTCCCCCCCCCCCACCCCCTCCAGAAACCGCGCGCCCGGACACTGCCACGACGTCGTCCTCGGATCCCGCGGGAAGGGAGAATGAAACAAGCCGCGGAAGGGAAGCGGGTAGCAGAGGAATATTTAGCATTTCCTCGCGCAGTCGGAATGATGCGCAGCTGGTTCAGCGTGGCCAGAGGGAAGGGCCCCCGGATCACTCCGATCTGCGCTAGAATAATTTCGGACTGGCGTGCCCGCAGCCTCAGACGTCGCGCTGTCGAAACATTTCAATTTGCTCTGACTGGAATAAATCAGGGGGAACCAACGAAGCGAGCGCGAGGTGCTGCTATTCGGCTGCTGGTGTCCCGTTTCCTGTTAACAGAGTCGCGCCCGGAATGGGGCCAAGCTAGTCGAGTTGCTGCGGACCCCGCCGCTGGCGCGCTCGACACATTGGCCGCCATGTACTCCCATGGTGCTAAAGACTGCAACCCCCCTCCCCCTCCCCCCCACTTCCCGACCGCACTGCACCGGACACAGCGCCCCTCGAGACGAAGGCACGGCGCGGCGAGATACCGAACGAGAGGCCTGCAAGAGGCTCGGACAGAGCCGCTGTGAAAATACAAAAAGGCGAAAAATATAAGAAAACAAAAAAAAAATAGGTCAGCAGTGACCGTCAATAGAAGCGGGGGCTGTCAACTGTGCCCAAGTGCCCCAACCCTCCCTCCCCGCAGGGCCGCGCCAGGCCGCCCCCAGGCAGGGCGGTGGAAAGCGCGCATTCGGGAGGATATTGAGATGGCAATATGACCGAGCGAGGCAACGTGCGCCCGGAAGAAAAGGAGAGAGAGAGAGAAAGGGGAAGGGGAGGCATTGAGACGCACTGTTCTCTGGCAGCACGGCCGCCCTGCCTGCGAGGCGCCCTTGAACTTTATCCGGCCCTTCTTCTTTCCTGCATCTGCCTAGAGCCAGGCGGAGCGCCAACGCCCTACGGCAGCCTGCCCTATGGCCTGCCCTACGGCCTGCCCTACGGCCTGCCCTACGCAGGGCCGCTGCCCAGGGCGGTTGCGAGCCACTCCGGCGGTGGTCGGGGCGACGGCGGGACACACGGCCGCCACCAAACAGGCCGCCGTTGTCGTGAGCCCCAGCGAGGAGGTGGGCCATTCTGCACAAAAATAACAAAGTACCCCTCCCTCCGCCGGGCGGCCGGGAGGGGCGGGACTCTGACCTCCCTAGAAAGATCTATACTGCGAGAAGGACAGCGCGGCGCCAGGAAGGAGGCGATAGAAACGAAAACAATCCCGAAACAGAGGCAGGAGGGGGGGGGGAACAGAGCCGGGGAAATGCTGAATGCCTGGCAAGGATTAGATGATCGCCGCGAGGCAAGAGGCGGCGCCTCTGCGAAACGCGTCGTCCAAGTCGACAAACGCGCGAGTGCGAGCGCCAAAGCTCATTTCAAATCTGGTTGGCTTCCCCTCCCTACTCCGGCCGTTTTGATTGACAGCGAATCTGATGGCGCGTGCAGCCTGCTAAGAGCACAGCCTCACACGCCGCCGCGGCGCGCCGGGCCACCCAAGCACCACCCACTTTTCCATTTCCCAGAGCGGCGAGCTACTTTCTAATTTGAGGAAATCTATTTCCCTACTGTCCCCCTGGCGCTGCTGGCTGATTCGTTCTGTCTCTCTCGCGCGGCCAGGGCGACCCGTCGGGGTGCGAGGGAGAGAGAAGGCGTTCCTGGCGCCGCGCCGGGCGCCCCCCCCCCCCTCCAGGAAGACGGGGCCCCGCCCATGGCACGGCCCATGGCCCGGCCAGAGCGGACACCACGTCAGAGGGAGAAAAGTTGTGGCCTTGTTTTGAATAGGCACAATTAGCTGTGCCCCTTCCGGGGTCCTCGCCGGCACACCACGGCGGCCCCGCACCCTCCGGGGCTCCATTCGGCTCCTTGTAGTAATTGCCTTGCAGTGTGCAGGACCCCGTCGGGGGCCCCGGAGGCAGGCCACGGGCCCACTGTGCCGCGTACTCCGCTCCGTCGCACTGTTATTCAGCGAATGTGACGTCCTATTCGATAGAATGTGAATGTAGTCACGTTCGTTTGAATATGATGTCACATTCGTTTGAATGTTGATCCACGTTAAAAAAACAGTGCCTTGGAGCGTGCAGCCGGAGGCCGTGCTGGAGGTTGAGCTGGAGGCGGTCCAACAACTTGCCTGGCCTGTTTTCAAGGCCTTGTCACCGTCTCTAATTATTTGCCACGTCGGACCGGCTGACCGGCGCCGCGCAGGGAGACCAGGAATTTCAATTTGCGGGCGCGTCGCATTCCCAACTCTTTCCGATCCGCCTCCGCCCGCTCCACGGCGGTCGCTCCCCGAACGGCGCCCCGCCGCTCCCCCGCGCCGGACGCAAGCCAAGCAGCAACACGGCCGGCTGCTTCTGGACAAGCTTCTGGAGATTTGAGCCGATCCAGCGGGGCTCTGCGTGGCGCCGTGGCGCTCCGCGGTTGACCTCACATAGCGGGCATAGCCTCGGGGCATAGCGGGCGTGAGCGCGGATGAAACTCCCACATTCCAGCCCCCCAAAAGCCCGGGCCCACGGCTCCAGAAGAGAGCGCGGTGGGGAGGGGGAAGTCCGGTCGCCCTGTCTCTCTCGCCGCGCCGCGCAGGGGGTGAGTGCGAGAGAGACAGCCTGCCGTGTGCCCTGCCGGCCTGGGCATTCCGCGCGGCGCAGGCAGCGACCCACCTGCAGGCCGCGTGCGAAGCGCCGCTCTGTGTCTCGCGGCGGGCCGCAGAGAGAGAGAGAGAGAGAGAGAGAGAGAGAGAGAGAGAGAGAGAGAGAGAGAGAGAGACGCTTCACTGCCGGACGCAGCCATGCTCCCCGAGCGGATCGCCCCGTCCGGCCGCCGCTGGCCGCCGCACCGACGCAAACGTGATGGTCCGAGGCGCCCCTCGCGGCGCCTGTACGCACCTGGCCCACCCGGCCCTACCGGCCCACCCGCAAGCAGCTGCTACCGCAATTTGTCACCCCGATGGGAACAAGGGGGTGGGGTGGGGTGGGGTGGGGGAGGCCGAGCTCTGCGCGCCGCCCGGCAGAAAGAAATTCTCTCCAGGGATGATGACTTCAATATTCGCAGAGCCGCGGCGGCGCGGCGCGGTGCGGTGGGAGGGGCTGAGTCGGCGGCGCGGCGGCGGCCTAAAGCCGCAACAGCCCCAAGGCCCAGGGGCACTATAGGCCCGGGCCAGACTGCCTCTCCCGGTGGATCAGGATATCGCACGCACAGAGAAACGGAACGGGAAAAAAATGGACAGTGAAATTAAGTCAACTGCACTGTAAACGCCACGTCGTTTTCTTTTTCGTTAACAATTGCCCGATTTTTTTTTTCAGACTGCAGCAATTTTTTTATTTGTTTTTTTTTTCCGGCGGCTACTTTACTTTTTCCCATTCCGTCCGTTATTGCGGCTTGATAATCCGATGGGGGCTGGCTGCCTGTCTGGCTTGCTGCCTGTCTGGCTTGCTGCCTGCCTGGCTTGCTGCCTGGCTGGAGGGGCCCCTCCGAATATCGTCAAAAGTTGTTATTGGTGCCGGAAAGGCCAAAAAGGGACGCCGCCTGTTACGTAATAGACGGACAGCGGCATCCGCTTCGCTCCCGAGACAGCAGCGTTGTTCGGCTTCGGGTCACCGACGCGGGTCACCGACGCGGGTCACCTCATCGCGGCGCGTGCAGGACAGTGGTGGGCGGGGCCGGGCGGCACGGACGCTCCAAACGTACCTGGAACAGAACGAGACAGGCGGCATCAGTCACCGGGCCGAGGCAGGCAGTAGCGCCGCGACAGTAGAGCGGCAGCCGGCCGCCAGGGGGCGCGGCGCCGCCGCAGTGTATCAAGTTATCTCTCGCTCACGAGCGCCACACACACACACACACAGACACACACACACACACACGCGCACTCCAACTAGAATTTGTCTCCGGAGGGCGCCCCGCCGAGCTCTCGATTGGGTGAAACAGGCCGATGGATATCGAGAAGTCCCCCCCCCCACCCCTGCCTCGCACACACAATAGCGTATCAAGCAATCCAGGGCAGATTGAGTCCCCTCCCTCCCCCGTTCCATGACGGCTGAGGGGGCGTAAGTGAGCTGTGTGTTCCTGGAGCCACTCCGCGGCCGAAACCAGCCCGTGAATACGCGCGCGCGACAGTCGCTTTCGAAAACCCACGCGCCGTCGCCGCGCCTCACGGCTGTTGTTATAATTTAAAGATTGCACAAGATCGACCGCACGACGAAAATCAATCAAACTGCGGGGTCGCTTGTTAGCCGCGCCTCAGCTATTTTTTTTTTTATATTTTTTTTTTTGTCATTTTTTTTCCTCGCAGGTTTCACTTTTCTACGCGGTGTTCGATCCGCAGCGTGTTTACGACATAACCGCGGCCTACCGCGACGCGTGATGCCTCGCATTAGCGAGCCGTTTAGCCGGCATTTTACGACCGGCCGAATCAAGTGTGTAGGGAAACGGCCTACCAGTAATAACCTCTCTCTCTCTCTCTCTCTCTCTCTCTCTCTCTCTCTCTCTCTCTCTCTCTCTCTCTCTCTCTCTCTCTCTCTCTCTCACTCACGCACGCGGAGATACATTTTTTCCTGTCGTGAGAGGGCATTATCGAACATTAACAAGGATGTACGCACGTCAAAATGGCCGTGTTTACGCGCAGGCCGATGCCGGGCAGCGATTCGGCCGCTCCGTTTCTCTCGCACCGCAACGCCACGCCCCACGAGGGCGAGAGAGAGACAGAGCGACGGGACCACTCGTTCGGAGACCGCCTATGCTGCTGCTGCTGCCGGCCCCGCCGACTGCACTGCACGACGACGACGCAACAACAACAACAACATTGAGGAGAACAGGAACAATAAAAAGAGACGCCGGGGGGACGACTTGATTGAGAAAAAGGCGCGGCACCCAAAACAGGGAAACGACGTTTCAATCGCCTCGGACAGCATCGCCTGGGCAATGAAGGAACGCCCAACATCGCATCATTACGAGAGAGAGAGAGAGAGAGAGAGAGAGAGAGAGAGAGAGAGAGAGAGAGAGAGAGAGAGAGAGAGAGAGAGAGAGAGAGAGAGAGAGAGAGAGTCCAAAAGCAACAACGGATTCGCCCCTCGTCGCCACGTCTCCGCGCTGCAGGTGCGCGGCGACTTCACTCGCCAGAAACCACCCACCCGAAACTTGGCGCTGATAATGAAGGAAGAGTATAAACTTTTGTAAAACGCCAGTTTAATCGAAAGACGTAGGGCCGCCGCTCCCTCGGCAGGGCCGCCTCGAGTGGCGCGACAGGAGGAGCAGGGAGAGGGCAAGGGAGAGAGCTCAAAGCAGCACGAGGATAAATCTGCAGAGATAAGGAAAGACGGATCGCCCCGCGTGACAACTGCCGCGGAACTTTTAGCAGTAAGGCGGACCTGGAGGGCGGGGCGGGGCGGGGCGGGGGCGTACTGGACCGATCCCCGCCCCGTGATATACCATCCTCTGTGCACTGCATACGGCACGCCGCTCGGGGTAAACCCAAAAATAAACGCTCCCCGAGGACCAAGGCTCGGCCAGGACGACGCAGCCCGCGGTGAAAGGTCACAAGGCACGAATGTTAATGCAGGCCTGTTGACAAACCGCTGCTGGAGTGGCAGAGTCGGCGGGGATGTGAGTGTGTGAGGGGCGGAGCAGGAGGATTTGCGAAAAGGCTTACTCGAGGTCGGGGAGGGGCGGCGGGGGTGGGGGCTCAAAGGCTAGGCAGGGCTAGGCATGAGCCCAATGATAATAAGGGGGTGGGGGTGGGGGGACCCGGTTACGGGCATTAGCGGCGAGGGGGCGCCGCCGGGGCGGTGGGCGAAACGAGACCGAAGGACCGAAGCGCCGGGGCCCACTAAAGTAAACACAAGGCCCGCGTCGGAATTTATATTTCCGACTTAAATTGCATAATGTGCTTCATTCACTTTGGAATCGGCGCGCATATTCATAAGGGCCGTGAAACTTGGGGTACACAGCAGGCCGTGCCGGGGCGTGCCGGGCGTGAGGCAAGGCAGCGTGGAGGCAGCGTGCAGCCCCCCTCCCCGATACGTTCGTTTTATCATTTCCAACACCCCTCTCGCCACTTGTTCTGACCGGGCTGCGGCGCACCTGTGAAGCCCGCGCCGTAAATATGCATGGAACGCGGCAGAAAGAGATTATCACCTTTCGAGGGGGGAGGGTGGGGGGGAGCGCTACCATTTGCTCAAAACGGCCATTGGGTTGCCGCTGCGGTGACCCGGGCTTCTGTCTCTCTCGCACGCGCAGCCCGTTCCGTGAGGAGTGCGAGAGAGGCCGCTAGGGCCACCGGCCAGCATAAGGTCGAGGGGTCACCGCCCAGGGGTCGTGGCCCCGGCCAAGGCCCCACCAAGGCCCACCGCAGCGGCCCGGCGCGCCCACCCGTCCGTCCAGCCGGGGGCGATCGTGTCCACGCCGTAGACTCCACGTTATCGTCTGCCTCCGCGCGCCAAAAAAAAAAAAAAAAAAAAAAAAAAAAAAAAAAGGAGCAACAAACAAATTGCGCGCAAAGCTGCTGCTCCCGTTCCCGTTACAGAATCCCGGAATCCAGGTGAGGCAGGTTCACACAGAACCGGCCTGGCCGGCCCGGCCTGCATCGACGGCATGGTAATGGGCGGTGCGTGACCGCGGCGCCCACGCGCAGCGCCGCACCCACGCCGGGTAATTGAATAGATCCGCAGGGCTACACACGCCATTCAGGAGGAGGGCCCGCCGTCGCTAGCTGGAGACGAGCTCTAGCTGGCTAGTCTCTCTCGCTCCCAGCGGAACGAGTGCGGGAGGGAAAGACAGCGCTGCTCGGAATCCTGTAGAGCTATTGTCCGCGGCGGTTTGGACCAGTACCAACACCTATCCCCTTTGTCGCCGCCTTAATGAATGCGAGACGTCGGCCGCCAGGCCTGGGGCCGAGGCCGGCCCAGCCTCCCCTCCGGATCCTTTGGCTCCTTGGATCCCTGGCTCCTTGGATCGCGGCCTAAACGTCGTGTTCGCTTTGAATGGCCGATGAATGGCTATCACGCCTCGGCGAGCAAACCTCACCTCGCGAGCCAATTTCGGGCAGGACGCGGCGGCGCGGTGTTTGCGGCCAGCACGGCGATGACGACGTCGGCGAGGAGGAGGAGGACGACGACGACGTTGACGAGCAGGAAGAAGTCCCGCGAACCACCGGATCTCTTAACAAGCGTGCGGGCGGGCACGGCGGAGGCCCCCGCCGCCCCGCGCAGAGCTCAAGGGGCCGCGGCAGTCTGCTGGTGCTGCCCTTCAGCCGCGCATCAGCGCCCTGCATCGTCCCCGTCCAAATTTCGTTTTCACGGCGACAAAATTAAAAGTAAAACCGAAGAAGAAAACAAGTCGAGGTCCGCTGCGCCGTTCCGCCGCGCGCGTCCAGGTGTAACGCGTCGCGCCTTGAAGAGGGCGACGTTTGGGGCTTCGATGGGCGTGACGATGACGAGACGGAACGAGCAAAACGACCCGATGGCATCTACGCCGCACACACGCACACACAGACTCATCTTTAGCGGCAGAGAAGCCACAGGCTTTCCGTCCTGTCTGTCTGTCTGTCCGTCCGTCCGTCCGCCGGCCCGCGGGGCGCCGCGTCCGGCCCGGGGCGCGTTGGGGCGTGGAGGCGCCGCCACGTCCGGCCAGCGAGCGGTGCCCTCCGTCTCCCTCGCACTCGCGGCGCGTCGCGCACGGGAGCGAGAGAGACAGAGCGAGAAAACAGCGGCCTAACCGCCGCGTGATGGCCGCGACCGATCGGACGCCGCGGACGGCGGCGACCACTAACTGCCACCACAGTGGCCGCGACGCCGCCGCCGCGCCTGCAGCGCCCGCGTCCGAAAAAGACGAGTCCCTGCGGCGAAAAAAAAAGAGGAAAAAGAAGAAATGCGTCGGAAAACGGCGTGCTCCAATAAAGGAGGGAGAGGAGGAAACGAGGTGGCCGTCGTCCCGGCGCGTCCGCCCACGCCGTGGCGAAGCGGGGCGGGGCGGGGCGGGGCCTCACCGCACGGGCCCGATTCGATCAGCTCTTTGACCCGGCTGGCTCGGCTGGCCCACCTCTTCATCCCCGCCGACTGCAGCGCTGCCGCTGTCTCTCTCGCGCTCGCGGCGCGCGCCGAAGGGGTGCGAGAGAGGCAGAGCGCCGCCACAGCTGCTGCTTATCGCCGAAGTCTGGCTCGCGCGGGATGCCGAAGCGCGATTATGTAAACTTGGGAATGCGGCGTGACAAAGTTGCGATCGGCGGCCCCGCTTACACCGTGCCGGTGGTACCGACACAGCCGACCGGCTGAGAGTCGGCTTCGCGTGACGGTCGTGTACGCAGAGGGTTGAAGCTCGAGCCACGATGGTTTTAATGGCCCTCCCGAGCACTGCCGGATCCTTTGTGCTGTTCGGTTTTCGTGTCGGCAAAGAGTCGAAGTCCGGTCCCGACCTGTCGACTCTTTGCCGATGAAGACTGTACCGGCGAGCTGCGAAGCCTCACACCTGCGAGCCGCCACAGTGTCGCATGCAGATCAGGCCGGCCCTCGTCATCCTAACGACACGTAAAACACGGGCGGTGCCGTTACACGACTAATCGAACCGGGGCGGCGCGCCAACTTTACAACGCAAAACCGGAGACTTGTTTTGCGCGGCCGCCAGGCCGCGTCCGCCTCCGTGCGGCAGCGGCACGTTGGCAGCCCTGCCTTGATACATATTTAATGAACCCGTCCAGAGACGCACACGTCATTTCCACGTATGTCGTCGCGGCGCTGGCAGCCCGCTGCACTAACGCGACGGACCGCTCCGTCTCTCTCGCACCCCACGGCGCGCCGCAAGACAGACGGAGCGAGGCGGGGCCACACGCACACACGCCAACCGGAAAACACGCACCAATACAAACAGACCAGGGGGATTTTAACGGGAGCGACGCCGGCAGGTGCTTCTTTCTTTCTTTCTTCCTCCTCGCAGGCAGCGAGACTGCGGGCCAGCACCACCCGAGTGGAGCGGTGATCTACCGTTGCGGCACGGGAGGTCCGCGTGATCGGCGGCCTCGGTCGATCCGGAGGCAGCTGTCCGTCCGGGAGGCGGGCTAATCACTGTGCACCTTGGGCCGGTACATCCTCGGCCAGCTGCCGGGCGCCACAGCGGCACAGCGGCAGGTGCGGAGCGGAGGGCACGGGGCGGCGACCCTGCGCCTCACACACGGTCCAGTCACGGCCCGCTCCAACGGGCCGGCCTGCGCAGTTAAGACCTTCAGTGCCTCCACCAACCAATTCGACTTTGTTTCAGAAATGTTGCGTCCTTTTAGAAACGGTGCACCATTGTTTCCCAGTTATTCGCCGCCCCGTTTAGCGTAAATGGCGGGGACGCGACCCGAATCGCTCCGGCGGCGGCGAGTTGCGGTCCCCCCCGCGGGCCCTGTTCGCACCTGCAGCCCGGCGGCCAAATCGCCGAGGCCGCCCTTGCATTGCATGCCCTCCGATACGTGCCTCGAATGCCAGTGCACTACCTCGTGGTGCCCACTGTGCGTGGCGTGGCGTGGCGCGGCCGGTCCGCGGCAGGTCCGCCAGTCACAGCGTCGACATGACTTCCTGGCCCTGGGACGGCCGGCCCACGCAAACCCATCGCTCAGAATGCCAGGGGCGTTCTGCCGGCCGGGGACGGCTGGCTGCCTGCCTGCCTGGCCGGCCGGGGTAGCAAGATGGAGTGAGGGAGTGGACGGCGTCCCGCCAGGCAGGCAGGCAGGCAGGGGTCAGCGCGCATGCAAACTACTACCCTCTGTCAACACCCTCCCTGGCTGGCCGAGGGCCCGGCCGCACCCGCACCACCCACCAGCCTGCTGCAAAGCTGGCCGCCCTTAGAAATAAAAACCGGCCCTGCCCGCTCACGTCAAGGACCCCGTCGTCGTCGTCGTCCTCGGGCCTGCGAATACTCTTCCCGGCCGCCGATATTCGCCGGACGCGCAAGAAAAGGGAGGCGAGGAGGCGACGTGAATGTTTTATAGTGACCGTTTCCGCCGAGACTGCCGGAACGGCGCTAGCGACGCCCTTCCGCCGCGCTAGTCTCGCTCGCACTCCAAGAAAGAAAGAGAGAGAGAGAGAGAGAGAGAGAGAGAGAGAGAGAGAGAGAGAGCCAGGCGACACGCGTGGCTGTGCCTGCGTCTCGGTGCGTTCCGGTCAGGTAGCCGAGCTCTCCGCACCAGGAATCCATTGGTGGAGTCACACGTTCGATTCGAGTTCCATTTAGCGACTCTGGAGCTCAAAACACGTCTAGAATTTTGGCTGCCTCAACGGTCGCCTGACCCACTGTGCGGCGGGGACCCGCCCGGGAGGACGCCGCTCTGGCCGGCCTTGCCCCACTCGCACGATAAAGGCGGAGGGGAAAAAAATAGAGGCGGGGGCGGGAGGCGATCCCGGGCACGCTATATCAAATCCGGAGCAGATCAGGCGGGTAGGTGTGCCGGAGCGGGGCGGGGCCAGGCACGGCTCGGCGAGGAAGCCGGCAATCTGTCGGCCGCGAGTGCTGGAAGCTGCAGAGAGACCACTAGCCTGGTCAGAGAGAGAGAGAGAGAGAGAGAGAGAGAGAAAAGAGCGCGTGTGTAAAAACGGACCCGGTGGATGCGTGTGCGGGGGGCCTCGTGGATGGATGTTTGTGTGTGTGAGTGTGCCGCGCGGTTTCCTGTTCCTACCAAAAGAGGTCGTTGCAAGAGCTCTCTGTTATTTTACGCGGACCAAAAGCAACAGTGCCAAAAACAAAACGAGAAAGTCTTCAATCATCGCGCAAAGCGCAGTGCTGCACCAATTCCAACCAATTTCCAACGAACGTAGCCGATCGCTGCAGTCCTGCTGCTCTCCGCTTCCCCGCGGACACACTTCACTCGTGGGATTTGCAATTCGGTCGGCGGGCAGTCAAACGGGTAGCGTCATTAACGGATCGACAAGCACCGCAACAAGGCCCGCCGCGGCGTGGCTCGGTGGAGCAGTCGGTAACGAGGCCTACTGCCCGATCAAAGGGCCCGGGTTCAACTCCCAACGAAGAAAAAAAAAAAAAAAAAAAAAAAACATCGCTTCGCGCCCTTGTGGACTCCGAACACCCGGTCGGTTCCAAGCTTGCCAGCCGGGCGCGTCAAAATCGCTGCTGCACACGACTTGAGCATCAACTCACGCGCCGACGGGCACGTGCAGGCCCCGGACGCCACCCCGCGCCGCGGCCGCAGCCACGCCGCCGGCCTCGGCCTCATCTTTACGACGGCGACGTGCTCGGCCGGGACGAGGACGAGGTCGGGTCGGTCCACACAAATCTGCTGGCCGGCAGCCTCGCCTGGGTTACCGCCGCCACCCCCCGTCCAGTCCCCCCGGCCTTCCCTAATTTTGCTGTTGGTGGGTGAAAATCTGCGCGGATTTATTTCGGGCTCCGAGATAAGGCGAGCAGATTTGCGAGGGATTCCGTCGTCCAGTCGGGCAGACCACAGGCCAGCGCCGCACCACGCCGCCGTACAGGACCGCCGCCGGCAGCAGCGCTGGACCTCACGCCCTGCATGGACGCACAGAGATAGCGGGGCTGCGTCTAGTCCCCGGGACGGCCAGAACGTCGTTGCCCAAGCCCCAGATTGCGATCTCCCCCCCCCCCGCCGGCCCTCCCCCCACAAAGCACTTGGTCGCCATCGCCGATGCCTCGGCTCAAATTCAATGCCCGCCCCTTCCGCCCGGAATTACGTTATACGGAGAAATACTACACCGCGGCTGACCTTTCTTCCGCCAGATTTGTCAATCCACCGCGGAGGGAGAGTGGTGGGTGGGTGGGGAGCAAGACCCAAAAAGAAAAAAAAAAAAAAAAAAAAACAGGCGCAGGAGGGCGACGCGCGGATGAGCGAGGTAAATGGAATCACGCGGCCGGCCAGCAGCCGTTTGAGAGGACTTGGAAAACGTGGCGGACATTGGGTACGGGGGCCCCAGTACTACTGGCAGGGGGCTACCTTGCAGGGGGCGGGGGTGTCTCTAGCAGCGAGCAGCAGCCTTTTGTCTCCGACCCTTATTGTCCCCAGCGGGATGCAAGCGACGCGGATAATTAGAGGATGACGAACGGATGACAGCGTCTCTCTCTCTCTCTCTCTCTCTCTCTCTCTCTCTCTCTCTCTCTCTCTCTCTCTCTCTCTCTCTCTCTCTCTCTCTCTCTCTCTCTCTGCGTCGCACAAGGGGCACGCCGTGACTCGGCTCTTTCTTCACTTCACCCCCGACACGACAAAAGCAAGGCGCAGCACGGCACGGTGCATCTGTTAGCTTTGAACAAGGCGCCATAGCAACCCCCCCCCCCCCCCACCTCCTCTCCGTGCACTTGGCCGCGACGACTCGGCAAACGCTCTGCTCCACGTTCCCTGCCATGTTGGACATTTTTTAGCGGCTGCGCGACGCGCGGTGCGTCTCCGAAAAAAAAAATTAAAAAAATACACCGAGCAAAAGTGGGTCCCAATTTCAAGCAGTATTTCAGCCCCGACCGTTCACCTCCGTTTCCACATATCATCCCCCTGGCTGGGCGGGGCGGCCGCTGGGCCGCGGAGTGTGTTTTGAGGGCTTTGAGGCGGCTGACGCCAGCAGGTCGTGCTGAGCGAAAAGAGGGGGAAAATCCCCCTCGAGGACGCTGCCAGAGACGTGGGCCGCCGCGCGTAGAGCGTCTTTGCGAGGATTGTAACCAAGTACATAAAACAGCGATTACGGCCGTGGGGTCGGCCGTGGGGTCGGCCTTGGGGTCGGTCGAGGGGTCGCGCAGGGAGAGCGCTAGAGTCAGAAGGCAAGGTTGTTGCCTAGCGCCCGGACGGCCAGCCGCCCGGCAGCAGGGCTCGCCCCCCAGCGGGCGAGACGAAAGGCGCCCGCGACGTGCAGTCAAAGCGAGCGAACTCGCGCGCAACTTTAGGAGAGCACAAAAATGAGCGAAATTCCTCAAAGAACACGGGGCCCGGTCGCCGGCGGTGCGCACCACCGGCACGGGAAAGACGGCGACCCGGCGCGCCCCGCCACCCCGCCCCGCCCCGCCCCGCCCCGCCCCGCCCCGCCCCGCTGGGTTTACTTTGAAAACAATAACCGAAAGTAGAGGGGCACTGGGGCACCCGCGGAATGGGGCCACCCAGAGGGCAGGCCGCGGCGAAACCGAAACATCCCCACGGAGGGCGTACCCGCCGTGACCCGCAGGCAAGCGGCGCGCTAAGCTTTTTTTTTTTTTTTTTTTTTTTTTTCGTCTGCTTTCCCCGGTTTCCATTTTGTCAATAATGCACACGCTCCCGAGGTCGGATCCAGGGGGAGTGCGAAGGGGGAGCCGCGGGAAGCGCCTTTTGTAATCACCAAATGGGACAAGGCGAGGCGACACAGTGCAGCGCCGCGTCAGTCAGTCCCGCGCTGCTGTTCGAGTCAATATCGAAAACGCGCCTCCCTCCACAGTCTCCGTCCGTTCCGACCGACAAGCGTGGCGGCGCGGCGCGGCGGTGCACTTGGCTTTGACGCGCTCTCCGACCGATTGGCGCGACGCGCTCGTCTTACTTCTCAACGCACCGCTGCTGTACTGCCTCTCGCTCGGTGTCGCGGGTTCGACTCCCCGCGGCGCCGGAAGAAAAGAAATCACTCGGCGCGTCTTTTCCGCGAAGCACGGCCTTTACACGGCGCCGTCGTGTCCGCATTTATTTTGACGGCGCCCTGGAGCTGGCTGGAGCTGCCCTCCGATTCCGAAGAATCTTTCCGTCGCTCTGTCTCTCTCGCACTCAAGGGGCGTCCCTTCGGGGTGCGAGAGAGACAGAGCGACGAAGCGGTCCTTCGGAAGGAGGCGGATGGCGCTGCCCTCCACGCAGCACGGAGCCAGCAGCTAGCATCCCGACACAAAATGATATCGTCGGACAGCCTCAGATAGCGGGGCGGGGCGGGGCGGGGCGGGGCGGGGCTGACAGGTGGCGTGGCGGCGCGCGGCGCAATATGTTGGCGGGGCGGGTCGCCGAGCCGCACACAAGCATAGCGCAAGGAGGGGAAGCGGGAAAAAAGTGTCAGCTGCCACCGCGACGACGAGAGCAAGAAAAACAAAAAACAACAACAATGCACAACACGGCCATGGTTTGAGTGACTTTGATCACGAGGCGCGGCGGCGCCACCGGGGCAGGCACCCCGCCCCGCCACTGACAGCACCAATAAGGCGTCCCGGAGGCAGATTGGGAGGTTTGACGCGCCACAGCAAGCCGTGTCGCAGCGGCAGGCAAAGACACAGGCTTTCGAGACAAGAAAATTATTCCATTTCCGATTTTTTACGTTTTCCATTTTACTAAGCGGAGCGTAGAAAGTGACAGCGGGTAGAACGCCTGACGCGCCCACGCCATTAAGATCGATTTTAACATTTTTTTTTACTGTACTAGTCCGCTTTATGACGATGCAAATGGCGTGTGTGATGCAAAGGCCACGCATGGACCGGGCGAGTGCCATCGCGCTGTGGGTACACACTTAGCAACTCAGAGAGAGAGAGAGAGAGAGAGAGAGAGAGGAGAGAGAGAGAGAGAGAGAGAGAGAGAGGAGGGAATAGACAGCGAGAGCTAGCACACGAGCTGGCGAGAGCCAAGATGTGGGTGGAACAATGGCGGAATGGTGGGATTGTTGATCCGTCCTGGATCCATCACAGCAGTGCGGTGCGAGGTGATGGCCAATCCAGGCGGCGGTGCGGCGTGTCTGCGGCCGTGTCGACGGCCACGCGCTCCACGACAGCGTTTCGACACGACGGCCGGCAACGCCACCGCAAGACAGACTGCTAGAAGCCCCCCCCCCCCCACTCTCACTTCCTCCGTCCGGGGGCGTCGACGCTATGCACATCGCAAAGCTACGAGACAGGAGTCCGGCGTCCGGCCCAGAGTTAAATCCCCCTTCCTGTCTCTCGGACGGACGGACGGACACACGCACACGCGCTTATCTCTGGCAGGGCGCGCACAAAGGACCAAAGGACGGCAAGACAGAGGGCCGACTTGGCGCGTCGCCGAGGAAGGACCCTTCGCACGCGACGAGGACATCCGGCCTCGCTGCACAGTGTGCACACCTGCGCCGCTCATCAGTCGGGAAGGGCGCTATGGGGAGGCGAACCCGCGACTAATGAGAGACGACAGACAGACAGACAGACAGACAGACAGCTGCAAAGTGTTGCAGCACCGCGGGTGCCCCGGCAGCGTCAAGGCGCCGTCTAGGGACCCACCCTGCCTGCACCTATAGGCTAAAATTGGCCAAACAAAACGCCGCCGAGCTAGACGGGGTTGGTGCGGCGCCGCCTCCGGGGTGGCGGGGCGGGGCGGGGCGGGGCGCCCAGACTGATAGCAGCACTGCAGTGCTTTCCGGGCGGGGCGGGGCGGGGCGGGGCGGGCTGCAGCAGCGCCGACAAAAACAACTTTTCTGCAGCGCCGCTCTGCTTCGCTTCGCGCGCGGCACCGCTGCTTGCGGTCCTCTTTCTCTCTCTCTCTCTCTCTCTCTCTCTCTCTCTCTCTCTCTCTCTCTCTCTCTCTCTCTCTCTCTCTCTCTCTCTCTCTCTCTCTCTCTCTCTCTCTCTCTCTTTCTTTCTTTCTCTCTCTCTAGGCGTCGGCGTGATGCTCTCGTGCCGTCAAAGCCGTCCCAGTGTCCGAACCACTCGTCCTTCAAGGACAGCGCGCAGTCCGCGGCGGGCTTCAAGGAGACGCCTCAAGTGGCCCACGCGCGTCTGGGTGGGATCCTTCCTCCCCACCCTTTCCTCCCTAAAGCCAACGTGACCAAACGCAGGCGCTAGAAGTGGGAGCGCTTGGCCGCTGAATTTGAATTTTTCAACTGCAGCCCCGGCGCGTGCGACCCAACGCGGCCAGGAGGTACAACGGTGGGGGGATGCCCGCGGGGTACAAGCCTTTGATACACGGTACGCTTTTAATAGCGTGGCGACATCTGGCTCCACGCGCACGTATCGAAGTGTTTTTGGCTACACCGCACGCGCGCGTGCCTGTGTCTGCGCCTCTTTGTGTGTGTGTGTGTGTGTGTGTGTGTGTGTGTGTGTGTGTGTGTCGGTGTGTGCGCAGACGCGTGTGTGGTGTGTAAATACGCGACACCTCCTCGGGCGGTCCTCTATTAGTCGCTGTGTAAAGTGATCTCCCGCAGTGGCTCCGGATACAATGCTGCACGCACGGCACTCGTCACCCTGTCTTACAAACGCCGTGCAAATTACGAGCGTGCGTGTGTGTGTGTGTGTGTGTGCGTGTGTGTTCCTCCAGTAATGGCGTGGATGCCACACGCCGCGGCGTGTACTTGCGCTTTGAAAACGACACACACTCAGCAAACGGCTCGAGCGAGCAGGCGTCTGTTTCAGGTCATTTGCCGGTAAGATTGCGAGTCCATGAAAACAGCACAGCACAGTCACGCTGTGCGGCGGCATCGCTCCCTCCACTGCCGGGGCCTGGCCCACTAGGCCCGGCCCACTGTGTGCCTCCCACCGCGACATGTGCAGTGCACCTCGCGCCTTGCAAGGAGGGCTGGACCGCGGGGCTGAACGCCGAATAATGGGCAAGTGTCGCGTCCTCGTAAGTGTGAACTCACACGTGCGTGTGTGTGTGTGTGTGTGTGTGTGTGTGTGTGTGTGTGTGTGTGTGTGTGTGTGTGTGTATTCTAAGGACTAACACATGTCGAACGCAGGCCTACCACCTCCCGGCTGGTGCATTAATTGACTGCATTACGACGACACCACTGTGATACAAAGTCGCGCCGTGGTGTTTTTGTTGGTGTCTTTGTTTTCCTGTCAACTTTCTCGGGGTGGGGAGGACGGCTGCTCACCCGACCCGTGATGACGGCGTGTCACTGCACGACGAGGGCACTGTATAGTGATCTGCGGGCTGCGGGCCCCGACCGAGAACCAGTGTGTGCCGACGTGCGTGTGAGTGAGTGAGTGAGTGTGAGTGTGAGTGTGTGTGTGAGTGTGTGTGAGTGTAAGAGAGAAGGAGAGAGATTAAAAGAGACAGCGAGACTCCCGCTGGGACCCGCGCGTGGCGCGACGCGGGGACGCCGACGGCAGCGTACAGGACGCGGACGACGACGACGACGACGACGACGACGACGACAACAACAACAACAACAACAACAACGACGCCGCGAAAGGAACGACGCTTTGACACTCACGGCCCAGCGCGTCTCCAGAGGGCCACTCTGGCGCAGGCATCGGAACAGCCAAAGGCAGCCATTCAATGGCAAGTGCCGTTCGCGCGCGCAAAATGATGGGTGAGGACCAATTAAAAGTTGAGTCGGCACGCAGCGGTAGAGAGAGAAAGAGAGAGAGAGAGAGAGAGAGAGAGAGAGAGAGAGAGAGAGAGAGAGAGAGAGAGCCGCGGCGGCAAGCGCGAGACACGGCCCTTTTCAGCCTGCAGGACCTGCTGTCAATAAATCAAAGGAAGTCCTGCAATCTGCGTTCCAGTGTTCCATTAAACTCCCCTGCGTAAATTTACGACGCGAGGCTCTCAGTTAGTCGGCCCAACTATCGGCACGACGCCCTGTCCCTCTCGCACCCGCACGGGGCCGCCCCGCGGGTGCGAGGGAGACAGACCAGCCCATTCAGGGCCTTGAGAGCGCGCGCGGCGAGGCGGCCAAAAATTTGAGCGCAACGACGACGCGCCAATCTTTTCAGCGAGCGGCGAAGGCCGAGCGCGCCGCCGCTCTCCTCGCCGGCGCGGGCGGCGGGGAGAGCGAGAGAGAGACGCGCCGGAACTCGGAAGAAAGGCGGCGTCGATATGACAGTAATTACGCGCGGCCGAGTCCAGTGGAAACTTTGAGAGTGACGCCCGGGACGTTCAAGTTGGACGGGAAACGTTTACGGGGCGCTTTATTCCTTCGACCGTCGTCGTCCCGACCGGAAGGAAGGCATATCGGCCCCGCGCCGCCGGCCGGTCAAACGGCGAAAATAATTCTCTGTTCTGTTTTTGTTTTTCAAAGGTTGGCATACCGAGGGAATTGGCAGCGACCGGCCGAATGAAGTTGATTCGCCGCCGAAAACTCGCCTCACGGCCCCACGCTTTATTAGAGAATCACGGCAGGAAGCCGATAGCGCCAGCGGCCGGCCCGCCTCGGCCCACCAGCGGAACGCCTCGCCCCGCCCCGCCCCACCCCGATTCACGATCGGTCGACAAACAATTACGAGTCGCGTTTACAACGCCGGTAATGGCTGTATTCCATTCACGCGTGCGCTACCCGTCCCTGCAGTACAAAATCCCTATGTGTGTATGTGAGTGAGTTTGAGTGAGTGTGAGTGTGAGAGAGAGAGAGAGAGAGAGAGAGAGAGAGAGAGAGAGAGAGAGAGAGAGAGAGAGAGAGAGAGAGAGAGAAAGAGAAAGAGCGGCGGGCGGCGCGATAACTCAAACAAATGTCGTGCTGATCGTCCACGCTGGCGACTACTCTAATGGACTCACTGTAATGAATCCCCGTAGCTTCTCTTTGTGTGATCGCCCAGATGGCCAGCCATCCGCCCACACATATTCATTCGGCCACTGTGTGTGTGTGTGAGTGTGTGAGTGTGTAGTCGAACGGTTCCCCCTGTCCTGGGGTAAGCACACACCCAGCCACAGTCCAGTCAAGTCAAACAGAAAGACGGACAGGCGGGCGGGCGGGCGGGCAGACAGACAGACAGACAGACGGACGCTCCGCGTTGAGGTCGGTCAAGCACCAGGCTGTTGCCATACACGTTTAAAACGAATAATAACCGGCCAGAGGAAATTGCAGTGTTCCGGCCGCGCGGCCAATGGACCACGGGGCGGGGCGGGGCTGTGCTGCAGTACGCCTTCGGAGAAGCGCGTCGGAAGGTGCGGCGCCCCGACGCCTCAGCTGCTGCAGCGACGCCTCGACCGGACGACGCCCCGGGGCCCCGGGCGGGGCAGGGCGTGGCGGCGCGTGGCTGCCGATCTACAGCCTCCGCACCGCCGACCAGGCCAACGAGGCGACGCCCTCGCGAAACAACAACAACAACTTGTGAAAAATAAAATAAAAATGGACCGGGGATTCGAACTCGCGAATCCCAGGGCAAACTTTTCGGCTAGAAGAAAGAGGACCCTCCGAGCCAGGCAGTCACAGGAGTCGTGTTGGCCGGACAGCTACACCGGCCGCGGGCGCGGCAGGCACGGCCCCGTCACCCGCGAAACGCTCCGCCCACGCCATCGAAGGGGTTGGGAGGGCGTTAAAAGGGGTGGGGTCTGCCTCCGACCAAAGCCACCGTGTGCGAGGCAGTGGGGCGTACAACCACACGCGACAGCGCAGCGCGCCGAAGCACACCAAGCACACCAAGCTCGCGGACAAAGCACAACGGAAACGCCTGGCCGGCGCCCCGCCGCCCCGCCGGGCGCGCCACCCCCTGACGCACGGAGCCGAGCCCCCCCCGCCGCGACCTACATGTGTTTACGATCACTTACGCCATTTATTTATAGACACCGCGGTGCGCGTCGATAGCGCGGCATGACCGCTTGATGGGGGCGGTGTGCACGGTGTGTGCGTCGTTACCCCGTTCGCCCGTTTTACAGGACACTGCGGCGGAATCAGCGCCGCTATAAGACCAGGCCGTGGTGCGCGGGGTATATCCACACGGACAGCATTTTCTTTTGCGACTCCGGCCGTCCGCTTGGGCCGCGCCCCTGGGGTCAAAAACCGGTGCATGGCGGCGGCTGCTCCCAGGGGCGACAGGTGGGGAAAGGGAAGGGGCAGAAGCGTAAAATGATAATTTATGTGCGCACACGGTTCGCGCTTCGCTCGACTCGCCAGTGTGCGGCCTCGGCTCGGCTCGGCGCTCGGCTCGGCTCGGCGCTCGGCTCGGCTGCGCTCGGCCGGGAGCGGCTCGGCTCGTATGTCTGGGCGACACAGGGTGGCCGGCCGGCTGGACCGAGACCCACACCGCCGGCTAGGTACACACTTTGAGCCAACCCGGCAACTGTGATTACTTGGCACCAACACAAACACCGGGTGTGGAGCCTCGGACGGTCGGACGGACCACTGTTCATCACGCGAGTTCCATCACACTGCCGCACGCCCCGGTGGCGCAGCGGTCAGCGCGCCCGTTACCGGCGCCCAAGGTTCTGGGTTCACGGTGCGCTGGCGGCAGACGCCATTTTCCTGCTTTCCTCCGGTGTGGAAAGCGGAAAACACAGAAAACTCCGCGAGGAGCAACGTGCTCTCATCGCCCACACGATCTCCAGCCCAATGCGCGCCAGCCGCCCCCTTTCTCTGGCCGCGCTTTGACCACTGATGCAAACGCGAGACCATTTCCAGATGCCGCCCAGCTGCCGGCGCCGGATAAAGAGAGAGGAGGAAAAAAGGGGGATAAAAATTAAGAGAAACAATGAATTTGGCACGGCACAAAAGGGGCGTAAACACTGCGGTCCTGGAGGGAGTGTCGCTGGAGGCGGGCGACTCCCAGGACAGCCCCATCAGGCAGGACCCAAAACAGAAGGACCTCTTTTGTCCGCTCGGCCAAGTGTCCCACAACGCCTCGCGCCCGCTAATCCAATCACAACCCCGACAGAAAGCAACAAAAATACACAACGTCCGGTCCGCCACTGCTTGGCTTTTCATGCCTGCTGAAATCGAACATGGGAGTGAGACGAGAGAAGGAGAGAGAGAGAGAGAGAGAGAGAGAGAGAGAGAGAGAGAGAGAGAGAGAGAGAGAGAGAGAGAGAGAGAGAGAGAGAGAGAGAGAGAGAGAGAGAGAGAGAGAGGAGGCGGGCGATGTATGGAAAGTCGGCGGCTTTCGTGGCTGTCGAGTTTGCATTTCAAAGCGAGACAACATCAGTTCAATATGCCGGGCGGGGCGGCGGGGCGAGGGGGGCGGAGAGGGGGAAAGCAACGAAAAATACGGGCGGTGGCGGCCACGCTGCCTAACAGGTGAACCGACGCCACTAAAAAGGCCAGAAATACTCGGCGGTGGCGGCGCCCTCACAAAGCAGGAGAAGGAAGAAGGACGGCCAGCGCGCGGGTCAAGACCGCCAACGCCTGGAAAAGGAGCGAAAAGCGGAAACGGCAGGCACACTGAGTTCACAGTTTACAGCGTCAGGCAAAGTCCATATACCTGCCCAGCTAAACAGGCAGGCAGGCAGGCCGGCCGGCAGGCAGGGGGTGAGCGCCTGACCCTGGACCCCCGGCGAGCACAGCATCAGCAAGCGGCGCACAACGCCGGCGCATGGTAATGCAGGGCCTACACCCACAGCGGAACCGCCCCGCCCCGCCCCGCCCCGCCCCGCCGCGCCCATCACGCGGCGCGCTTTGTGCTGGGGATGAAGCACACAGCCTCGCCTCGCGCCCTAATTAGCATCTGCTGACACTGGAGTCGGCGGTCGTGGGCCGGACGGCAGCGCCGCGTTGTCATCGCCGATGACTACCCGGACCGGCGCCGGACTTCGGACTTAACGCGAGAGGGAAAAAAACAAACAAAAACGAAAGCGATAAAAACAAGAGCGCGGTCGACAAGGAGCGCGCGGCGTCAGCAACGGCGCCGAACGACGCGGCCAGCCCGCCGCCAGGTGGTGGCGCACTTGGAGCGGCACTCGCTGGGCCACTCCGCCCGCTCGGCAGACTAGACGCCCTCGCTGTGCTTCGCTGTGCTTCGCTGTCTGCCTCAATAACCACGTCACCCCACGAGGCCATGAGTCGAGGGTTGAGGCATCGAGGCGGCACCGCAACACCCGGCCGGGCCCGGCCACACACCCTGACGGGCTGACGCCAGGCTGACGCCGGGCTGACGCCGGGCTGACGCCGGGCTGACGCCGGGCTGACGCCGGGCTGACGCCGGGCTGACGCCGGGCTGACGCCGGGCTGATACAGCTGCGGGCGGAGCAAGTCGCGAGGCAGGCCCACTGCGCGCCCCGCGAGGAAGGGAATATTGAAGTGGGAGACACAGATTCAGAGGGCTGCTGGGATGAAAGAAACTCGAGATGGCACGGGATGAGACGCGCCAGGGATAAGTCCGCGGCCCGGGGCCTGGCTGCTCTGCGCCTGCCCGCGGTCTGTGGGTTCTAGGGTCTCGCCCTTCTCCACAAACCCCCCTCCAGCGCGCCCTCCAGTGCGCCGTCCGGCCCTGGATTGTTTCTCCAAAGAATCCCCGACCTTTGAATGAAGCAGCAAGCAACCCCCTCCCTCTCGGCAGGGCCACGCGCTGTGCGAACTCACCTGCAACAAACAAAAACAAACGGAATTAGCTGCTAGATTAGCAGTGTACATAACGCGGCGCGTGACGTTGGCCCACACGCGCGGTAATGAATGAAAACTCCTGCTCTTTATACGGATCGCTTTAATCATGAGATACAGCAGCAGCGCACCTAGCGGGAAAGCGAGCAAAAAAATAAAATGGAAAAAATTGCCTGGGCGCGGAAAGGGAAAGAATCGAGCGCAGGATAGGCAGAGGCAGCAGGGACGCCCGGGAAAAAAGAAAAATTAGGTCAGCTCGAGAGAAATGAACGAGCGGCGGAAAGTAGCGGCCAGCGAGCCAACCACAGCTAATGCCTGCCGTCTTTATCCCGCAACTTGTGTCTCGTCAACGCCCGGGCCACTCCCTGCGTCCTGCACCCGTCCGCCGACCCGCGCCGACCACCGCCACTGCTAAACATGTCCAGACTCCTCACCGCTTTGCCGTTTTCGCGAGCGAATGCGCTAATGCGCAATTTCGTGACGGCGCTGCCGCTGGACGCCCTCGGGGCAGGGCTTTATCTGATGAAGTCCTCTGAGCCTCGCCCTGTCTCGCTCGCACCCCAGTGGGCGGCGGAGCGAGAGAGAGACAGCCTGCTGTCGCCGCCCGCCGCCACGCTGGACGCCGAGTCAGCCATTTTTTGGCCCGCCGTTATTTTATAATTTTTATTTGACTCGGTGGAAATATAATGCAGGCAGTGGTGCTGCCGCCGCGGCGGGGCGGGGCCGCGCGGAAAGGACGTGACTTCCCCGCTACGCTGCGCGGCTTGTTTACGCGCGGCCCCCCGCACACGCACCGCCCATTTGCTTTCGTTTGTGCGCCAGCAACTTGTTACGCGCAAAAGTAATCAGGGCCGGCTGTTTCGCGAGATTCAATTCGGATGAGGCACGAAGAATGACGCGTCGCCCGGCCCCGTCCGGCCCACTGGACGCCGGCCAGATCAGTTAAAACGGAGCGACGGCCGCGGGGCGATGGAGCGAAGCGAGCACTGCGGCAGCTAGCGCCCGCACTGTCGGCCGCCCGTCCACACGGCCGCGGGCGGGCTGCCTACCCGGACCCAGCACGGCGCTCACCCACCCACTGCCTGTCTCTCTCGCACGCCGACGACACACTCCGCGAGTGCGAGAGAGACAGAGCGAGGAGTGCATAGGCACCGGCGTGGAGCTCCAGAAGAGTTTCTGAACACTTGTCTGGCGAGGCGGTGCAGTCTGGGACCTCGCACCACTGCGCTTCCTGGATCGATCTCCCTGCTTCCGAGGGGTCGCCTCTCTTGGCGCGCCGACGGCCGCCGACGGCAGTGCGGGAGAGACGGACCGCGTTATCGGAGGCAGCTGCTGGCTGGCGCCCTGGCTCTGGCCTCCCCAAAGCGGGCAAGACGCTTTAACCGCACCCCGGGGACCCCGACCGGGCCGGGCGGCCTGACCCTGATTCCGCCCCGACTGACGCCACGGCGGTGGCCCCGCCGCACATGGGCCCCGGTCTCACGCGTCACGCGCAAAAAGAGCACGCACTGCGTGAGTCAAATCGGACCGAAAAACAACAACAAGCACCGAGTCGTGCGTGAATCAAATCGGACCAAAAAAAAAAAAAAAAAAACAACAAGCGGGACGCCGTCCACATTTGGCACGCAGACGCTCCTCCCGTTGGTGTGGCAACGCGGAACGGCGGCGCCAGCGACAAGATTGTAATAAAAATGCACGAGGAAAATCATAAAAAGCCCCACAAATGAGTCGAACGGGACGATGAGGCAGCCAAAGACTGCAGCCAACGGACAGCGCGTTGACAACCACGCACCACATGTAGCCCCTGCTCCAAACCAAACAAAAGCAATACGGGCGGCGGCCGTGTGGATCGAGCCTAGGCGACAATCTAAACACTGCGGGGGGGTCACACTCGCGCTGCGTCTATTTATTTCTAGTCCTGGGCGCGTCGGCGCCGCCAAAGACGACACGAGCGCCGCTTCGCGACGAACGACGCGCCACCAAGCCGCGCGCTGCACCGCTGCACTGCGAAAACAAACGTCGCGTCTATTCGTAGAGCGCGACGCATTTAGAGCGTGTGACGTCACCGGGCCTATTCGCGGAGGCAATGCGTGGCGACGGCGACTCAGTCGACGGGTAACTAGAACCACAGTCACCCTGCCCCCTTTCTTTCTCTCTCTCTCTCTCTCTCTCTCTCTCTCTCTCTCTCTCTCTCTCTCTCTCTCTCTCTCTCTCTCTCTCTCTCTCTCTGTCGCCGGCCTGGCGCCAACGCAGGGCTGCTGACTCAGGTAACCCCACGCGCGAGCCCAACAGAGAGCTCCCTCGCACTGCCATGGACCGCGCCGCGAGTGCGAGAGAGACAGCCCGCTCGCCACAACCACGTGGCCGGTCGGCCGGGGTGCAACGCTCTGGGCACGGCGCCAGCGTGCACGCCAGCCCTCGGCATCTCGGGACACACACACAGTAGTCAGGCCGCCTCCGAAACGAGCGCCTCGGCGGCCGTGCTGGAGACTGGCGACGCGGACGCGGCCCCGCGCAGCACGGCCGGCTAATAGCGATTGATTGACTACCAGCGGAAAATGAGCGAGGCGGAGAGGGGGGGGGGAGCGGGGCCCAACGGTGGCATTCATCCCGCTCACAAGCAAGCGTCGAGGAGTAGAGCGCCGTTGCGGCCGTCATCATCGGAATCTGTCGGCAGCTTGGCGCCTCCGCGGTGAGAACACAAACCCGGCCGACCACGCCACGCCACGCCACGCCACGCCGCGCCGCGCGGCCTGCGCCCAGAGGTGTTTATCCGAATTGGGTTCGAGAGCGGCACGGCGTGGCGCGGACGGCGCGAGGCTCCCAGCGGGGGCACCACCACGGCCGCACCACTGTACGGTACACGACGGGCTGCTTCGTGAGATGAAGACGGGCCAAAACCATCTGCCCGGCCCTTTCGGGAATCGCCTTTCAAGCTCCGCGCGCGCGCGCGCGGACACACACACACTTTTGTAGGGGCCGCTACAACAAAAGCGGACTAATAGCGGCCCGATTACCGACCGCGTCATCGCCCTGCTAGCAGCGGCGGTCAATAAATCCAAGCATCAGCAGCGCGGCGGCCGGACCCGCGGCCCGCGCGCCTAAACGGCCAAAGCCGCTGCTAATCTTAATACCCCGCCGACATGCTTCCGTTTTGGCGCCGAAACAACGAAAACAAGAGCAACGACAACAACACTGCTGGGTTCTTCTTCAGGCCCGTAAGCCCCCGACTAATGGACGCGCGGCTCCAGCACGCACGGAGCGTATGTGTGCGCCAGGTGAGCATTCCCCTCCCCCTCCCCTTCCGGTGTGGCAGAGGTGCGCGATGCCCGGCGATGCCCGGCGATGCCCCTCTGACTCGCTCGCCACCGCAGATGGCCGGCCGTCAGCAAGATGATACCACAGCATCCAGTATCATCTCGAATGGACCACACGAGATGAGCGGGGTGGTAGAGCACACACACACACACACGCACACACACGTGGATACCTATCGAGTTGCGTACACCGCCTCGCCCTGCCACACACAGCCGCGTGGGACCCAGCAGGATGGCACAGTCGCTGCCGATGAGCCACGGCAGAGAGAGAGAGAGAGAGAGAGAGAGAGAGAGAGACCCCAGCGCTGGGGGGTGCAAAACTGCAGAGGGAGAGAGGGTCTTAAAGCGAGTGCTCTCATCACCTTGTCAAGCCCAAACAATAACACGAGACCCGACGCACCTTCCTTCTCTCTCGCACTCATCGACAGCCCGCCCCTCCTATAAGACGGAACACATTCATTTGAGAAAAACCAAGACCGGCGCAGCGTGGGTCATCCCGGGGGACATAAGAACCAAGGTTGACACATGTCCCCGATTTGCACAACCACCACCATCTGCCCAGGCCACCACACTCAAACACACACACACACACTCAGGGTCTGAATCGCAGGGGAATGCATACATATTTCAGCTCGTTTCCCCGGTTTCTGCCGCGGGGCGCGCTGCTGGGCATCTGCCCCCCCATCCCCCAAACACACACACACACCACTTCTACGTTTCTGTTTGCTCCAAATCTGTCGCAAAAGTCCTCGGCAAGATATGCATAGGATGCGCGAGGGACACGACAGGAGCGCGGCGTTGTCTTTTCTGCAACTTGTAGCGTTTAACTTTTGATTAGAGCCTGCGATGACGGGGGAGGAGGAGGAAAGAGCAGGAAATCTCGCTTGCTTTCTTGGCGAACTGTGCGAAAGGAATAATGCCCGGCAGGCCAAGTGTACGACGCTGCAGAAACAGGGCTTGCCAACACACACACACACACACACACTCGCGCGCGCGCGTAGAACAGGCCTCCCCAGAGGACACCCCCTCCCCCTCAGAATCGTAACAGTGGTGTGAATACCCTTGCAAAAGGGTGCGGCCAGTGAGGGGGGTGGGGGGAAGGGGAACTAGTTGACTACTCACTTTTCACGAGCCACCCTTAGACGCCCCTCAAAGGCACTGCGCTCCCTTTGTCCCGCGAGGTGTCAAGTAAAACCGAGATTAAACCCCCCCGCACCCGGTGTAATGAGCGCAGACACACAGACTGAAAGACAGCCAGACGGACGGACGGACGGACGGACGGGCGGACGGACGGACGGACGGGCGGACGGACGGACAGACGCAGACCCCTGCCCCGCGGGCGTGTGCGACGCACGTGTAGAAACTCACAAGTCACACGCGAGGCCCGGCCAAGGCACAGCACAGCGCGCACACACACACACACACACACACACACACACACACACCAGCAGGGGAGGTGGCCGACGACGACGAGGACGACGAGGACGATGATGAGGAGAAGGCGGAGGGCGAGAGGCAGATGAAACGCCATTGTCTTTGACGCAGGAAGAGTGGGCGGTGGACGTGATGTGGACGTGAGTGAGGACGTGAGCAAGGCGGCGAGGCCATGATGAGGACCCACTGCTCCAATCTCCGCGCGTCCGGCGGCCGGCCGCTGCTTCGCTCGGGAAGAGTATCGGAATCGGAGCAGCGAGCACCGCCGGCAGGGGCCAACATGTGGGAGCGATACGTCGCGACGTGCACGTGAGGCGACGCGGGGGAGACACTCCCACTGTGTGTGTGTGTGTGTGTGTGTGTGTGTGTGTGTGTGTGTGTGTGAGTGTGTGTGTGCGTGTGTGTGTGTGCGTGTGTGTGTGTGAACGGCAGCGACGGCCACACCAAGAGGTCCCAACTCGACTCCCGCGTCGCCGAGTTTTGTACGAGTCCCTTTTTGTTCGGGTCGTCCGTCCGGTACCTGCTGCTCTCCTTCTACACTGTACCGTCAGCAGCCAGACAGCTCCTGGATTAAAACCGCTCAGCGGCTGAAGGGTCCAGGGACAGGACACACACCGTCACGCACACACGCACACTAGCGCCGCCGCGCACGCACGATGACGCTGCTGCTGTGTGGGTGTGGCTGCTCCCGGTGCTGTAGCCCTCCGCGCTGCCGGCCAACTCTCCAGGGAGTTTCCCTGGAGAACTTCTGGACATGTTGTGAAACACGACGGCGCAATCCACGGGCCGAACGGGCGGGGGCGGCCCGATGCGTCGCCAGCAACGTATTCATTACCCGAAAGAATGATCCAGCCTGGCCCTCCAGCCCCTCCAGCGAGTCTCTCCAGTGCAGCTGGATCCAGCCTGGCCCTCCAGCCCCTCCAGCGAGTCTCCCTAGTGCAGCGGTATCCAGCCTGGCCCTCCAGCCCCTCCAGCGAGTCTCCCTAGTGCAGCGGTATCCAGCCTGGCCCTCCAGCCCCTCCAGCGAGTCTCTCCAGTGCAGCGGGATCCTGGGCCGCAGGATTCAAGAACAGCCACCGCTTAGCTATCGCCTTTCCTCCTAGGGGCTCAGCGCATGGGAAACAGATCAGGCGATCGACAGCCGGCTGGCCGGTCGGACGGACGGACGGACGGACAGACAGACGGACGGACAGACAGCCCTGAATGGAGGTCTCGTAATGCCTCGGCGATGCAGCGCAGTCGATGCCCCGCACTTACATGCGTTGCGGCGTTTGCAGCGTTGCAGCGCTCCGCGGCCCGACACTCTCGAGTTGCACTTGAACCTGTTTATTAGGCCCCCGCTCCTCGGGTGCCTCGGCTCGGCTCGGTCCGGCCCCGCCGGGCCCCGCCAGGCCCCGCCGGGCCCCGCTCAGCTCGGCACCTCTCTGATTGCAGAGCTATAATTACGAAAGGCTGCAAAACCTTCGGGCGGCCGGACGGGGCCGGACGTTGCCGTGGTCAGGGAGGCGATGCCGTCAAACGATACGTCTTATCGGCGGATTCGGAAGCCTCACACATATACACACACACACACACACACACACACACACACACACACAGGCAGCAAGTGTTGCAGGCAGAGGCGCTGGACCGTAACGCAACAGCACTCTCCTTCCAACGTGGTCGACGACTCGACGACGCCCGTAACCCACAAAAGACCCCCGGACGATGCGAAAACCCTCTGAGACCGGATATTGAGACACGGCATGGAGGCTGGCCGCGGGTGGCCCCGCCGGGTTGTGCCCTGGTTGCTCCGGGACGGGCCCCTCGCGGCCCCCGCACGGCCCCGGCCGGCCCACGCCAGTCCTATGCGGAGCGCGGCCTGCCTCAGATTCGTTTTCGTCGCTCCGTCTCTCTCGACGGGACGCCTTACGGGTGCGAGAGAGACGGAGCGAGCGAGCGAGTCTGCAGCGGCAGGCCGGCACCATTCAACCGCAGCACCGCTAGCGCTGCAATGCAGTGCGCACCACACATCGAACGCTGCGGTGCGTTCGCGCGCCGCCCGAACAAAGAGCACCGAAACTACTCAATCCACCGCGCTGCCGTCCAGTCTCTCTCTCTCTCTCTCTCTCTCTCTCTCTCTCTCTCTCTCTCTCTCTCTCTCTCTCTCTCTCTCTCTCTCTCTCTCTCTCTGCCGCGGCCGCGCAGTACCGGCGAGAACGGCGCGATTTAGATGAAATTCGATAACTCGAATTAATGGAAAGAAAGGAGAGCGAGGCGTTTCTCGGCAGTACTATACACTGTGAAGGCTGGACCGCCCCGTCGCACGCCATCCGTGAATGGCGGGCGTGGCGTGGCGCTGCGTGGCGTGGCGCGGCGTGGCGCGGCGCGGCGTGCAGAGCGCTCGGCTTAACTCGAACCGGTTCAACTTGGCTGGCCGCTCGCATCGATCCACATCGAGTCTGATCCGAGCGACGCCCCCCGCCCTTTTCCTCCACCTGAAATAAAATCCAAGCGGCGGGGCCTACCGCGAGAATAAGAGCGCGGACCGGCTGCAGCGACGGGCGCAGCGTGGGACATCCGTCTCTCTCGCAGCCAACACCCCACCACGAGTGCGAGAGAGACGGACAGAGATCTAGCCTGCGTCGTTGCGTCTCAATGGGCACGGCCACGGAGCACCCGCGCATATATGTGTGTGTCCGCAGAGCAGCGTGGTGCTGGACTATGTGGGCCCATTCCGACGAGACACACACGGGTATTCGGTGTTGGCGATCCAGGACCCGTGACGGTGCAGGGTATGGGCACGCCGGCCGGTCAAAATCGAGTCGCATCCGCAGCGGGACAATGAGGTGGCGAAATTAGAGCAGGTAAACCGAAGCCCCACCGGGGGGGCTGCCACGGCCCTACGGGGCTCCCAAGGCGGCTCCCAGTCGGGCCACTGAGTGGCGGTGCGCCCCGCCCCGCCCCACCCCACCCCGCCCCGCCCGGCCGGTTGGGTCGCCCGGACAGACCGGACCCGCTCTGCTCGGCTCTGCTTCAGTTCGGCAGTCCAATTCGTTAGCGCGGTGGGAAGATGCCCGGCGACGATAATCAGACTGCTATCTGCGTCTGTCTCTCTCGCCCTCGTGGGGCGTGCCGCGGGGGTGCGAGAGAGACAGAGCGACGCAGGGGAGGATGCGCCGACCGACTCGAATAACACATCTCCAAGGAGAGCGCGACGATTTCTCGAGTCGGCCGCGCGAAGAGGGCGCAGAGGACGTGGTAGAGCGAGTAGACGGGGGCGCTTAGGACGGCCAGGATCGACGAGAGAGAGGGAAACAGGGGGACACGGTGCGTGCCCCGACACGGCGTGAAGGCAGACAGACACTCTCCTCCTGCAAGGTGTCGGCCGTGTCGGCGCACAGGTGCAGCACGGCGTGGCCAGCGGAGCGCAGCCGCCGCCGCCACCACACTTACACTGTGGCGGTCATCTAGCCAGTCACGGCGCGCTCCCCTCCTCGCTTTGGTGTGGGAAATATCGAAAAAGGAAAAAGGAAAAGCGGAGCGCGGCCGCAGAGCAGGGCCGCGGTTACTGGTGGCGATTGCTCGCAGCCAATCAACCGGACCACCGCATGAGGCTCTGTCCACACCAGGGACAGGCTGCGGCTAAAAACAAATTAAACTCCCAATCACAGTATCGCCGGGCGGGGCGGGGCGGGGCGGGGCGGGGCGGCATAACCAACTTAATTCGAGTCCACGAGGGCGACGACAGCCGCGCCAAATGCAACGCGTCGATAGAAATCTCAGAAATTGGCCGGCGGCTAATGCACCGCGCGCTTTGCAATGCCGGGTTCATTTCCCACGCAGAGAGAGGGAGGGAGAGAGAGAGAGAGAGAGAGAGAGAGAGAGAGAGAGAGAGAGAGAGAGAGAGAGAGAGAGAGAGAGAGAGAGAGAGGGGGGGCTCTCAATTTCAAGGGAGGACATGCTGTGCGTCAAGGACCTTGAAAAACCCTCGCGGGAAAATTTTAAAACGTGCTTTCCGCCATCATGAGTGTTGTTGTCGTTAGTTTTTTCTCTGCCGAAGTCGTTCATCTCTCTCTCTCTCTGCCCCGAGGCATCCCCCAGAAGTCACCGCGAGCGCTTGATCCCCTTGCCGCCGTGGTGAGAATCCCCCGAGGGAAACGACGCCGGGGTCATGTTGAAATGAGTGAGGGGAGCATCGAGTATTTGGGCATGTGTGGAAGGAGAGGGGGGGACTTGGAGATGGGTGCGGGTAGGGGGAGGGGGGAGGACGAACGGACAAGGGAAAAGGATAATGAGAGTGAAGCGGACCGACAGGCGGGCCGCCCTCAGAAGGAAGGCCCTGCCAAAAACTTGTCATCGTTCTAATTACATGTAATTGCGGCGACCGAAACAATAACGGGGCCCGACACCGAAACACAGACAGACAGACAGAGTACTTGAGACCCTGTACACGTTTGCCCGTGGCTTACTTGTTGGAAAATGAATTTCCAGGCCGGCAAGGGGAAACCATTGAGCTCGCCGTTCGGCACCCAATTTGAGGGAAAACTTGAGGGGGCGGCGGTGCGGGCCGCGGCCCTTCCTGGCAGCGGGGCCGGCCAGCCGACCGCGGCCACCACAACCTACTGCAGTCCCTCCGCAGGGCCGGCCGGCCAGCAGCCAGACCTTCGCCTGCCCTAAACGCTCCACTCTACACCACTCCGCCGCCGCCTCGCCTTTTTTGTCAGGGAACGCACGGTGAGTAAGTGCATTTGACAGCGGCACCGCTGGCCGGACAGACAGACAGACAGGCAGACGGACCGACAGAGGACAGGGCGCGAGGAGAAGAGAGGCTTCTGCGTGAGCCCGTTTAACGCATCGCAGTGGCGGGCCCTCCGCCTCCCTAGATGAAGTTTCCCCCTCGCCAAAGCTCGCGCAGAGCTTCTTGATCTCCCCCCCCCCCTCGACTCAGCGTGCGTGCGTGCGTATGCGTGGGTGTGTGTTTGTGTGCGTGTGTGTGTGTCCCTCTCTCTCAACTTTAACTGCGGTCGGCTGGTAAGTAAGACTGGAGGAGGGAGGCAAGGGAATGAGATCAATCAGCGCGTCCCGCTCCCCTGCGAACCGAAGGCCGCCCGGCCGAGAGAGGCGGCCTGCAATAAAACACCTTATCTGGTCACCCTAGGCGGAAGTGAAAAGCCAAGGGGGTAGCGCGCGGGGCGGCCACCGACCGGACCAGCTTCCCCGGGTTGCCGTTTCCATCAGCCCGTCCCGGTGCTGAGAGAGAGAGAGAGAGAGAGAGAGAGAGAGAGAGAGAGAGAGAGAGAGAGAGAGAGAGAGAGAGAGAGAGAGAGAGAGAGAGAGAGAGAGAGAGGGGGGGGGGAGGGCCTCTACCACACGCCACGGCCGCGGTCCGCGCGAACCAGGCCGCGAACCAGGCCGAGACAGGACACCTGTTCCTCACCTCTCCATAAATTCATAAGCTCATAAATAAGACGACCGCCTCATCTCCCGGGGCGGCTCTCTCTCTCTCTCTCTCTCTCTCTCTCTCTCTCTCTCTCTCTCTCTCTCTCTCTCTCTCTCTCTCTCTCTCTCTCTCTCTGAGCGACGCGACGCGCGATGGCAGGCGACGGATCGACCAGGTGCGTGGGCGTCGGTCACATCTTTATTTACAATCGCCACCGCCACCCCCCGGCGCAAGTTCCAAACTGGCTTTGTAGAAAAAAAAAAGAAAAAAAAACTTGGAGTCACGCTCGAGGCCAAAACGTGTACTGAGTGATTATTGCGTCCAGAGAGGACTCCTGGTCCACTGTGCCCCGCCGCGGCCCCCGCGCCCCGCTAGAGTCGTCCTCATTCTGATTGCGCTGGAGCCTGTCGCGCCGGCCCACTCGTTCGCTTCCGTCTCCCCCCCCCCCCCCGGAGGCCTCTCCGTCGCACAGCGACGCTCTGCTCGTGCATTTGCCGCTCATGCTAGAGCAATGTATGTGTAGAGCTTAGCGTGTTGGCAACACCAGCAAACACCATCGGACAGCCACCCTCCCCCCCTCTCCCTCCGCTGGACGGAGCGGGCAGGGAGGGGGCATCTGGCCGCTGGGCAGGGCGGCGGCGCGTCGGTGCTCGCCGGGTTCCCACATTCTCAAAAACAATAAATTATACATTTAATTGTGGAATGGCTGGACGCAAGTCGGCCGGGTCGTCCTGATGGGTTGGGCGGCCGACTCTCGTTTCGTTTCGATCTCTCGATGCAGAGTGAGTCGTCGCGAGTCGTCGCGTCCACTGGGGAACTTTGGCGCGCTCTCCGGTACAGACCGAAAAGGAGGCCAGACCGACCCGTTTGTAACTGTGTACCCATTTCTAAAACCCAAAGAGGAGGAAAAAATAATTAATATTAATCTACTTTACGAGTGGATCCCACCCTTCGAGAGCGAGCGGCAAGACCAAAATATGTAAAATAATTTTATTTTTTTTAAAGGGGAGAGAGGGACAGAGAGAGAAAGACCAAAAAAAAAAAAAAATTGCCGCGGGTGCTCGCGAACGCTCGGGAATACGAGAAGCAAGACGTCATCCTTCCTTCCCACACATTATTTGTAAAAGGCGGCGGCGGCGGGGCGCGAACCGACGTAACTGCGGCCCGCTGCCGAGGCACTTGCGGCCTTAATGAATGTTTCATACGCCTAATGAGTGACATTCCAGGGGGCGATGCCAGATAGCACAAAAGTAATAAAAACGCATCGAAAATGAATAAACGAAATGCCTCGGCGAAAAATACATCTCGGGCAAATCAAGATGGGGAGCGGTCGTTTAAGCAGCGCGCGCGCTCTCTGCCCGCCGTTCTGACCACATCGATGTCTTGGCCGCTTTTTTCTTGGCCACCGAAGCGGCCTGTAAACGCGTTAACGAGAATTTCATTTCGCCTGTTTCCGATGAAACGAAAGAAAAGTCCGACCGCTGCACACTCTAAATGTCTTACGCCGAAAGGCTGCACAAATATATTATGATGGAGATGTTCTCCATGATACAAGAGAAATTCGACAAGATATTCTTGTATGGGCAATGAATTTTCAAAGGTATGTTACAAAGCCTGAGCCGCACAGTGGATCAGAAGACCGTTTTGGCGGTCAAGATTCTAGACGCGTTTGGAGCTCCAGAGTCGCTAACTAGGATTCGAGTGAGGGGGTAAACACTTCAAGAAATCGTGTACAGACTACTCGGTATTACGCTGTATTACGGTGGTATTACACGTGTATTACAGCATTAAAATGCTAAATTTTGACACATTTGACCCTAAAATGGTATTACAAATACGTGTATTACGCGTAATACTCGGCTTTTTTGTACAGGGCATTACCAAAGTGTTTACCCCCTCGGATTCGAGTCCCATTTAGCGACTCTGGAGCTCAAAACGCGTCCGGGATTTTGGCCGCGTCAAAAGGTCTTCTGACCCACTGTGAGCCGGTCGCCAAGCGGACAGCGGCAACAGCACTGCTAATAACGCGAGCCACTGACTCGCCGAATCGGACGAGGGGCGCGAAACGGCCTCTCGGTGGCCGGCATCACCGCCAGCGCAATGTAGCGGACCGTTAAGTGAGCCGGAACCGAGCGCCATCCGCCAGAAGCACGCCGTCGACCGCCACGCCGTCCCGGCCCACCGCCACGGCCTGGAGGCGGGTCTATCGGAACACAACAGTGATTGACAGTCCATAAATGTTACCCAACCGGCGCGCGGTCTGTTGCATGACTCGATGCCCGCCTCCTACATGCAGGGCCCCGTCGCGCCCCGGCCGCCCAGGGGCGAACAGTGCCGAGGCCGAGCAGAAGGAATGGCCATTGCCGGCGCGGCCCAACTTGGAGGGCGGCCGCGGGAGGGGAGAGGCCTCGTAGAGAGGAGGTTTCGCGGGCACGACTCCACTTTCAGACGGGTGGTGTCGCGTGGTGAGAGGGCGTGGCGGGGCGTAGCGAGGGGAGGGGGGTCTGGCGGCGTGGTGTGGAGGGGCGCGGGGAGTGGTGGGGTAGGGTGGGGCGCCGCGGGGCGCGGTGGGGAGATGTGCCGAGCGGGTTGCCTACCACGGGTGCTACAGGGGCGACTCGGAACGCCGAGGATGTGTGTGGGTTGCCTGCCTGCCAGGCGCTCGCTCTCTCTCGCCCACTCTCTCTCTCGCTCTCTCTCTGCGGGATGCGACGTCAGCGAAAAATCGTTGGTGTGTTGTGCAGGCGGGTTGCTCTGTCCTGGTGCAGTGCCACGCGCGGACACGTTGCGGGCTGTGCGCGAGGGGGTCGGAGGGGAGGGAGGGGGGGTCCGCGGTCGCGGGGTAAGCCCTTCGGTGGGCTGGGTGCTGACAAGTGCAATATGGGGCGGGCGGGCTGCGCCTTGGCGTTGTATCGTCAGTCAGTGGCTTCGTGTCCGTCCTCATGGTCGCTGCTGGTGCGTGTGTGTGGTTGGTGGTGCGTGCGTGTGTGTATGGTGCTGGCTGCCGTCGTCGAAGTCGAAAGGGGTTGGATTATCAGAGAGATAAGGTAGGTGGTGGAGTCGAGTAGAATCTGTGTGTGGGGGTGAATAAAGAAAAAAATGTTTTAAAAAAATCTGTGTGCAGGTTGCGTCGTCAATCTGGGAGTGGGGGTGCAGCACGCCTGCAGGCTGTCTAGCAGTAGGCTGGTTGTGGGGTGAGTGTTAATCTAGAGTGTTGGTCTGCTACGTGAGTGTGAGAGTTAGAGGGCTCTAACGTGTATTGAAAATTGCAGGTCTGGCCAGCTGTGTGTGTGTGTGTGTGGGAGGAGAGGCTGCGTCTGGGGGCGTTGCAACCGTGCTGTGCTGAAGTGAAGGGGATTTAGTGGTAAGTGTCCAGTGTGTATGTGTGGTAAAGTGTACGTACTCGGTTAAAAAGATAGCAAAATGACTGACATTCGCAATCTATCTGTTTGGCAGGTGTGGGCTCGTCACCATGGAGCAAGTGTGCGTGTGGTGTGGTCAAAGAATGCGGGATAGTGAGTACCTAAATCACATCTTAGTGGCACACGCGCCGCAGAGCAGTGGGGGTGGGCAGGCTGGGGTGAGTGCTGGTAAGCGCACCAGCACTGGTGGTAGTTGGCCCTGTAAAAAGTGCAAGAAGGTGTTCAAGCACAAGCGGTCTCTTTACCGACATGACCAGGAGAGTCACACAGTTCAAAAAGTGAAGTGTGGGAAGTGTGGGCGAGAGTTCCGCCACGCCCGCGTGTTGAAAAAGCACATGCGATGTGTAAAGCACTGTGATAGAAAACGGGTCAAGTGTCGCCAGTGCAAGCGGGTGTTTACCAGCCTCAAAGACATGTACGTGCACAGACGGACTCACAACACTCGATTGGTCAGGCACGTGTGTAGGGGGTGTGGACGGAACTGTGGTAGTCTGTCCACGCTTCTCTTCCACAAATCGCGGTGTAAGGTGCTGCAGGTGAAAGGTGTGCGGGCTCAGGCGTATCGCGAACGCTTGAACAAACACAGGTCTGCTAGTGAGAGGAGGGAGGAGGGGCAGCCCTCCCTGCCTGCTCCCTCTAGCGGACAGTGGGAGTCTGAGCATGCGGCTGATGGGAACGCACGGATTCACCTGTTGCATGTACATGACCATAATGACCTGCAACTTACGCTCATTCAAAACAAGGACTATGTGCTGCAGAAACTGGCTCAGGATGTAGACGATCTGAAAAGAATAAAGTGGTACATGGTGGCGTGGGTTCAGGTCAAGCAAACTGTTGATGGAGAGGGGGAAACGGTTGTCAGGTACCTCCGCAGCCCTGTGTTGTCTACGATTCTTAAGGGAGGTATGGAGGCCCAAGTTAGGGAGGCTATTACTGGCGTCCTAACCTCATTTGATTTGGCAACGGGGGAGGGTTCGCTCATACTCTTTGAGCGTGTTGAAAAAATTGAGTTGCGGGTAGCCAAACTGGCGCTGCTGCGGGGGTCGTCATACCTACCTCTTCCAAAATGGTTGACTAACTCAAAAAAAGGTCTTATAAATATTCAGAATTTTAATGATAATAGGTGTTTCCTGTACTGTGTTTTGGCTGGGTTAGACCTCCCCCAAAATCATCCTGAGCGTGTGAGTAAGTACCGCCACCGTTTGGGAGAGGTAAATATGACGGGCATCTCATACCCTGTTAAAATTAAATCCATCAATAAATTTGAAGACCTGAATCCGCGGATCAGCGTCTCTGTGTTTGGTGTGGAGGGGAATGTCATCGTCCCCCTGAGGGTGACACGAGCACAGAGACGAGAGTGTCACATTAATCTGCTTCTCATAAAGGAAAATAATGATAATGATGATGATAGTGATGATGATGATGAAGTGTGTGAGAGCCACTATGTTTTGATAAAAGACCTGAGCCAGTTACTGAATCACTCTATTAAACGAAACAAGCGACAGTACTGGTGTGACAACTGTCTCAACCCCTTTGACTCGCCCAGCATCCTCACTGCTCACCGTGGAAAGTGTGTTGACCAAGACGCTCAACGCATAGTCATGCCACAGGACGATGATTGCATTATGAAGTTTAGGGAGTACCAGAAACAAATGTGGCATGACTATGTGATTTATGCCGACCTTGAAAGCATTCTGGAGCCGTACCACACGGCGCATCCCAATCCGGAGCAGTCCAGCACGACTCGTCGCAGCAGGCACGTGCCATGTGGGTACTGCTTCATAGTGAAGGGGCCGGACGGTTATCAGGAGCCTGTGCTGGAGCACGGTGGTGAAGACGTGATGCTGCGCTTCCTACAGCGGTTGCTGGATGAAGTCGTGAAAATCGAGCGACTGCGAGGGCCATCCTACCCTCTCGCCATGACGGAAGAGGACGAAGCAGCATTCGCCGCAGCAACAGTGTGTTATCTGTGTGATCGAAATTTTGAGGACACTAAAAGGATCAAATGTCGAGACCATGATCATGCTGTGGAGGGGGTGAAAGGGGGTGGGGGTAATTATTTAGGGGCAGCTTGCCAAGTGTGTAATCTCAACCGTAAAAGGAGTTCCTACATCCCTGTGTTCTTTCATAACCTAGCGAACTATGACGCTCATCATATTCTGTCAGCGTTGGGTCAGCTGTCGGATGGGGATGACATGTCGTGCATCCCCAAGACGAAGGAGAGATACATTAGCTTTGAATGGGGGAAACTGCGTTTTCTGGATTCGTTCAATTTTCTGAGTAGTGGTCTAGATAAGTTGGTAAACGATCTGAATAGTGATGAGCTGGCTGCTCTAAACCTATTTTTTCCTGACCCAGAAAAACGAGCTCTGGTGGGTCGTAAGGGTGTATTCCCCTACTGCTGGCTTGACAGCATCGAGCGGTTTGATGAAAAGGAGCTGCCCCCCATTGAAGCCTTTGTCAGTGACCTGACGGGGGAGGGTATATCAGAGCAGGACTACCAACACGCGCAAAATGTGTATAAAGTGTTTAATATGGAGACAATGGCTGATTACCATGATCTGTATCTGCTGTGTGACGTCTTGCAGCTATGTGATGTTGTAGAGAGCTTCAGAAAAGTAACATTCTCAACATTTAAGCTGGACCCTGTGCATTTCTACTCTACTCCAGGTCTGAGCTGGGCAGCTGCGTTGCTCTATACGCAACAGGAGTTGGAGCTCCTCCAAGATCTCGACATGCATCTCATGTGGGAAGCGGGGATTCGGGGGGGTGTGGCCACCATCAACTGCCGTGCTGCGACCGCCAACAATCCGTATGTGCCTGAAACGTATGATGAGAATGAGGAGCGTCGATATATATTGTATGTCGACGCTAATAACCTGTATGGATTGGCTCTAAGTCGCCCCCTCCCAATTGGAGGCTTTAAATGGTTGGAGGAGGCAGAAATTCGCCGACTTGATGTGAGTGCTATCAATGTGGATGATGAAGTGGGCTATTTATTTGAAGTGTCACTCGAGTATGGGGATGATTTGCATGATCTCCATAATGACTTTTGTCTAGCGCCTGAGAGATATCAACCTCCCTATAACGAGCTGTCACCCTTGCAAAAAAGAATGATAAGAATGTATGGTTTAAAAAATGTTGAAAATGTTGCTAAATTAATTCCAAATTTAAAAAATAAGGAGAGTTATGTCGTGTATGGGACGACACTCAAAATGTATGTAGACTTAGGAATGAAAATAACCAAAGTTCGTCGGGTTATGTCGTTCAATCAAAAGGCGTGGCTCGCTCCATTCATCCGGCATAATACGGAGAGGCGCCAAAAGGCAACCTCAGCCTTCCAGCAAAATTACAACAAGCTTCTGAACAACAGCACGTTTGGTAAATGTATTGAACAGGTGCGTAAGAGGCGTAATGTGTCATTCACCAAAAAAAGTGAAAAATTTAAAAAATTAGTAAAATCGCCATTATTTCACTCTTTTGAAATTTTTGATCATGGGCTTATTAGCGTAGAGCGTAGGAAGGCTAAGATTGTTTTGAACCGACCTGTGTATGCAGGTCAAGTTGTGTTAGATGTTAGCAAAGAAATAATGTATGACTACCATTACAACTGTATGAAAAAAAAATATGGCAGCAAAATTAAAGTATGTGGCAGTGATACGGATAGCCTCATCTATGAAATTAAAACTGAGGATGTGTACAATGACATGAAAGAGATGGCTGAGTACTATGATTTTTCCGACTACCCTGCGGGCCACCCCCTTAAAAGTGATGTAAATAAAAAAGTTCCTGGCAAATTTAAGGATGAGATGAACGGACAGCCGATAAAAGGTTTTATCGGGCTGCGTCCGAAAATGTACAGTTTTCAGAGAGGGGACAATGTCGAAAAGTGTGTGGGAAAGGGTATTCCTCGAGCAGCTCTGAAAGCACAGCTGTCCTATGAAGAATATCAGAATTGTTTACATAACATAAGTGTAAAGAATGTTCATTTTTGTAAAATAGGTACTGATCAAAGGCATCACTTGTACACCACGGCGTCCACTCGCCGTGGTCTCTCGTGCTTCGATAACAAACGCTACTTGTTAGCTGATAATGTAAATACATTGGCATATGGGCATTATAGAATTAAAGAACAGAACTTTGTGGACGAAGGGGATGAAAATCTGCAGGAATTATTGTTCCAGATGGATGTTGAGGAAGAAAGCGAGGTGGAGGAGGAAGGGGTGTAAAGGTGCTGATAATAAAATGAATTTTGACAATATGAAAAACTGACTGAATTAATGGTGTCTCCCTTTATGTCTTCCCACATACGCACGCGCGCGAGCGAAAGCGTGGTAGCCATGATGAGTCGGTTTGTCGCAGCGGCCATCGCGTTGCGTCCGCGGGGCAGTCATGGTGCAGCGGCCATCGCGCTGCGTCTGCTGGGCAGCCATGGAAACCCCTGGCGGGGTCGTACACTGTTAGGAGCCATGACGCTGTGGAAAAGGCTCGCCGCGGGCTGGGGAATCGTCTCGAGCGGCGACCGCGGTGCTGCGAGCAGGAAGGCCTCGCGCGATCAGTGTCAGCGAAAAGGGCACTGTGTGTGTGTGTGTGTGTGTGTGTGTGTGCGGCATCGCGACGGCCATCGCGCTGTGAGCGTGTCGTCAGCTGTATGTGTGTGTGCGGCATCGCGACGGCCATCGCGCCCTTCGCGTGGGCAGTACACTGTTAGAGCTCGCGGCGGGGGAAATGCTGAGCGCAGCGAGCGCCGCCTCGCAGCCAGGCGGAAGGGCGCGCGGCGCCTTGTCAGCAAAACGCGAGTGCACCTGCATGCCGTGCTTGGCGGTGCGTTTGCATGGGCGCGCGGACGAGTGAGTGTCAGTCGTGACTTGACAATCACTCGGCATGTCTCCCCCAAGTCGCTCATCAATGGCTAGCAGTGTCGCGCGGCAGCTCTGGTTCGACGAGACGCAGCAGCCGCAGCAGCAGCAGCAGTTCGAGCCGTCGGCCCCGCCACTGGGTAAGTGGAGTGGGCATCCGCGTCTAGAGATGGGCTCGAAAACTTGATTTAAAAAATGAATCTCGTCTTATTTTCAGAAGAGGTGGAGGGGGAGGGGCTGGAAAAGTTCTCTGTCGAGCGGTGGGAAGCAGTCATTCCGGAGCCGAAACGATGTAAGTTGTGTGACGAGGAAAAAAATGTATTATTTGAAAACGAGCGCGGTGGATTAAAAAAGTGTTTCTGTACAGGGCGTAGGACGGAAAAGTCAGTTCGAGGAGGGAAAGCAACACGACGTAGCGAGCGAATCGCAGTGCGACGTCGGCGGGACAGATGGAGCTCTGATGGCTTCTGCTGGGAGACAACAGACCCAGCGAGCGCGTGCCAATTCGCGTCTGGAAAGGAGAACGAGTGCGGGTGTCGAGAGTTCGAAGTAGAGGAATAAAGTACCTTCCAGAAAACGAAATGTGTGTGTGTCTCCTTCCAAGTCGCGCCGAGGTGTGCGCGCGCGCTCGTTGAGAGCGAGAGAAGAGCGAGAGCGAGGAGCGAGAGCGAGAGCGAGGAGCGAGAGCGAGGAGCGAGAGCGAGGAGCGAGAGCGAGGAGCGAGAGCGAGAGCGAGGAGCGACAGCGAGAGCGAGGAGCGAGAGCGAGGAGCGAGAGCGAGGAGCGAGAGCGAGGAGCGAGAGCGAGGAGCGAGAGCGAGAGCGAGGAGCGAGAGCACACACACACGCACACGCACACGCACACACACACAGCCGCTACCCTGCCAGAAAAAAGGTATAAAAGGGGTGGGCAGATTTTTGTTTGCTACAGTGTTCTCGCCGAGGTGGGGCGGTATGTATCCCCAGTTTAAAGTCCCCTTTACGTGTAACGTGGCCGCACCGTCCGGCAGTGGGAAATCGTCTTTCATCGTGAAATTTCTGCGCTACCTACCCGAGTTGTTGGACAAGCCCATTTCGCAGGTCGTGTGGTGTTACGGGGAGTCATCTGGAGTGCCACAGGAGGTGCTGGACAACCCGACAATAAAGCGACATCGCGGTGTGCCGACGGACGAAAGCGGACTGCTAGTGAGCGGCTCTCTGATTATTTTGGATGATCTCATGCGCGAGGCGTCCAACAGTTTTGTAAGTGACCTGTACACTCGAAAATCGAGACACAACCAAATTTCGGTGATCCTGTTGTCACAAAATTTGTTTCATCAGAGCAAGCACAGTCGGGACATTTCGTTGAGCACGCGCTACTTTGTGTTGCTGAGAAACGTCCGCGATCGCGCTCAGTTCTCTCACCTGGCTCGTCAGATTTACCCCGAAAATCCAGCATCGCTGTGTGCGGCTCTGAGGGACGCGTGGTCCGCCCCCTTTGCGTATCTACTAATCGATCTTGATCCCTCAACCGATGAAGGGATGCGCTTCAGAACGAACATTTTTCCCGATGACAAATATATGACTGTGTATGTGAACGAGCGGGAAATCGATCGTCTCAACGAGTCTGGGCGAACCGCGCCGCTGCAGGCGTCCGACCTGCTCCTAGGGTGACGTCATGACGCCAGCAGCCGTCGCATTGGACCCCACCCTGAAACGCCTCGCCAAATGCAAACATGTCCTTCACGTGTTGAAATCGAGTCCTACTGCCGTGCAGAAAGCCATTCTCCAAAACGCTGGCCCTTCCCTTCTCATGTGTCTATGTGATATCGCAGTGAACATACTGAATGGGAACATTCGTCTGAGTCCCGAATCGTTCGCGCGTCTCGAAAAATTCAAGAAGCTCATACGCAGCGTGGCGGCGAGACCGGCGGCGGCGGCGACGGGCCTTGCAGTCGATCAGCACGACGCGGTGCAAGGCGGGCGAGGCGGCGCGGCGGTAACCCGAGGCGGCGGCGGCGGTCAGCTGAGTCGACGAAGCGCTGCTGCTAGGGCACGAGGCCGGCGCGCCGACGGGCCAGCAGGGCAGCGGCGAGGCGGCAGCGGAACGGCGGCGTGGTGTCGCCAAAAGCGTCGTATTTTTACCCAAACGGGGAGAGGGCCATTTTTGACGGCTCTGTTAACCAGTGCACTGGGTGGCATCGTGGGAAAGGTTGTGAGTCATTACCTTCCCAAACAACAACAACAACAACAAAATGTCACCGACTCGAGGCGCGGGGCAGGGGGGCAGTGAGGGAGCACTGCGAAAAATGTTGATCGTTTCACCGGATCAACTCGAGCGAATCAAAGGGGACGCGCTCCGGGCCATGAAAGAGAGTTTAGGTAGCGAAATGGATGCCGTTTTGGACAAGTCACACTCGATCGAGACGCGGGATGTCGAGGGAATGTACAAAGAGTGGGACGAATATCGCCCCCTGTTGGATAGAATGTTGGATCTGCAGCGACGAGAGCGCAAGGAGCATGTCAAAATTCCGATTTTCGAATACGGAAAGGACAACGAAGATGCGTCCGGTGTGGCCGCAGCGGGCTCCCGCCACCGCCGCCACCGCTACCCAACGCCGCCGCGTGGCTCGGCCGAAGCGAGAGGCTTTCGTGACCCGCTGCCGCCCCCGCCCCCGCCCCCGCCCCCGCCCCCGCGGCAGGGCGCGGGGTCTTTTTCCTCCCCCTCCTCCTCCTCCTCCTTCCTCGCAGCGTTTTCTACATGGTGTTCCCGTCTTTCCCGAAAATATGGTCCCCGAATTTAATTACGAGCGGGACGATATCCCCAGGATTGAAAAAAACAACAACAACAATTCCTGGGGACGGAGGACTATGGGATGGGATGCGGACGACGGAGACTGGGAGAAGGAGGTCAAGTCGCTCGACTTTGGCGGTGGTGGTGGTGACGGTGAGGACGACGATGACGATGACGACGACGAGGAGGAGGACGAGGACGAGGTTACGGGGCAGCCGCGATCGAGTCGAAGCGCTTCGGGCGCCACAGACAGTGGCGAGCTCTCCCTCGAGGACATGTTGGATAGAATAAGCCAGCTGGTGCACGACCAGACGGCAGCGGCGGTGGGGACGCCGACGGCCTTCCCGCCGGAGGTGGCCGACGACAGCGAGCACGTCGGTGGCACGCCGCTCATGCGGAGCGTTCACAGTTCGTTCCATCATTCACCCACTCATTTTTCTACCCCTCTCAGTGCGTTCAAGGAGCCGTCACCACGGCCGCCGCCACCGCCACAAGCAGATGAAGCAGCGGCGCAGGCGGCCACGACTCCGTCAGCGCACAACAACTCGTCGTCGAGCGGAGCGATTCGCGTGCGCCGTTTACGTTACGGGCGGGAAAAGCAATGGACACCGAGCCAGTTACGCCCACGCCGGGCGGGCACTGGAAAATTCCACGGCGCGGCCCGCCGCGGCGCGCCAAGCGGCAGACCGAACCCGACACCGCGCTAGCCCGCGGCAGCCGCGAGCGTCGCCAGGGGCCGGCATCAAAAGCATCGAATCGACGACTTCCGCCTGTTTCCGCTGCGCGCGCAAAGTCGCAAGGCGTGCTAGCCACGGCCGCCGCCACCGCCGCGCCGATGCCGCTGTCGGCGTCTGCTGCGAGGCGAGCCGCGCAGGTGGATGCACACTTGAAAAAACTTTATTATGATTTGGATTCGCCGGTCGCCTTCTCTTCACTAAAAAATATAACGCGCGCGGCCGCCCCGCTCGGAGTCACACCCGCCGAGACTCACCGTTGGCTGTTGTCCCAGGAGGTCTATAGCCGCTGCCGCCCCGCGCGACGAAAATTCCCTCTGAATTTTTACAATGTTTTGACAGTGGATGACGTTTATGAAATCGATCTTTGCGACTTTCGGAAACTTTCCGAACACAATGACGGGTACAACTATTTTCTCAACATGATTGACTGTTTGAGCAGAGAGATGTGGGCCTACCCTCTCAAAACCAAGACGGCCGGCGAAGTCGCTCAGGTTTTAGAGCGTCATTTTCGGACCACGGGGCGCACCTGCCGCCTTATGCAAGCGGACCACGGGAATGAGTTCAAGGCTCAGGTCCAGAGGGTGCTCCGTGCTTTGGGCATCTCGTTCCGCACGCTCGAGAACAGCAACCACGCGGCCATGATCGAAAAGGGTAACCAAATTATAAAATCGACTCTGTGGAAAATCATGGTTCACACGGGCCGCTGGCGATGGGTTGACTCCTTACCGAAGGTCGTCTCGGCGTACAATCACCGCGTTCATTCTGTCACTGGTTTTCGTCCGGTCGATGTCAACCGTTTCAACGCGTACGATATTTGGTCTCGCAACTATCTGCGCCGCCGCCTACCACTACGGCGGGGTCGACCTGCGGGAGGTCGCGCGCGCCCCGCGCCACGCCCCCTTCTCCCTCTCGGAGCGTGCGTGCGGGTCAGCCTCCAGAAGACGGGTTTTGAGAAGGGATTTACGCCTCGTTACTCCCAGCAGGTCTATAAGATAGAGCGCATCGAGAAAATGAAGCCATTTCCTATGTACACTCTGACCGACCTCAACGGAGAGCGACTCAAGGGACACTTTTACCGCGAGGAGCTACTCGAAGTGCCACCGCCAGGCACCGACTCGCCGTATCGAGTCGAGAAGATTTTGAGTCGACGACACCGCCGCGGACACCGACCGGAGGTTCTCATCAGGTGGGAGGGCTACGACGAAAAATTCGACTCGTGGGAGCCAGCCTCCGCCGTCAAAGATGTTTGACGAGGCCCCCTCCCCGCAGACAAAGGACTCGTTCTATGTCACTCTGTCCAGTGATAGCTCGCAGCAGTACTTTGAGGGGAATACGATCGCCCAATTTTCCACCCAGCTCACACGCCCCATCTGCAGCAAACCTGCATACGAGGTGGCCGTTTGTGAGGTCTTCCTCCCCCCATTTGAGACGTGGAAGATGAGAACATCGACCTCCCCCATCTACCTGTACTGCGATGTCATGGAGCCCGCCCTGGTGTGCGACACTTCAGCCCGCCTCCTCCGCGTTCTCGTCCCGGACGTTATTTCGGGGCACTACCCCTTCCCCTCGCTGTACTACGTTCCCGTCGAAAAACGGAATTTTCAGACCATTACCGTGTCTTTCCGCACGAGGTTCGCGGAGCTTTACCCCTTTCAGGAAAGCGAGTACCCCAGCACGGTAGTGCTCCATTTTCGAGAACGCTCGCCGCCCCTATAAATACGCCTCCTACCCCCTGGCTCGTGTTATTACCTCACCATGGAGCAGGCCTACCAGTCGTACTTCGAGGCGCAGGCGGGGAGCGGCGCCGTCGCAGCGACTGAACCCGCTCTCGGCTCCCTCTACAAGGCCTCTTTCGCGCAACAGAGCGGCCGCGGCTGCTGCGGCATCGGACGCGTACTCACAGCCGTCGCGACGCCACTTATCGTTAAGGGCGTGCGCGCCGTCTCCGAGGAGGTGGCCAACGCGAGTTTCGGCTTGTACCGAGACATGCAGCAGGATTCGTCTTTGCCTGCCCTCCGGACAGCGGCCGCCTCGCGCGCGGGTCAAGTTCGACGCAATCTGACCCGGCGCGCGCGTGCTACTCTTATCGGACGCGGCTCGCGAGCCAAAAGCAAAAAAAAGACGACGACTCGACGCAAGGCGGCACCCCGCAAGCGTAAGAAGGCTACCACCAGCAAGTCGAAGACTCGGCAGACAGGAATAAAAAGGAAGACAGCACCTCGCAGACGTCAGACGGGCGGCGGACTTCTCCACGAGCGGACCGGCATTGACACCGACATTTTCTCGTAACCATGGCGGGGGGTCAAGCGGCGATTCCTTGTGTTCCGAGTGAGTTGGACATTTTCTCCCGATCTCGCATTCAGAACGCCATTCTGGGACATCAGGTTGTGGGCATTAAAACTGTGAACGCAGTCACACAACCCCTTTCGACTCTTGAGTATTTTCACTCCGGATCATCTGATTACTACCGTGATTTATCTCATGTGTACCTGCGCCTTCGTGTCTGCCTGCGCGCTGAGGACGGGAACCCCCTTCTCCTAGACAACAATGTCGGTGTTGCCAATAATTTGCTGTACACACTGTTTCAAACCATGGAGGTATTTTTGAATGAACGCTGCGTGTGCCGTCTCGATCATTTTGGTTACAAATCGTACATAGAGACACTCCTAAGCAATTCCCCAGACGCCACAAAAACACATCTGAGGTCTCACTTTTTTTATTTGGATACCCCTGCACACTGCACGGAAGCGACCGAGGATAATGAGGGCTTCACCATGCGCAAAAATAAACTGACACAAAGCAAAGTTGTCGAACTATACGGCCGTCTGAGCTGCGGTTTATTTAATCAGAAGCTTCTCCTGCCGCAGGGCCTCGATTTGCGACTGAAGCTCACCTTTGCCCCCGAGGCTCTGTACCTCTGGACAAACAATCCCGCAAACACGGCTCACTTACATGTTGTTGACAGCACTCTGTACCTAAAACAGGTGCTCATCAATCCAGGCGTGCTGCTCGCACACGCCAAGATTCTTGCACAGACGCACGCTCTGTATCCTTTGAAAAAAGTTGAAATGAAGGCGTTCACTATCGCGCCTGGAGCACGCACCCTGTCTCTCAACTCAGTTTGCCAGGGGCGCCTTCCAAGTTTTTTATGTTTTACCATTATTGATAATGTTAATTTTAACGGTCACATGCAGATGAATCCCTTCGCGTTTACACACAAAAGTATAAATAATGTGTCCATTTTTGTCAACGCGGAGGAGCATCGAATCGGCCCCCTCGACTTTAGTCAGGAAAACCCTTCCTTCACGTATGCTTATCACTCCCTTTTCACGGCTTTCGGTGACGACATGAAGAAGACGCATATGATCACTCCCGATATGTTCGCGCACGGCACATTTTTGGTGTGTAAAGACGTAACGCCAGACGGGAGCGGAAACATTTCCCACACCAGTTTGGCCAGCAGTGGCGTCGTGCGAATTGAGGCTTCTTTTGCACAGGAAATCAATGTGGCAGTGACGTGTTTGGTTCTCCTCGAGTACGACTGCGTTCTGGAGGTGGACCAGAGCCGAAACGTGTACATTTCCTAGCGCCATGGACACCAACCAGATTGCACACGTGCTCCGGAGCCACACAGAGACGCGGCGCGTGTTTGCTGGTGTTTTCGCGGCCAACCGCCTACCGCGCGGAGCCCTGCGACGACCCGCCGTTTTAGTTGTAAATAGTCAGACTGATTTTTTTCCGGGATCTCATTGGACTTGCCTGTACCTACCCAAGTACGAGACGGGTGTCGAGTACTTTAATAGCCTAGGGGCAGCACCTACGCTGCATTATTTTTTAAGATTCATAAACCGGAATGGAGGTTTGCTTCGGTACAGCCACAGGACGCTGCAGTACCCCGCCAGTGACGTATGTGGTGAGTACTGCTGCGTTTTTGCGCTGGAGCGCACTGCGGGCGTATCGCTACACCGTTTCCAGGCACAGTTTGGACAACAGCAACTCAGAAACGACCGACTCGTTTTAATCAAGTTTAACGCGTACTTCACTTGCAACATGCATTTTTCTCGCCCCGAACTCCGCACTTTCCATGTGCAGACATGCGCCCCTCAGTGCCACGCGCGTGCAGTTCACCACGTGGCCGAGCGCTCGCAGCCGCGAGTGCCTCGCCGCCGGCCGCTTGGCAGCTCGACTGCCCTGCCACCGCCGGCGTGGGGGTGCGATTTTGCGAACGTAAGCACTTGATACATATAGCGCGGGCCGGAACGATCGAGCATCAGTCGCCACCTGCCCCGTCTTGTGTCGCCTGTGTCGCTACTCCTCCCGCCGAGCCACGAGACTCCGTCTGTGTGTGTGTGTGTGTGTGTGTGTGTGTGTTCGTCGTCGTTGTGCCACTCGCCGCCCCGCCCTGCTCCACCGCGCCGCTGCGCTCTGCTGCCACTGTGCCCACAACCAACCCGCCAGCTGTTTTTTTCGGTGAGTACCCCTGAGCTGCGGTCACTCGCCTCCTCTGACCGACATTTTCTCTGTGTGTGTGTGTGTGTGTGTGATGCGTCGCCTCGTGCCCACCACGGGAGATGCTGCAGCGTCAACATCTCCCCGGCTGCTGCAGCTCACATGACGCGCGCACACACACACACACACACACTGTGATTCAGACCTTTAACGTTCCCCGTTCTCTCTCTCTCTCTCTCTCTCAGTGCTTCTCGCCCTCCTACTTCTCGAGTCGGCTTGACCTGTGCGCGTGATCACCGCTGACAGCTCCACGACCTCCGGTGAGTTTTCCCATGATTCATTGTGTGTCTCTGTTTTCATTCATTCACCGCGCTAACGCTAGCATGAGCCGGTCACGGGAGATGCTGCTACTTCTACCGCGCCAGCATCTCTCGGCGGCTGAGGCTCCTGTTGCGAGTGACCTGCTTCCTGTTTTTAATTTATTTTCTCCTCCCTTTTCCAGTGTCATCTCCACGTGCGTGTGTGTGTGTGCGAGCGTACGTGCCGGTCTTGAGCTCCACCTCGTCAACCCAATTTCGGCGCATCTCCGCGCGCGTGTGTGTGCGTGCGAGCGTACGTGCCAGTCTTGAGCCCCGCCCCGTCAACCCAATTTCGGTGAGTTCACTTGTGCATATTTTTATTTCGACCTCGATCCCCCGCGTAGTACAAATCACCTTGCGCATCTGCTCAGAACGATGCAGTCCCTCCAGCGGCTAGCCGGACGGAGTTGCCCCGTGGGAATGCTGCTACGCATGCGCGTGGGTCTGCCATTCACCCACCCACACAGCCGCATGCTAGCACCATTCCTGAGGGACCACTTCATCCGGTTCACTGCAGCCGGAGAAGTGCACATTGATGCGGAGCACCTAGATTTGGTCGACCAGTGGGATGTCGACCATTTAGAGGTGGACACCACTACCGGATACGTAAACACGCGAGGGCACTTTTACGATCAGATCCAACGAGTCGGCAGACAGCCCAAGTGCCCTCGTGTGATTGTGACGTTCGGCGCGCCATGCCCGCCCTACGTCCTACCCGGCTACCGCTTGGTGGAACGCTGGCGACGAGAGCAGCGGCCCTACTATTACACATGCAAATACCGTCGCTTAGACAGGTCTCCAGCCCCCTTCTCTGTTTTGTTTGTTTGTTTGTTTTCTCTGTAACACTAACTCTTTTTCACGTCTGTTTACAGTTAACCATGGCTGCTGGTGGCGCCGAGGTTGATCCCCTGGCCGTCTTCAACGCGCTGGATGAGGGAGAACGGTTCCAATCCATATCTTCACTACCCGAGGGACTCCCTCACAGCCTCCTCCACCTTGAGAAGATCGATACGAAGCACGGGGTGAAACTGAAGGCCCGAGTCTCGCGAGGGGGTGCAGATGTCATCACCGTCATATTACCATCACGCTTCAGTAGCATGGCGGGAGACGTCATTCAGAAGATCAACGCCTTCGCTGACGCGGGGCACCCATATGCACTGGCTTTCATGGGGCGCGAGGGAAATGCGTTTAAAGTTATGATGACAGCGTCTTTGGGTGACGAGTAATGTAATAAATATCACCACCATTCACAGATTTTTTGCTTCTGTTTCTTGACTTGTCAACCCCTGATTTCCTCCTGTTCAGTGAGACACAGCTGTTTCATTTTTTAATTTTCTTTATTTTACTGATGAATTTTTGACAGAGTTTTTGAGCTTCACTCACATTCACCATGCTTTCCATTACAATTTTCATATGACAACAGTGTTCTAAGTCACACACAGCCGCGGTTGGCACTGGCAGTTTTGCTTGAGTCTTGCGAGCACGAGATTGCTTTTTTTGCTGTACACGACGCTGCCTGTCTTTGCGCCAGGGCTTCGTCTCCTTTTTGGCTGCAACTGAAATAAGAGAATTTTTCAGGTTCGATTTTTTATGAGTGCTCAATCACGACTCACTGCGGTTTCACATTTAATCTTACCTGCTAGTTTTGGAGGAGACTCGCCTTTATCACGAACGCCGACTGAGGACACAATCTCCTCACTAGGTGACACTGAAACACAGAGACATAGGCAACATAACCTCTCGTCACACAGCATGACGTTTCCATTGACATGAGGGGAGCACCATAACCTCTCTGAACCCATAACTTAAGCTTGAACTCACCCGACGGCACGACCTCCTCTGCGGAGACACCCCACAGAAGTTGAGCCATATCAGCGTCACTCAGTAGGCACACCTCATCGCTATCAGATAGAGTAATGGCCGGCGCCTCCATGACTGCGACCTGCTGACACTCACGGTCATGAACACACTGACGCGTGCGCACTACTGCTTCCATAGCGGGGTGGAGTAAACTGCTGATACACGCACGACGCGAGGCACCGCCGCTTTGAACTTTTGCAGCGGAACAGACACGCCTGCCAACATACTCAACACGTGGCGCTCCTCCACTGACAAAAACGGGTACACATACTGCACCAGAAACGCCCGCTTCTGCTCACGACCCATCCTACACTGAGCACCCTCACACACGCGCAGCCAAAAGGAACATGTGACAGTCGACGGATGATCCACCCCCATAAAGATTTGAACCCCGTACCTTGCCCGCCACTCACCCTCACTTAACTCCCTCGACTGTCACATGTTCCCAGTTTCATGCCAACTACGTGTGCGATAACTTTCAACACGCTCTGCAGCTCGTGCGGTTTGGTTTATGACATGGTCAAGTTAACATGAGATATGTGTGTGATAACTTTCACCTCTCTCTGTGATCGTCTTGCGTTTTGGCTTGGGACGACAGGGACCAATTACCCACACTTTTTAGTTTCATTGTTTTTATTATCATTTACAGCACACACAGAGCAGACCAAACCCCTCCTCATTCAAATCCATGAGCATCTTAACACATTCCGCCATGTGGGCGCAGTGGTGAGCCCCCTCGCAGGTACGACAGCGAGGTAATGATGACCCCCGCATGAAGGTTAGGAACGCATCCACGTGAGCACATTTACCACGCGTCGAGTCTGGAATCGTTATCACACTTGTAAATACATATTCCTTCACGCTACGACTGATCGCACTATTTACTGACACTTACCACTCGCCGCCACTGTGGAGGAGACAGCTTGCTCCCCGTCGTCCTCTTCGGGCTGTGACGCCACTTCCTCTTCCTCCTCCCCCTCGCTCGACCCCCACCCCTCCACATCCCGCCTATCCTCCGCAGCAGCCTCTTCATCCAGCCTCTGCCGTCGCGCGCGATCCTGCTGCAACCAGGCGGCGCTAGGACGTGGGTGCGTTTGCTTACGCCGCATGCGCATTGCGGTCATCACCTCAGCACCTGCCCAACACACACACACATACAGATTCACACCCACATTTCCCACCACACTACGTTTTCACTTCGTACATTCCGATTTACTTACCTATCGCACTCACACACAGCCGCTGACCCTGACTCGCCTCCATTTTTTCTACCACACTTGTTGACTCTAGGACACTGACACACAGACTGACCGACGGCTGCAGCCCACCCACCACATGCACTCGATCCGTTTCCGCAAACATCGCATTTCACGGGGAGCGAGAGAGACAGCATGCAATACGGCGCACTGCTGACGTCGCATCCCGCAGAGAGAGAGCGAGAGAGAGAGTGGGCGAGAGAGAGCGAGCGCCTGGCAGGCAGGCAACCCACACACATCCTCGGCGTTCCGAGTCGCCCCTGTAGCACCCGTGGTAGGCAACCCGCTCGGCACATCTCCCCACCGCGCCCCGCGGCGCCCCACCCTACCCCACCACTCCCCGCGCCCCTCCACACCACGCCGCCAGACCCCCCTCCCCTCGCTACGCCCCGCCACGCCCTCTCACCACGCGACACCACCCGTCTGAAAGTGGAGTCGTGCCCGCGAAACCTCCTCTCTAAAATATTCAGAGTCAGATGTCATTGTGTTTCTGATAATACAATTTCTGATTCCACTCTCGTGATGATCAGATCCGAGGAGATCAGAACCACGATGATCAGAATCGTGATCAGGAATCAGGACAAAAAACATCAGAAAAGGTGTTCGAAAAAGCATCAGGTTCTTTTCTGATCTTCTATTTTCTGATCCAAAAAGTGATCAGTGCTAAGTGATCAGAAAATCCTGATCCCATTTACACCAGTGTTGAACGAAGATGTGAAGTAAACATTTGAAAGTTCAACAAGTTCAATCTAAATTCATCTTGACTAGTACGGCGAGTCATGTAGGGACTGCCTGTCAATCTCGAGGCAATGGTAATATAACCTCAACAAAGAAGATGCAAGAATTTGGGCCACAAAAACGCGAAACCACTAAATTTTTATTATAACTACAGCTGGCATCTTTCCATACTCAGAGGCCTTAAGGCCTCCAAGACGCAACAGGTGGACAACGAACTAAGTTTGAATCGGACTCAGCGTCAGTACAACCCGTACGTGACCTGGGATTGATATCCTCCCACCGCTTTTCTAGGAACTTTGTCACCATCACACCCTCAGGATTATTTTCAAAAGCTTTCAATGGCAGAGTATTGGGTCGATAACGATTGATATGCCACAAAGAAACCTAACTGGAGATCAAAGTTTATCATTTTTAAAAAAATGTCAATTCTTTTTAGAGAAATTTTTAAATACTAATATGAAAATACAATTAACCAATAAAGGCCTCTCGGTCCCACCAAGTATAGCTGCACTTGGGTTCCAGGGCCTAGCCACAGCCACAGGCAGCAAGGTTAAAGATCCAAAGCTGAAACCAGGGAGATTGGGGAGGCGACCGGGCCCATTCAATACCCAACAATATGGCTCATATTTATCCTCGATATGAAAGAAAAACAATATCAAGTCTTATATAAACATATAATTAGAAACTAAGGAGCATCATCGGTAGCCTAGGGACGCGCGCGAACCTGTGCCTGACGCTATCCATTCAGAAGCAGGAAAAAGTCTCCCGGAACGTTGAAAGATGGGCAAGGCGGCCTGTGACCGACCACAACGCACGTTCCAGGTGGATTTCGAAACAAAACCTGCTTACCTGGCAAAATTTGAAGGGTTTTTGCCTCTGACGACCCGTAAGTTCAAAACAGTCAACGTTCAGTCCCGTAGCCAACCGCCAAGACGCTGCCGGCCAATCAGAATAAAACGACCCAGGGCTGGAAACACCGCATCTTTCGCTTGAGTTTTGTTACTGCCGCATCCCACTTCCATTCGTATTGAGTGAAATCTGAAATCAAAAATAAACGAATAAAAATGTAACATTATAACATGAACACTGGCTACGAAACGTAATGTGTCGAGAGTGATGGCCATAGTAATGTGAAAATGTTGGTATGAACCTCGCCTCTCTTAAACGGAATACACCTGCCCCCTCCCAACCCCAACCCCTTCTACGCCTTCCGCGGCTCAACAATCCATCGAAAGCACCGCCATATCCACACTTGAGTGACGCTCTATTGTGCATTAGCGACCGATTAAAAATAATTATAATCATTTGTCACTAGAAGGGGGTGATCAGAGTGACGAAAAAATGAAGCAAGAGGAGCTGATATGCTCAGAAAAAAGGTAATTTTTGAGCAGCTTGGTCAGAGACATTATTGATGTTGTTTCAATCACCTCTCTGCTAAAGTCTAGGTTAACAAAGAGACATTGCTAGGGTTGCTGGAAGCACAATTCTCAACTTTTGTAACATGATTAAGTATTATCAACTATTTGTTATTAATGAAAAAAATTCAGTTTGTCTGATCAGGGTCCTCCACAAGTGAGCGGTCAGGCTCCGACCACAACACCAACAAGGGAGAAGCAGCCGAGACCAAAAACACCCAACAGCTATGATAGGTGCAGTAAAAATTATAAGACTTTGTAAAAAGGTCAACACCCAGATTCGTTACTTATACATCTTTGCTCATTCCTTCAGGGTTCCAAGAAAAGAATTGACCCCGACTAAAGTGCGTGGAAAGCGCAGGAAGGGCATGCCTGGCTACACCTGTGATCAATGTGAAAATGCAAGCAATAGCAAAGGCCTTGATTTGCACTGGTTTTACCTTAACATTTGATTATATATGGTCTTTTCTTTCTCTGTACAGTTTTACAAAGCAGCTGGGTTGACGCAGAAGAGCATTCAGCAGTGCACAAGGCACAGGGGGACCAAAGCGCCACCCACGCCAGAAGGTAAATTACAAATTTCGTTAATGCTCTCAGAGATGTGACAATAGCTTTACAAACTGTGGTCTATTATCAGGGTACTGGGACCCAAGCTGGAGATCCCCAACAAAAACACCCAAGAAAAGCAGCCCTGAAAAGCTGCCTCCAAGGAAGACTCTAAAGCAATCCGACTGTCATATGATGTAATAGTTCTGAACGGATTTTAAAATGTTATACATTACATTCCAGTATTATTTTTACTCTCACTTTGAATAGTTTTGGTTTTAATGATTTCTTTTTTTTTTTAAAGTGATTTTGACCCATGTTCATTCTATATTAAACAACAATATTTTCTTGTAATTTTTTAACTCCTATTCACTCTTTAAATTTGTAGGCTAATAATAGAGCAAAGCCTCATAAATAATTTTGACAACTTTTTGCTTGACTTACTTACAAGTAAATTTCACTGTGAATGCTGGCTGGTCCATTTTGAGTTCCTCAATTTATCAGGCTCCTTTATGATGGGGCTGTTTCCTGAAAGTAGATGAGGCCTGAATTAGTGATTAGTTCGTGAATTTTCATTATTTCCCTCTATGCAGAAAATGGCGAGGCAAGAAAGATAAGTCTGAGCAAAGACTACAACCCTACAAAGTTAAATAATTGCTTACTCGCTTGCTTGCATGCCCACTTAAACTTTTGCCACTCCTCACAATGTTAAAATTTTTATAATTTCAATAAGAAATTTTCTTTGCATTGTGAATATTCCTTATCAAGAGATTATCCACTCCAACTTCATCAAGCATAAAGTTGACCATCATAACTCTTTGTATATCCGCAAACATCAATCCACTACAGTCAATCAATCTCATGAAAAGAGGAAGTCTCTTTCGAGCACACAAAGATTTGATCTGACATTCACATTCAGATATGCACAAAATCAAAATCTCTCATAGCCACAACCTATGAAAAATTGTAACTACACTACTACTGCAGCTAGAGTCATACCTTTAGGACTGCAACTACAGCACATCACATGCGGGCAGGCGCCAGGCCCCTCTCCAGCGGCTGGTGGCCTGCCACTGGCCGCGGTGCTGGTGGAGGCCGAGAAGTGCCTCCTGGCCGGCCCCCGGACGCAACCAGCGCCGCACGCGGCCTGCCGCTGGCCACCACGGTGGTGGAGGCCGAGAAGAGCATCGCTGCGCACTCCGCTGCTATAGCTATTGCTATTTATGGCTGACCCTGCTAGGAATTATTGTAATTTCTTAGCTCAAAACTCATTTGCGGCTCAATAGTACACTTATTCTTGGTTGCGTGGTATTCTCGCCAGCATAACGATGTTCTTCTTTTACATTAGTGTCAAGAAAGAGTATTTGGTAGAGATAAAGTGTGCTTCTGATTCAAAAGCGCAAACAATGCAGAGTTTCTTTTTCAAAACCTAGTACGCAAGGCAAGGCTGTTGTTCGATCAGTTGGTCTAAAAATTTGGCCTGTTTTTAGTGTTTAATAGCACATTGGCTTCGAACGGTCAAAAAGTGTTTCACTTGTTCTATGAAAGAAATCGACAAAAAATGTCTTTATGACTATTATTTGTGTCCAATATCTTTAATAGAATACTTGTTGAAATTAGAACTCCCAATTGTTTACCCTTTTACATCAGAAGTCCAATTTTCCCATCAAAATCACCTTTCTGAACACTTCACCGAGGGAAAATCAATCAAACTGATTTTTAAGGTTAAAAATCAGCTTCCTCTGAATCTGATTTTGCCTGAGTATGTTTCCAAGCCTTGGCAACTATAAAAGAAGCAAGGATGGGGATGAGGAAAGGATTCCTTCCTCACATGAATGGTTGGGTAGCTAACCCTGAACCCCGATTGGAAAATATGCTCACTTAAATACAGCTGCTCGTATAGACCCGGGAGACATTGACTAAAGCTGGAACGGCAGGCAGGCTGGTGGCATTTTGTTTCCTTCCAACTAAAAGGTATTCCATCCTCTTGCGTATTCTGATTTACCTGAAACAAAAGCAATCATATGTGAGACAAGACAATGGAAACAAAGAGGACAGATACAGCCACTGCTAAAGTATAGGTTATTGATAATGTGATAAAGCTATTTCAAGCAAGAGAGGAAACGGTTGATTATTTTAAGAATGCGTGCTACAAAGGAAGGTGCAGCATCTTCACTGAGAAATATTCAGATGTAAACTTAGTCAGTCACAAACTAGGATGAAATAATTCTCAAAGTGAAAAGAAGAGTTAAGCTGGGCAAGCATGACCTCAAAGGAACTGTTACAGACGGCCACAGATAAAACTAGGACGAGGCGAGGCGTGACTAGACTAGTTAACACTTAAGAAAATATTCATTGTGGCGTAGGAAAGGAGGTGCAAGTAAATTAATCACAGAAGAATTCAGGTACACAAGTTGTTTTCGTTCCCAGCCACCTTATGCTGGGGTGGAGTGGGGCAGGGATGGGAGACCAAACAAAACATGACGAGTGGGCGATGAGGAGTTCAGCAAAATTGCAAAAGTGAGCCGAAGCCGAGGGATTGAGAAAACGAGAGCATGCTCTGCACAAATCAAGAAAGAGGAACGTTTTACCCATTGAAACATTGTGTCGCTTGAGACAGGCTCTCCTCCAGAAGATTTAACGACGTGATACACCACACTTCAGTTTCTCATAGCAGCAGACGACGACGCGCGTCCCCCATCCATCAACAAGCAACAAAATAAACACTGCAGTGCTGCCTGCAAATCAGGATTGCAATTGTAGTGCACTTTGCTGTTTGACATTCAGTCCATCGTTGAGTTTTTTCAGTGTTGTTGTAAACTCTTCAACTTGCCCATGACAGTGTCTGTCAGTGAAATGGCAGGAGCAATAACAAACGCGGCTAAAACTCCGGTTGTGTCTCCTCCTCCCACCTGCTGGAGGGCCCAGGAAACATGATGGTGAAGATGTCAACAAGGTGTCAAAAGGAGGTTATCAGCTTGGATCAGCCCTCTTCACTCAAGCCCACCTAAGCCTGCTGCTGGTCGCCGAGAATGTTTACCACCTTCATAAAACTCTGGTGAGGAAGATGTTGGTCTCTAAAATCTACCGCTGCTCGCAAAGATTGTGGTGCTTCGGAAAGTCCATTGAGGTGTGTGTGTTATGAGCCTTTGCATGGTACTGAGGCGATTGAGTTGACAATATGTTTATTTAACGGAAACAGATAAATGTACTGTGGTGGTGGGCTGAATACCACTCAGTTCACCTCATGAATGGACATTCGTCATTTTGACCATGCTATCTGTGGACATTCGCCATTATTACTACATTAGCTATGGACATTCGTCACTTTGTAGAATTATGGTTGGACATTCGTCATTTTGTCAAGTTGTAAATGGACATTCGTCATTTTGTCGCTTAGGCCCAGGACATTCGCCACTTTGTCAGATTATGGTTGGACATTCGTCCCTCTGTCAGATTATGGTTGGACATTCGTCCCTCTGTCACATTGTCTGTGGACATTCGTCGTTTCAATTTATGTTGTATCTCCTAAACTATGATAGATATCCTTCTGCCCCTTGAACCAGCATCTTTCTTTTAAAATTATCTATTTAACTGTGAACATATCTCAATTTTGCCAAAAAGAAGACATTCGTCACTTTGTCAGATTTCCACTGATTTTTCCCAAACGATCGCTCCCTTTGGCTAACAGGGACTCGCATTACCATATTTAATGATTTTTTCGTCTAGCGCCATGTCAAACCTTCGATAAGACGCCTAGCCCAGCCCGATAGCTCTCGCCTCGACCAGTGAATCACCGTTTGAGGGTCCAAATCGGGAACTTTTCACCAAATCGCTAAAATGGGGGAACGCTCGGCCCTCCCTCGCGAACCTTTCTATTTAAAACGCCTTCCTTTAGCATGCTTATATAGCATTTGAAGAGCATTCGAATGAGACCTAGAGCGACCCTCTAGCACTTATGGTTCGGCTGCCAGGTCCGTGCCAATGTCCTAAAATGGAGTCAAATCGCCTTGCGATCAGGATGCCTAAGTGTGAACGATCGCCTATTCACTGGTCGACGTGCTTCGGACCGACTTCACGTTTTGCCACACTCGACTGATCTGTCTTGCCGTCATTTAGCCGAAAACAGAGTCCCATAACTTGCATTCGTTTTTTCAGGGCAGCCAGCCGAAGGTCTCAATCGGGAAGTCGGAGCTTGCAGGTACATTGTCATTTTTTGCAAACGATCGCTCCCTTTGGCTAACAGTGACTCGCAGTACCATATTTAATGATTTAATCGTCTAGCGCCATGTCAAACCTTTGTTGAGACGCCTACCTTAGCCCGTCAGCTTTCGCCTCGACCAGTGAATCACCGTTTGAAGGTCCAAATCGGGAACCTTTCACCAAATCGCTAAAATGGGGGAACGATCGGCCCTCCCTCGGGAACCTTTCTTTTTAAAACGCCTATCTTTAGCATGCTTATAGAGCATTTAAAGAGCTTTCGAATGAGACCTAAAGCGACCCTCTAGCACTTATGGTTCGGGTGCCAGGTCCGTGCCAATGTCCTAAAATGGAGTCAAATCGCCTTGCGATCAGAATGCCTAAGTGTGAACGATCGCCCATTCACTGGTCGACGTGCTTCGGACCGATTTCACGTTTTGCCACACTCGACTGACCTGTCTTGCCGTCATTTAGCCGAAGACAGAGTCCCATTACTTGCATTTGTTTCTCCAGGGCAGCCAGCTGAAGGTCTCAATCGGGAAGTCGGAGCTTGCAGGTACACTGTCATTTTTTCCAAACGATCGCTCCCTTTGGCTAACAGGGACTCGCAGTACCATATTTAATGATTTTATCGTGTAGCGCCATGTCAAACCTTTGTTTAGACGCCTAGCCCAGCCCGTTAGCTCTCGCCGCGACCAGTGAATCACCGTTCGAAGGTTTGATTCCGGGACCTTGTACCAAACCGCCTAAATTGGGGAACGATCGGCCCTCCCTCCCGAAACCCTCTGGACTTAATCATCGTTTTCAGCATGCTTATAGAGCGTTACAAGAGCTTTTGAATGAACCATGACGCGACCCTCTATCATTTTTCGTTCGGCCGCTAGAGCTCTGCCAATGTTCAAAAATGGAGTCAAATCGCCCCTTCCCCTCAACGCTGAAGTACGGACGATCGCCCATTCACTGGTCGACGTGTGCAGCATCGGCTCGGGGTGCCGCCACGTTCAAAGTTCGTGTCTTAGCTAGGCTCGAGCGAGGAAGGAGTCCTTTTTCATCGTTTCGTTCGGCCGTGGCGGACCGCCGAAGGTGCCAATGAGGGATTTGGAGCCCGCGGGTACACTGTCATTTTTCTTGAAAGACGGGTCCTCTCGGCCGACGGGGACTCACCGCAGCATACCAACCATTCGTTATCTCTAGGGCGTTTCAATACCTTCATTTTGAGCCTGAGAAGAGCCTCCCTGCTCGTACCTCGACCGGTGAATCGCCGTTGGAAGGTCCGATTCCGGAACCTTGCACCAAATTTCAAGAGCTTCCGAATGAGGCCTAGAGCGACCCTCTAGCACTTATGGTTCGGCTGCCACGTCCGTGCCAATGTCTGAAAATGGAGTCATATCGCCTTTCGACCAGAATGCTTACGTTCAAACGATCGTTCATTCACTGGTCGACGTTATTGGGACCGATCTCAAAGTTTGCAGCGACCAAAAGACGTGTCTAACTCAGACATGAGAGAAAACGGAGTCCCCTTATGTCGATCGGATAGGCCCTGGCAGCTAGGCGAAGGTGCTTATCGGGAAGTCGGAGCTTGCAGGTACACTGTTATTTTTCCCAAACGATCGCTTCCCTTGGCCACACGGGACCCTGAATAGCATATGCAACGAGACCCTCTTCTAGGGCCATCCAATACCTTCATTTTGACACTTAGCCGAGTCCCGTACCTCGCAGCTCGACCAGTGAATCGCCGTTTGAAGGTCCGAATCGGGAACCTTGCACCAAACTGCTGAAATGGGGGAACGATTGCCTATCGCTCCTTAACGTCTCTGGTCTCAATACTGTGAATCGACTTGTGTGTAGATCTTTTAGAGACCTTTCGAATGAGATAACAAGGAGCTCTCTAGCTCAAATAGTTTGGCCGCTAGAGCCGTGCCAATGTCCAAAAATGGAGTCGAATCGCCTTTCGCACCAAATGCACAAGTTCGCACGATCTCCCATTCACTGGTCGACGTTATCGGGACCGATCTCAAAGTTTGCAGGGACTAAGAGACGGGTCTAAGCTAGACTCGAGAGGCTACAACGTCCATTTATTTCGGTTGCATCGGCCTTGGCAGCCCGCCAATGGTACAAAGCGGGATGTCGGATCTTGCCGCTACACCGTCTCTTTTCGTAAACGAAGCCCTTCCTAGACCACTCTGGCCTAGGAACGGCAAGTTTAACTGTACCTTCTTCTAGCGCCACTAGATAGCTTCATTTTGACGCCTAGCAGAGCCTGGTAGCTCCCACCTCGACCAGTGAATCACCGTTTAAAGGTCCAAATAAGGAACCTTGCACCAAACTGCTGAAATGGGAAAACGATCGCCTCTCACTCCCGAACCGCTGTAATTGTAATCTTGAATTTTTACATGCGATTAGAACAACTCTAAAGCTTTCAAATGGGAGTCCAACGAGCCTCATTGGTCGCATAGTTCGGCCGCCACAGCCGTTCCAACGTCTAAAAACGGAGTCAAACCACTATTTTTCCCAACTGCACAAGCTCGAACGATCGCCTATTCACTGGTCGACGTGATTGGGACCGGTCTGAAAGTTCGCTGCAACCAAGAAACATGTCTAAGATAGACTTCAGTGAGAACGGAGTCCCTTTTTCCCGAGTTCTTTCGTCATGGCGGCCCGCCAAAGGTGCGAATCGGGACATCGGAGCTTGCCGGCCACTGTTACTTTTCTTGAACGATCGGTCCATTTGGCAAACAGGGTCTCGCAGTAGTATTCTAATTGGTGAAGTCGTCTAGCACTATTCATTACCTTCATTTTGAAAGCTAGTCGTGCCCGGTAGCTCCCACCTCGACCAGTGAATCCCCGTTTGAAGGTCCAAATCAGAAAGCTTGGACCAAAGTGCTAAAATGGGGGAACGATCGCCCCTCCCTCCAGAACCGCTCAAATCATAACGCTGTCTTCCAGCATGCTTATAGAGCATTTACAGAGCTTCCGAATGAGACCTAGAGCGACCCTCTAGCACTTATGGTTCGGCTGCCAGGTCCGTGCCAATGTCCGAAAATGGAGTCAAATCGCCTTGCGATCAGGATGCCTAAGTGTGAACGATCGCCCATTCACTGGTCGACGTGCTTGGGACTGACTTCACGTTTTGCCACACCCGACTGACATATCTTGCCGTCATTCAGGCGAAGACAGAGTCCCATTACTTGCATTCGTTTTTCTAGGGCAGCCAGCCAAAGGTCTCAATCGGGAAGTCGGAGCTTGCAGGTACACTGTCATTTTTTCCAAACGATCGCTCCCTTTGGCTAACAGGGACTAGCAGTACCATATGTAATGATTTTATCGTCTAGCGCCATGTCAAACCTTTGTTTAGACGCCTAGCCCAGCCCGTTAGCTCTCGCCTCGACCAGTGAATCACCGTTCGAAGGTTTGATTCCGGGACCTTGTACCAAACCGCCTAAATTGGGGAACGATCGGCCCTCCCTCCCGAAACCCTCTGGACTTAATCATCGTTTTCAGCATGCTTATAGAGCGTTACAAGAGCTTTTGAATGAACCATGACGCGACCCTCTATCATTTTTCGTTCGGCCGCTAGAGCTCTGCCAATGTTCAAAAATGAAGTCAAATCGCCCCTTCCCCTCAACGCTGAAGTACGGACGATCGCCCATTCACTGGTCGACGTGTGCAGCATCGGCTCGGGGTGCCGCCACGTTCAAAGTTCGTGTCTTAGCTAGGCTCGAGCGAGGAAGGAGTCCTTTTTCATCGTTTCGTTCGGCCGTGGCGGACCGCCGAAGGTGCCAATGAGGGATTTGGAGCCCGCGGGTACACTGTCATTTTTCTTGAAAGACGGGTCCTCTCGGCCGACGGGGACTCACCGCAGCATACCAACCATTCGTTATCTCTAGGGCGTTTCAATACCTTCAATTTGAGCCTGAGAAGAGCCTCCCTGCTCGTACCTCGACCGGTGAATCGCCGTTGGAAGGTCCGATTCCGGAACCTTGCACCAAATTTCAAGAGCTTCCGAATGAGGCCTAGAGCGACCCTCTAGCACTTATGGTTCGGCTGCCACGTCCGTGCCAATGTCTGAAAATGGAGTCATATCGCCTTTCGACCAGAATGCTTACGTTCAAACGATCGTTCATTCACTGGTCGACGTTATTGGGACCGATCTCAAAGTTTGCAGCGACCAAAAGACGTGTCTAACTCAGACATGAGAGAAAACGGAGTCCCCTTATGTCGATCGGATAGGCCCTGGCAGCTAGGCGAAGGTGCTTATCGGGAAGTCGGAGCTTGCAGGTACACTGTTATTTTTCCCAAACGATCGCTTCCCTTGGCCACACGGGACCCTGAATAGCATATGCAACGAGACCCTCTTCTAGGGCCATCCAATACCTTCATTTTGACACTTAGCCGAGTCCCGTACCTCGCAGCTCGACCAGTGAATCGCCGTTTGAAGGTCCGAATCGGGAACCTTGCACCAAACTGCTGAAATGGGGGAACGATCGCCTATCGCTCCTTAACGTCTCTGGTCTCAATACTGTGAATCGACTTGTAAGTAGATCTTTTAGAGACCTTTCGAATGAGATAACACGGAGCTCTCTAGCTCAAATAGTTTGGCCGCTAGAGCCGTGCCTATGTCCAAAAATGGAGTCGAATCGCCTTTCGCACCAAATGCACAAGTTTGCACGATCGCCCATTCACTGGTCGACGTTATCGGGACCGATCTCAAAGTTTGCAGGGACCAAGAGACGGGTCTAAGCTAGTCTCGAGAGGCTACAACGTCCATTTATTTCGGTTGCATCGGCCTTGGCAGCCCGCCAATGGTACACAGCGGGATGTCGGATCTTGCCGCTACACCGTCTCTTTTCGTAAACGAAGCCCTTCCTAGACCACTCTGGCCTGGGAACGGCAAGTTTAACTGTACCTTCTTCTAGCGCCACTAGATAGCTTCATTTTGACGCCTAGCAGAGCCTGGTAGCTCCCACCTCGACCAGTGAATCACCGTTTAAAGGTCCAAATAAGGAACCTTGCACCAAACTGCTGAAATGGGAAAACGATCGCCTCTCACTCCCGAACCGCTGTTATTGTAATCTTGAATTTTTACATGCGATTAGAACAACTCAAAAGCTTTCAAATGGGAGTCCAACGAGCCTCATTGGTCGCATAGTTCGGCCGCCACAGCCGTTCCAACGTCTAAAAACGGAGTCAAACCACTATTTTTCCCAAGTGCACAAGCTCGAACGATCGCCTATTCACTGGTCGCCGTGATTGGGACCGGTCTGAAAGTTCGCTGCAACCAAGAAACATGTCTAAGATAGACTTCAGTGAGAACGGAGTCCCTTTTTCCCGAGTTCTTTCGTCATGGCGGCCCGCCAAAGGTGCGAATCGGGACATCGGAGCTTGCCGGCCCACTGTTACTTTTCTTGAACGATCGGTCCATTTGGCAAACAGGGTCTCGCAGTAGTATTCTAATTGGTGAAGTCGTCTAGCACTATTCATTACCTTCATTTTGAAAGCTAACGTGCCCGGTAGCTCCCACCTCGACCAGTGAATCCCCGTTTGAAGGTCCAAATCGGAAAGCTTGGACCAAAGTGCTAAAATGGGGGAACGATCGCCCCTCCCTCCAGAACCGCTCAAATCATAACGCTGTCTTCCAGCATGCTTATAGAGCATTTACAGAGCTTTCGAATGAGCCCTAGAGCGACCCTCTAGCACTTATGGTTCGGCTGCCAGGTCCGTGCCAATGTCCTAAAATGGAGTCAAATCGCCTTGCGATCAGAATGCCTAAGTGTGAACGATCGCCCATTCACTGGTCGACGTGCTTCGGACCGACTTCACGTTTTGCCACACTCGACTGACCTGTCTTGCCGTCATTTAGCCGAAGACAGAGTCCCATTACTTGCATTTGTTTCTCCAGGGCAGCCAGCTGAAGGTCTCAATCGGGAAGTCGGAGCTTGCAGGTACACTGTCATTTTTTCCAAACGATCGCTCCCTTTGGCTAACAGGGACTCGCAGTACCATATTTAATGATTTTATCGTGTAGCGCCATGTCAAACCTTTGTTTAGACGCCTAGCCCAGCCCGTTAGCTCTCGCTTCGACCAGTGAATCACCGTTCGAAGGTTTGATTCCGGGACCTTGTACCAAACCGCCTAAATTGGGGAACGATCGGCCCTCCCTCCCGAAACCCTCTGGACTTAATCATCGTTTTCAGCATGCTTATAGAGCGTTACAAGAGCTTTTGAATGAACCATGACGCGACCCTCTATCATTTTTCGTTCGGCCGCTAGAGCTCTGCCAATGTTCAAAAATGGAGTCAAATCGCCCCTTCCCCTCAACGCTGAAGTACGGACGATCGCCCATTCACTGGTCGACGTGTGCAGCATCGGCTCGGGGTGCCGCCACGTTCAAAGTTCGTGTCTTAGCTAGGCTCGAGCGAGGAAGGAGTCCTTTTTCATCGTTTCGTTCGGCCGTGGCGGACCGCCGAAGGTGCCAATGAGGGATTTGGAGCCCGCGGGTACACTGTCATTTTTCTTGAAAGACGGGTCCTCTCGGCCGACGGGGACTCACCGCAGCATACCAACCATTCGTTATCTCTAGGGCGTTTCAATACCTTCATTTTGAGCCTGAGAAGAGCCTCCCTGCTCGTACCTCGACCGGTGAATCGCCGTTGGAAGGTCCGATTCCGGAACCTTGCACCAAATTTCAAGAGCTTCCGAATGAGGCCTGGAGCGACCCTCTAGCACTTATGGTTCGGCTGCCACGTCCGTGCCAATGTCTGAAAATGGAGTCATATCGCCTTTCGACCAGAATGCTTACGTTCAAACGATCGTTCATTCACTGGTCGACGTTATTTGGACCGATCTCAAAGTTTGCAGCGACCAAAAGACGTGTCTAACTCAGACATGAGAGAAAACGGAGTCCCCTTATGTCGATCGGATAGGCCCTGGCAGCTAGGCGAAGGTGCTTATCGGGAAGTCGGAGCTTGCAGGTACACTGTTATTTTTCCCAAACGATCGCTTCCCTTGGCCACACGGGACCCTGAATAGCATATGCAACGAGACCCTCTTCTAGGGCCATCCAATACCTTCATTTTGACACCTAGCCGAGTCCCGTACCTCGCAGCTCGACCAGTGAATCGCCGTTTGAAGGTCCGAATCGGGAACCTTGCACCAAACTGCTGAAATGGGGGAACGATCGCCTATCGCTCCTTAACGTCTCTGGTGTCAATACTGTGAATCGACTTGTGTGTAGATCTTTTAGAGACCTTTCGAATGAGATAACAAGGAGCTCTCTAGCTCAAATAGTTTGGCCGCTAGAGCCGTGCCAATGTCCAAAAATGGAGTCGAATCGCCTTTCGCACCAAATGCACAAGTTTGCACGATCTCCCATTCACTGGTCGACGTTATCGGGACCGATCTCAAAGTTTGCAGGGACCAAGAGACGGGTCTAAGCTAGACTCGAGAGGCTACAACGTCCATTTATTTCGGTTGCATCGGCCTTGGCAGCCCGCCAATGGTACAAAGCGGGATGTCGGATCTTGCCGCTACACCGTCTCTTTTCGTAAACGAAGCCCTTCCTAGACCACTCTGGCCTGGGAACGGCAAGTTTAACTGTACCTTCTTCTAGCGCCACTAGATAGCTTCATTTTGACGCCTAGCAGAGCCTGGTAGCTCCCACCTCGACCAGTGAATCACCGTTTAAAGGTCCAAATAAGGAACCTTGCACCAAACTGCTGAAATGGGAAAACGATCGCCTCTCACTCCCGAACCGCTGTTATTGTAATCTTGAATTTTTACATGCGATTAGAACAACTCAAAAGCTTTCAAATGGGAGTCCAACGAGCCTCATTGGTCGCATAGTTCGGCCGCCACAGCCGTTCCAACGTCTAAAAACGGAGTCAAACCACTATTTTTCCCAAGTGCACAAGCTCGAACGATCGCCTATTCACTGGTCGCCGTGATTGGGACCGGTCTGAAAGTTCGCTGCAACCAAGAAACATGTCTAAGATAGACTTCAGTGAGAACGGAGTCCCTTTTTCCCGAGTTCTTTCGTCATGGCGGCCCGCCAAAGGTGCGAATCGGGACATCGGAGCTTGCCGGCCCACTGTTACTTTTCTTGAACGATCGGTCCATTTGGCAAACAGGGTCTCGCAGTAGTATTCTAATTGGTGAAGTCGTCTAGCACTATTCATTACCTTCATTTTGAAAGCTAACGTGCCCGGTAGCTCCCACCTCGACCAGTGAATCCCCGTTTGAAGGTCCAAATCGGAAAGCTTGGACCAAAGTGCTAAAATGGGGGAACGATCGCCCCTCCCTCCAGAACCGCTCAAATCATAACGCTGTCTTCCAGCATGCTTATAGAGCATTTACAGAGCTTTCGAATGAGCCCTAGAGCGACCCTCTAGCACTTATGGTTCGGCTGCCAGGTCCGTGCCAATGTCCTAAAATGGAGTCAAATCGCCTTGCGATCAGAATGCCTAAGTGTGAACGATCGCCCATTCACTGGTCGACGTGCTTCGGACCGACTTCACGTTTTGCCACACTCGACTGACCTGTCTTGCCGTCATTTAGCCGAAGACAGAGTCCCATTACTTGCATTTGTTTCTCCAGGGCAGCCAGCTGAAGGTCTCAATCGGGAAGTCGGAGCTTGCAGGTACACTGTCATTTTTTCCAAACGATCGCTCCCTTTGGCTAACAGGGACTCGCAGTACCATATTTAATGATTTTATCGTGTAGCGCCATGTCAAACCTTTGTTTAGACGCCTAGCCCAGCCCGTTAGCTCTCGCTTCGACCAGTGAATCACCGTTCGAAGGTTTGATTCCGGGACCTTGTACCAAACCGCCTAAATTGGGGAACGATCGGCCCTCCCTCCCGAAACCCTCTGGACTTAATCATCGTTTTCAGCATGCTTATAGAGCGTTACAAGAGCTTTTGAATGAACCATGACGCGACCCTCTATCATTTTTCGTTCGGCCGCTAGAGCTCTGCCAATGTTCAAAAATGGAGTCAAATCGCCCCTTCCCCTCAACGCTGAAGTACGGACGATCGCCCATTCACTGGTCGACGTGTGCAGCATCGGCTCGGGGTGCCGCCACGTTCAAAGTTCGTGTCTTAGCTAGGCTCGAGCGAGGAAGGAGTCCTTTTTCATCGTTTCGTTCGGCCGTGGCGGACCGCCGAAGGTGCCAATGAGGGATTTGGAGCCCGCGGGTACACTGTCATTTTTCTTGAAAGACGGGTCCTCTCGGCCGACGGGGACTCACCGCAGCATACCAACCATTCGTTATCTCTAGGGCGTTTCAATACCTTCATTTTGAGCCTGAGAAGAGCCTCCCTGCTCGTACCTCGACCGGTGAATCGCCGTTGGAAGGTCCGATTCCGGAACCTTGCACCAAATTTCAAGAGCTTCCGAATGAGGCCTGGAGCGACCCTCTAGCACTTATGGTTCGGCTGCCACGTCCGTGCCAATGTCTGAAAATGGAGTCATATCGCCTTTCGACCAGAATGCTTACGTTCAAACGATCGTTCATTCACTGGTCGACGTTATTTGGACCGATCTCAAAGTTTGCAGCGACTAAAAGACGTGTCTAACTCAGACATGAGAGAAAACGGAGTCCCCTTATGTCGATCGGATAGGCCCTGGCAGCTAGGCGAAGGTGCTTATCGGGAAGTCGGAGCTTGCAGGTACACTGTTATTTTTCCCAAACGATCGCTTCCCTTGGCCACACGGGACCCTGAATAGCATATGCAACGAGACCCTCTTCTAGGGCCATCAAATACCTTCATTTTGACACCTAGCCGAGTCCCGTACCTCGCAGCTCGACCAGTGAATCGCCGTTTGAAGGTCCGAATCGGGAACCTTGCACCAAACTGCTGAAATGGGGGAACGATCGCCTATCGCTCCTTAACGTCTCTGGTGTCAATACTGTGAATCGACTTGTGTGTAGATCTTTTAGAGACCTTTCGAATGAGATAACAAGGAGCTCTCTAGCTCAAATAGTTTGGCCGCTAGAGCCGTGCCAATGTCCAAAAATGGAGTCGAATCGCCTTTCGCACCAAATGCACAAGTTTGCACGATCTCCCATTCACTGGTCGACGTTATCGGGACCGATCTCAAAGTTTGCAGGGACCAAGAGACGGGTCTAAGCTAGACTCGAGAGGCTACAACGTCCATTTATTTCGGTTGCATCGGCCTTGGCAGCCCGCCAATGGTACAAAGCGGGATGTCGGATCTTGCCGCTACACCGTCTCTTTTCGTAAACGAAGCCCTTCCTAGACCACTCTGGCCTGGGAACGGCAAGTTTAACTGTACCTTCTTCTAGCGCCACTAGATAGCTTCATTTTGACGCCTAGCAGAGCCTGGTAGCTCCCACCTCGACCAGTGAATCACCGTTTAAAGGTCCAAAAAAGGAACCTTGCACCAAACTGCTGAAATGGGAAAACGATCGCCTCTCACTCCCGAACCGCTGTAATTGTAATCTTGAATTTTTACATGCGATTAGAACAACTCAAAAGCTTTCAAATGGGAGTCCAACGAGCCTCATTGGTCGCATAGTTCGGCCGCCACAGCCGTTCCAACGTCTAAAAACGGAGTCAAACCACTATTTTTCCCAAGTGCACAAGCTCGAACGATCGCCTATTCACTGGTCGACGTGATTGGGACCGGTCTGAAAGTTCGCTGCAACCAAGAAACATGTCTAAGATAGACTTCAGTGAGAACGGAGTCCCTTTTTCCCGAGTTCTTTCGTCATGGCGGCCCGCCAAAGGTGTGAATCGGGACATCGGAGCTTGCCGGCCCACTGTTACTTTTCTTGAACGATCGGTCCATTTGGCAAACAGGGTCTCGCAGTAGTATTCTAATTGGTGAAGTCGTCTAGCACTATTCATTACCTTCATTTTGAAAGCTAGTCGTGCCCGGTAGCTCCCACCTCGACCAGTGAATCCCCGTTTGAAGGTCCAAATCGGAAAGCTTGGACCAAAGTGCTAAAATGGGGGAACGATCGCCCCTCCCTCCAGAACCGCTCAAATCATAACGCTGTCTTCCAGCATGCTTATAGAGCATTTACAGAGCTTTCGAATGAGCCCTAGAGCGACCCTCTAGCACTTATGATTCGGCTGCCAGGTCCGTGCCAATGTCCTAAAATGGAGTCAAATCGCCTTGCGATCAGAATGCCTAAGTGTGAACGATCGCCCATTCACTGGTCGACGTGCTTCGGACCGACTTCACGTTTTGCCACACTCGACTGACCTGTCTTGCCGTCATTTAGCCGAAGACAGAGTCCCATTACTTGCATTTGTTTCTCCAGGGCAGCCAGCTGAAGGTCTCAATCGGGAAGTCGGAGCTTGCAGGTACACTGTCATTTTTTCCAAACGATCGCTCCCTTTGGCTAACAGGGACTCGCAGTACCATATTTAATGATTTTATCGTGTAGCGCCATGTCAAACCTTTGTTTAGACGCCTAGCCCAGCCCGTTAGCTCTCGCTTCGACCAGTGAATCACCGTTCGAAGGTTTGATTCCGGGACCTTGTACCAAACCGCCTAAATTGGGGAACGATCGGCCCTCCCTCCCGAAACCCTCTGGACTTAATCATCGTTTTCAGCATGCTTATAGAGCGTTACAAGAGCTTTTGAATGAACCATGACGCGACCCTCTATCATTTTTCGTTCGGCCGCTAGAGCTCTGCCAATGTTCAAAAATGGAGTCAAATCGCCCCTTCCCCTCAACGCTGAAGTACGGACGATCGCCCATTCACTGGTCGACGTGTGCAGCATCGGCTCGGGGTGCCGCCACGTTCAAAGTTCGTGTCTTAGCTAGGCTCGAGCGAGGAAGGAGTCCTTTTTCATCGTTTCGTTCGGCCGTGGCGGACCGCCGAAGGTGCCAATGAGGGATTTGGAGCCCGCGGGTACACTGTCATTTTTCTTGAAAGACGGGTCCTCTCGGCCGACGGGGACTCACCGCAGCATACCAACCATTCGTTATCTCTAGGGCGTTTCAATACCTTCATTTTGAGCCTGAGAAGAGCCTCCCTGCTCGTACCTCGACCGGTGAATCGCCGTTGGAAGGTCCGATTCCGGAACCTTGCACCAAATTTCAAGAGCTTCCGAATGAGGCCTGGAGCGACCCTCTAGCACTTATGGTTCGGCTGCCACGTCCGTGCCAATGTCTGAAAATGGAGTCATATCGCCTTTCGACCAGAATGCTTACGTTCAAACGATCGTTCATTCACTGGTCGACGTTATTTGGACCGATCTCAAAGTTTGCAGCGACTAAAAGACGTGTCTAACTCAGACATGAGAGAAAACGGAGTCCCCTTATGTCGATCGGATAGGCCCTGGCAGCTAGGCGAAGGTGCTTATCGGGAAGTCGGAGCTTGCAGGTACACTGTTATTTTTCCCAAACGATCGCTTCCCTTGGCCACACGGGACCCTGAATAGCATATGCAACGAGACCCTCTTCTAGGGCCATCAAATACCTTCATTTTGACACCTAGCCGAGTCCCGTACCTCGCAGCTCGACCAGTGAATCGCCGTTTGAAGGTCCGAATCGGGAACCTTGCACCAAACTGCTGAAATGGGGGAACGATCGCCTATCGCTCCTTAACGTCTCTGGTGTCAATACTGTGAATCGACTTGTGTGTAGATCTTTTAGAGACCTTTCGAATGAGATAACAAGGAGCTCTCTAGCTCAAATAGTTTGGCCGCTAGAGCCGTGCCAATGTCCAAAAATGGAGTCGAATCGCCTTTCGCACCAAATGCACAAGTTTGCACGATCTCCCATTCACTGGTCGACGTTATCGGGACCGATCTCAAAGTTTGCAGGGACCAAGAGACGGGTCTAAGCTAGACTCGAGAGGCTACAACGTCCATTTATTTCGGTTGCATCGGCCTTGGCAGCCCGCCAATGGTACAAAGCGGGATGTCGGATCTTGCCGCTACACCGTCTCTTTTCGTAAACGAAGCCCTTCCTAGACCACTCTGGCCTGGGAACGGCAAGTTTAACTGTACCTTCTTCTAGCGCCACTAGATAGCTTCATTTTGACGCCTAGCAGAGCCTGGTAGCTCCCACCTCGACCAGTGAATCACCGTTTAAAGGTCCAAAAAAGGAACCTTGCACCAAACTGCTGAAATGGGAAAACGATCGCCTCTCACTCCCGAACCGCTGTAATTGTAATCTTGAATTTTTACATGCGATTAGAACAACTCAAAAGCTTTCAAATGGGAGTCCAACGAGCCTCATTGGTCGCATAGTTCGGCCGCCACAGCCGTTCCAACGTCTAAAAACGGAGTCAAACCACTATTTTTCCCAAGTGCACAAGCTCGAACGATCGCCTATTCACTGGTCGACGTGATTGGGACCGGTCTGAAAGTTCGCTGCAACCAAGAAACATGTCTAAGATAGACTTCAGTGAGAACGGAGTCCCTTTTTCCCGAGTTCTTTCGTCATGGCGGCCCGCCAAAGGTGTGAATCGGGACATCGGAGCTTGCCGGCCCACTGTTACTTTTCTTGAACGATCGGTCCATTTGGCAAACAGGGTCTCGCAGTAGTATTCTAATTGGTGAAGTCGTCTAGCACTATTCATTACCTTCATTTTGAAAGCTAGTCGTGCCCGGTAGCTCCCACCTCGACCAGTGAATCCCCGTTTGAAGGTCCAAATCGGAAAGCTTGGACCAAAGTGCTAAAATGGGGGAACGATCGCCCCTCCCTCCAGAACCGCTCAAATCATAACGCTGTCTTCCAGCATGCTTATAGAGCATTTACAGAGCTTTCGAATGAGCCCTAGAGCGACCCTCTAGCACTTATGATTCGGCTGCCAGGTCCGTGCCAATGTCCTAAAATGGAGTCAAATCGCCTTGCGATCAGAATGCCTAAGTGTGAACGATCGCCCATTCACTGGTCGACGTGCTTCGGACCGACTTCACGTTTTGCCACACTCGACTGACCTGTCTTGCCGTCATTTAGCCGAAGACAGAGTCCCATTACTTGCATTTGTTTCTCCAGGGCAGCCAGCTGAAGGTCTCAATCGGGAAGTCGGAGCTTCCAGGTACACTGTCATTTTTTCCAAACGATCGCTCCCTTTGGCTAACAGGGACTCGCAGTACCATATTTAATGATTTTATCGTGTAGCGCCATGTCAAACCTTTGTTAAGACGCCTAGCCCAGCCCGTTAGCTCTCGCCTCGACCAGTGAATCACCGTTCGAAGGTTTGATTCCGGGACCTTGTACCAAACCGCCTTAATTGGGGAACGATCGGCCCTCCCTCGCGAACCTTTCTTTTAAAAACGCCTTCCTTTAGCATGCTTATATAGCATTTGAAAGCATTCGAATAACACCGAAAACGACCCTCTACCACTTATGGTTCGGCTGCCAGGTCCGTGCCAATGTCCTAAAATGGAGTCAAATTGCCTTGCGATCAGGATGCCTAAGTGTGAACGATCGCCTATTCACTGGTCGACGTGCTTCGGACCGATTTCACGTTTTGCCACACTCGACTGACCTGCCTTGCCGTCATTTAGCCGAAGACAGAGTCCCATTACTTCCATTCGTTTCTCCAGGGCAGCCAGCTGAAGGTCACAATCGGGAAGTCGGAGCTTGCAGGTACACTGTCATTTTTCCCAAACGATCGCTCCCTTTGGCTAACAGGGACTCGCATTACCATATTTAATGATTTTATCTTCTAGCGCTATGTCATACCTTCGTTTAGACGCCTAGCCCAGCCCGTTAGCTCTCGCCTCGACCAGTGAATCACCGTTTGAAGGTCCAAATCGGGAACCTTTCACCAAATCGCTAAAATGGGGGAACGATCGGCCCTCCCTCGCGAACCTTTCTATTTAAAACGCTTATCTTTAGCATGCTTAAAGAGCATTTAAAAAGCTTTCGAATGAGACCTAAAGCGACCCTCTAGCACTTATGGTTCGGCTGCCAGGTCCGTGCCAATGTCCAAAAATAGAGTCAAATCGCCTTGCGATCAGAATGCCTAAGTGTGAACGATCGCCCATTCACTGGTCGCGTGCTTCGGACCGACTTCACGTTTTGCCACACTCGACTGACCTGTCTTGGCGTCATTTAGCCGAAAACAGAGTCCCATAACTTGCATTCGTTTTTCCAGGGCAGCCAGCCGAAGGTCTCAATCGGGAAGTCGGAGCTTGCAGGTTCATTGTCATTTTTTTCAAACGATCGCTCCCTTTGGCTAACAGTGACTCGCAGTACCATATTTAATGATTTTATCGTCTAGCGCCATGTCAAACCTTTGTTTAGACGCCTACCTTAGCCCGTCAGCTCTCGCCTCGACCAGTGAATCACCGTTTAAAGGTCCAAATCGGGAACCTTTCACCAAATCGCTAAAATGGGGGAACGATCGGCCCTCCCTCGCGAACCTTTATTTTAAAAACGCCTTTCTTTAGCATGCTTATAGAGCATTTATAAAGCTTTCGAATGAGACCTAGAGCGACCCTCTAGCACTTATGGTTCGGCTGCCAGGTCCGTGCCAATGTCCAAAAATAGAGTCAAATCGCCTTGCGATCAGAATGCCTAAGTGTGAACGATCGCCCATTCACTGGTCGACGTGCTTCGGACCGACTTCACGTTTTGCCACACTCGACTGATCTGTCTTGCCGTCATTTAGCCGAAGACAGAGTCCCATTACTTGCATTTGTTTCTCCAGGGCAGCCAGCTGAAGGTCTCAATCGGGAAGTCGGAGCTTGCAGGTACACTGTCATTTTTTCCAAACGATCGCTCCCTTTGGCTAACAGGGACTCGCAGTACCATATTTAATGATTTTATCGTGTAGCGCCATGTCAAACCTTTGTTTAGACGCCTAGCCCAGCCCGTTAGCTCTCGCCTCGACCAGTGAATCACCGTTCGAAGGTTTGATTCCGGGACCTTGTACCAAACCGCCTAAATTGGGGAACGATCGGCCCTCCCTCCCGAAGCCCTCTGGACTTAATCATCGTTTTCAGCATGCTTATAGAGCGTTACAAGAGCTTTTGAATGAACCATGACGCGACCCTCTATCATTTTTCGTTCGGCCGCTAGAGCTCTGCCAATGTTCAAAAATGGAGTCAAATCGCCCATTCCCCTCAACGCTGAAGTACGGACGATCGCCCATTCACTGGTCGACGTGTGCAGCATCGGCTCGGGGTGCCGCCACGTTCAAAGTTCGTGTCTTAGCTAGGCTCGAGCGAAGACGGAGTCCTTTTTCATCGTTTCGTTCGGCCGTGGCGGACCGCCGAAGGTGCCAATGAGGGAATCGGAGCCCGCGGGTACACTGTCATTTTTCTTGAAAGACGGGTCCTCTCGGCCGACGGGGACTCACCGCAGCATACCAACCATTCGTTATCTCTAGGGCGTTTCAATTCCTTCATTTTGAGCCTGAGAAGAGCCTCCCTGCTCGTACCTCGACCGGTGAATCGCCGTTGGAAGGTCCGATTCCAAGACCTTGCACCAAATTTCAAGAGCTTCCGAATGAGGCCTAGAGCGACCCTCTAGCACTTATGGTTCGGCTGCCACGTCCGTGCCAATGTCTGAAAATGGAGTCATATCGCCTTTCGACCAGAATGCTTACGTTCAAACGATCGTTCATTCACTGGTCGACGTTATTGGGACCGATCTCAAAGTTTGCAGCGACCAAAAGACGTGTCTAACTCAGACATGAGAGAAAACGGAGTCCCCTTATGTCGATCGGATGGGCCCTGGCAGCTAGGCGAAGGTGCTTATCGGGAAGTCGGAGCTTGCAGGTACACTGTTATTTTTCCCAAACGATCGCTTCCCTTGGCCACACGGAACCCTGAATAGCATATGCAACGAGACCCTCTTCTAGGGCCATCCAATACCTTCATTTTGACACTTAGCCGAGTCCCGTACCTCGCAGCTCGACCAGTGAATCACCGTTTGAAGGTCCGAATCGGGAACCTTGCACCAAACTGCTGAAATGGGGGAACGATCGCCTATCGCTCAGAGAGTATAAAACGCGGGTTTCAGCACACTTGGTGCTCTTGGTGGTCTTGGTGCTCGATTTGGCGGGTGGCCTACCTTAAGGGGTTGTCCCCTCCCCCTCCCTCCCCCCTACCAAAAAAATGCCCCCCCCCCCTAAAAAATGCCCCCCCCCCCAAAAAAAAAAAGGATATTTGAAATTTTATGACAATTTAAAATATGAATACATTTTCCTTTTTTTGCCCATTATTTATTCCCCTATGATGTCCGTCCTCTAGTATGTGATGGTAGAAATTCGGCGGCCACGGCTGCTGCCACCTGTCGCTCCCCGCCCCTCGCTCTCCGCCTCTTACTCGCATGTTTATGCAGAAGATTGTCAACTCGGTTGGTGGTTGCTCTGAAGTCGGAGGGAATGTTCACTAGCGGGGCTCGTGGTGGTGGTGCACTGCTGAGGCGGCAATGATGACTTGCGGCCCGTCCGGTGTGGCCGGCGCGGTCGACGCTGCCGATGCGACTGAGCGCGGCCGATGCATGTGCAGCAAAAATTCAGGTGTGGCTCGGCCGCCGATGGGTGAAAAATGCCAACCCCACAGAATTGGCCCTTGGGCACGGGCTAGCGCAGCCGGGCTCGGACTCAGTCCGCTTCCAACCGCTGTGGTATTCGTGTGTGGTGGTATGAAAAAAGTTTTGATCCCTAGTGTAGAAGGTGAAGAACTCAAGGCGATCACCGACTGTGTGTTCTCTGTAAGTAAAGTGTTAATCGGTAAGAAATCAATGCTAAATTAGCCCATGGAGGGAAGCTTATCCTGTCACTTTCGCACACAGGTGCGCGCTTTCCAGTGTCGCTGTCGGGACGTGTTGGGTGTAGTGAAGGAGTGGTGACCCGGCCTGTAGAGTGTGGGTAAGTGTGTGAAAGTGTTGATAGAAAAGTGGTGAAAAGGCATTAAAATATGTTTTGAGGAGGTACTTACGTTCCTCTATTGCATACAGGTGTGCGCTGTGTATTGACAAGTTGTTACCAATGCTGGTGTGCTACTATCAGTGCCAGTGAACCTTCCATCCATTCTCGAGGTATGTAAGTTAAATGTAAGGGAGTCGTCCACTGCTCCCTCCATTATGCTCTCAAGTCATCTTCTCCATACCTATACTGGGGACTCAAGACATCTCGTCTATTTCAGGTGGTCCCCATCACTATGGCTGCAACATGTATTTGGTGTGGCGTGAAGCTGGACGGTGAGTTGGCATTGCTTGCGCATATACTATCTGCTCACCCACCTAACACAACACATGATACACCATCCACGCTACATCCTGCAAAACCTAGCATGCTAGAACATCAGGTCACCAGTGCTCCAGTCGATCACAAATGCTCTATCTGTAATAAATCCTATAAATATAAAAGATCTCTGGCTCGACATGAAAAAGAAGCACACTCTGATAAAAGTTTCAATTGTGAAAAATGTAAAAAGAAGTGCAAGAGTAAAAGAACTTTGCTATATCATCTTAAAACTAGCCATTTGGCCGATAAGAAGAGCACCTGTGATCGATGTGGACGTCGGTTTCATCGGCAATCTGAACTCAGTGCTCACCATCGATTGAAACAGTGTAAAGCACAAAAAAAGAAGGCATTTACCTGTAGGAAATGCAAAAACCCATACTCAAGCCTTCAGAAATTGTACATCCACCGACGCACTGCACATCATGCTCGTCGTGCTAAATATATATGTTATGCATGTATGAGGAAATTCCAAAATATTTCAACATATATGTATCACAAATATAGTTGCAAAGAGAGAAAGAATCGAGCAATCAAAGTGAGGAAAGCTTTACCTATCAGTGAGGAACCGCAGTGGGAATCAGTAACTGCAATCGATGGTGATGCTCGAATTCACTCTCTTAATGTAACAGACGAGTACGACTTGCAGCTCAGTCTTATAAATAACAAGCCATACATAAAAACTATGATACTGACTGATCTCAAGGACTTGAAACGTCTTAAGTGGCACATGGTTGCTCACATACAGGTAAAAAATAATGATGGAGAGACTAATGATAAAGTAAATGATCTGAGATATCTGCGATGTCCTAACTTTTCCCTCCTCCGTGAAGATGAGGTAGAAGAGCAGGTGCGGGAAGGTATCACACATACACTCACAAACTTTGACTCACACCAGGGTGAGGGGTCCAATATTTTATTTGAAAGAGTTGTCAAAATTGAATTAAGAGTAGCAAAACTTTCGCTCCTCAAAGGATCATCTTACTTAGAACTTCCAAAGTTTCTAAAACATGCTAAGAAAGGTCTTATAAATATTAAAAATCATGATAATAAATGTTTCCTTTATTGTCTTCTTGCTGGAATTCAATGCCCAAGGAACAACCCACAACGGGTAACAGCATATAAATCACGAATGCGTGAAATCAATATGAAAGGAGTCAAGTATCCAGTTAGAGTAAAGGATGTAGCCAAAGTTGAGGCGAACAATATATTCCTTAGTATATCTGTGTTTGGTGTAGAAGAGGAGACGATTGTTCCACTATTCATATCAAGGAACCTTAATCGTACTTATCATGTAAATCTTTTGCAAATAACTGACGATGAGGATTCACACTATGTCCTTATCAAAAACCTCAGCCACTTTTTGTCCCGCTTGACAAAGCAGAAAAAAAAATTATTCTGGTTTGAGAATTGTTTGACATCACGACCAACACAACAACAACATATGGAGCATAGAACCCAATGCATTGAACACAATGCGCAAGCAATCCAAATGCCGACTCAGTACAACAGCATCATGAAGTTCACCGACTACGAGAAACAGCTCCATCACGACTACGTCATCTATTGTGATCTGGAGTGCACATTGCAACCCTTCTCTACTGTCTTGCCTGAGCCCAGCAAGTCATCAACGACTAGGACTAGCCGTCACGTACCGTCTGGATTCTGCTATGTTGTGATAGGACCAGAGGGTACATTATTGAAGCCTCCTGTTCTTAAACATGGGGGTGAAAACATGGTTAAAAACATGCTGATGTGTTTGAAAGCCGAGCAGGCGGCTATAACAAATTTACGAGGTGAGCCATATCCTATTGATATGACTGAGGAAAGTGAAAAGGCCTTTCAAGAAGCATCCCAATGTTATCTTTGTTTCGACCGACTTCCTCGTGCCGGTGTACCTAAAGTCCGAGATCATGATCACACAAAAGAAAAGGATAACTACCGTGGAGCAGCTTGCCGTGGGTGTAATCTTAACCTTAAAATGAGGGACTTCATCCCGGTGTTTTTTCACAACTTGACAGGGTATGATGGTCACCTAATCATGTCTGAAATTGGATGCATGTCAGATGGGTCTGATCTTTCAGCTATTCCAAAAACAAAAGAAAAGTATATATCTTTCACTTGGGGTAAGCTTCGTTTTCTAGACTCCTTCAACTTTCTCAGCAGTTCATTGGAAAAGCTTGTGCGAGACTTAAAGCCTGAGGAAATGCAAATACTTAAAGTCATATTTCCAGATGATGAGAAGCGAGTGTTGGTGTCCAGAAAGGGTGTGTATCCCTACTGTTATTTTGATTCCATTGAAAAATTTGAAGAAACAAAGCTACCTCCCAAAGAATGTTTCAAAAGTGATCTAAGTAATGATGGTATTAGTGACGCAGATTATGATCATGCACAAAACGTATTTGAAAAATTCAATATGGCCACGCTCTGGGACTATCATGATTTGTATTTAATGACGGATGTTTTGCTATTAGCTGATGTGATGGAAACATATAGAAAGGTAACAATGGATCATTTTAAGTTGGACGTTGTACACTACTACACGACGCCTGGCTTTTCATGGTCAGCTGCATTGTTGTATACAAAGCAAAGACTTGAATTGTTAGAATCTCTTGATGACCATCTGATGTGGGAAAAGGGAATGCGGGGTGGAGTAGCAACAATAAACTGTCGCTCCGTGTATGCCAATAATCCATATGTACCTGATTTGTATGAACCCAGCAAAGATCATTCGTACTTACTATATGTAGATGCCAACAATCTATATGGAGCAGCCATGAGTCGTGCCCTACCTGTAGGATCCTTCAGACAACTAAGTAAAGGTGAAATTAAAGAGATTGACATCATGAAAATTAGCGAGACTGACGAAGATGGCTACCTCTTTGAAGTCAGTCTTGGCTATCCTAAGAAGCTTCATGATGAGCATAATGACTTTTGTTTGGCACCTGAGCACTTTGCACCTCAGTTTGATGATGTGTCCCCTCTGCAAAGGGAAATGATTGACAAGTTTAAATTATCCAAAAGTTCAACCACGAAAAAATTGATCCCTAATCTTAAGAATAAAGAAAACTATGTGGTTTATGGAACGACTCTAAAACTGTACCTCCAGCTTGGCCTGGTTCTGAAGAAAATACATAGAGTAATGGCGTTTGAACAAAAACCGTGGCTGGCCCCCTACATTAAGCATAACACTGAAATGAGAAAAAAAGCTACATCCGACTTCCAAAAAAACTTGTGGAAGTTAAAAAATAATGCGGTCTATGGTAAAACCTGTGAGCAAACTAGAAAGAGGCGCAATATACAGTTTACTAAAAAGGGTCCAAAATTCCGAAAACTTGTGGCATCACCGCTGTATCATAGTTTCGACATCTTTGATCATGGTTTAGTGGCAGTTGAAAGACGCAAAGCTAAAGTGCAACTGAATCGTCCAATGTATACTGGTCAGGTTGTTTTAGATGTAAGCAAGGAGATTATGTATAATTTTCATTTTAATTGTATGAAGAAAAGATACGGTGATCAGATTAAAGTATGTGGTAGCGACACTGATAGTTTAATATATGAAATCAAAACAAATGATGTATATAGTGATATGGCAGAAATGAAGGAATGGTTTGATACATCAGACTATCCCGTTGATCATCCATTGCATAGTAACGTTAATAAAAAGGTATTAGGAAAATTTAAGGATGAGCTCAATGGAGCAGCTATGCGAGCCTTCATTGGGCTTCGCCCCAAAATGTACACATTCCAAAGAGCTGATGAATATGTAAAGTGTATCGGAAAAGGTGTGCCTCGGTCTGCTCTATCTCTCCTAAAATTTGAGGATTATGAGCAATGTCTAAAAGATATGACCACAAAAAGGGTAGATTTTCGCAAAATCAGTACAGACCATAAGCATCATCTGTTCACGACGTACTCTGTCAAGCGCGGTCTCTCATGCTATGATGATAAACGCTATATAATGGATGATAATATTAATACATTAGCGTATGGTCACTACTCAATTGAAAATAGTAATAGTGAAAATGAACAAGATGAAGGTAGTGCAAATCTTAGAGAATTAGAACCTATGGATACCGATGAGAATGATGAAGGTGCACAGATTTGTGATAAGAAAGGTGATGAGACCTCTGATGTACCTGACACCATGATGGAATCTGATGTGTATGACGAAGGAGCTGAAAATCTGCTTATGCTTATAGCATTGATGGATGAAACGGATGAATTGTGAAAAAATCATGGTGAACTGCGACATAAATATAATAAAGAATCATGAAATGTGAAAACACTTTGTTCCATTGAAATCCTCGACCCGATCCAACGTACAATTTATTACAATACCAAACAGAAATTGGATGTGAGAAGAGCATGCCACAAACTTGTCTTTAACACTGTACACCCAACACCTTTTTTTTTTTTTTTTTTTCCCGTTCCTTTACTTGTTTTTTTTTCCCGACCTTATTCCTATATAGATGATCAAGAAAAGAGAGAGAAGAGGAGGGACCTGCTGCGTGCAGGTGCGCGCATCAGCGGAGAGCCCCTACCCCCGCGAGAGCGAGAGCCCCCCCCCCCCCCCCGCGAAAGAAAAATGTAATAAAGTTAAGAATTCTGGAACTACTACTATGTGCATTCATCCTTTTCCATCCCTCCCCTTTTCTCTCTCCGTCCATATACCATGTGCGCGCCCTCCGCGAGAGCCCCCGCCCCCCGCTAAAGCCCCCCCCCCCCGCTAAAGCCTCCCGCGAGAGCCCCCGCCCTCGCGAGAGCGAGAGCCCCCGCCCCCCGCGAGAGCGAGAGCCTCTGCGAGAGCCCCCCGCGAGAGCCCCGGTGAAGTTCGAATTAGAACGAACACGAGCACTTTTAACTTCCAAAGCCTTCGAACGAACCGAATCGAACAGTTTCAAAATTTTCTCGAACGAATCAAACGAACAAGATTTTTGTTCAGATTCGATCCGAACACACACATTAAAGTAATACTAAACCAACTCGCGTGTTCACGCACAAACGTAATCTGTTCATTTTTTTTTTATTTTTTTCGAACAGTTCGGGGTTGAATGAATCGAACAGTCTGCCTGTTCGTTCCAATGCGAAAATGTTCGCACATCTCTAGCGGGGGGACTCTCACTCTGATTACAGAGTTGGCAGTAATTTTTAACAATGAGGATGTTCATACACCCACACACACACACATACACACATTTGACTCTAGTCTTCTGAACAGTCATACATGCTGATGGGTTTCGAAGGAATTCTCGCAAAGAAAAGGTAAGGGGGAGGGTGGCTCTCGCGGGGGGCTCTCGCAGAGGCTCTCGCTCTCGCGAGGGCGGGGGCTCTCGCGGGGGCTCTCGCTCTCGCGAGGGCGGGGGCTCTCGCGGGAGGCTCTCGCTGGGGCTTTAGCGGGGGCGGGGGCCACAGCGGGAGGCTTAAGCGGGGGGGGGGCTTTAGCGGGGGGCGGGGGGCTCTCGCGGAGGGCGCGCACATGGTATATGGACGGAGAGAGAAAAGGGGAGGGATGGAAAAGGATGAATGCACATAGTAGTAGTTCCAGAATTCTTAACTTTATTACATTTTTCTTTCGCGGGGGGGGGGGGGCTCTCGCTCTCGCGGGGGTAGGGGCTCTCCGCTGATGCGCGCACCTGCACGCAGCAGGTCCCTCCTCTTCTCTCTCTTTTCTTGATCATCTATATAGGAATAAGGTCGGGAAAAAAAACAAGTAAAGGAACGGGAAAAAAAAAAAAAAAAAGGTGTTGGGTGTACAGTGTTAAAGACAAGTTTGTGGCATGCTCTTCTCACATCCAATTTCTGTTTGGTATTGTAATAAATTGTACGTTGGATCGGGTCGAGGATTTCAATGGAACAAAGTGTTTTCACATTTCATGATTCTTTATTATATTTATGTCGCAGTTCACCATGATTTTTTCACAATTCATCCGTTTCATCCATCAATGCTATAAGCATAAGCAGATTTTCAGCTCCTTCGTCATACACATCAGATTCCATCATGGTGTCAGGTACATCAGAGGTCTCATCACCTTTCTTATCACAAATCTGTGCACCTTCATCATTCTCATCGGTATCCATAGGTTCTAATTCTCTAAGATTTGCACTACCTTCATCTTGTTCATTTTCACTATTACTATTTTCAATTGAGTAGTCGACACCCGCCCGGAAGAACCGCTCATGCTTCCCGCGCGGATAGAGAAGCGCTTGTCTTCCCTGCGCGGAGGGAGAACCGCGCATCTCCGCGCCGCGCCCAGAGAGCCGCTTACCTGGCCTGAGCGCCCGGAGAACCACTCATCTTCCGAGATCGCCTAGAGAGCAGCTTAAGTCGCTTTTGACGTGTTTTCAGATTTTTCTCGAAATTTACTCTACATTTCACCGTCTTTCCTCTGGTATCTTTGTTTTCACGCGTCGATGTACCGCCGTCTCATAATTTCTATCTCGAGAATGAACATAACCTACAACCTGGTCACGGCCTCCACGGAAAAAACGCTTGTCTCAACGGCACTGCCCTAAACCCGCTTGTCTCAACTTGAGGGCCCCCAGCGCGTCAGTAGATGGCAGAGTGAGTGTGAGAGTGCGGAGCTGGGAGTAGCTGGGAGCGAGCATTACAACATCAGCTCCAGCAATGCCTGGGTTTGGACAGTATGCAAGAGGAAAACGCCTCATTGAGGCGTTGAAGTCGAACCAAGGTTCAAATTCCAACCAGAAATCAATGCTCCAACCATACAAAGCCGGTGAGCGAAGCTAACCTCATCATTCGTTTTCATTATATTTTTCGATTGCATATTCATTTGGTTTTGTTGGCCGTGGCGTTTAATTTGAATGAAATATGGTTGTTGTTTGCTCTGTAAAATATTTATTTTCTTTGTTTTTATCGTGCCACTGTGCTGCTTTCGTTTAATTTGTATTGTTTTGGGTATTCCCCTTCTCACCTGTTGGTAATGGTTTTGTTTCAGTGAAACCTCAAGAGCTTGGTGGAACTGTTTTGGCAGAAGAATCTGATGACGATGATGTATCAGTTGTAAATCCTACTCCTGAGAAGGTTTGCAACCCTCCTAATGAAGAATCTGATGACGATGATGTCGTGGGTCCTACTCCTGAAAAGGTTTGCAAGCCTCCTGCTGCAGCAACAAACAAAGACAACACAGGTAAACAGCCATGTCTTACCAAAATAATTTTCTTTCTTGCACGTACTAAGTGTTTCGAGCTGTAAGTGCCACCAAGATACTACCGTTCCTTTTCACAATGTTATTTTTATTGTTTGAAAGTGACACGTTTAAGTTGAGGACGTTGTGCAAATTAGTTTTGGGATGTATTCTCCTCGTAAGCTTTGTCTTCTGGTTTCCTTTCAGACAAACTATACGATCAGTTTACTCGAGCAGTCAGGCAAATTGTAGTTGGAGTCAAGAATGTAGCCGAGCCAGTGGTCAGTACAGAGACTCGGCAGCAAGGTAAACATCAACAGTTTCTTCGGATTGACTGAAAATTTCCAAAGTGTCCTATGCAATAATAATCTGGTTTATTTCTCACCTTGTTTCAGGTAACGATTTAAATGACACCAATAACAATAATTCCAAAGTAGATGTCATCCGAAGAAAATTGGACTTTTCCGATAAGAGCAGCAGAACAGGAGGTAAATATCGTAAGTTGAGCAAGACAACTGCTTTCTGCCTTGCTTACTATGGTTGCATGCAAATATATTGTTGGGAGTGAGTTTAAATTGCCATGGCTGTGACATTCTGGCTGAACTTCAAAAACATTTATTTATTCCTGCAGATCCTGCAGTGGCTGTGCCATTTTTACTAAACGCTAGAGAAGCTAGTCTGGTAATATCAGGGGTAGTGGAAACCCATGTGGGGGCAGGAGAGACTAATTTACAGTCTCTTGATGGATTGCATGACATGCTGGATTCAAGTAATAATGCAGGTATGATTGAACCCATAACTATTAACTATATCTTAATTCTCTCGGGTGTGTGGCTGTGCCGTTCTGGTTGAACTTAAAATATTTTTATTTATCCCTGCAGATCCCGCAGTGGCTGTACCAGCTGGAGAAGCTAGTCTGGCACCATCAGGAGAAGTGGAAACCCAAATGGGAGCAGTACAGACTAATTTGCAGTCACCTGATGGATTGAGTAATATGCTGGATTTAAGTAATGATGTAGGTATGATTAAACCCAACTGATAATAGAAACTATCTTAGTTCTCTCAAAAGTACATTTTTTTGCACTAAATTTGATTTGAAATAAAGGTTTATATATTCGCAGACTGATTTTAAAATGAACTTGTTTATCTTGGCAGATTCTACAGTGGTTTCTCTCAATGACTCAAGTGCACAGTTACAGGAAGCTATTTTGGGATCAAGGGGTGAAGAGGAAAGTAATTTCATCAGTGAAGCAAGTAAGAGCAACTGACAAATTTCAAAATGTTGTTGTTTTACTCACAAAAGATTTTTTCTGAACTAGCTTGCTACAGTACTTAATTTTTATTTGTTGCAGGTTTAGATCCTGTTGTCCCCAATTTTATTCAATTGATAGAAGTTCCAGCAGAGCCTATTTTGGAGTCAGATGCCACTACTGGTAGGATTAAATTTTAATACTTAAACACTCTGAAAACATTTCTGCCTTTTTATCTTTTAAACAGCCCTGTATCTTAACTGTAATTTACTTCCTTTCTAGCACACGGAGGTCCTGATATTCCATTCGTGTTTGGTGATATTGAAGAAAATAATGTGATCACAATCCCCATTGATAACCCAGCGGAAGAACCAAATCTACCTACTGTAGGTAGGATTAAATTAGGATTAAATTTTAATACTTAATCACTCTGGAAACATTTCTGCCTTTTTATCTTTTAAACAGCCCTGTATCTTAACTGTAATTTACTTCTTTTCTAGCACACGGAGGTCCTGATATTCCATTCGTGTTTGGTGATATTGAAGAAAATAATGTGATCACAATCCCCATTGATAACCCAGCGGAAGAACCAAATCTACCTACTGTGGAAAAAAAGAAATTGACAAGAAAACGATCAAGGAACCCAACTGAGACTAAAGAGGCCAAAGCAAAGCAAGCTCTGTATAGAGGCGAGGCACACAGGAATAAATCCGGGCAGTTCAGGCCAGCCCCTGTGATGAAGCTTCCTTGCGCATGTAGATTTAAATGCAGCCTTAAAATCTCAGAGCAGGACAGAGTGGAAAACTTTGAAACTTATAATCAGAAGATGGGCTGTAAAGATAAACAGTGGGCATTCATCCGAGCCCTTTCATCGAGTGGCCCTGTCAAGAAAAATACAGTTACCAACAGAACCCCCCAAAAAAGCAAACAGGTTTCCAGACAGTACTTCTTGAGAGCCAGGGCAGATGATGGCAGTAAACACACTGTCAAAGTTTGCAAAGTGATGTTTATGAATACACTTAGCATTTGGGATGGAGTCATTGATAGTGCGTACAAACATATAAATCCAGAAACTAAAACTCCGACACCAGACAAACGTGGGAGACATTCCAACAGACCTCGTAAAACCACAGAGGCTCAAAAGGAAACTGTACGAAACCACATCAGCAAGTATCCAAGAGTTCCTTCTCACTATGTTCGTGCTAAGTCCAACAAAGAATATTTTGAACATGGACTAAACTGTAAGAAGATGTACCGACAGTACAAAACTTGGTGTGAAGAAGAGAATATACCTGCAGCTAATCGAGCGACAGAAAGGCAGTACAAAACTGTCTTAGATTATGAATACAATATTGGTTTCTTCAAACCTAAAAAGGACCGTTGCCAGCTGTGTGTTTTAATGAAGACTGCCACAAGAAGAGAGCGGGATCAAAGAAGTGCAAAGTATGTCACCCACATTAAAAATAAGAATGGAGCTTACAAGGAGCTCAGGGAAGCAAGAAAATTATTAACAACCAGAAGAGATGTGACCATGCTTTGCTTTGACTTGCAGAAAGTTCTTCCCTGCCCTAAATCCGACACTTCTGTGTTTTTCTATTTGAATAAACTCTCTATTTATAATCTTACAGTCTACAGTTCTAGAGAGCACCAGGGTGAGTGCTATTTATGGCACAATGGCATTGGAAAAAGAGGATCAAATGAAATTGGTACATGTGTGAAGAAAGCTTATACTGAAGCGGCAAAGGCAGGAGCTAAAGAGATAATTTCATTTTCTGATTCTTGCAGTGGACAGAATAAGAACCGTTATGTGTACTCTATGATGATGGTAGCAAGTGCTCAACTTGGCATAAAAATAAAGCATGTCTTCTTAGAACCTGGTCACACTTACAATGATGCGGATGGAGTCCATGGAAGAATAGAGACTGCTTCGGATGGAACTGATATTTATGACCTTGATGAGTGGGTGCAGATGATAAAATCTGCCAAAGTTGAGGAACCTATGTACAAAGTACAAGTACTTAAAAGACCAGACTTTTTAGACTTGAAAGATCTTGTTGAGAAGCAAAACTGGGATAGAGATACCAATGGCAAAAAGATTACATGGAACAAGGTCAAGGTTATCGAAGCAGGGTATCACAATGATCCTGGAACGCTTCAACTGCAATATGGGTTTGATGTTCAGCGAGTCTTCCTTAACACAAATCAACGACGAGGACATCCAGTAAACTTAAAAACATATCGATTTCCTATCGCCTACCCTGAGAAGATTTTGTTGAAGCAACTGGTAGTGAAACATCTGACAAAGCTGTGCAAATCTCTTGCCATCCCTTCCAAATATCACAAATTCTACAATGATGTGATAAACAACGTGGAGCCTACAGAAGAAAATGATGACCCGGATGATGAACAAATTTTAAGTGACAGTGTTGATCCAGACTGTCTTGTAGATGAACTGGGTCAGATTGGATGTGAATATGAGAGGGAAAGGAGAAATGAAGAAGATGAAGATGAACCTGGTGAGGAAAATGGTGAAGGTCACGATGGGGAAAATGAACACGATGATGAAAATGAAAATGATGATTCGGAGGATGAACAAGATGGTGAAGATGAAAATGATTGGGAGGATGAATGAAGTAGTGAAGACTGATAAATATGAAGGCTGAGCTAGTTTTAAGTAGTGTTGCTAGATTTTGTTTATTTTTATACTACTTTGATCTCCCATACTTAAATACTGTTCCTAACATACCAATTATGTTCCTAGTTTATTTATATATTTCTGAAATGTTACCCATTGTTTTCAGTATGTTATTTGATCCTATGAGTAGTTAGATTTTTAGCATGTTTGTCAATAGAAATTTTTTTACTCTGTTAATTTATAGCAGTAAGCTCAAGAATATAATGAAACTACCCTGTACCTTACTTTGTGACCCAGTCTAATGCTGTTGATCTCCAGTCACTAGTCAGGCAAGAATTAAGATAGTAATAATGTTTTTAACTTAATTTATAGCAGTAGGCTCAAGAATGTAACCACCCTGTTTCTTACTTTGTGACTCAGTCTCGTGCTGTTTGATCTCCAGTCACTAGTCAGGCAAGAACTTAGATAATACTAATAATGTTTTTACTTACAATTTTCACGATTGCTTAGTGTTAATTATTTGATCATATTAGTGGTAATTTTGTCAAGGCTTCTTAGTGGCCAGTGGAAATATCCTTTTTTGTATTTTTCTTTTGAACTAAGCGATTCAGTTGCATTTGTTAACCAGAAAATAATTTAAATGCACTGTGTCTTTCATTGTGATCCAATATTCTGCTTATTTCCAGTCACTAGTCATGCAGGAAAAATAAACATTTGTTTCATGAAATTTATTGTATTTTTAAGAAGAACTTATAGCACATAACTCTTGATGACAATGGATGACTCAAAATATGACTCAATTCGAATGGAATGTTCTGTTACATTAAATATTTCTGGTCAATCCCCAAACATACATCATTGTTAGGGGTACTGGGATTGCACTTTATTTAATCATATGCATTTATGCAAGATAAATAAAAGAAATTTAAATACTACAAAACAAAATACAGGGCTCAGAAGAGAAATAACGTCCAGCCTTATCTGCAGGATGTAGGGGAAATCACTTTCTCCTCAATTTGTGGGACCTTTGGAACACAACAAAAAAAAAACTTTTAATATTCAATATTTGGGCAAATATTATTCTTGCCATCACAAGTTGCACCACTCAAGGTATTTCTACAATGATCTCATCAAACTTCCCCATCACTAGTCTTGCTTGAAGTCATATCTTTCTGGACGGAGGGCTTGGCTATGATTGCTGTTTGTACAAACAGTTTGATTCAGATTTGTCAAAAACGACATTCCCAATTGGGACATGGCCATTTTTAGTCTCTTCATCAGCACACACATAATAATGTAGCAAAACTAAAATTTTACAACAAGTATAATTAAATAAGTTACTATTATTATCATTGCTATGCTAATAAAAAGAATAAAATTGGTCTAAGCCCATTGGGAATGTTGTTTTGTGCATAATTGAATCAAACTCTAGTTAAAAATAGCTATCATAGCCAAACACTCCGTCCAGAAAGATATCACTCAAGAAACCGAATACAGCAAAGGTGTCAATGCAAATTTGTCCTAAAGTATCGTTGATGTCTACATGTCTGTATCACACTGTGATTAAAAAAAGCAGCAATATGGTCAGACTCTTGCTTGCTTGTGTCACTGTCGAGGGAGGATACAAGAACCCAAGTGAAAAAGTAAACACGAAATGAGGGGAGCGCATCGTAGGAGCTTGGTAGAAATAAAACTTTGAAAGTATACATTTAACAACAGTCAAGCCATCTACAAGGTAAGAAAACGATGTCTTTTCCTGAGAAAACATCATGAGAAATGATTAAAAAAAACAGGAACAAGGAAACAGAATGTTTAGGACTCGCAAGCAAAGCAGAAAGAATTGGGGGGTTATGATTACCTAAAATGTGTTGTTCTAAAGAGCGCCATTAACAAATAGCAAAACGAATTTCTATCATCAATTTTATCGCGTTTTTAAACACTTCAATGTTGCAAAAGGTTTAAAATCAAGAAGCAACACTTGTACAAGATAGCCGAGATCCACCACAGTCACACCCAGTGACATTTCTTGTAGCACATAATTGAAACTTCAATACTAATGATCTTGGGACAGACACGAAGCTTTAGAGGAAACATCCAGCTTTCAATAGGTACATCCGTTATTACTGTCAGATAAATATTTGATTTGTGACGTACTTTACAACTTTCAATTTCAATTCCTGAAAAATCTCTGATTTCCACTTAAGCTGCTCTCTAGGCGATCTCGGAAGATGAGTGGTTCTCCGGGCGCTCAGGCCAGGTAAGCGGCTCTCTGGGCGCGGCGCGGAGATGCGCGGTTCTCCCTCCGCGCAGGGAAGACAAGCGCTTCTCTATCCGCGCGGGAAGCATGAGCGGTTCTTCCGGGCGGGTGTCGTAGTGACCATACGCTAATGTATTAATATTATCATCCATTATATAGCGTTTATCATCATAGCATGAGAGACCGCGCTTGACAGAGTACGTCGTGAACAGATGATGCTTATGGTCTGTACTGATTTTGCGAAAATCTACCCTTTTTGTGGTCATATCTTTTAGACATTGCTCATAATCCTCAAATTTTAGGAGAGATAGAGCAGACCGAGGCACACCTTTTCCGATACACTTTACATATTCATCAGCTCTTTGGAATGTGTACATTTTGGGGCGAAGCCCAATGAAGGCTCGCATAGCTGCTCCATTGAGCTCATCCTTAAATTTTCCTAATACCTTTTTATTAACGTTACTATGCAATGGATGATCAACGGGATAGTCTGATGTATCAAACCATTCCTTCATTTCTGCCATATCACTATATACATCATTTGTTTTGATTTCATATATTAAACTATCAGTGTCGCTACCACATACTTTAATCTGATCACCGTATCTTTTCTTCATACAATTAAAATGAAAATTATACATAATCTCCTTGCTCACATCTAAAACAACCTGACCAGTATACATTGGACGATTCAGTTGCACTTTAGCTTTGCGTCTTTCAACTGCCACTAAACCATGATCAAAGATGTCGAAACTATGATACAGCGGTGATGCCACAAGTTTTCGGAATTTTGGACCCTTTTTAGTAAACTGTATATTGCGCCTCTTTCTAGTTTGCTCACAGGTTTTACCATAGACCGCATTATTTTTTAACTTCCACAAGTTTTTTTGGAAGTCGGATGTAGCTTTTTTTCTCATTTCAGTGTTATGCTTAATGTAGGGGGCCAGCCACGGTTTTTGTTCAAACGCCATTACTCTATGTATTTTCTTCAGAACCAGGCCAAGCTGGAGGTACAGTTTTAGAGTCGTTCCATAAACCACATAGTTTTCTTTATTCTTAAGATTAGGGATCAATTTTTTCGTGGTTGAACTTTTGGATAATTTAAACTTGTCAATCATTTCCCTTTGCAGAGGGGACACATCATCAAACTGAGGTGCAAAGTGCTCAGGTGCCAAACAAAAGTCATTATGCTCATCATGAAGCTTCTTAGGATAGCCAAGACTGACTTCAAAGAGGTAGCCATCTTCGTCAGTCTCGCTAATTTTCATGATGTCAATCTCTTTAATTTCACCTTTACTTAGTTGTCTGAAGGATCCTACAGGTAGGGCACGACTCATGGCTGCTCCATATAGATTGTTGGCATCTACATATAGTAAGTACGAATGATCTTTGCTGGGTTCATACAAATCAGGTACATATGGATTATTGGCATACACGGAGCGACAGTTTATTGTTGCTACTCCACCCCGCATTCCCTTTTCCCACATCAGATGGTCATCAAGAGATTCTAACAATTCAAGTCTTTGCTTTGTATACAACAATGCAGCTGACCATGAAAAGCCAGGCGTCGTGTAGTAGTGTACAACGTCCAACTTAAAATGATCCATTGTTACCTTTCTATATGTTTCCATCACATCAGCTAATAGCAAAACATCCGTCATTAAATACAAATCATGATAGTCCCAGAGCGTGGCCATATTGAATTTTTCAAATACGTTTTGTGCATGATCATAATCTGCGTCACTAATACCATCATTACTTAGATCACTTTTGAAACATTCTTTGGGAGGTAGCTTTGTTTCTTCAAATTTTTCAATGGAATCAAAATAACAGTAGGGATACACACCCTTTCTGGACACCAACACTCGCTTCTCATCATCTGGAAATATGACTTTAAGTATTTGCATTTCCTCAGGCTTTAAGTCTCGCACAAGCTTTTCCAATGAACTGCTGAGAAAGTTGGAGGAGTCTAGAAAACGAAGCTTACCCCAAGTGAAAGATATATACTTTTCTTTTGTTTTTGGAATAGCTGAAAGATCAGACCCATCTGACATGCATCCAATTTCAGACATGATTAGGTGACCATCATACCCTGTCAAGTTGTGAAAAAACACCGGGATGAAGTCCCTCATTTTAAGGTTAAGATTACACCCACGGCAAGCTGCTCCACGGTAGTTATCCTTTTCTTTTGTGTGATCATGATCTCGGACTTTAGGTACACCGGCACGAGGAAGTCGGTCGAAACAAAGATAACATTGGGATGCTTCTTGAAAGGCCTTTTCACTTTCCTCAGTCATATCAATAGGATATGGCTCACCTCGTAAATTTGTTATAGCCGCCTGCTCGGCTTTCAAACACATCAGCATGTTTTTAACCATGTTTTCACCCCCATGTTTAAGAACAGGAGGCTTCAATAATGTACCCTCTGGTCCTATCACAACATAGCAGAATCCAGACGGTACGTGACGGCTAGTCCTAGTCGTTGATGACTTGCTGGGCTCAGGCAAGACAGTAGAGAAGGGTTGCAATGTGCACTCCAGATCACAATAGATGACGTAGTCGTGATGGAGCTGTTTCTCGTAGTCGGTGAACTTCATGATGCTGTTGTACTGAGTCGGCATTTGGATTGCTTGCGCATTGTGTTCAATGCATTGGGTTCTATGCTCCATATGTTGTTGTTGTGTTGGTCGTGATGTCAAACAATTCTCAAACCAGAATAATTTTTTTTTCTGCTTTGTCAAGCGGGACAAAAAGTGGCTGAGGTTTTTGATAAGGACATAGTGTGAATCCTCATCGTCAGTTATTTGCAAAAGATTTACATGATAAGTACGATTAAGGTTCCTTGATATGAATAGTGGAACAATCGTCTCCTCTTCTACACCAAACACAGATATACTAAGGAATATATTGTTCGCCTCAACTTTGGCTACATCCTTTACTCTAACTGGATACTTGACTCCTTTCATATTGATTTCACGCATTCGTGATTTATATGCTGTTACCCGTTGTGGGTTGTTCCTTGGGCATTGAATTCCAGCAAGAAGACAATAAAGGAAACATTTATTATCATGATTTTTAATATTTATAAGACCTTTCTTAGCATGTTTTAGAAACTTTGGAAGTTCTAAGTAAGATGATCCTTTGAGGAGCGAAAGTTTTGCTACTCTTAATTCAATTTTGACAACTCTTTCAAATAAAATATTGGACCCCTCACCCTGGTGTGAGTCAAAGTTTGTGAGTGTATGTGTGATACCTTCCCGCACCTGCTCTTCTACCTCATCTTCACGGAGGAGGGAAAAGTTAGGACATCGCAGATATCTCAGATCATTTACTTTATCATTAGTCTCTCCATCATTATTTTTTACCTGTATGTGAGCAACCATGTGCCACTTAAGACGTTTCAAGTCCTTGAGATCAGTCAGTATCATAGTTTTTATGTATGGCTTGTTATTTATAAGACTGAGCTGCAAGTCGTACTCGTCTGTTACATTAAGAGAGTGAATTCGAGCATCACCATCGATTGCAGTTACTGATTCCCACTGCGGTTCCTCACTGATAGGTAAAGCTTTCCTCACTTTGATTGCTCGATTCTTTCTCTCTTTGCAACTATATTTGTGATACATATATGTTGAAATATTTTGGAATTTCCTCATACATGCATAACATATATATTTAGCACGACGAGCATGATGTGCAGTGCGTCGGTGGATGTACAATTTCTGAAGGCTTGAGTATGGGTTTTTGCATTTCCTACAGGTAAATGCCTTCTTTTTTTGTGCTTTACACTGTTTCAATCGATGGTGAGCACTGAGTTCAGATTGCCGATGAAACCGACGTCCACATCGATCACAGGTGCTCTTCTTATCGGCCAAATGGCTAGTTTTAAGATGATATAGCAAAGTTCTTTTACTCTTGCACTTCTTTTTACATTTTTCACAATTGAAACTTTTATCAGAGTGTGCTTCTTTTTCATGTCGAGCCAGAGATCTTTTATATTTATAGGATTTATTACAGATAGAGCATTTGTGATCGACTGGAGCACTGGTGACCTGATGTTCTAGCATGCTAGGTTTTGCAGGATGTAGCGTGGATGGTGTATCATGTGTTGTGTTAGGTGGGTGAGCAGATAGTATATGCGCAAGCAATGCCAACTCACCGTCCAGCTTCACGCCACACCAAATACATGTTGCAGCCATAGTGATGGGGACCACCTGAAATAGACGAGATGTCTTGAGTCCCCAGTATAGGTATGGAGAAGATGACTTGAGAGCATAATGGAGGGAGCAGTGGACGACTCCCTTACATTTAACTTACATACCTCGAGAATGGATGGAAGGTTCACTGGCACTGATAGTAGCGCACCAGCATTGGTAACAACTTGTCAATACACAGCGCACACCTGTATGCAATAGAGGAACGTAAGTACCTCCTCAAAACATATTTTAATGCCTTTTCACCACTTTTCTATCAACACTTTCACACACTTACCCACACTCTACAGGCCGGGTCACCACTCCTTCACTACACCCAACACGTCCCGACAGCGACACTGGAAAGCGCGCACCTGTGTGCGAAAGTGACAGGATAAGCTTCCCTCCATGGGCTAATTTAGCATTGATTTCTTACCGATTAACACTTTACTTACAGAGAACACACAGTCGGTGATCGCCTTGAGTTCTTCACCTTCTACACTAGGGATCAAAACTTTTTTCATACCACCACACACGAATACCACAGCGGTTGGAAGCGGACTGAGTCCGAGCCCGGCTGCGCTAGCCCGTGCCCAAGGGCCAATTCTGTGGGGTTGGCATTTTTCACCCATCGGCGGCCGAGCCACACCTGAATTTTTGCTGCACATGCATCGGCCGCGCTCAGTCGCATCGGCAGCGTCGACCGCGCCGGCCACACCGGACGGGCCGCAAGTCATCATTGCCGCCTCAGCAGTGCACCACCACCACGAGCCCCGCTAGTGAACATTCCCTCCGACTTCAGAGCAACCACCAACCGAGTTGACAATCTTCTGCATAAACATGCGAGTAAGAGGCGGAGAGCGAGGGGCGGGGAGCGACAGGTGGCAGCAGCCGTGGCCGCCGAATTTCTACCATCACATACTAGAGGACGGACATCATAGGGGAATAAATAATGGGCAAAAAAAGGAAAATGTATTCATATTTTAAATTGTCATAAAATTTCAAATATCCTTTTTTTTGGGGGGGGGGCATTTTTTAGGGGGGGGGGCATTTTTTTGGTAGGGGGGAGGGAGGGGGAGGGGACAACCCCTCAAGGTAGGCCACCCGCCAAATCGAGCACCAAGACCACCAAGAGCACCAAGTGTGCTGAAACCCGCGTTTTATACTCTCTCGCTCCTTAACGTCTCTACTCTCATTACTGTGAATCGACTTGTGTGTAGATCTTTTAGAGACCTTTCGAATGAGATAACAAGGAGCTCTCTAGCTCAAATAGTTTGGCCGCTAGAGCCGTGCCAATGTCCAAAAATGGAGTCGAATCGCCTTTCGCACCAAATGCACAAGTTTGCACGATCGCCCATTCACTGGTCGACGTTATCGGGACCGATCGCAAAGTTTGCAGGGACCAAGAGACGGGTCTAAGCTAGACTCGAGAGGCTACAACGTCCATTTATTTCGGTTGCATCGGCCTTGGCAGCCCGCCAATGGTACAAAGCGGGATGTCGGATCTCGCCGCTACACCGTCTCTTTTCGTAAACGAAGTCCTTCCTAGACCACCCTGGCCTAGGAACACTGGTCAAACTTAAGCGTAACCTTCCGCTTGGTTCAAGCGTATTCTGGATTTGTACGCCCTTGGTCAAGCGTATATCCCCAAATGCTAGGTTTCAAGCGTATAGAGATCTTGGGCCCAGAGTTCCACCACTTCTTTAAGCGTAAGTCCCTTATGCATGGTTTCAAGCGTAAAAAAAAACTGAAGGAATCTAGATATGCATATTTTCAAGCGTAAAGATTGTTAACTTAACAGGCATTGCCAAATGACAACCATTTTTCAGGGAATATAATGTTGTGTCAGCACTACTTATATTAGTGCATTATTCAAGGGTTTTGCATAAGAAAGCAGTTGTCCCCAGCACCTCAAAAGACTCTACAACGACATTGTGCGAGCTTTATCAAGTTTGAACCTTTTCATTCATTTACTCACTGTGAAGGTATGATCAGTAACTGCTCTTGCGAATTCGGGCTGAAATGGTCCAGAAGTTAAAGAATGTAGCACTTCATGTTGCTGTTAACCATGCATTCTCGCCTACTGACCTAGCCTAGAGTCCTGGCCCTGGGCCTCGGTCATTAACCTAGCCAACCAAGCACATATGAGTCGAGCGTCCAACTTAACTAACTGGTTTGTGCGACAACTGTTAGCGCCGACTCGTAGATTTCATCGCGAAAATTCCTGAGCGCCGTTCAGAAGCGGATGACAAAGTCGAATTTCGGGTCCAAACGATATAAATAATTGATCAACAAGAGCATAAATCATGACATTACTTCGCTATTTGCACTACTTTCTCTTTACTGCCTGGAGTGGAGTCTGGAGTGCCAAGAGCCGAGCCTTTGGAAGCTCAACGCTAGAGGGTGCAAAAGTCGTCCTTGGTCTAGATTTCGGAAGCGGCCAGCAGCGGCATTCCACCTGACGTCTGAAGCGGCGTGCGTCTCTAGAAAAACTAAATGCGCCGCCTGAAAGGTACTACTTGAAGGTTTCTACGGATGCATAACAATAGTGGAGAATGTCACGCCGCTGTGAGCTCCATCGATGTGAAACGAGCGGGGAAGAGGGAGACGATTTCAACGCAGCCCTGGCCTGCTGTTGTTGTTTACATGTTGCGTCCCGTCCCGCGTCCCGTCCGCGCTCTTGAAGCCTGAAAGTGAGTCGTCGTGGATTTCGTCTTTTCTCGCATTATTGTGCCACTCTATTCTTGCATAATGCACTGCTTGGAATTTTAAACATATCTTTAGCGTGCCTTGTCTTATTTTTCATGCATCACGTTTGCTTGCCCTCCGTTTCCTTGATTTGTTTGTCATATTGCAAGTGACATAACCCCGTCTGCATTGGCTAGCAAGCCTGCTTGTGAATGTTTTCGCTTCGTTCTTCAGGGATCAAAGGAGGATTCAGAGGTGAACAAACGTTGTTGTCGAGCAGCTCATAGAGTGGACAATTCTTCATGCAACGATTGAATGCAGAACCCCATCTAGACTCCAATGGACAAGGTACATGGCTCAACTATTGTTTTGTTAAACAGCACCATTGCTTAGATAGGACCCGTGATAATGTCTGGGAGAGGATGGTTTATGTACAGTTTGTCATATTCATAATTTCAATGCTGTCATAAATTGAAAGATTCATTCGCTATGTCCTCGTGAAGGCTTTCCAAGAGCTGTTCTTCCCTCCATAGCCTCTTGGTCCTCAATGCAACCCAACTTATATTTTTATAACTTCATTAGCAAGGTGTTTCACTCAATATTCATGTGGTGAAGAGTATCAGAGGAATTATCTCTGCTTTTGACGAGATGGCTTTCACTGTTATTATGTATCAAGCTGGTGTTACTAATTTTGTTGCAGAAGCAAGTACGTTGATTGTTGGGGACAAGTTCATCATTGAATAGACTGAAAGTCTTTGGCTACTGAATTTCCCTGCTGGCTCTGGAATGGCCTCCTGCTTGACCCTGCATTTCTACGCAGCCCAGACTCCAGCTTTGACTCCGAATAAGTTTGTATCTCAATCACCAGTCTGTTAAAAAGTGTTCTTTTTTAGTTTTAAATGTATGTTTTTTTGTTTGTTTCTTTTTTTTAAATTCAGAATCTGCAGGCATACTGTTGTGGTGTAGTGCACATCTCGCACTGTTATTGTTTGCTGCTGTGTGAACTCCAGCATTTCATTCTGCTGAGTCTGAAGATTTTTTCATCTAGTTGGTGTGGCTGTGTATGGTAGTAACATAGGAGTGTCTTTTAAAGTTCTCCAAATTGGTTTCTGTTTTCTTTAATACTTTTGTTTCTTTGAATGGTCTTGTGGTCTGTAAACTCGTTCCCTTTACCTGAAGTTTCTGTACCCAGTTAGATAAGCTTGCCTTTGGTGCCACACTGTGGTATGCACTTCTCAGTTAATTTGATTTAGTGTTGATTTAAAACCAATGAAAGGGTGTGGGGTAATTTACTTGTACTGACTCACAAATGATTTGTTTGAGGTCATTGTTATTTTATTAGACTTTTGCATTGGAAGAGATTGTAAACCTTAAAGCTCTCTTAAAAACTTAAGCTAAATTTTAACAATATTATTCTTTTTATGAACTAAAAATTCTATTTTGGACATTGATAAATGAAATCTTTGTAACTTATGTTGCTTATATGGTTTTGCGCTTTACCACAGCAAATTGATTCCAAACCAAACTCCAAGTTGTAATTTTAATATGGCACGAGAGATGGAAATAATCGTGAAAGCTTTGCAAGCTGCAAACTTTTGAAGCAGGAAAGGCGACCAAAATAGCATTGCTCTTTCATAATTATAGATTTTAATGATGACATCAATTGATTTTTTTTTTACTTAGAGTTTTTATACATTTACTAAATAGTTGTAATCAGGTTTACCTATTATTTACTTCTTTCTAATTAAACTCATCAACCTATCATACGATACCTGTGACCTGCCATATTTGGAGGGCTGGGCCTTTCCGGTCACCAGCTTCTCCAACCCCCTCATAAACTGTTGATAAGGCGAAGGGTACTCTGCATTTAGGGTTACATAGGCGGCTAGCAATAGCAACATGATTTTATCTACAGTGGGACTAACAAGGGAGCTTATTATGTTGTTAGACATAAGCAGGGTTGCACTTCTGATTTCATGCAATCCTGTGATGAAGTTTTGTCTCTTGAGGACTACGATGAATGGCGCTTGCACTTTGCGCTTCGGATGACTCAATCGCCTCCATACTTAGCCTGTCCTCCTAATGGTAAGAAAGATGAAACTGATCAATTTTACAATTTTATTATATGGAAGATGTGCTGCAGAAAAAAAAAAAAACTTACTTCTTTAATAGTGAAGACAGGCTTCAAGCCTTTCTTCACTGCTCTTGAGACAAAGTACTCGTGGACATCCACCATTACATTCAGTTTACCACTTTCCGTCATGACATCTTTTTGAAAGTGAGCCCCCAAAAGCGCCACATTTTCATCAAAGATTCTCTCACAATCCTCAACAGTGACTTGTATTGTAAGAAGATAGTCAAATATCATCTGAAAATAACATGCAGATGAAACAGACATGAGAGTCAGTACTGAGTTACAGCCAAAAATTTGGCCCCCTTATTCTTGACATGTTTTCTTTACCATTTCTGGGATTTTCAAAAATGGATAAAGTCCTAAGAGGTCAGCTGGTCCCAGTGCTTCTCTCTGTTGTTTCCTGTGATTGAGAGATTTCTCGAGGAGAGATTTTATGGTGCTTCTGCTACAGCTGCCTGATTTCAGTTCTTCTATGGCACTTTCTTCCTCAACATCTAACGGATGCTTGAGTGTGCTATCAGCAGACAGAGAACCGAGATTTTCAGAAATTGAAACTCTAATACATTTCACTGGTACTTTGACAGAGTGGCAAAAGTCCTCTTCATCGCCAAGACTACTATTATTTTGGATGACTTTTGGGTGTGCCCTGCCAAGCAACTAAACTACCTGTGTGAACGATTTTGAGTTTAAGGAGCAGATCAGGACTTACAGAAGAAAATAAATAAATGGTTAGGCCTTTTGGTTTAACAGAATAGAGCGAAGCTGCAACGGCAATGACTGCTAAGTAGGCTTATTTTAAGGATCATTGCCGTTGCAGCTTTGCTCTATTCTGTTAAACCAAAAGGCCTAACCATTTATTTACTTTCTTCTGTAAGTCCTGATCTGCTCCTTAAACTCAAAATCGTTCACACAGGTGGTTTTATTCCTTGGCAGGGCGGACCCAAAAGTCTTCAAAAATAATAGCAGTTTCGGTGATGAAGTGGACTTGCGCCACTCTGTCAAAGTACCAGTGATTTCTTAAACACATGTGGGAGAAAAATTACCTTGCATCCAAACCTTCCACTTCAGCAACACTCTCTGGTGTTTCTTCTTGTTTTTTCAGTTTCTTATTCTTATTCTTCCTTTCCGCACTGAAAGACTTTTGCAGACCTATCTTGAATGAGTCCTGGAAGTAGAATTTTAATTGAATACTGTGTAATGGTTTGAAATAACGATTGTTTTGACTCTGGAAGGAAAGGATGTTGATATAATTACCCAATATCTAGCTCCTTCGTTTTTAAGATTTGGATACACATCACACACTCTTTTTGCATAGGAGTTCCACTGCTTTACCGAGAGATACTCATTCCCTTTAGTACATCTCCTGATATGGGATTTGCAGTCCTGGTGTATTGTGAACAATTTCATGTCCATGCGAGATTTTTCCAATTCCATCAAGGTTTTGTCTCCAAAGTGTGGCAGGCCAATTATCATTTCATCGATTGTAGGATGCTGTATAATATAAACACATTATTTTATTTATTTTAGTTAACTAACTGACTGAGGTTTTTATATTTTGCTGTTTCACCTTTTCTTGAACCCGCCCACCACGCTTTCTCTTAGAGACAGGCGGAGCAGCAGAACAAGAATGGGAACCTCCTGCAGCTGTTGATGAATGTTGAAAAGACTGCGAAGGTGATGAAGCAGTACCAGAAAAGGAACCTCCTGTTGCTGTCAATGAATGTTGAGGAGACCGGAGAGGTGATGAAGCAGTACCAGAATGGGAACCTCCTGCAGATAATGAATGTTGAGGAGACTGCATAGGTGATGAAGCAGTAAAAGAATGGGAACCTTCTCTGGCTGACAAGGGATGTTGAGACGACTGCGGAGGTGATGAAGCAGTGTAGTCAATTCTTGGCTGTTCTTTTAAACGTGAAGAAGATCCTGTTGGAAAACACAGCAAGTTACATTACAAATTGTGATTTTATGGCTGACTGGTCATTACCCAAATATGGCTAATAAATCTTACTCACTTTCGCCTGCCACTTGAGCTTTTTTGAGTTGTCTTGCTCCTGCATGGCTGTACATTTTCTTTATCTTTGTTCATAAAGAACGGTTTTGATACAGGTACGTCTATTAATGAGACAAGAAAGTAATCAATTTTCTATGGTCAAGTATTTGAGTTGCTGTAAAAATTTTACAGGATATGCTACTTACTATTATTTACCATGTAGTTGTATCTCTCTAACATAGTGGAGTATTTCACTTTTTCTATTTGGGCCATCTCCACCCACTCCAAGTCAGTAAAATACTGTTTGACCTCTCCATCACTCCCAAGAGAATTCAAAAAATAAATAAATTAAGTGTGTACTTTGAAAAATGTCGAAAGATAACACAGCATTGAAAATTAAAATTCTATATCTATTGCATTTGCACCATGCATGGCGGAACTTACATTTCTACTTCATCATCGTTATCAATCTGTCCTTCAGAACCACATTGGAGATCACTATCTTCCCTTGGTCTTTCATATGACTGAGTAGTTGCTTTATTATAGATTTGCTATGAAATACAACAAGGTTTAGTCATTGCAACGTTCGCCAAGGTTTTATCTACAGCTCCTCGATTCTCTCTTACGCTACCAAGCAAAACCGTGATATGATGGTGCCCAGAGTTGGGGCAACCCAATGCTTACCTGCTCAGTCCATTGTCTCAGAGCTCTTTTTTTTATGTGAAGCGCCATTTTACCGACAAAATCTCACTAAATATTTAAGTCGAAAACTTTATGGCAGAAATCACCTTTTAAAGATCGTAACTTTGCAAATTGACTTCAATTTAATAACTTTGCGAAATGACATCGATTTAAACTGCTAACCGCCAACCACCGCCAGCATTCTCTACAGGTACACCAACTAGTGGAAATGACACTGGTCGGTCATAAATAGGCCAATAGTAAAATGAGAACGTAAGCTGAGACCAATCGACGCTGGATGGTCTCTTTGCAATTAATGAAGTGGAAAAATAATTTAAACCTTCTAAATCATACCACAATGTACATGAAACTTTTTCTTTACCGTTGTTTGGTTGGTAGCGAAACAATTGCCTCCGGACTGCACCACTGCCACTCTCACGTCCGCCGGTGCGGTTGCGGGGGATGCGGTGGTCCAGTTCACAACAACACAAACACGAAGCAGCTCACAAGAAACAGATTATTGGATCTGCTGCTTGGTTCGTGGTACAATGGAGTGTTCTTGCATTCTTAAGGTGTGTATCATCGCTTACGGTGTTGTACAGTGTTACATACAACATGGTGAAAACAAGTATGCTTTGATACGCCAGTTAGAAGTTGAAGCAGAGAAGTTTTTCAAGACCAGCGAGATTGATTTAATCATCAAGCATATAATACCCGTTAAGGAAATGAATGTGTTCTGAATAATGCCATTGTCTGAGCTGGCATATAAATTGTTCAAAGTTAATGATTTTCTGTGCAAGGAAGTTAATCATTTTGAGCAGAAGTTGTAAATTATGCTAAGTACATAATTATTTGTTTTATTTGTGATTTTATGACAGAATTCATGACTATTTTTTAATGTTTTTTTTTTGTTCTGGTGGATTTTCTTTAAAGAAATAAAAATGTACCGAATGTTTTTCTTCAAATGATTTAATCCTTTCTTTCATCAGGCTTGAAAGGTGGCATATGCTTCTGTAGAATAACATTATTGTCCATAGTCCAATCAAAACTTCACTGTGAGCTTGAGTTAAAAGATGACCGAATTGTTTCCTCTAATTCCTTGATTTTTTCCACAAGTTCTGTATTTACGCACTCAGGGCATTTAGAACTATCCCTAAATTTACGAAAAGCATCATGAAAGATGGCTAATCCTCCAGGAACATTCTTCTGAGCTGAAATATACACACTCACATGCCATTTCAAATGGTCTACTTCAGTGTTTAAATCATCAATTTCCTCAACTAATGCCCGCTTTTTATTCTTGAGCTGGATATTTTTATTCTGTAACTTCTCATTTTCTGACTTCACTGCATCAAGTTGTGATTGAGACACCTACAGTAAAAGCAAAAGAAAAGCAGTTCAAAATTTATTTCTCACTTATATTATGTTGCTACGACAGTAAAATTAAATACCACTTTTTCTTAACAACAGTATAACCTCACCTCACTGACATTATTGTTTCTAAGCTCAAGCTCTTCAGAGTGGGTGTACCCAGTAAACTCTTGCCCACACTCTCCAATATAATCTAGGTCATAATCATAACCACATGCGTCTTGCAATATATCTTCAGAGGCTATTTTCACATACTGTGGTCACTCTTTAATGAGCAGAAAGGAAGGTTTGTGGCGACAAAACGTTACCGAGACACACTGTGGCCAACAACGTAACCCTTATTCACGTCAATTTAAAAATTGTATCCTTCCCGCTGATCTGCATAATTGGGGTGGGGAAGGGAAGTGCGGGAAAGGATCAATTTGCGCACTGGTGAATACAGCAACGCAAGAGATATGATCGATTTCACGAAACAATTTTTAAAAGCCAAGTGTAATATCTTAATAATATCTGGCCATATCTGGAACAAATCTCCAATATCTGGCAATATCTGTTAAATCTGATTTGACCTGCAGGGTACGCCCGACTTACTCCCATCTGAACCATATCTGTCATATCTCCCCCATGTCAAAGCAGATATGAGAAATATGGCATGATCTGGCCTCTTTAACCATATCTGAACCAATCTGAACATATCTGATTAGATATTGCAATATCCTTTACATATATCTTCCCATCTGAGTTTATTTCAGATCTTGCAGATCTGTGCAATCTGGCAGATCTGACCTTTTTTACTTGGGTATGCATCAAATATTTAAGCGTTGAAAGCAATACAATGTGGTGTGACCTTTGAGGAGTCAATTCATTTTTATTATAATTTTAGTAACATGGCGAGTTTACCCCGTCCAAAGAAACAAAAGGGCTGTGAGGACTGGGGTGGCAGCAGGTGGCAGTGTTCTGTTTGTCTTGCATTGTTGCATAAACTCTGACTTTTTTCCTGGCAATTTTGAAGATGCCCCCACCTAAAAAAGTACGTCTGATGAAACGAAAACATTCTGCGACACCAGCACATTGCATAAGGGATGCTCACACGAGACTAGCTCGTCAGCTTCATAATGCAGCTTTGAAGTACAAAACCACCATTCCTGCTCTAACGGTAAGGTTAGCTCTTGCAGACTGTGACAAAATTTGACTTTCTTGTGATCAAGATTCAATCAGTGCTGGAAATTTTTGTGTATGCACTCCTTTTTATACAGAATAAATGTGTTGTCTTTTTATTTGTAGGACTGTAAGGTTGTTATAAGTCGGGTTGATCTTGATCCCGAAAAGCTGTACCAGGCTATTGAAGTCACTAAAATGCATACAATTATTAAGAGACCTCGTGTCCTTTCCCTGTTTGATGGGATCTAGTGGCCTTGTGGCTCTCCATGAGCTTGGCATCATTCCTCATTCATACTATTATAGTGAGATAGATGCTGATTGTATAAAACTTCAAAGGTACAATCATCCAGGGAGGATCGTTCAGCTGGGTGACATTTGCAGTCTTAATAACGAGAAGCTAAAGGAACTTGGGACCATTGATATTTTATTTGGTGCCAGCCCATGCAGCGACCTTAGTGTCGTTAATCACAAACGGAAAGGGCTCTTCGGTAATTAAAATTCATCTCTCTGAAACAATACAAATACATACAAGTTCAATTTGGTGATATTCATACTGTCATGTGGCTAATCATTGTGGCCATTGTTCTGCTTATTTCAGACAGTGATGGTACTATGGTCCCTTATTTTTTGAGTTTGTTCGTATTCTCTTATATTTTAAGAATCTCGCTTGGAAGGTCGAGGCCATGAATTTTTTTGGTTATTTGAGAATACTTGTGCTATGGAGATTGAAACAAAGAACACTATTTCAAGGTACTGATCGCACCTTTTCCCTTTACTTATTTCTTTTTTATAATGATGTAGAACCCTTTACATGAGATAACTTCCACCAATCTTATCATCCTGATGTCTCAAATATTTTTTCCATAGGTTCCTTGGCTGTCAGCCCTTAAAAATTGATGCTGCACAATTTGTCCCCATGAAACGAAAGCGATTTTTTTGGACAAACCTTCCAGTTGGCCAAGTATGTTTGTTTTCTACTTGATTTTCCCCACATTGTTTAATAAGGCGCAGTTTTTCTTCCATATTACCAAATTAACAATCAACCTTATCAGCTGCCTGTTGATATAAGTGTTGGACTTGCCAAACTTGAGGAATTCTTAGTGGGCTCTGGAAGAAAAGCGAACATAGATGTTCTGCCCACCTTTACATCGAATAAGTCAAACATGATTAAAAGTGAGGGTCTTTCCCTGTAGTGCAAAAATTTGTTATTTGCTATTTCACCTGAGTCCCATCATTTCCATTGTACAGTATAGGTTTTGTGTGATTTATCCTTACAGAGGGAGTGTTTCCAGTGGTGGATGATCAAGATGGAGAAGGTCATCTTCATCTGACAGAAATTGAGGGTTTGTTTGGCTATCCCCCATTTTACACTGCCGGTGTCGATGTGCCACTCCACTCAAGAAAACGTATGCTGGCAAAATGCTGGGACGTGCATTCAGTGAAATTCGTGATGCAGAGTCTCATTTCTCTTTTGGCTGTAAAGCAGTGTGCTTCCACCTGACGACTTGACAAAAAGGGGGCAAAACATACTGAAATCTTTAGGTGAAAGTTGCAGTATTGCTAAATGCAGTGCGGGTGAAAATCACCAGTCAACACGTCTCTCCAAAGTTTGATCCATGGCATGTACAAATTGTATTATTTAAAATTGGAAGCATCTCCTAAGTGTCTAAACATTATCTGATTGTCAACATTATTGCATTTTTAACCCTGGTGTGGGATCCAACGCAACCTTTTTGTAAATTAAAAGTTGTCCATGACCTTTTTGTACTTTGGGTCATGTATGTACGCATATTCCTGGACTATTAAGCCTTTTCCCACCAGAGCCTCTGACCTCTTAAGTCCATCCTTGTTCACTCTAGTAGTAAAATGCCCATTCACAGCAGTTACCTTAGTACATAGATAACCGGGTTTCCTTCAGACAGTCTCAATTTGAACAAGATGACGTCAAAATCAAATTTATTCTTTTAAATTATAGGGGAAATTAAACTTTACCATGCAATGGTGTAAGACAGAAAGAACTGCCACCTAGAATATAAAAAAGTTAAAAAGATAACAAAAACAACTTTACATGTTCACTAGGGCAATATATCAAACTATTAAGGAGGCTTCTCCAAAAAGCTACAATATAGAACAGATGGCTTCTGGGAAGGATCAAGGAAGTCAAAGAGTACAAAAGTAAGACTAATCCAACAAAATAAATTGATGATATAATATTGATATTGGCTTATCTTTAGTATAGTGGCCACCTAGTTGGTTTACCAAAAGAAAAGCTCACCTATTCCAATGTGATAGTTAGACTCTGTTTAAAAGAGCAGAGGGTGGCAGCGGGATGACAAGGACGAATCACCTTTGAACAGCCATGAAAGGCAACAGCAACACCTGAAAAATATAAAAAATTGGAATTTCAGAGTATTTCGTAAGAAAAACACGGACGTTTTAGCATTACCACGCTCATGCTTCGGTGAAACATTGTTTTGACAACAACATCGATTTGGAGTCTTAAAGACATTCCCCAATGAAGGCCCTGAAGCTAATGACTCAACTCTGAGTACTAAGAACTACTCCCAACTCTAAATTTTTTGCAAAACATGACAAAATCACGACCCAATTCTTGAGACCAAAAGAAGGACGCAGCCAGCGCGGTGACCGGCGCCGCCGCCGCGCCGGCGTGGACATGACCAAGACACACTGCTTGGAGCCCAGCAGGTGAGCGCAGCCAGCGCGGTGACCGGCGCCGCCGCCGCGCCGGCGTGGACATCACCAAGACACGCTGCTTGCAGCCCAGCAGGTGGGCGCAGCCAGCGCGGTGACCGGCACACCTGCCACTGGGCTTAGCACCTTTATGACTCACTCTTTGATGGCCAGGAGGTGGGTGCAGCCAGCGCGGTGACCGGCGCCGCCGCCGCGCCGGCGTGGACATCACCACGACACACTGCTTGGAGCCCAGCAGGTGAGCGCAGCCAGCGCTGCCGCCGCGCCGGCCTGGACGCCACCAAGACCCACTGCTTGGAGCCTACCAGGTGAGTGCAGCCAGCGCGGTGACCGGCGCCGCCGCTGCGCCGGCGTGGACATCACCAAAACACACTGCTTGTAGCCCAGCAGGTGAGCACAGCCAGCGCGGTGACCGGCGCCGCCGCCGCGCCGGCGTGGACATCACCAAGACACACTGCTTAGATCCAAGCAGGTGAGTGCAGCCAGCGCGGTGACCGGTGCCGCCGCCGCGCCGGCCTGGACACCGCCAAGACCTACTGCTTGGAGCCCAGCAGGTGGGCGCAGCCAGCGCGGTGACCGGCACACCTGCCACTGGGCTTAGCACCTTTATGACTCACTCTTTGATGGCCAGGAGGTGGGTGCAGCCAGCGCGGTGACCGGCGCCGCCGCCGCGCCGGCGTGGACATCACCACGACACACTGCTTGGAGCCCAGCAGGTGAGCGCAGCCAGCGCGGTGACCAGCGCTGCCGCCGCGCCGGCGTGGACATCACCAAGACTCACCGCCTGGAGCCCAGCAGGTGAGCGCAGCCAGCGCGGTGACCGGCGTGGACATCACCAAGACACACTGCTTGCAGCCTAGCAGGTGGGCGCAGCCAGCGCGGTGACCGGCACACCTGCCACTGGGCTTAGCACCTTTATGACTCACTCTTTGACGGCCAGCAGGTGGGCGCAGCCAGCGCGGTGTCCGGCGCTGTCGCCGCGCCGGCCTGGACACCACCAAGGCCCACTGCTTGGAGCCCAGCAGATAAGGGGGCATCCATAAAGTACGTCCGCACTCAAAGGGGGGGGGGGGAGGTGGCCAAAAGCGGACGTTGGTGGACGTGAGAGGGAGGGGGGGTCCGAGGTGGTCGGACGTCCTTCTTTTATACGAAGAAAATTAAGAAAAATTAGCAATTTGCGCCGTCTTTACGCGCGGCGCCGATGTCAGCGGCGGCGAGGGGCGGCGAGCGGCGGCCCAGGGCTAGGCCCAGCCCAGCCGCGCGCCGAGCCGAGCCGCGCCGAGCGCCGAGCCGAACCCGAACCCTGGCCCGAGCCGACCCGAGCGCCCAGCGCCCAGCCGAAGCAGCCGAGACGAGTCGAGCCGAGACGCGGTGTGAGCCGGCGGTGCGTGGTAAACAAAAACAAACAGGTTGCGGCCGGCCGGCCGGTTTTGTTTTCTTTCGCAAGTAAAAGATTACAATGGGTGACGACTTGCACTTGAGATTGTTTAATGCGTACATTGGCCGGTACCCGGAAAAAAAGAAGTGTGACGCGCAACGGCAGGTGAACGACATATGGCGTGCGGCGAAAGAAGAGCATGGGAAATGCAAGGCGCCCGCGTTTGTGAAGAAAGTGCAGCAGCTGATAGAGGAGTACGAGAAGGGCACAACGGCAAGGAAAGTGCGCACGATGCACGCCTTCTTGGTGAGTAAACATTAAACTCTAAGCTCAAAATTTGAACCGTGCTCTGTTCTGTGCGTCCTGCGACGGCCGCTGCTGTTTTCAAGACTAGAAGCGACAACAATCCCCGTTGTTTTGGTGTCAACGAAGTCTTGATGGTAATCTATTTCCTAGACTGGTGGTGCTGATTGCTCGTCCGCGGCGTGTGTGTCCTCGTCGGCGAGGTCGGCTGCAACCGGACGAGAGGTGACACCCACGGCGGAGACGGCGTCCTCGTCCACGGCGGCGCCCACGTCCACGGCGGGGGTGGCCACCGCGACGGCGGCGGCGTCGACGTCCACGGCGGGGGCGGCGTCCACGGCGGGTGCGGTGTCCACGCCCATGGCGTAGTCCCATTGAGATGCGGCGCTCTCTCATTTCCATCGACAATTTCTATTGAATGACGGATCAATGCTGTCATGCAGTAAAAAATGTCAAATGGTGTGACGGTGCGCCCGCGCCCGTGAACACTGCACGCGACTCCTGACACTGAATGTTGCAGGTGGCCCCGAGTCTGACAACGACGAGGAGTCCGTGGACAACCCAGGCGGTGCAGGTGCAACCCCACCCGAGGCCCGCACGTACGCTACGCCCCAGCAGGACAAGCTCAAGCGCAACATTGGAATTTTGAAGGAGCAGTACTCCAGTCTTGTCGCCGCTGATCAATCAGACCTTGCACCCGTCGGCGCCAAAAAGGAACTCAAAAGGGTAATTTAAATATTTTTTTAAAAAAGTATAAAATATGTCCCGGTTTTTTTGGTTCGCAATTAATTATTTTTTTAAAATTTCAGCTTTGCGACCGGATTCGTACTGAGGAACAGAAGCTGAGGCGGGCGGTTCTGGAGTCCAAGCGGAAGCGCCGTGAACGCGAGAGCAAGCGTAAAGCCCTTCAAGAGGTGGTCGCCGACAACCCTGCGCTCGCCAAGAAACTGAAGGTTCGGGGAGCTACTGGGCGGCCTGCTTTGGAAGTAGACCAGCCTGAGCTTCTGAAAACCATCATCAAGCTTGCTCAAGTGCATGGCGGTGCGGACGCTCGGCGGAGGTCGGAGGCCATGCAGCTCTGCAGGACGCTAGACGACCTGGTCAACGAGCTACATGCAGCGGGCTTCAAACTCAGCCGCAGCGCCGCGTACTTGCGCTTGCTGCCCCGTCGTGTCAACGCGGGAGACGGCCCTCGACATGTTACCACTGTGCCGGTGAAGCTGGTCAAAGCTCAGACATCTGAACACCGGCGGCACATGGACACCGAGTTTGCTTTGGCTTCGGTCCGGCAAGTGGAGTGCGTCGTTTCTGTTTTGGGCCCAGCGCAAGCTTTTTTCTTGTCCCAGGATGACAAGGCTAGGGTTCCCTTGGGCATTACCGCTGCCAACAAGCAGGCGCCGTTGCTGATGCATATGGACTACCGCATCAAGCTGTCAGACCATGACTTCGTCGTTGCCGCTGGGCACAAGCTGATCCCGTCCGTGTACGCCGCCTGCTTAATCAAGCCTGGAGCCCTGGGAGACGTGCAGGCAGTGACGTACAGTGGTCCGACCTACGTGGCCATCAGGTCTGGAAAACACTCCTCATCAACGGCCTCCAGCCATGCCCTGGACTTGAACACCATCTATGACTTGGCTGAGTTTCGCGAAGTTTCGCGGGACAAGAACGGCGAGGCGAAGCCCGTCGTGGCCATCTCTGTCGACGGGTGCCCTGACGAAGCTCCCCGACACCGTGCTGTCATGCTAGAGGCAGTTCGCCACTTCAAATCGAAGGAACTGGACGCACTGTTCGTCGTTGCCAACGCCCCAGGTATTTTTCTTTTCACCAGTTTTTATTTATTTATTCATGTACATTTTTATTGTTTTTTGGCTCTTTCTTTAGGGCGCAGTGCGTACAATCGCGTGGAGCGACGAATGTCACCTCTCAGCAAGGAGTTGGCAGGGCTTGTTTTGCCTCATGATTTCTTTGGGTCGCATCTGGATGCCTCCAAGCGAACCACAGATGAGACCTTGGAACGCTCAAATTTCGGGGCTGCTGCAACAATACTGGGTGACGTGTGGTCTGATCTCGTCATCGACGGCCACCCTGTCGTTGCAGAGTATGTCCCTGAACAGAGTAAGTTCCTCCAAAAACGCGCCTATATTTTATAGAATTTTTAAATATTAATGAAAAAATAATTTTTTCTATCACTTTTTGAACAGCACCGGACACCGAGGACGGGGACAAGGAGGAGGAGACTGATGCTGCATGGCTTGCAGACCACGTGAGGCAGTCTCAGTATCTACTTCAGATACTAAAATGCGCCAATCGTGCGTGCTGCAAGCCGTTGCGCAGCAACATCGGCTCTGTCCTCCCTCACCGTTTTCTGCCACCTCCAGCGAAGGTGACACACGACGAGGAGGGCTTGCTGAGACTGGCTGATCCTGCGTCCTCGGAAGGAACCTTCCCAAGCCTGTTCACGCTGTCCTCTCTCCATGTGCCCAACAAGCCCACCGTGTACGACGCGTTCTGCCCCAGTGTGCAGGGCGACCTGGAGGGACGCACATGCGACCACTGTGGCCTCTACTTTCCATCGCAAACCGCAAAAAAGGACCATATCAGAGAAATGCACGGCCGCTTGTTTGTCACCCTCAACCCTGCTGCCCGGCTGCGCCCCTACCGACTCCTGTTCAGCCGTCCATCCAGCCGCGGCTCCACGGAGTACTTGCGCCAGTTCAAGGACTCGCCGGAGGACGACGTCGGTTGGGTGGACGTCGACGAGATAGACGACGATGACTTGAGCTTTGAGAATCCACCAGTGCCCGACGCGGAGCTGCCGGTGATCGCCAACACCACGGAGTGGCTTCAGACACCCTTCGCCGAAGACTCTTAATTTTGTCTTACTTTTTCCTTTAATGCTTTGTTAATTTAATTTGTTTCTAAATGATACTCTCTTAGGTTAACGAAAACGAGACCTAGTCATATTTATTTTTATTTCCTGACTGTATTGTACTCTCTTAGGTTTACGGAAACGGAACCTAGTCATATTTATTTTTATTTCCTGACTATTGTAATAAAGCAAAATGCTTCTTTTAGTGACTTAAAGACGCGTTTTTTATCAGTTTACCCCAAAAAAGCGCGTTTTTGTTGAAATTTGGGATACTTTGGTCAAAATGGACGTCCAAAGGGGGGAGGGGGGTTCGCCGAAAGCGGACGTTAGCGGACAGGGGGGAGGGGGGGGGTCAAAATGACCGAAAAAAGTGCGGACGTACTTTATGGATGCCCCCTAAGCGCAGCCAGCGCTGCCGCCGCGCCGGCCTGGACGCCACCAAGACCCACTGCTTGGAGCCTACCAGGTGAGTGCAGCCAGCGCGGTGACCGGCGCCGCCGCTGCGCCGGCGTGGACATCACCAAGACACACTGCTTGTAGCCCAGCAGGTGAGCGCAGCCAGCGCGGTGACCGGCGCCGCCGCCGCGCCAGCGTGGACATCACCAAGACACACTGCTTGGAGCCAAGCAGGTGAGTGCAGCCAGCGCGGTGACCGGTGCCGCCGCCGCGCCGGCCTGGACACCGCCAAGACCTACTGCTTGGAGCCCAGCAGGTGGGCGCAGCCAGCGCGGTGACCGGCCACCTGCCACTGGGCTTAGCACCTTTATGACTCACTCTTTGATGGCCAGGAGGTTGGTGCAGCCAGCGCGTTGACCGGCGCTGCCGCCACGCCGGCCTGAGCACCACCAAGACCCACTGCTTGGAGCGCAGCAGGTGAGCGCAGCCAGCGCGGTGACCGGCGCTGTTGCCGCGCCGGCTTGGACACCACAAAGACCTACCGCTTGGAGCCCAGCAGGTGAGCGCAGCCAGCGCGGTGACCGGCTCCTCTCCAAGGTCAAGGGCACCACCAGGACCCACTTCATGGCAAATTATGAATTTCCATCCGTCTTATTAAGAAAATCAGGCTGTTGTTTCATTGAGATGAAAATTCTGGGCAAACAAAGATCATGCCATAATCAGTGGACCACAAGTACACAAAATTTGTATTTAATCAAATGGTGAACCTTTAATCATACTGTGCATAATCTTACCTGCAAATTTATTGTAAAAGCTCAACGTAAATGAGAGGAAATCGTGTAGGCCTCCTTTTGTCAGCTGTGCTGAGCTGGTTCTAAAAATAAAATAAAGCAAAAAGTCAATTAAATATTTTGGACCCTTTTTGATGTGACAAAGATGCAATAATTTTAAATTTATGTAATGAAGAGACAGTACACCTCACATCTAAACAAAACTGGGCAAGATCAGTTTTGTTATATAAACAAACTTACGATTTTGTTCTTTCCTTATGTTAGCTTTGAAGAATCATCTGCTAGAAAACTTTCGGCCGGAATCCGCTTGCTGGAGGGTGCTACCAGTGACGTCACTCACGTCACATTGCTGCAACAGCCAATATCGTGATGAAAATTTCAATATGTTGCATCCTTCAATTTCATGAGTGACCTCCTAGAATCGAAAAGGGTATAAATGAATTAGCAAGCAATGACTAAAACATTATTAGATAGGTAACAATCGCAGCAGGAATGAATTAAATACCTTTTTTGCTGGACAATACAGCAATTACATTACGATTCGAACTCTGATGACATTTGCTGTGTAAATAGAAACAGGCACACTCCTATCTGTTCTATCCTACCAACCTGTGAGAAAGGCAGAGGCTTTATCATCCAGAATTTAATTGTATTTTTCTGTTCTCTCACTTCCCTTCTGCCCAGACGTTGTCAGACATTGGTGAAGAAACTTTGCAAATGTTTTGTAAACAAGGCCAATTAAGCATGTGGTAAGGTTAGGTTACGGCCAATGCAGCGCTTTGACTTGAAGCTGCAAAAGTGACAGTTATCGCAACTCCTTTCAGTGACGACGTTGAATTGAACTCTCCCTAATAGTACAATACGGATCCAGCGAACTCAACAGGTGAGTTCTAACGGGCAGAACCATCAAATTACACACTCAGCCATAGTGAAATGCAGCACTGAAACGGCACAGTCCCAAACATATCTCATGTTTTCTCTATTTTCAGTGCGTATTAACATATTTTCAACGTTAAACGGTTATAATTTAATCCAGCGGCAAATAAGATATCAACCACAAATCAATTATAAACAGAATAAATTTGTTCCTCTTCCTACTCCTCTTACTTTAATATGAATTTTTTTTGGGCGAATTTCTATGAGAAATTTACCGTGGAGCCGTATGGAGCGAAGGTAAGAAAGGGAAGGGAGAGGTGGGAGGTAACAACCGTCACAACGTGTGACGCTTGGACTAAAGTAGGTGACGGGTTGAAATAGACGTTTGTTGTCATCGCGTCCCCCCAAGTTAAGCCTTCATTAACGAGACTCTGGTTTGTGTTATTAACTTATTCGTGTCATTGACGTGAACAACGTTTTTGATCAGAACAGCCTTTCACGGTGTAAAGGTTATGTGCCATCATTCTGCTTGTCTTGTTTAGATATTCAATCATTCACTTTTTATTCGAACAAATTTGCCTATTGCTTCACAGATGTTACTTTCTTTTTCAGGTGTCAGAATGGAAGACAATGCCGGCGACGTTCAGGCCATGCCCGGGCGACAGGATGGGAGCCACATCTTTCACAATGGAAATGGATTTTATTATTTGGTTAGAGAAAGGCGAGGCAACAGATGCAGACTGATGTGTCGTCGTGTCCGTTCGGGATGTTCAGGGACGGCTGCGGTGGACCTGACTACAGGGATTTTGACCCACCTGCAGCCTCACACATGTCAACGGGACCGTTTGTTGCCAGAGGAATTGGCCTTCAGAAGGGACTTGATTCAACGTGTAAGTCAGAATGTTCACGGCATAGGTGTCAGGCACATCTTAAGGAATGCCAAACTCAGGTACATATTAAGTTCTTATTTTCTGAGACAAACATGAGAAAAAGTTAGCGTCAGAAGTAATGCAGATTTTTGCTCATACAGGTGCCGCAATCTGGACCTAGCCAGACGATTTACCAACAAGAGGATGGATACAGCAATGTGTAATGCTCGGAGAAATAATACTCCTCAAGTCCCCAACACGCTAATTCATCTTGGAATCCTCCTTAGTCAGCCAAATATGCAAACAGTGTGTCGCACAGTTGACGGTCAGGATCACATTTTTCAAGGGATAACTGGTAGGATTGAAGATAACAGTGTCTCTCTCGTGTTTGCCTCTGAGAGAATGATGACATTTCTACAGTCTTGTCAATATCTGCATTTAAATGTTTCTGTTGTGGGGAAGCCACACAAACCCAAGTGTTATCAGATACTTAATTTTTTGACCAAGTACGGCTCAGCGGTATGTGTGTTGAATAATGCATGGAATGCATGTAAGCGTAATTACTTTTATTTAGTTTTCATTTTGTGTCTGTATCTCCAGGTTATTTCTGTTGTGAGAGTCATTATGAGACAGAGGACTGAAGCTGCGTATATGACATTATTCAATCACCTCAAAGCTCTTGCCCCAACCCTCGAGCCAGCAAGATTCCACTGTAATTTTGAGGAGGCTCAGGTCAAGGCCATAAGACAATCATTTCCAGGATGTGTTGTTGAAGGGTCTCTGTGGAGTTATGGAGTGGTAAGAACTGAAACAATTTGCTTACACTGAATGAAAGTTTGTTTTCTAAAAATGATTGATTGATTGGTTTCTCTTTGACAGCAATGCAGCTCTAAAGCTTTTGAATTGGGCCTTTTACCTCTTGCTGCAAGAAATGGCCTAGTTCTTTCATTTATCAAATGTCTATGTGCAGCTCCCCTTCTACCAGCTGATTTGATTGAACCTGGTGTTGAAGAATTATGGAGAGAAGTTGAAGCGTCTGGCTGGGCTAACGATATGGAGCCTTTATTTGTTTATTTCCGTACAGACTGGCTTCCAAATGTTGCAAGGCTGTCTGTATTTGCCTGTTCATACCGAACAAGATTCTGTTGTAACAGTGATAACCAAATGCTAGCTAACGTCTTACCCCAAAATAAACAAAACATTTGGTGTCTGCTTCGTAAGTAATGTTTTTGATTTCTGTTCAGATGCGAGACAAAAATTCTGAAGCAGTGTCTGGTTCTCACTTGTTTCTTTGTTTTTTAGGTGCATTTGTTCAAACAGAGCAGCTTTCATGGAGTGACAAACTTGCTGTGGACAGGAGGGAAGTTGTATGCGACTCTAAGAAATGGACAGAAATTGCTAAAGAAAAACATGTTTGCAGGCTGATCCGAAGGCTTAATAACGATGATATTAGTCCGGGCCATTTTCTGCATGAGACTTCTCACTTTGTTGTTGCTGCTGTGCATTACGGTCTTCAGATCAACAATAATGTGTCTGACAGTGAAAGCAGCAGTGACTCAGAATAATTTTTGTTTAGTGTTTGTTGTAGTCCTAGTCAAGTCATTTATTAAAATGTATTGTTGTGTGCCTTAAAAAATTGTTCCGTGTCATGAAGCACGTAAACACTGTGCCTTTGCTGAGAGCAGCTATTATCACTTGATTTATTGTACAAAATTCAATTTGTGTATTGCTTTTGAACAAATCCTTGTTAGGTAGTATTGTTATTGGAAGCCTTGGTGCGCTTATTTTGGTAAGAAAACTTAAAAAAAATAGGTGAGTTGAGATATGGCTAGGTCTTTGGATGGACTTAAAATACGACTTGTATTCATGTTTTATTTCAAGTTCTGTTCAATACAGTCCTGTAATAGTCTAATGATTTGGTGTGTAACATGAATGCATTCAACAATAAACTAAACAAGCAGAAACAGTTTTATTATTCAACACAGTTCTTATGAATAACAGTTGTCACTAAATGGAAAGTATGAAAGCAATTTTATTTGCTTGAGCAAAAGCATACTATACAATAAGAATCAATAGCAATGACCTAGCGTTAAATGCCAATCTAGGACAGGAGATAACTATTCTGATTATCGAACACATACACACCACAAGAAAATAAATCAACACTTTCAAAATAGCAACTTTTAAAAACAAAGCCAGCAATCCTTAATTTATACTTGTAACCAAATCATACAATTATCTTTGTCAGCATAAGCGTTAAGATAAACATGTGGGCAACCATTTGAAAATGATACCATACACGATATTAGCATGTCGACTTGACATTTGAGGTGAAAAGACTTCAGAACTTATAGCTGGAGTGAGAACTGAACTATAAACTTGGTAAGCATCTGCCTACAAGTATGAATGTACAGAACAGAGTTATGCCACAGTTACAGACTACATGCACCAGCCGTCACCCAGAACTTGATCATTCTTCGTCTGAGTCACTATCAGTTTCACTGTCCGAGTCTTCATTGTTGATTCGAAGCCCATGATGTGCTGCAGCAAGAATAGCATAAGAGGCAGCATGCAAAAACTGTCCAGGTGTGATAATGATCAGTCTATCAGATTCACGAAGAATGCTGTTATCATTGGCAATTGTTCTCCATCTTCTGCAGCCGTTCACAGTTTCTCCAGCATCTACAGCCATTTTGTCACACCAGGATAGGTGTTCTGCCTAAACAAATCCACCTGCAACATAGAGTAATAAGTTACAACAAGAATTTTTCAGGCACTGAATAAATAAAGTTGTGTTGCAACAAAATAAAAAAATTTGGTCATCATTTGATTTCTTGAACCTTACTTTGCCCACAAACAGGGAGCAGAAACTTTTTGTTGGCGTCCCTTCATAACTGCACTTTTAATAAGAATACTATCACTAGATTTTTAAAGTTTTGGCATAATCCCAAATTGAAACATTGGGCAAAATCAAATGTAACTACAAACTTTTATCTGCATAAACAAGATATGACCATGTAAGTTGGTCTCCATTTAGACTCATTTTCTGTACCATGTGCAATTAAATCATGAATTTTTCCTTCACCCTCCTTGTAGCTCTACTTAGACATGGGATCTATAAAGTTTAGTAAACTGCGGAGTACTCTTAAAATACGCACTCACCAACAGTGCGCCAGATATTTGGTCTGTTTTGGGGCAGGATATTAGCTATCATATGATTGTCACTTTCTGAGCAATTGTAGGTTCTTTCTGGATGGCCAAAGACAGACAACTCAGCAATGCGTGGAAGCCACTCCCTTCGGAAATAGTCACAAGGTAGGTTTACGCCAGACCGTGTCTTGTCGTAACAGGCTTCGCGACGCTGCGCCAGTTACGACAATCCACGCATGGCGTTACACCTACCTTGGCCTGCGGCGCTTCCGTGCTTGCCTTCGGCAAGCTGTCTCAAGGATTTTTGAGGCATAGAGTAATGCACCACGTGAAATCTGCAATAAAATTTTTTAGTCGGTTGATCCCCTTTTTTCAAGATCCTGATTCGGCAAACTGATGAAGTTGGGCTCCTAGACCCCCCTTCCGACCCCTCTTTAAAAAGGCCTTCCGAGACCTGTCGAAATCTGCAAAAAAAATTTTAGTCGGTCGATCCCCGTTTTTCAAGATCCTGATTCGGCCAACTGATGAAGTCGGGCTCCTAGACCCCCCTTCCGACCCCTCTTTGAAAAGGTCTTGCCGAGACCTATCGAAATCTGCAATAAAATTTTTTAGTCGGTCGACCCCCGTTTTTCAAGATGAAGGATCCAGGTTGATTATGTTAGTAAATTCGGACCGAGGTAGCCGATTCGCAGTTAAAAGTTTGGTCAGGAGTCGAAATTGATTTCATTTTCGTCATCAGCACCTTCAAAAACATACGAAACCATGTTAAAATGTCTCTAAAATATTAAGTCACAAAAAAGTTGCACTTTTTCTGCCGTTTTTTTAGTGTTTTTTCGTTGGTACGACTGAATAATTTGAGATAGAAAGCTGAATTTTTGCGTGTGGCGAGCCAAGGATATACCTAAGAACCCTGCAAAATCTCGGCCTGATCGGCCGAGCCGTTTGGTAGGAGTAGTGCGGACACACAAACAAACAAACAAACGAACAGACAGACAAAACTTTTCAACCCCACTGGAGTAACTGGCTTCGCTAATCGCTCAGCCAAAAAAGGGGCTCCAGATCATCAGCCTATCCAGACGCTTGAACTTCTCTCCAAATTTCCACAACACCAGGTTCTATCAGTCCAGCTGGCAATAAGGGAGCACCACATAGACATTTGATGAAAGAAAACACTATAACATTTTCAGCGGCCAATGGAGACAGACCCAGCTTGCGTGCTTTACAGCTACATGCCTGTAAAACGCAAAAATTTGAACGATTAAGTTTGACATTAGATAACGTGTAAAAAATTAGAAAGAGGAGAGTTTACTTACAACAGCATAGTGCCACAGACATCCAACAATTGGGCAACAATTGGGAAATCTTAGAGCATTTATTGTTGCGCAGTGTAAATAATTTGGATAAGAACGAAAACAGACCCATGAATTTGATCATGATCAGCGAGAAAAAAATCCGTCTAATTCGTTCTTCTGGGTATAGAGTTAAAGTTTATCGACATTTCCACGGATTTCAATATACGCATCTTATTCGAACATAATGTTTAAACGGGAATTGACTCCATATTTTTTTTCGTAGCGATGACTATCTTGATCTGTCTAATTGTCCAATGCCGCTTAGAGTGAATTGACGGGGTGCGAATATCAGTGAAAAGTGATAAATAAAAATAAATTTTGTAAAATATAAACTTAATGAAAAAAAAATTATAACAAAAAAATTAAAAAAAAAAAGTAAATAAAAAAAAATAAGATTTCGAACAAGGTTCGGATAGTTCAATGCCCCATTGAGTAAAATTGTGGGATGCGAATATAAGTGATTGATGCAAATACATACTACTTTAATAAATAGTAAACAATTAAAGTTAATTTTAAAAGAGTGAAATTTCGAACCAGGCTCGGATAGTTCAATGCCCCATTGAGTAAAATTGTGGGATGCGAATATAAGTGATTGATGCAAATACATACTACTTTATTTATTTTTATAGTGTGATTATTATTTTGTTTCTTTTGTTTCAGAAAAGGAGAAAAAATCAGAAAAAAATATAAAAAAGAAAATCAAGAAGAAAAGGACGAAAAATATGGCAGATTGCGCAAATGCACATTCGATTCAATGTACACTCGGAAATGTCTGTGTTTGTGATCCCAGGTCTTTTGTACCACAAGACGTTTTAAATTTCATGGCGGAAGTAGAAATCCCGACTATTGATGATTTAGACGGAAATGGTCCGGCTTTTTGGCAAGATTTGGAGCCACCACCTGGTCATCATTGGGAGGGGACAAATTTGTTTCCAAATTGGGACTTGAACAAATCTACAGAATCTGACCAAATGCTTGCGGCACTATCTGAAACGGAAGCGGATTTAGACATGTCGGACGAAACACCAGAAAATATTGCCACGCTGGACGCTCTCCCCATCAACATTGTTAATATGTTGACAGAAAACAGAGCCACATTACGGGTAAGGTTTGGCAAAAACTGGGTCGTGAATGTCGACAAATTGGCAAGAAGACGTCATTTTTTTCACCGATGTTGCGGTGATGAAGAGATATATAATGAAGAGGTTGTGATTTGTGAAGAAAGTTTTGAAGAGAGTCATACTGTCTGTGTTACTGATGGAAATGACATTGTCATAATCCCACCAACACCAGAGCAGGAAAGTGACGACGAAAGCGATACTTCAATTGTCGCACCAACACCAGAATACAAACATAAGGTATCAGCCGATTTTGACAAATAAGAAAAAAAATGCAACACGAATGAACATTCCTTTAATAGTCAAACCACGCTCTTGAACGACCATTCGCAATCAAAAAAAAGTGCGCACGATCAGAGTTTTGAGTCATTCACGTTTTCACCCATAACGACTGCATCGCAGTGTCTCGGCGATACGTCTGAATCCTTTGGACCTTCATTAGTCTTTGTCGCGTGTCAAGTTCGAGATCAAAAAGATGAAGACAGCTGCAGACATGACGAGACAGACCGTGATATCATCATGTCAGTATGCGAAGACGAGACAATAGATCCCATTGAGGTGTTTGTGGAAGATCCTTTTGACTCTGATAAATGTGTTTTACAGACAGATAATCCTGTGCGGTCAGGTATTGAGCACAAGAAATTTGATCCATCTGAGGCGTCAGCAGAAGATCTTTTTGACTCTGGGAAATGCTTTTCGCAGACCGAAAATCATGTGCCAACAGAGATAGGCTGTGCTACTATCAAGTCAGTTCACGAAGACGAGCAAACGCATTCAATTGTAGTGTCTGCAGTGAATCTTAATGACAGTGGGAAACGTGTTTCGCAGACCGAAAATCCTGTACCGACAGACAAGTCTGAAGCTGTTAGTGATAAATCAGATGACAAACAGTCATCGGATATGAATAGTCGTACAAAGCGTCATAAGGAATACCGTGTTTTTGAATGCGACTTGTGTCAAAAGGTTTTGACCACTGCATATGGTCTAAAGATGCATAAAATGTCGGGCTCTCTGTTTTGTCGAAGCCTGTTACGACAAGACACGGTCTGGCGTAAACCTACGTACCTTGTATTGAGTAAAGTGACAGCGCCATCTAGATTTTTTTTTTTTTTTTTTTATGAGCACGCATTTTTCTTATACGTTAAGTTACCTTTATTTTAAAAAAGTTTTTTGTTGTGCAACAAAGTTTTTTAAAATTGGGTTGTTGTTCTAAATTTTCAGTTACCGAAGAATTAAATTCAAAGTTGATGTCCTCCGCCTCTGAAAGAGGTTCCAGATTGTTCTAATGGTACAAAAAGCTGCACAAATATTTAATTGGATAGAAAATTCGCCCTAATATTCGATGCGTAGCGTTGTTTAAGCCGTCATCCCATACAAGAAAAATTTTTTTTTGCTTAAACAAATCCGTGCGATTGCACGGATGGTACCAACTGGGACAACGTTTTTGGGCCCTTAGAACTCTTGCTGTTCTTCTATGTACTGCTGAACGTTTGTCGATAGCCGCTTCGCCACCTGGAGAGTTTGCCAAATGGCATAGGTCACAGTTGCAACAAAAGTGTAGAGTCGAGCGAAACTGCAAAACACAACTAAAGAGAGGTGTGGCGCCGTGGCTTCAACACAAAACTACTGAATGTGACGATACTGAACCATAATTAACTTGTTACTACAGTAAAATACAGTCACCTCTTGCTAGCTGGCACGGTACCCGGGAGGCGACGTGATCAGCTAGCGAGAGGCCGGGCCGGGCAGGTGGGCCAGGGGCCAGGCCCAGCCGGGGCAGGGGATCTGGCCGGCCCGGCCGTCGAGGGATTACAGGCGGCTTAATCCGCTTGCTTGTGGTATATTCAAGTAGAAATTTTAAAACTGTTTCAGTTCATTTTTCTAAAAATCTTTTAAGAGAAATGCATAGATGATTTTAAAACAACCAGGATAAAAAACACCGCACCACAAAATTCGAAATTTTACCGTGACGGTCGGCATAACTTACCCCACCGTCCGTCGCGTCGTGCGCCAACAACCACGCCGGTCAGCTAACCAGAGCCCACTGGTCCTGGCCGTACGCATCACAAATTTCCAGATTTGCTGAGGATTTTGTTTTTGGCTTGTCCTGTAACAGTTTGTACCTGGGCACATCACAAACCCGTGGAACTTTTTGGGGCCTTTTTGGTGGCCACCCGGGGGGTTCCCTTCGGCTTAGCGCAGGGGACCGCCGCCGCGGACGAGCACTTGTCCGCGGCCGAAACGGCGGGGCTATATTCCGGCTAGGACATCTGCGTCCCCGGGACAAACAAGTTGGCTCCACAATTTTGGGTTGTTTTCCGAAAATTTTGCCTGCGGAAGGGGCCCTGATCGGTTATAAATACGGATGCACGTGGCGTTGAGAGTCATACCGCTCGCATCGCTTGCCACGTACAGAAAAATTCAGCACGCTTATGGGCCGTTATTGGGTCGTTTTTTAGGTCGCTCCCCTGTCGACTGGGTTGCTTATGGTGCGTGCGCAGTGAGACTGGTACGCTAAGGGTGCGCTTCGCCGGGACTGGGGCGTCGTGAATACTGTAGGACGCACCTTTGGCCCGTCGGGTCGGAGGCGCGGTAGGCCGCTAAAGGTTCGCGTGCGTAAGGACGGTCGCTTTTGGTCACCGGCAAAGCGAATTAGTTAGCTAAGGGTTCGCAAAACGCGACCTCCTCACGGCCCGGTCCGCCTGGACGGGTACTATTAGCGTACTGGTGCGCCCTGCCGGGGACCAAAAGCGACCGAGTCCTCACGAACGCGAACCTGTAGCGACCCAGTGCGCCTCCAACGGGCCGCACTGCTGGTAACTGAAAGCGTCCTCGTCCTAGACGGTACCTCCTAGACGGTACCTCCTATCAACAACCGCTCACAATCCCTTTCTCTGGACAAACCCGCTTATCCGAGTCGGCCGTAGAACAGAGGCTTCTAGCTCGCTTCGTTCGCATCAAGCAACCTAGTAAGGTTCTCTTCGCTTGCAAATAAGCCGGGTTGAAGTTAATTTAAAACTATTTCAGGCCCAAATGAAATTTGAATGGGTTTGCAATTTTTTTTTTTTTTTTTTTTTTTTTTTTTTTTTTTTTTGGAACAAATTTTTGGGGGTTTGACTAACACAAAAGTACACTGTGGCGAAAAGGTACGGAAAATTCTGTTAATTTTTTTGCCAGGATTCTCCGTAGCCCTTTTATCAATATTCTCCGTAGCCTCTTACAGTATTCTCCGTAGGGCCGTACAGTATTCTCCGTAGGACCGCACAGTCTCCTCCGTAGGGCCTGGAAGACTGTATAGTCCTACGGAGATCACTGTAAGGTCCTACGGAGAATACTGTAAGAGCCTACGGAGAATACTGACAAGGCGGCTACGGAGAATTACCACAAGCTGTTTACAGAATTTTCCGTAGCTTTTTGCCACAGTGTATGCACCCTACATTTGCTCAAAATACTTTGTAAAGTTTTTTCAATGTGTGGTCTCCCTAGAATCGTTGGAACCCTAGATATTAAGATTTCCTGCTCTACAAGTCTATGGCTTATAGCTCGCTTCGCTCGCATCAAGAAGCCTGCTTTAAGTTTCAAAATTTCGATACCGTTTGAAGTGGATAGAAGCAAGTGTGCCGGCCCCTCCCTCAGCCTCTGCCTTCCCCTGAACCCGACAGTGTCCTCATTAACCGATGGACCACGAAACTTAACGTTTACGGCACCGTTAAGCATTTGGCTTCGTGCTCGCTTCGCTCGCCTTGAGTTACCCATTCTCGTTTTAATTGCAGTCCAAACAAATGTAGAACGGTTTTCGATTAAGTGAAGCCCTCTCTAATTTTATTGCATGCACTGTGGCAAAAAGCTACGGAAAATTCTGTAAACAGCTTGTGGTAATTCTCCGTAGCCGCCTTGTCAGTATTCTCCGTAGGCTCTTACAGTATTTTCCGTAGGACCGCACAGTATTCTCCGTAGGACCTTACAGTGATCTCCGTAGGACTATACAGTCTTCCAGGCCCTACGGAGGAGACTGTGCGGTCCTACGGAGAATACTGTACGGCCCTACGGAGAATACTGTAAGAGCCTACGGAGAATATTGATAAAAGGGCTACGGAGAATCCTGGCAAAAAAATTAACAGAATTTTCCGTACCTTTTCGCCACAGTGTGTGTCTGCTTGATCCGCAGTTAGTTACCCTTGTGATACCGAAGAGTTCCAAAATCCTGCCAACGACACGTCCAAACTTGTCCACCCGCCCTGGACAGTTCCGCTTTTCGTCTGGTTTAGTCCGAATTGAGTCCGGGCCGAGTAGAAGTCCGGACCGGATAATTCCAACTCTTGGTTTCTGCCCCACTGCCAGTCACGGTCCGTGACAGTGAGACTCACTGGCCTACTAGGTGTGTGGCAACGGTGGGCATCGCTGGTGGCGACTGGCTGGGCTCGGCCTCAGGGTTGCCAGGTGGAGCGCCAAAGCGCAAAAAATTGGCGCTCAAAAGACCGAGGGCGCCAAGTGGCGGTGCCGACCCGGGTGGCGCTTTGGCCTCCCGAGTGGCGACTTCGCGGAATCGGTGGCGACCAGTGGCGATTTGGCGGGCCGAGTCGGCCGGCGGATTAGGGATTAGGGTCCTTTCCGCGCTCCTCGGCCGGCCCGAGGCCCGAGCGGAAGTTTCCAGAATTGCTATGCGAGCGCGTCGCTGGCGACCTACACTGGGATAAAAAATGAAGGTTGTGACTGTTAATCTTAATGCCACTCTTCACTGTACATCGAAAGAAGGTGTTTACCGTACCCAGCGATACAGCAGACACCGTACCTCAAGAAACGGAATCCACTGTACCCTGGGAACATGCATTCACCGTACCTCGGAAACTGTTCAGACATCGAATTCATCATAAATGTATAAAATAAGAGCAAAATTAGAAATTTGCGATAGAAACATTTCGATGGCGGAAATAAATACATCTCAACAAGACGAACAAAATGTGAAAAGAATGTTATGACCTCAGACTCGAAGTTTAGCAGCAATCGGCTTCACCAGTTTCTAAAAGGGTCCAAAATCGTACTTTTAGAAAATTCTGACGCCGATTGCTGCTGAACTTCGAGTCTGAGGTCATAACATGCCTGTCATATTTTGTTCGTCTTGTCGAGATGTATTTATTTCCGCCATCAAATTGTTTCTTTCACAAATTTCAAATTTTGCCTTCATTTTACATTTATGATGAATTCGATGTCTGAACAGTTTCCGAGGTACGGTGAATGCATGTTCCCAGGGTACAGTGGATTCCGTTTCTTGAGGTACGGTGTCTGCTGTATCCCTGGGTACGGTAAACACCTTCTTTCGATGTACAGTGAAGAGTGGCATTAAGATTAACAGTCACAACCTTCATTTTTTTGTCCCAGTGTAGTGTAACCTGTGGCGACTTGGCTTCGGTGGCACCCGGTGGCGCTCGGAGTGCGCTCTGGTGGCGCACTGGCATTCTCGGAGTCTAGCAACCCTGACCCTACTCGGCGCTCTGCGTTGCCGTTGCCCGATTGCCCGGCATTCTGCAGTCGAGTCTTCGCCGGAGAGGACACACGGGGAACCTACTCACTAGGGGCCGTCGTCATTCGGCACTTTTCGATTTCGACATCGTAATAGCACTCAAAAGTTTCGTTTTTTAATGCTGATTCCGGATATGACTTCGATTTTGCGATCGGACACCATCTTCGTTGGGCTACCAGCCGATTTAAGCAAAAATGTGCCTTTTTCCGCTTTTTAACCGTTTTTGAGCTACAAAATGGACCCGGGGCTTTCCGGGCAGTAGTTGCACGACAGGTTGGTCTTCCCTAACACCAAAGTCAATGATTTGAGGCATGGGACGGTTTGCAGAGACACGCACGTGCGACCCACACTTCAAAATTGACGCATTTAAGGTTAAAAACAGCATTTTTTTTGGACCTTTTAACGGTGTTTGACGGGACCTGTGAGGGCCTACAATTTCGGTAACGCGTGTAAAAGTGGCCAAGTAGTGTCCCGGGGTCGGGGCAACCCAGCGCTAGAACCGCCGGTTGCTCATGGAGGCAGGGAAAGGGGTGGGGGAGCCAGTAGCGTACTGATTTTCCACCCATAATTTGCCAGTTTAAAAGCAGCAGCGCACAGTCGTCGTGCGGCGCGCTAAATTTTGGGCGAAAAAGCAGTACGCTACAGGCTCCCCCACCCCTTCCCCTGCCTCCATGAGCATTCGGCGGTTCCAGCGCTGGGTTGCCCCGACCCCAGGACACTACTTGGCCACTTTTACACGCGTTACCGAAATTGTAGGCCCTCACAGGTCCCGTCAAACACCGTTAAAAGGTCCAAAAAAATGCTGTTTTTAACCTTAAATGCGTCAATTTTGAAGTGTGGGTCGCACGTGCGTGTCTCTGCACACCTTCCCATGCCTCAAATCGTTGACTTTGGTGTTAGGGAAGACCAACCTGTCGTGCAACTACTGCCCGGAAAGCCCCGGGTCCATTTTGTAGCTCAAAAACGGTTAAAAAGCGGGAAAAGGCACATTTTTGCTTAAATCGGCTGGTAGCCCAACGAAGATGATGTCCGATCGCAAAATCGAAGTCATATCCGGAATCAGCATTAAAAAACGAAACTTTTGAGTGCTATTACGATGTCGAAATCGAAAAGTGCCGAATGACGACGGCCCCTACTACTCACCATAAGCAACGAGACTGTGAGTTACTGGTGTTTACTTTGTTAGATGAACTGTACACTCTCAGGGTCGTACTACTCACATTTTTGTCAGCTATTGTGGACTTTTTATCTCTTGCTTATATAGTTTTATTTTGTTTGTTTGTTTTGTGCAAACGTAATTTGTACTATTTGCTATGATCTATTCAATTTCTACTCGGACATATAAGAGCGATCAAAAGGGTTCATAGTTGAAGAGAAAAAAATTCCGATGCTAACGCTATTTGCACGGTGTTCCAGTCCAGTACTACAATTCTGTAGTTCTCTAGTGCAAGGAAGAAGATAAAAGTTAGTATTTGAAGTAAGCACGGATTTTATTTTAATTTGAAGTGTGCGTACTTCGAGCCCTTTGAATTTCCTGGCAATTCTGTTTTTTTCAATAAGCATTGTTAAGTTGTTGCTATGGGGAAATTTTCTCATGTTTTCGTTATTTGCTTTAAAAGTCATAGACAACCAACTATATGCATAGCCTAACTGCTCCATGCCCAGACGGCCAGCGATGTCTCACGTCAGGGGGTGGCAACGCCAACGCCCGGGCCGCGCGTGAAACGATGCTCCCCGCAGCGGCGCGCCGCCGGCAGCTGTGCATGGTGTTACAAAATTCATCAGAACTTTGTCAAAACTTTATCAAATCGCAAAACCCAGGTCATTTTCGGAATCTAGAGAAAATTTACCATCCGTATGATACAATGGATTGGAGTTTTAGACTCGTTAAACATGTAAATTTTCAGTTGATAATCAATTTTACCGGCATTTTTTAGCCGACCAATTATTTTGCGACAGCGAAAAAAGGGATTTCCGTTCGTTTCAGAGCCATACATGTCGCAAGCCGATTGTTGGCCTTCGTTTCCTCCATTGCGGAAGCATATTGGAATGCCGATTCGACACGTGTGACGGTCACGGAAGCCCATAATGTAATTTGCGAATTTAGGTGTAAAGCAGTTTGACCGACGCACGTGTCGATGATTGCCAACCATGTGCACCCGATAAAAGGTACAGATTTTGCAATCTCCCAGTTCCAATCACGGAACTCTGCTTGAAAACCTTTTTTTTTTTTTTTTTTTGGTGTGTTAGGGTGTCAATTTAATGACAAAAAAAGAACAGTTGTATAATGACAAGACAATACAATAAAACTAACGAGAAACGTTAACATTATCAAACACTAACACATGGCACACAATTTCAAAAGATAAATTCTCAATACGACAAACGTCAGCAAATGGAAAATCACATTATGATACAATAAACAAATGAAAGTAACACAAACAGTCTGTTTTTTCTCTCAAATTCAATACTCAAGGCACAGTCTCTTAATCAATCTCACCCTCTTCAATTTCAGAGTCACTTGAAGAAGCAGCAACTACATCTTCGTCGTCACCATCTTCCTCTGCTATGTACAGTTCTGCAGCATTGAGAGGATCTGCAGGGGCCACCTGTAACAAAGGCGGTTTGAGTACACAATGATATAAGACGGTTCGACTAGACAAAACACAGTAGAACCTTACCCAGGTACGGCTGAAACATACATCTGCGTTGTAATAAGGCATTGCCTCACTCTTCTTGTCAACTAAACCAACGCCCGTAATGTTACAAAAATTCTGCAATTCTCTTCTTAGTAAGTCTGCGTTGCCATTGCAGTTTTTCAGTCTTTCCACAACTGTTGGAGCATGTATTGGCCCTCTTAGATGCTTCGAAAACTGAGCTCGGGCGAAACATTTTATTCTTTCAGGGTCGTCAGCCTCCTTGTGTGTGTTCACGTGAGCAGACAGTTTTGCAAAAATTTTGCCGCACCGTGGACAAATCTCCCTTGTGTCTCGGCCAGCCGCCGTCCTGTTCGATACACGATACTGCAGAACAAATAAAACACGAAATTAACAACCAAAGCGATCCATTCGTAACAGATGTGTAATAGAGCCATATTACTTACACCATACTGCCTACACGACCTCACTTCCTTGTGCGAAGTGTCAATCGCGCCAGTTTTCTTAGGTGTCTTCTGTGACTTCGGTGACTTGTCAACAGGCACGCCGGATTTCCTCATCATCTTGTTCAACTCCTTTTTCACCCAACCCTTGAAGTTGTCAATCGGAATGGCCAAGTGAGCAAGGTAATCGGTCATAACTAGACCCGGCTGCTCGCTTGGTCCACAACGACTAGCACTTGAAATGCCGGATTCAGACTTGGCATCGTCGTTACTCTGCACGACGACCAAAGGAGTGGGACTTGACTCTTTGACTCTTTGACTATTTTGAAGCATTTTTGATCGCACTTTCTCACTCTCAATTGCCCGTAGGCGTTTCGCTTCCATTTCCTGGCGACGATTCTCTTCCACTTGCCGGCGCTTTGCTTCAGCTTCTTTCATCTTATCATTCTTCTTAGCTTCTCTCTCTTTCTGCTTAGCCATTGCTTCTTCTCTGTGTGCGGCATTATCTTTTCTTCGTGCTTCTTCTTCGACTTGTCTGAGTCTGCGTCGCTTTGCTGTCTCTTCTGATACTGTCACTCGTTTCCGTTTGAGGTCTACTTCGGACGGACGCTTCGCAACTGGTCTTTTCGGAGACAGAGATTCAAGTGCCACAGGTCGCCGCCGGCCACTTGCAATTCCGTCGATCTTCCTTGACTGTCCAGCTGTTTTTGCAGTCTCAACTTCATCTTGAATACTCGACACAAACTGGGCAAAATCTTTTTCGAAGTCTGACTTGTTCAGATTCGAGAAAAGCGATGAGTGATAATCTTCGTCATCGCTTAGAGCGAGATCAGATGCAATCTATATACACAACAATTGGTTAGCACAGGTTTGAAACTTTGTAAAACCATAGATAAATCCTGACACTCACTTGACTGTTTGCATCATCACCTTCAATCTCATCAAAGATAGACGTAGACGAGACCTTTGACGTCGATGCCTTGGCCTCTGGTTGATTGACTTTAGACGTCAATTGAGTGGCGTTTACCTTTGGCGACGACTGAGATTGGACCTGTGGAATAAATCCATCAAATAAAGAGAGAAAGTATAAAAGCCAAACTCGGTCGAACGAGGCAATGCTCACATTCTGCAACTTCTCCACAACTGCCTTTGCGGCCATCACCACGTTGTAGAGCGGACAATTCTACGTGCCCCGTCAAGTTTCATCACAATCGGTTGATGGTTTTGAAGGCAGCATTTAACTTTGTTTAACTCCAACAACTCAAGCGCCGCAGTGATTTCTCATACTTGTGCCGCGTATTCCGACTCGTCGCAAAGTTGAGGCGTCGTCTGCCTTCTGAAATATCTTTTCCGTATTCAAACCATTCAACCGATTGTGATGAAACTTGACGGGGGCACGTAGAATTGTCCGCTCTACAACGTGGTGAACTCAGATTTGCGGTTTGACACCTAGTTTTTTCTGGCGAAGCTTTACCAAATACGTGTACCGTGTAGGTAAATTTGTAGCGTTTCAAAACTAATTCGAAATGTGAAAACTGAAATGTCCTTTTGAAAAACGGTTACCAAAGATCAATAGAGAATTAATTTCTGCATCGACTAGGCGTATGCAGAACGATACGTGAATGGTTACGAACTACGAAAAAAATTCCCAAAGTCGGTCAAACTGCTTTACACCTAAATTCGCAAATTACATTATGGGCTTCCGTGACCGTCACACGTGTCGAATCGGCATTCCAATATGCTTCCGCAATAGAGGAAACGAAGGCCAACAATCGGCTTGCGACATGTATGGCTCTGAAACGAACGGAAATCCCTTTTTTCGCTGTCGCAAAATATTTGGTCGGCTAAGAAATGCCGGTAAAATTGATTATCAACTGAAAATTTACATGATTAACGAGTCTAAAACTCCAATCCATTGTATCATACGGATGGTAAATTTTCTCTAGATTCCGAAAATGACCTGGGTTTTGCGATTTGATAAAGTTTTGACAAAGTTCTGATGAATTTTGTAACACCGTGCACAGCTGCCGGCGGCGCGCCGCTGCGGGGAGTATCGTTTCACGCGCGGCCCGGGCGTTGCCACCCCCTGCTTACGTCGCTCCCTGATTAGTCGGAATACGTTACGCTCAAGTTTTAGCCTTTAAAACTTCACAAATGTAAACTTTAGCTTTATCAGTCATGATCAGCCTCTCTCCGTACCCAAAACAACGGAGATCTCCTTTTAAAAAAACGGCGATCCTCCGTAAATTGTTCCACGGAGATCTTCGTGTTTTTAGATACGGAGATCCTATGTTGTTTTGTTTTTGTTTATCTCTCTGTTGTCTGAGGGGGCCAATGCCACATCGGGACGGTATCGTCTACTTCAGGTCCCCGGTCCTCGAGGACGTCGACGGGCTGAGGATTCGGGGGACAGGTTCAGCTTGGAGGGAACAGTAGAAATTGTTGAACACATGTTGGGAGGGACGAGCTCGCACACTGAGAGGGCAATAAAAGCGATAGCGTTGAGGCCCGATGCTGACCACTGTACAGGGTCCCCGATGTTTAGTAAACTGGATGATCTTAAGAAAAAGGGATGACCAAGAATTTTTTATATTTCTTGATTCGAGTAGATCTTGATGAGACCTTTTCGACGAATGGTCGGAACCTAGGTCCAGGATGCGAACATCGTCATCGGGGACACTGAGTGCTTTCCTTTCACGACTGTGGTCGGCGGCCGTAGTCGCCCGTGGTCGACTTCGGCCGACTACGGCAAGATGGCGTGGTAGGGAAGAGTCGGGTGTGGTCGTCGACTTCGACAGAAAGGAACGCCACCCGCACGACCATGGTCGACCATAGTCGCCAATGAAAGGCATTCCCTGTATAAGGTGCCCGTCGACGTCCTCGGGGACCTAGACGATACCGTACCGATTGACCGCTCGATACGGAGAGATGCACACCCTGAGGATCTCCGTATCGTAAAAGACGGAGACCTCCGTGGGAAAAAAAACAACGAAGGATCTCCGTCATTTAAAAGACCGAGATCTCCGTTGTTTTGGGTACGGAGCACGATGTCCGTGGTCAGTCCGTGACCACGGACTGTCCGAAAGAGTCCTGCCTGGATGGAGCCGTGCCGGCGCTCCAGCCGGGGCACGGTGGAGCCGGGGCCAGCCCCACGCAGGGCTGGAGCGGAGCAGCAGGGTCAGCCCCATGCGGGGCTCGAGCCGAGCAGAGACGAGGCACAGCCCAGCCGGACCATGTGCCTGAGCCGAGCCAGGGCGCCCGGGCGTCCCGGACGCTGGGTACGCGGAAAATGCCGCTCGCCGGCAGGCAGAAGGGTCGCCGAAGTTACCTGACGGACGCGGTCAGATAGTCAGATGCAGTTTTCGCCAGTTATCGGCGCGCAGTAGAGCGACTCACATCGCACAGTACCGCATCCGTGGTCAGAGTGAAGTCACAAGACTCGTACAAGTTTTCACCACCAACGCCACATCTACTTCACTCGTTTCTTCCTCGCAGCGACGTGCGGGCGATTGCGTCTGTCTTGAAATTGATTTTGTGTGAAGTGTAGTGTACGGTTTTTGTTCCTATCATGCATTGAATTTCGTCCCTAAATGCGTTGCTGTACTAAGTGTTGCAAGCAACTCCGCTGGCTGCTGGCTACCGCAAGTGTGTGCGTCTCTCTAACTTGAAGGACGGGCGGTGAGCGCGGGTGAGCGGTGTATTGTTTTATTCGCCTCTCCTCTTTCACCCTCGTCCCCGAGTGTTTCCATCATTTGCGTGTAGTTTCAACTGAGTTCGCTTCTGCAACCGGACATGCTGAGTTCAAAACAATTACTGCCTGCTTTTCAGCATTTTATGTGACCAATCCTATGGGTTTGGTGGCACTTCGAAGTCCAACGAAATGTTCAAACGCGCTCAGAAATCCGAATAATTTAATTGATATAGTTTATTTTTCAAACCGAAATCTGAAATAGTACAGATGGATATTAGGCATCACCAGAAAATATTTTAAAGTGGAAAATTTTTGAAGAAGAGGGTCGAAGGGGAGGGGGGAGGAGGGGAAAGGGGAGGGGAGAGGGGGGTAGGGGGAAGGAGGAGGGCAGCAGGCTGGTGGGACCTCGGCCTGTCCGTTTTTTTAGAAACATTCGTCCTCAGGACAATTCCGAAATGTTGCTGAGTTTGGTCGTTTTCTATGTTTTCCGGAACTGTCCGAGGGCGGACTTTGGAACCGTCCGGGTCGCACTTTGGGCAGTGTTTCGGACGGTACGCCAGTGGGTGCTTTGGGCTGCTTTTCGGACCAACTTTTTTACATGGGACACGGCAAAAGTCTTACAGTGACATTTCAGCTATGTTACGAAGGAAATGTAGCATACATAATACGAAGGTGTTTCTCTCCATAATACGAATCTTTTATGGATTTTCACTGTAATATACAAAGAAAAACCTTCATAATACGAAGAAAAGGTACGTTCGTATTATAAAGGAAGAAAACGGCACCTTCATAATACAAACGTACCTTTTCTTCGTATTATGAAGGTTTTTCTTTGTATGTTACAGTGAAAATCTGTAAAAGATTCGTATTATGGAGACAAACACCTTCGTATTATGTTTGCTCCATTTCCTTCGTAACATAGCTGAAATGTCACTGTAAGACTTTTACCGTGTACACTTGTCACTTTTCGGCCTTTTTATGTGAACAATGAACTACCTCGTCGAAAGCTTGTAGCTCGCTACGCTCGCAATAAATTTAACGCAACATGTGTTATGTGACACGATTTTTCGAGTTTTGGTCAAGTTGGGTCAAGTCTCCCCCCCCCCCCCCCTCCCCCCGACACACACACACACACACACACACAAACATCCCGGAGGAAAAAAAGCCAACAGACACATGCCCCCTGAAGGTAGGCAACTTTTCATACAATCGCCCCCCCCCCTTTTCGACCCGCCTAATTACGCCCCTGGCTGCCTACCTCGCACGGCGCCCACTGTCCGAGAGAAAACACGACAAATGCTGCCAGCAGCTTAGCCGAAAGCGTTGAGGAAATGGTAGTTGGTGCACTGAGAAAACAAACGTGGCCAATTCCGCACGAGGTGGTGCGGTCAATGTTCTGGAAGATTTGACCGCATTTCATGATGCGGTCATCGCACTTTGAAGCGCAAACGTGGTCAAGCTTATCGATGCCCTATCCTTTAACATGGCGCAACACTGTGGCAGAAAACTACGGAGAAATCTGTAAACGACTTGTGATGATTCTCCGTACCCTTTTCCCAACATTTTCCGTAGCCCTCTTGTCAATCTTCTCCGTAGAGCTTTACAGTACTCTCCGCAAGCCTTTAGCAGACTTCTCCGTACACCTCGTTGACTTTTCAAAGTTGTCCAAATTTACGTCTCTTTACAGAAATAGATTCGTGTCGGCCAGTCGAACCAAAAATGTCAACACATGTCAAACGTTTGGATGGGAAATGTAAAAGTTATTAAACTTCTAAAGCACTGAAAAGGTCATTTTTCGGCCGTTTTACAAATTTTGAAGTTCAATAACTTTTGCATTTCCCATCCAAACGTTTGACATATGTTGACATTTTTGGTTCGACTGGTCGAGACAAATCTATTTCTGTAAAGAGATGTCAATTTGGACAACTTTGAAAATTCAACGAGGTGTACGGAGAAGTCTGCTAAAGGCTTGCGGAGAATACAGTAAAGCTCTACGGAGAAGATCGACAAGAGGGCTGCGGAAAATGTTGGGAAAAGGGTACGGAGAATCATGGCAAAAAAATTTACTGACTTTTCCTTAGCTTTTTGCCACAGTGAAACGTGGCGGATTCCGCGTTTGGTGATGTGGAGACGAGACTGACCTCCGCCGTGTCACCAAACGTGGTCATGTCCGTGTCTGCACCACACATGTGGAATGGGCCGCGTTTGTTTTCTCAGTGTGTTTCCATACCAAAGGTATAATCCTCCTAAATGGCTTATTTTATGTTTCGGCTCAAATTTTGGTGGTCGATTGTCTTTCGTGAGATGACTTCAAGATTTCGAGCTCAGTCAAAGGGTATGGCCTACAGAGTTTTGTGACTTTTTGGTAAAATCTCAACTTCGAGATCTCATGGAAACCAAACGAATTGACAAGAGGGTAGTCCATTGGTTCCTAGTCCATTGAATGTAGAAGTTTCACAGTTATTATGAAACAGGACTTTTAATAAAAGGTAATGGGTCATTCCACGCCAAACCGTCAAGGTCCAAACCGACACGTTCACAGAACCCTGCGATTTTTGCATCGATTGTTAGTCCTATGACACTTTAAAATACCCCATACTTTTTTTTTTCCGAAAAGTGCAGGAGGGTCTGAGAAATCTTACTTTGAAATTTTTCACCAAAACAGTTTTTGCTCCTATAAACTTGCGAATATCTCCGAAAGTATTCATCGTAGAGTAAAAATGAGTACACCGTTGAAAAGAAGATAAAAAACTAAATCTGTTGCAATTTTGTTCGAAGTTACAGGACAGTGTTTTATCTTTCATATGGTTGAGTCAATTCTTCAAAATGCTGTGAAATGGTCGGTACCTGAACCAAAACAGATAGGGTTTGGCTTAAAATTTACCTTAATACCTTGCCTAAACAAAGAGACTTCCCACAAAAAGTACTTTGTTTCGTTTGGGAGAACGAGCGACTTTTGTGAACCTCTGCATACCCGATTTTGACCAATCGTCCTTGTGGGCCATAACCGTGAGAGATAGAGCTGCACATACGAGACTAAAACCTGTTTAGAATTGGATATTCAACAAAAAATGTTATATGAATTTTTTTGACAGAGGTGACATTGTTTTCACTCACTTTTACACCAATTTGGGCTGTTACACGATTTCTCAGATCGTACTGCACTTTACGAAAAAAAAAAAGTATGGGGTCTTTAAGTCCCATACGACTAACAATCGATGAAAAATCGCAGGGTTCTGTGAACGTGTCGGTTTAGACCATAACCATTTGGCGTGGAATGACCCTAAACTATGGGATTATTAAATGCTTTTTAAATATTCTGATTGTGGTATTTATTACACCAACCAACTGGTCCTCCGCGCAGGCGGACAAAACTCTCGACGCGTTTTTGGCTCCTGAGTCGCTAAACTGGCCTCGAACCGAACGTATGACCCCAGTAGTGGATTCCTCTTCGGACGAGGAATCCATTGGTGGGGTCACACGTTCAGTTCGAGTCCAATTTAGAGACTCTGGAGCCAAAAAGGAGTCTAGAGTTTTGTCCACCTGTGCGCTCTTCTGGCCCACCGTGCAAGGGATTTAAAGCCTTGTAATATTACCCGTAAGATTGCTAAGTTATATTGTAACTTACCGTAAGTTACCGAAAGGCAAAAATTTCGGTGGGTAATAAAAAACGTAGCAAAATGCCCTAAATAGTGCTCATTCCGTCCAAAAATGTAGCATTTTCTCAATTTTGACGACTGACCTTGATTTTTTTAAAACTTGCGAAGGTATTTTGAACGCAACTAACTGGCAGCCGATTTTGACCGTCGAGGTCAAAAATGACTTCAGGTAGCACGGGCATGAAATGCTTAGCTCGTGATAACGCATATCGTATTTTCATACAGCTTATGCGTCTTAGATCATTGCTAAACCTCTTTTAAATCGAAGTTGTTGCCTCGAATATTTAGTAGATTATTGAGTTTCAAGATTTTTACCGAAGTAACCCTTGAAAGAGCAGCTTTTTTTGAAAAATGCCAAAAAAACCGTAACCTTACCGGTAACTTCAAGGTTTTTCAAGGGCTCTGCAGGGCGAACTAGGCCCTTTCCCGAATTGTAAAATATGTCATGCCCGACAGGAGGTCAACACGAGTCAGCGGATACCTCGAAAATGCCACAAAAATGCATATTCTAGGAGTGGTCTATGTCCGCGTATGTGAATCTTCGCAACTTTAACAAACTTCTCCGGAAAAACTAAAAACTTTTTCGAGAAACCGATACCAGGGTGTTGATGTACTCAGTGAGATCTTTCAAATGGTGTATTTGTAATGATTGAGCCGTTAAAAGCTACTGTACGAGTCATATTTTTATTTCCTTTCTTCTTCCCTTCTCCGGTCTAGTACTTCCCTCTTGGCCAGGGTCCCTACTGTTGACCACCTTTCCGAACAAACCCAGTCTAGCCGTCATCCCCTCCACTATTGTTGCCCAAACTATAAATTGGATCGCGCCTGAGGGCCGGCCAACAGTCTGTAGCCTGGTCTCCGTCTGTGCAGTTCTCCTCAATAAACCGAGACTTCCCTCACTCAGTGTCGTACTTCGTCCTTGACCCACTCACAGTGCCAAACACTACATATTCACCTAAAATTTTTTTGGTCGGGGTCTTCCGCCTTAATTGAAGTGTGACTTTAATATCCAGAAATCTACTATTTGATCACTACAAAATGGAAATGGGGTGGCAATGGAAGGAATCAGGAAAGACAAAAAAAACATGAGAAGATTAAGTAATTTAATGAATATCTTACTAATACAGTATCACTAATATCTAGTTATACAATGGTTAAGAGTATTAGAAAATGAAGGCCATAAAATAAATGAATTAAAACTATGTGTATAAATTGATAGGTGGATTACAAAGGGCAGCAATGTTAACCATACTTTCACAACCACCCTGTTTGTAAAATTTTATAAAGGAAAATTAAGACCAGACTAGACTTTACCAGAACTGGCTTGAAACATCACCACAGTTCAGGACAAATTGGGGAAATCACTACTAACAATTGATTTGTGACATCTAACGAACACTTAAATTTCATACAATGCAATCAACTCATGCTTCGCTTAGTGTTCACATTAAACTGAGAAACGCAGAGGATTTATACGTCAAATATTAAAACAACAACCAGATGTGTTCTCATTACTCATTTTTACAGTTCCAACAAAGTAAGTTTTAAAAGAAACAGGTCTCAATTTGTAAACTTAATATTTTTTTAAGATAGATTGGACTTTCTGAAGTCCGCTTCATCACACTCTGAACAAATTACTTTACCCTGTTGCCTTAAAATGCCCGTTAGCTCTCCCTCCTGCTCCGTGCAGCTCCTTTCATCATGCCTACAGGGCGCATCGTACCCGGATTGTCGGAGCAGTACTAAACGTGTGAGCTTATTGAGAGCACACAGATAGAGCTCCCGGGCCAAGTCTGGGCAGCCATACGGCTCCTTTGAGGCAGCCACTAGTTGGAGCTCCTCCAGAGTGGCCGCGTTGGCGCGAGCGAAGGCCAGCGCCGCGGCCAGTGGGTAAACGCCACAGCGGAGCCACTGCAGGCCTTGGGTATTTTCTGGGAATCTGAGCACTGGTAGCGGTCTGCTGAATGCACAGTGTATCTCGAGGCGGCACAGGGACTCTGCTTTACTGATCATTTCTAGCTGATTTGCTGTGACACCCGTCAAGACCATGGTGCTTCTGGATGTGTCGACGAGGCTGCGGACCTGCCCAGGCGAAAATGGATACCACAAGTTCGTGTTTTGTGTGTGTGCGAAAACGCACTTTTAACACGGAACAAGGACAGAACAGCCTAGGAACACACAATCACAAGCATTCCGTGTTCTTATGCTGTTTTCCGGTTGCTTTCATTACACATCGGCAAAAACGCTCAGATAACCCCATGCGAACGGCCTGCTCAGCGTTGGCACTCTGTTTCCACTCCGTTTTAGAGGCACTGATTTGAGTGTCGTTTAAACACAGTAGCTAAGGAGTACTGTTCGTGCTCATCGTGTTTTCGGTACACACGGCAAACAAGGAACTGACCACTCGCTCGAAGCAAGCGCAGAACGGCTTGTGTCGTGTTGTGCGTGTGTGTTTGGAACGCAGACGTTTCATACACGCTGCGCCTGCGTCTCGCTGTGACAACGCAAAGTGATCAAAGTACAGAGCGTTCTCTCCGCGTTTTCGATACACACAGTGAACGGGGCACCGGCCGGACCGGGCCAACGCGAGAAACAGGCGCAGAACCATGGCAGAACGGCTTGTGCCGTGTTGTGCGTGTGTTTTCGGGACACAGACGTCTCATGAACGCTGCGCCAGCGTCTCGCTGTGACAACGCAAAGTGATCAAAGTACAGAGCGTTCTTTCCGTGTTTTCGGTACACACAGGGAACAAGGGACCGGGCTAGCGCGAGAAACAGGCGCGGGACAGCCTGTGTTTGATATGATGTCAAGTGAGGTTAGGTGAAAGTTCACCTATGGCTTCCTCTGTGCAAAACGAAATGACAAGCTTGCGTGGTGTGGGGCGGACCCTTGGGTCTCAAACTTCATTTATCGTAAGTCCTATATTTAAACCTTCAAGAAAAATGGAATATGTAACCTTTTCTAGCGTTACCATTGTTTCAGTTCGGGTTGTCTGCATTGCATGGCAGCATCAGTAATTTAGAAATTCTAATACAGGTGACATGTACATCACCTGATGTAGCAGAAAGATTTCATTAGAAAGTGTAACGCCGTGAAGAGCATAGAATACGCCGCTGTGCGTGGCAGACGAGTAAGGCAGGTGGTTGCAAGAATAGAAGATGCACCAAGGTAGCCCACCCCTGAAATTAATATTTGTGTGTTGCATAAGGTCATCGGGGGTCATCATGAACATGACAGTGTATAAAACTTCCTTAAAGCCTTGGCATTTGATGATTAGAATATAAACACGATTATTACTGGAAATCAATGCTTCATTATTTACATTCTGTAATTTTTGATCAACAAGAACCAAGAGTCTTAAAATTATTGCAAAAAGATCCAACTATTCAACAGTGCATCCATATGGCAGTCTTGATACAAACATGCAGCCACCAGTGAATAAGAGAAAGCAAGGTTCTAAAATAAAGTCAATAGGTACACACTTTTTGTCACCGAAGTCCTCTACTTTCCTTAAATGACGAATTTTTACATGTTCGCCAGCTATGATGGGCTGACGTTGCAGTTTTAAAATTTCTATGTATGCCATTACTGACCTGTCTCGCAATAGAATAAATTTGTGAATTAACGCAAATTCATTTGTAACTAAAATTGCACAGGAATCATTTCTCACTTTATTGGAACAGTATGAAGTGGTGCTGTACACACTTCGCTGATACAGAAGGCGCCTATAGAATTGACAACCCGACAAATGCCTCTGAAGGATGGCAGCTGAAATGTTTGGATTGTGATCCAGTGGCTTCCCTAAAAGAACACAGTTCCCACTACGAATACATTTGCTTAACATTTTGTGTTTTAAGACAGTATCCACAAATGTGGCTGTTGAGGGTGAAAGTTTAGTCATAGTTAGCAACTGAGGAAGTGACTGATAAGCTGTGAACTTAGTGGCAATCTCAAGTGCTACAGTTGCATGGTTTTTAGCCAGAAGTAATATGAAATGATTCTTTGCCTCGTATGGGAAGGCACTGAAGCCCCACATTGGGCCATAATCCTCCACAGATTTCAAGATGTGGGACAACAGGTGAATGTTATATTTCATTCTTTTCTCACCAAAATATTTTTGATAATAAAGAGTGAAGTAATGGAGAAACACCCCTGCTTGCTTCATCTCAGCACGAGTAGTATGTTTTTGTAACAAAATATTCATAGCAGCACTAAGTAAGCTCAGATGAAGAAGGTACTTTGTTTTTAACAACCCTTGCAGACATGGTACACAGTAAAATACAATCCAAACTAAGTATTCCCTAGCTTTCCAGTTGGCTTGAAGCGACATTTTGCGAAGATGCCGGAATGTTTTAGTAGATGACTGAACAGTTGTTATTCGGCTGTCGATTGTTTTTATAAGGTGCTCCATCCCGATTCTTTCCTTATCCATTCCTACAAACATTTGTTTACCAATGCTGTGATGTAACATTAGTTTTAAATAGTCCTTGACGATACCAACACATATTGCGTGCATATAATCAACCACAAAAGCACTAGACACACTGAATCCCTCCAGGTCCATTAATGCAGATGGACCTTTCACACCTCTGTGCACAATATCATCATCCTGCCTCACTGCATTCTCAGGCAGTTCATTTGTCTTAAGGTAAATTTGATACAGATCATAATTTAAGCTATCATCAGTCCTAAGCTCAGCTGGAGATGAAGAAACCATGTAACTTGTAAATTTATTTTGTAACCGGGTTGTTGCATGGTAGCAAAAAGTGCATCCACACTTGGCATGAAAGGTCTGATAGTTTAAAATTTTATACCTTGCCCCTGAATCAACAACACAGCATAATGGAAACACTTTACTCGTAATAAGTTCTGACTTGTGTTTCCATTGGAAACCTATGGTAGAAAGCTTATTTGCCTCTTCGATAAATGGCACTAGAAAATATTGATCAGGGGTGCCGCCCCCTACATAAAGCCCAGCTAAGATCATGTACTTAAAACGTTCTTTATATGGCAACTCATTTAATGTTATGTAAATGGGCCAGATGCTCTTTTGGCTAGATCTGCCATAGGCAATACCATCAGTGAAAAATGTGTATGAAAAGTTGTAGGGAGATGAAAGCCTTCCATCTGCAACAAACTTTTGGTACACTCTACCATCACAAATATCACTTAGAACCCCATCAGCAGCTCTGTTTTTTGTTCTGTGACCTAGTAGAAGATCCACAAATTTGTCATTTTTAAGAAATTGCTTCAGCTGAGATTCAATAGACAATGACAAAAAATAATTAGATGCACTGTTGACAGGAACTGTTCTGATTTTGCAAGCGCCGTTCTCACATGTCTTTTCTGTTTCTCCCTTTATACAAGGTCCTAAGTAAGCATCACAATTTTTACAAAATATGTGCCGAGTTACCAGGCCAGAACCCTTGTTTTTTTATTTTCAGTCTTTTAAAATAATGGTATTTAGTGTCAGGGATTTTAGTATATTTAAAAATAGATGACACTAGCTTTATAATATCTACCTGTACAGTCCATGACAATTTATGACTCGCCTCTTTTAAAATTGCGGCCGTAAGAGTAGAGTGATGGAATGAAAGTCGAATCTTTCTTCGAGATAACCACAACCATGAAAACAGGTTCAACTTTCGTTCCATTGCTGCACCCTATTGGTCTTCAGTGACAAAAAAAGGGCCAATGAATGTTACACTAGGTAAATCATGGCGCATGCGTCACAGCCAAACAAATGTGATAGCTTCACACTATCACATTTGTTTCAATCTAACATCATATATATTTAATGTTTACGGTCAAACCATTTTTTTCGATGAACCGACATTCCTGGGAATTCCAGGAAAACTCCTGGGAATGATCAGATATTCCTAAAAGCCCCAGGGGATGCATTAACCTTGTGAATGGCACATGGCTGACATGATCAAATAGCCGTGACATACATATCGTATCACGTTCACGTATCACGTGACAAAATATGGGGGTCGCCATCGTTTGGATGAGATACCACAGTACCCAAGTGGCTTAAATAAATATTTTTGAAAAACGAAAGAATAATATTTCTTGGCGCTTCAGGCCTTTGGCAGCTTTCTGGTCGAAATGAACACTGGATTTTTTTAAAAGACTTCGTCAACTTGTAAGGAATTCAAGAAAATCAAAAGAAAAAATTCTTCTAAAATAAATAAAAAACACAACAAATATTTTGTAACGGCCATTTCACGACGTAAAAAAAATTACACACTTATATTTTTGGGAGATTGGTGGGCTTCTGATGAGACCAACAGCACATATGTTCCAAAATCGAAAAACATTAACCTATGTTTTAGGCTGATTGGCAGCCTTTCGATCAAAATCGGCACGTCTTTAATATGTCTACATAAAAACAAAGATCAAAAAAGGTTATCTCTGTACGTTCGTCAATTTATGAGCAAGCAACATAAATTTCTTCCAAAATAGAAAAAGGAACATATTTCTGGATGTCGTAGGCCATTTGGCAACTTGAGGATCAAAATCGATTTTTAGTTTTTTTTTTCGCAACTTTGACAATTTATTTTGGACGCTATTATGACTTTTATCACGAACTTTAGGCGCCAAAATTTCTTTTTGATGGTGTTCTTTGAGACCCCAAAAGTTGTGCGCAACCGGCTACTGACACCTCAAAACGCTCCCTTGTTAGGTATTTTGGTCAAAAGGCGATTTGACTCCGTTTCCAGACATTGGCACGGACTTGGCAGCGGAACTATAAGTGCTAGAGGATCGCTATGGGTCTTATTTGAAAGCTCTTCAAATGTTTTATCACTTTGCCAAAAGGCAGCGTTTTTATAGAAGGGTTTGGAAGGGGCGATCGTTCTCCCATTATAGCAGTTTGGTGCAAGGTTCCCGAATATGACCTTCAAACGGGGATGCACGCCGGGCCACGGCCTATCCGATCGACTCAAGTGGACGCTGTTCCCTTTCAAGTCCAAGTTACACACGTCTCTTGGTCGCTGCAAAATATTTTAATCACATCGAACAGTGAACGGGCGGTCGTCCGAACCAAGACATTTAGGGAAATGGGCGATTTGACTCCTTTTATGGCCCGCCCTTCTATTCAAAAAATTGGGGGAGGGCATATGCATTTGCCTTTGCGTCCGTGTGTTGTTGTTGTTGTCGCCTGTGTACAAGGAAGGAGTAGAGCTAGAGTGACCAGATTTGGAGGGTACTTCAGGAGTACCGTCGGAACAAACAATCCGGTGGTGCAAATCCCGTCCGAGCCGCGCAAGGGCTGCTGCAAGTGCATTTTGGTTTACATGGGCGGGAGGGGGATTTCCGTCATTTGTGGCGGTAGATAGGCATATAGGGGTATTTTAGGAATCGGGGCGACGATACAAATTCAATGGAACTGGTCCCGACACAATCGGCCGCTTCTGCAAAATGCCTTGGTCAGAATCTTAAAAATAGGTGGTTGACCGACTAAAATTTTTTATTGCAGTTTTTGATTGGTCTCGGCGAGGGGTCGGAAGGGGTGTCCATGAGACCACCATAGTCAATCAAATCAGGATCTTAAAAATATGGGGTTGACCGACTGAAAAATTTTATTGCAGTTTTCGGTAGGTTTTGGCAAGACCTTTTCAACGAGGGGTCGGAAAGGGGGACCCCCTAGGAGCCCACCTCGTTCAGTTCGTCAAATCTAGATCTTAAATATAGGAGATCGACCGACTGAAATTTTTTTATTTCAGTTTTCGATTAGTTTCGGCAAGACCTTTCAACGCGGGGTCGGAAACGGGGTCTAGGAGGCCGCCTTCGTCAGTTTGTGAAACCAGGATCTTGACTATTAGGGGTAAACCGACTAAAAAAATTATTTGAGATTTCAATAGGTCTCTGCAAGACCTTTTCAACAACGAGGAGTCGGAAAGGGGGTCAAGGATCCCACCTCCTCCAGTTCATCAAACTAGGATCTAAAAATTAGGGAATCGACCGACTGAAAAGTTTTATTTAAATATTCGGTAAATCTCGACAAGACCTTTTCAACGAGGAGTCGGTCGGAAAGGGGATCTAACACATTCGGTTCTGCAGTGCCTACTTGGCGACCAGGACGCAGAAGGATCTCCGCCGTGAATGGTGCCAGCGCGGCATAAGTCACATTGCCAACAGTAAGGGACATTATGTGTCTTTCAGTTTCTATTGGACTAAAGGTAGAAAACAAAATCATTTTTTTGGCCGACCTTTCCGTTTGTGTGTATAAGAAAAGAAGTAGAGCTACGGTAACCAAAATTAGAGGGTACTACTGGACTGGACCACCGTTCAAAAGAAAAAATCCGTTGTTGCGAATCCCGCCCGAGCCGCGCAAGAGCTGCTGCAGGGCCACCATGGTAGAGATGGAGTGGGATTATCACCATGGTGTGATGGGATTTGAAGGTATTTGTGGAATCGGAATGACGAGACAAATTGAACAATCCGTTTCAGACACAATCAAAAACAAACAATGAAGCTGCTGCAGGGCCTACATCGCAGTCAGAATCCGAAAGGGCACCTCGTTTAACGTTAGAAGGGCGGGCCTCAGTCACGATGATTCATCGATAACTTGGCATCACCTTAGGGGTTACCAACTCCTTAGTTTGATATACACACGATTCCGAATTCCCACGATTCACGAACAAATCCCATTAAAAAAGTGAAGGTTTCCGAATAGTTTTCTTTGTTTTCGGTTGTTTAGTATCACTATCATAACATAACGATGACTTTACCTCGAAGCTAAAAAAAAATCGGTTAAATTTTGAGCAAATTTCGAATGAAATCCGGACTGAGTGGACACACGATTCCCGAAGTTGGTAACCCCTCGCCGTCACCTCATCCAGCAGCTACAGATGTGAGGGCCGCAGGCCCGACCGCTCCACTCGAAGCCAGTAACGAGCCCGCACTGACGCGAGGGCCGAAGGCGCAAAGGAAAGCCGCCAGCAGGCCAAGCTGGGCCTGCCCCCTGTCGAACCGAGGTGCCGGCGCAGCGAAGCGGAGCTGGCAACTCGGTTCGACAGAAGGGCGGGCCCTAGCGTGTTGGAAATGAGCACGGCTTCTGGCAACTCGGTTCGACAGAAGGGCGGGCCCTAGCGTGTTGGAAATGAGCACGGCTTTAGTGGCGAAGCTATTAAAGCTCGTTGATATTTCATTAGAAAGATCTTGAAAAAATCTAGAAAAGGGCAGATCTTCAGCTAAGAGAATGGAAGGGTTTGGGAGCGAGAGGCGATCGTTCCTTAATTTTAACAGTTTGGAGCAAGAGTCCCGATTTGGACCTTCAAACGGCGATTTACTGGTCGAGGTGGGAGTTAACGAGCTTGGCTAGGTGTCAAAGTGAAGGTATTTAAATAGTCTACCAGGTAGGTTTACGCCAGACCGTGTCTTGTCGTAACAGGCTTCGCGATGCTGCGCCAGTTTCGACAATCCACGCCTGGCGTTACACCTACCTTGGCCTGCGGCGCTTCCTTCTTGCCTTCGGCAACCTGTTTTAAGGGTTCATTGAGGCAATGAGTAGTGCACTACGTGATGAATGGTCGAAGTATACAAGCTAGGGCACGCCCTTCCGTCAAACCGAGTGGCAGCTCCGCTTCGCTGCGCCGGCAGTTTAGTTCGACAGGTGCCGATACAAGCTTCGCCTGCCGGCGGATTCTTCTCGGGCCTTCTTCGGCCCTTGCACCAGACCTGGCTTGGCCCAATCGGAGGCCGTCTCTCGGGCCTTCGGCCCTCGCACCTCACACCCCGTGGAGGTAAAGCGCAAACTTATTGATGTAACATCAGGACTGAGGCCCGCTCTTGTGTTCCCACTGTGCAAAAGTTAATGTGCAAAACATGGCCGTTGAACCAATTTTCACAATACATGAAGGCGGGCTCACAGACCCCCTTCCGACTTCTCTTTGAAAAGGTCTTGCCGAGACCTATCGAAATCTGCAATAAAATTTTTTAGTCGGTCGATCCTCTTTTTTCAAGATCCTGATTCGGCTAACTAATGAAGTCGGGCTCCCAGACCCCCCCTTCCGACCCCTCTTTGAAAAGGTCTTGCCGAGACCTATCGAAATCTGCAATAAAAAATTTTAGTTGGTCGACCCCCTTTTTTCAAGATGAAGGGTCGAAGTTGATTATGTTAGTAGATTCGGGCCGAGGTAGCCAATTCGCAGTAAAAAGTTTGGTCAGGGGTCGAAATTGATTTCATTTTCGTCATCAGCACCTTCAAAAACATACGAAATCATGTAAAAATGTCTCTAAAGTATAAAGTCACTGAAAAGTGCACTTTTTCTGCCGTTTTTTTAGTGTTTTTTCGTTGGTACGACTAAATTATTTGAGATAGAGAGCTGAATTTCGGCGTGTGGCGAGCCAAGGATATACCTAACAACCCTGCAAAATCTCGTCTCGATCGGCCGAGCCGTTTGGGAGGAGTAGGGCGGACACACAAACAGACAGACAGACAAAACTTTTCAACCCCACTGGAGTAACTGGCTTCGCTTATCGCTCAGCCAAAAATTTATCGACATTCAACTGAAATTCATCAAAATTTGACTGAAATTCGTCAAAATTTGACTGAAATTCATCGTAATTTTACTGAAATTCATCGAAATTCGCCTGAAATTCAGTCGATTTGTACACCGAAATTCACAGTGATTTCCCCTTGGGCTGCCCTGGGAAAACGAATCCTCTTAAAAGGACTCCGTCTTCGCTCAAGCCTAGCTTGGACATGAACTTTGAACGTGGCGATACCCTAAGTAGTGACGTGCGAAGCCTTTGAATCCGAATCGAATCGAAGCACGCTACCTTGGATTCGGATCGATTTCGAATGAACAGGATTCGGATTTGGGTGATTCGAGAAAACCGGTCACCTTTCGTTTGTATTCGAATGTGGAGCCCGCGCATGTTTGCCAATATTTTTCTTTTACCCTGATAATTCACGCAAAAAACGTCTAAATGAGTCATAATCCAATTTTTCTGTGATTTAAGGAACATTAACTTGACCCAAGGTTCAAGTTGGTCCACGACTGAGGTCATTCTTGTTCATTTTTTGCTTCAATTCAAATCGGATTCGTAATAGGGACAGTCGATTCGATTCAAGCGAAAAAACTAACATTTGATTCGATTCGGGGTAAAAAACAAAAATTCGATTCGATTCGACATTGAAAAATGCCCTTTTGCACACCACTAACCCTTGGCCGATGCAAAACATTTCGACCAGTGAATGGGCGATCGTTCAAATTCAGGCATTCTGGTCAAAAGCCGATTTGACTCCATGAACGGACATTGGCACGGACCTGGAAGCCGAACCATAAATGCTAGAGGGTCGCTTAAGGTCTCATTCGAGAGCTCTTTAGAAGCTCTATCAGCATGCCGAAAGGCAGCGTTAAAAAAAGAAAGGTTCGCGAGGGAGCGGCAATCGTTCCCCAATTTTAGCGATTTCGTATAAAGATAAATTTTAACCCCAGGTCCATGGCAACACCACGACCTTCACAATTTTAAAAATACCTCTCAAAAGTGCCCGAAATTACCCCGTTTCACGGTATATTTGAAATATGTCATGCAGCAGCTGTCCTGACTTACTTTCGAATGCAAAGTTCAAACGCTGCAAATCCAGTGGTAAGTTTGCTTGCCACAGAATCGGCAAGCCGTTTTGAATGCCAAAAATTGGCAAGCTTGGCCCGAAAATACTCACCAGCTTGTCAAAATTTGGCAAGCTTCTGAAGATTCCAGGTCAAAGCTTGCCAAATTTTGGCATTCAAAACAGCTTGCCAAATTTGTGGCAAGCAAACTTACCACTAGCTTTACAGTGAAAGCAAAACATCCCATACGTGATACGATAAGCTTGGTTTGCTCAGTGGACCATCCTGAGGAGGACATGCCGAAAAACGGCGATTCTAAAAATAGGTAAGGGGAGCAGCTCTAGTAGGAGATGTCATAACCATCACCTTCAGAGATGGTCGGAACCATCCCGAGCCAGATCCATGCATCCGACGAGGCGATGGCCCGTAATCGTTGAGGGAATCTGGCGTGCACCCAACCTAATGGCTGGCCGTAGACGCCAGCGAGTCGCAACATGGAAATGCGTTTTTCTTGACTTCAGTGTAATATTTTGTCTCAAAATTTTAGCATACGGGTCGAGCTGATATTTATGAAGCCAACAGATGTTATATTTTGAAAAAAAAATTACTGTAGTCACGCAAATTGGAAATACTAATTGGTAAACGGACGCAGCGCTCCAAGCACCACCTTGCGGCAGGTCCGTGAAACCTGGCCCCAGGCGGCGGCTAACAGGAGACCACACCATATCCCATGTGTGAAGTAAACTGTCCACAGTTTGCGTTTCACAATTGACGATATCAAAATGCTTTTGGGCCTCATGAAAGATCGAAATAATTCAAAACTTTAAGTGATAAAACGGCGCGAAATAAGTTCGAACCGGTTTTGACGAATTTAACGGGTTTCATGTTAAGTTCAATTTTTACATCAATTGGACGTCACATGAGTTATCGCTTACTTTTTTTCCGGGCAGTTTCTCAATCTTGGTGCCGTTAATGGTAAAGCACTTATGTATTTTGAGTATATTTTTCATGCAAGCGAGAGCTCGGTTTCAACGCCAATCATAATTTGCCTCAAAACTGAAGTCCTTGACGCTATAATGAAAACTAAAATTGTAATACAGTTCAATTATGCACTTTTGACATGCGACAAAAAAAACCCTCAAATTTTAGGATGTCGTTGTGCTCAACGTCCTCTATTAAGTGCTCTAGGTGGCGACTGGTCGCAATTTATTTTCAGGTACAAACGGCTGGCGCCTGGAGTACCGGGGAGCCGCATCTGGAGAGACCGTCCGTCTTCCTTGCGCCATCTTAGTGTGCGCACGGGTGGGACGAAGCAAGACAATGACGACTCTTGCGGAGCGGCAGGGCTTCAGCGGTCCACGCGCGCCTTTTAATTCCGTCATAAATTAACCAACTTTTCACCAGAAACAAGAAAAAAGGAGGAAAAAAAAAAAAAAGACTCTGAACACTCGTGCATTAGACCCTGGAGAACCCGATTCCGTTGAGTCCCACTCCATACCAGCAAAGCTTAAGGTTGGTCTGGACTGCCTTCCGCGCGAGGGGAAGAGCTAGCCGAATGCCCCAGCACTTAGGCCCGGCACCACACACGCCCCTGAAGTGCCAGAAAAAATAGCATCACACCACCTCCTCGGCTCACTGTTCCTCTAAGCCGCTGTCGAATTTCCCGCAAAAATTCCAAGCAGTGCGTGAATGATCAATGTCCGCGCGGAACTCCGCGTCAGAGTGGCGGCGGCTGGTACTGCTGCGCGCACGGTTTGAATCGGCGGGCGAGCGCGCCACAGCCCCAGCGGCCGCGTCCGGGAGGGCAGCATTCCGTCCTCGCCGCACTCCCTCCTTCCGCTCAAGGAGCGAGCAACGTGCTGGCCTGCAAGGCAGCCAGCCCGGACGCAGCCGCCGGCCGATCGGTCTGCAGCGCGCTGCAGCGGCGCCCTGGGCGTGCCGAGCGCAGCCAAGCTGCAGCCTGCCCCCCCCCCCCCCTGTATCAAAGATATCCAGGAAAGTCGGGGGCTCCGGAGTGCTTGTGTTTGCGCGGACATTGACCATTTCTACACCGCTTGGAATTTCATGAAGAAACTTGGTGGCTGCAAGGAGAACTAGTTTGCGCAGCATATGACATATTTTATTTTTTACTGAGATTTAGGAGGGCTTCGTAGCGAATGACTAAAGCACACGGCGATTTTCAAGGATTTTCAAGGCCTCTGCAGAGCGAGCAACGCCCTTCTGCGAAATACAAAATACGTCATGCCCTAGAGGAGGTTTACAAGAACCGGAAGGTACCTAGGAAATGCCAGAAAAGTGCATGTTGTAGGGGTGGTCTATGTCCGCGTTTGCGAATTTTCGTAACTTTAACAAGCTTTTCTGGAAAAACCAAAAACTTCTTCGAAAAACCAATACCAAGGCGTTGATGTACTCAGTGACACCTTTCAAATAGTGTTTTCACCTAAGTTTTTTTTTGGTCGGGGTCTTCCGCCCCAAAAACCTTGTAAAATTACGATTTTATAAGTAAATTTAAAAAAATAATGTGTCATTTTGCTAAGATATTCGTGACGATTACGGTCATAATTTCACAAAATCTGTTTACAGTGCAGACTGTCCGACCTCCGAGTAGCCGATGACGTCAACAGCCGGGATAGGAGGGGAAGCTCCGTGCGGCCTGGAAGACCGGTCCTGGATCGCAAGGTGCCTCAGTTCCGCTGCCACAGTCGCGTGGCGTCATCGCAGCCAACTGGTCAGTAAAGATCGAACCAACAGCTGCAGAAACACGACTGCTACGAAAGGTAGGCCCACTGCACGATGCGGAACTTTTAAACTAGCATTGCCAAGAAAGCGTTCATTAACACCTTCACACTGTGAAAATAAATCGTAAATTTGAAAATTATTTTAACAGGTTTAGTGCCAATAAAAACCTTATTGTCACACACTTTTACGAAATGTATTATAATTCTAAAGTAACTCTGTGAAGAGAGACATCTGTTTGAATTAATGTTTGTACCGATGAAATCATTATGAAATGTTTTGTTAATTGGCTTACGAAAAATTGTCGTTATAAAACAAAAAAAGTTAAAGCACTACTCTTTTGCGAAGCAGACTTAATTCCATATAAACATTTTGCCAAGAATTCTTTTCGAAATATTTTTTTAAGTTTGACCAAAAAAAATAAAAATATTCCAATGCTAAAATATTGCATGGTGTTCCGGCACTGGAATATTTCATTTTAATGGTGGTGGGAACACCAAAACCAAAATCTGACTTCCAATTATTATTACTTTCAAATTCGAGATGAGCCCGTTACTTATTAGCACACATGATCTAAAACTAAAATCATTTTTAGATCAACTATGCCACAATATTTATGTTGTGAAAAAACTAATTGGAAATGTTCTTTTAATATAAGACCAAGTGTGCGCTTATACTGGTTAAATATTTAACATTTTTGAATGAGGCAAAAATCTTTCTTTACCTTTTTCGGGAGCAGCTTGTATTTTATGAGCACACTCGTTCTAAAAATAAATACAAATATTTTTAATTTTGCAATTAATCAGTAATTATTTTAATATTATTATTATTGATTACTATTATTATAATTAATAATTAATTACGTCGCGACTACAACGCTCTGCTGTCTCCTGCCCTAAGTTAAGCAGAGCGATGTTTCAAAAGTTGGAATGAGAAATATCTCAGCTCACATCAGTCATCCTTCACGCGAGGCTACATTGTTGGTAAGAGAAATTGATCGGCCGCAACTGACAGACCGCAACCTTATATCGCATTTGGCCTCAGTGGACAGTGGACGTTTCGCGCCGTTTCGCGCAGTTTCGTGCAGGGCGGTGCAGGGCGACGTTGCCGGTACGCCCTTCGGCGCGTCGTCTGCTGGGCCGTCGAGTGCCTGTCGGATGTAATAATCATCATCCACTCTTTCAATAAATTCTTCCATTTGGTCTAATTCAATGATAAAACTAACGAAATAGATGCTAGACGGCCTTTCTCGTTGTTGTATTGAAGTTGTTGTGGTAAACAGAATGTGAATGTGGCAACGTTGCAGCAGTCAGCGCCTTGTAGCCCAGCACCAACTGTCCACTGTCCACTATCCACTTCACCGAAGTGCGAAGCGAGGCAAGTCTCGCGCGAGACTACGCGGCTAGTATGGGAATCTCAGCAGTCAGTAGTGAGTCACTAGAGGTCCTCCAATGCTGACGTCACGAAGCTCACTGAGTGGCAAAACCGCGCGAGAATTCGAATGCGGAGACGGCTGTGGGTCGGGGTTTGTTCGGGTAGACGGACACGTAGGTGGCTGACTGAGTTGCAGGACTCATTATTACAACTCAAAATAAATTTCCTGTAACTCAACTCGGTGATTTATGTGTCCACCTCCTAAGACATTGTCAAACCCCGGTCGCAGCGCCGATTCCGAATTCAAACTCACGCGCGCTCCCTGCCACTCAATGAGGATGGCCCAAATGGCCTCAATGTCTAAAATCCAACGACAGCTCGACTATCACTGCCCGTAGAATCCCTTTTGAGAACTTGTTAACATCAAACAATGCTCTTTTAATAAATTTCCAGCGAAAACCCTTAAGACCATAAGAAATCCGGAATAATTTAAAAAATGATCGATGTATGCTTTAATATCATTGGTTTTAAGCTCTGTTTTGTTCAATAATGGAGGCAACATCCAGATTGTATCTTAATAGTATCAATAATAAAATAAGTGATGTTTCATGAAATCATTCAATGGATTTTCCTACTTCGCTCAAGACACAAAAGTAGGAGTTTGCACCCCTTAAGAAATTTCCAATGAACAGCCACATTACTTAAGCTGTTGCCATTTTCACTCGTCTCTGTTTGATAATGGAAGATCATTAATTATCACCAAGACTAAACTTAAAATGTTTAGTTTCCTTGTGTGATAATGAATATGATCCTATTCCTGGACCAAGTCTCCCAAGGAACCATGGCTATTGTCCATCACGAGTCTACGAAAGACTGCTCATGCAATCTATACTTCCCTTTATGAACATAAAATTGTTACAATTTATAATTTGAGAAACTAATGTGGTGATGATGAATATTACCCTGTCCTTGGACAGGCCATAACTCTTGCACTCATGACAATCAGTGAGCAATAGGTAAAGTAATATGAAATGGAAGAACACCTCGAGTCAAATCATTTATTGACAAACGATAATGTTTGAGAAAAAAAAAAAAACAAAAAAAAAAAACAATGTAGAAAGACAAAGAAGATACCTTTCAAAAAGAAAGACTCTCTCTCTTCTGAATTCCCATCGAGTCTTACTTCTGAGGAGATTTCAAACTCACATCTCACATAACAAACTAAACAGGTAAAAATGATATAAAGGTGAAAAACCTCAAAAAGTTAATTAACAAATGTAATCCAAGCAAAGAGTCCAAAGAAATTCTTAAGCATGAGGGCACGGAAGTGAGGCAAGAGGAAAAGTAACTTTGTAAGCGCGAATATGAAATACTAGTTATAAGGGGAGAAAATGCATGAATGACTAGAGGGAAAATTTTAAGCGCGAATATCACAGGGGAATGAAGGGAGGGGAAATTTTAAACGTGAATATCACAGACGAATAAGGACAAGGGGACATTATTCTGAAATCAAGAATCCTTGAGTGACCGGCCTTAAGAGGAGTGGCGCAGAGTTGGCTCCTGTAAAGCAACAACCATCTGGCCTTGGCATAGCAGCCAAGTTCGCCCCAGTCCCACACTCCGCTGCCACAGGAGGTGGGAGAGGAGTGAGCCAACAACAACTAACAGTAGTCACTCTATTTCCATCACTTCAATGCCCTCATGAGATTAAAGTACATCTATAGCACCCTACCTTTAGCCATCTGACAGTTCCAATAGCAGCTTGTTAGAATTTTTAATGCCTTGTCAATGTCTGCAGTCAATGCAGAAACCACTTCAACCATTCTCTCAAACGGTGGATAAGTGCAAGTTCCTGAAGCCAAAAAAAGAATGTCTTTTAAAAACGTATTCCAAAAAAAGGCAAACTCGGCATAAAAAAAGACAGAGCCTCACCATGTGCATGATGCTTAGTCCATTCAATTACTGTTCTTTCGTACATCTCAGGGTCACTGCAAAGCATACGTGCAGCATCGTCATTGAGAGGGCTGTCAAGATTCGGCTCATCCAGAAGAGACCTAGCCATCTCGCAGATTGTCTTCAGCCGGATTGATGCATTTCTACAACAAAACATAAGTACATTCCAGTTCTTAGAAAAATCATAAAATTAAGAGCTTGACTCTAAATATTAGTGTCAAGACTAATTAATCAAAATATTTACCATGAATCCGACAAACGGTCCATGCAGACCTTTCCAGATTTCTTAATGTTAGGGTGAAACACTTCAGTTAGCATTTGAACCTGCAATAATGGGAAACACTTTTAACATTGAATGTGAAGAAATGCACCTCCAAAAAAAAAAAAAAGAAATGTGGAGTCCTTTTGTGACTTACCTCAGGGGGTTTGTATGGAAATTCGTCGGGCACAATAAGGACAAGGCGGAACCTTCCCGATTCATGTGGGGTATTACGTGGACCATCGAACGCCACCTTCACTTCGGCCAGATTCGAGGCATCCTCCAGGATTATGCCTTCGTCATTCTACAACAGAGAAGTCAGGAATGCAATGAAGGCAGTTCATAACCTCTAAAATGAAGACACGTGCACCTGCCACAGTGGACAGCCGGGAGTAGGTTAATACGGAAAATTACAGAAAACAAGGTAAGAGGGATAGAAGCTCAATGGGTGTGGCGCTTGGACCAAATTTACCGAATGGTCAGAAATTTACCGTATGTGATTGGGCTGAAAAGGAGACCTCTCTCAAGTGAAGTTATCCATTGATACAATAAAGCCATGACTCTAGCACGATGGTTATCATATAGATCCCATAAATGTACACACTGACCTTTGCCAGCTGGCGCAAATCCTTGATGACCCTATTGGGATAATGAAGTATCTTGTCTGAAAGTCTGAGAAAGTCTCAACAGGAGCACGTTCCGGCGGCTTGCCTCCTTCCACGGCCGTACTGCAGATAGCAGAATGTCCGTTAGATGCAGTATCCGTACTGCAAATAACTACTTCCTCTTTCGCTGGGACGCTCAGACACTATACTCATACCAGCGTAACCTTTCCAAAAGTAGTCCCTCTCCCCAAATCAGCACATTCTTTTCGAAATTTATATGAAACAAACGATTGATTCCCGAAAAGAAGTTCAACGACGTGGATACGAAAGACTGGGGCGTAGGTTAATGTACGCTGTAATGGTGAAATCTCTTTGAGTTTCTCAATCTTAATGTAAAAAGGTGCGAGCCCAGTCCAGAGGAGTAGCTGTCCCCTCACACCAAGATAGAAATATCTAATAAACTAAACTAATTTTCGAAAAATGAAGTTCAACGACGTGGATACGAAAGTCTGGGGCTTACATCAATGTAAGCTGAAATGGTGAAACCTTTCTGTTTCTCAATCTTAATGTAAAAAGGTGGGAACACAATCCAGAGGACAAGCTGTCCCCGCACACTACAACCGAAATATGTAATAAACTAAAGTGATTAAGGAAAAGTGAAGTTGAACGACGTGGAAACGAAAGTCCGGGACTCAGACATATGAAAGCTGCAACGGTCAATATTTTTTTAGTTCTCCAATCTTAGCGTAAAAAGGGGGTCCGAGAAACAGTTGTCATGGAGGGGTGCGACCGGCACGTCGTCTGCCCGCCGAAATACCAAACCCGGCATACTTCATGATTTAGTCTGAACTTAATTGCAATTTTTCCGATATGCAAAATTATACGATAAATAATTGTCCTAGTTTTCTAGAATTTAATATTTACGTTAAAACAGCGCATTACCTGCGGGACTACTTTCTCTTCTCTGGCGTTGGCGGAGTGATTCGGAAAGGTTACGCTGGGAAGAGTATATTTACGTGCTTTGCGTCGTCTGCTAGCCGCGTTGGTGCGAGGCTAGCCAGTTTTGTCCTGTTGTGCCCCGAAAGTTTCTCATACTGACCCTGGAGCCTCGTGCGCGCTGTTTACAACTCGCCTGGAGAAACATACCGTACTCTTAGAGTCCTTTAAGCCCCTTGGGGAGAGCCGCGAACTGAAATTACGTTCTGATTTTGCATCTCATACCTGCTGAATGTTATGCGCTATTTCTCATCAAATGACGATCAAAATGGCGGTGTAAGCAAGGAAGCATCCGTTGCGTTGCTTTGTGTGTATGTCGCACGTCAAAACGTCAAAGAACTTGAAGATTTGTATTATTAATCAGCATCATCAAAAAAATACTAACGCAGTAGCTGCACGTGCATGCTTTCAACCACGACAAGTACAAAGACACCTTGGTAGTGGTCTTTCCGGCCTTAGTGAAGCGGCAGAGGGGAAAACGCGGCTACTCAACTTGTTGTACTGTAAGAGGTGAGGAATTTAATTTAGTTATTTTCACTGTTACTTGTATTACTATTCCTTTCGTGTAGTTTCTCAATAAAATCTCGCTAGTGGCTACTTTTGATTCTTGTCATTTGGGGAGGTTTGAAACTCCTAAAATAGGTTAGGTGCACCTGCCGAAACCTTATCATCTTGATTTTCAGATACTGGTATATTTTGTAATGTCGGCCTTTCGACCTTCGAACCGTGGAAGCAGCATGAAAAGTGAAGGTCACGACCGTTCTTTCAATTTGAGAAACCTTGTGAGTAAAACACCCCTGCCCCTCTGGAGTTTTTTGATATGGTTAAACTTACGATATTTTTCTTTGTTCAGCATGAAATGACCCTGAAAGAGCTGATTGTTGTGATGCATCACAATGAAAAGCTGCTCAAGCAAGCAAAGAGGAAATATGTGCGCCAGAATATCATTCTCCACGAGCTTGTCGTTGGTTTGCTTCGCCTGGCATCTGAGCCCGGCCAGGACAGCAATGGCCTGGACCGTGATGGCCTGGACGGCGATGGCCTGGCCTAAGAGCCAGGCAAAACAGGCATTGAGACAGTTGTCAGATGGATATTAGCTTTCGAGAACTGTGTCAATACACGAAGACTGAAGAAGCAACCCAGGTTACAGCGGAAGAATGTATACAATTATCATCTAGTGGCTCACTATAAACCTGTATGGCTGTATCGGGTTTGGGAAATGAACTCTGGAACATTAACACATAAACAGATTCGCTAACTGGCAGAGGGGCAAAAAGAGAAAGTCAAGAGACTCCCTTCACCCCTCTTTCTATTCCATCAGTTCTTCATGTGTCAATGTTTCTGTTTTCATTTTCTCAACTTGATAAAGGCCACAAGGATGAAAGTAAAATTTGCTTTAGCTGTTCTCTGGCTTTGACAAAGATATAATTGGCATCATTATTATCTGCAATTTGATTAATTTCTAGTCAGGCTGTTTTTGGCCTTGAAGGAGGTTTCAGGAGAAGAAAAGAAGGTTACATTTTCTGGCTCAAGCTGTGATATTTCCGTGATTAAAATATTATATTAAATTCTTAGAGTATCAAGGTGGCACATAGTTAAAATTTATTTTTGCTCTTCATTGTCAGCTAGTTGTGAAATTGTTAAATGAATTTGCTGCAGCTTCAGTGCCTTGACATGAAATTAACTACTTGTGGTGTTATGATTCAATTAATTCATTGTCAATAAGATAAAGACTGTTGCAATATCTTTCATGAGAAAGCTAAAGCATGAATAAATTACACTTTGAGACCTGTCTTGTGCAATAGCGTATAAATTTTAACTTAAGTTTTATATTGTATGTATTATATTATTGTGTGGTTGTGTTACAATGTAATTGTGTCCTCCATTTTTTTTGTAATTAAGATGTGCTAAAGGGTGATGAAATGAAATAGCAGGATTGCTTTTGCTTCAGCTGTATGTTGACTCTGACACAGTGCGCCTATCATTCTGTTTTATTAATTACTTGTGGTGCTACAGTTTCATTTTTAGTGTATAATGAGCATAATAGTAATTTCACGCGAATGGTTGCACAACCGCATCTAACCTGTGTTTCGTATTTCCGCTGTTAGTTTATGCAAAAGATGAAAGTATTGATATCATGAACATTGATATAGAAAATTGTATGCCTGCCACAATAAAATTGTGGTGTCCCAATTCAATTAATGCATCAGGCTGCAGCTGAACGTTGTTTTCTTGCCAGGCTTATCTTACCCAACAGAACCTATTGCCCTTGAATTTTTATGTCCTCACCTGGTGAGCTTCTTTGAATTGATCATACATTTGTTTTCCATTGGCTACAAGCTCAAGAAATCTGTTTTGTCACTGTCTCACTAATTGGCCCTGTTCCTGCCTGCACATGATATCGATGAAGCAGTGTAATGTCAATTGGTTGACAATAAAATGAGATGAAAGACAAATTATTGGCATAGTTCATTTATAGAATTAACATCCCGCTATAACAAGGATTCATCACAAAGTAAAACAGATTTAACTCACAACCTGCACAATAAGTACAAAACTCAAAATAGGATACCACACAAGCACTTGCTGAAATTGTGGTAGCCACAAAAAATTATCACATCACATTGAGCATTTGAAGTTACACTATTTTCGTGTACCCATGAAATATTACTTCCACATAAGAACTATCGACGTAACAAAATTATAATAACTACAATACTGAGAATGAGAGGTAGGAACTTCACCCTGGCACAATCAACTACGAAGGTATCATTCAAACATATTGCTGGACACATGTGAGCAGCTTACTCAATAATAAAAATCAGTTCCACAAAACAAATTTATATACAATACAGAGATCAACAAGTAGGAACTTTACCATGACAAAAAAAAGTCATAACTCAAAATCTAAGTAACCTTTTTCTTCACACATTTTGAATAAATTTTTTTGCCTTTAGCAGTAACAGTGCCGCCTCTTTTTTTCTTGCCCACATTGGCAGCAAGGTGGTGCCCTACCACACTTTTACTGCCGTATTGAGGTCCATCATTTTCCTCCATTTTTGCTTTCTCCCGCAGAAAGGAAGAGTACTGCTTAAGCCTCTTTCCAAGATAAACAGAGAGCATTTTGTAGCAGATTTCATGACAATTACTTATATCACAATCCTCCCAGACATACATGAGGTTTCGAACTAGATAGTCTTTTACTTTGGCATGCTCAAAGTTCATAGTATGCCGTCTGTTTAATCTAAAGGCAACTTCGGCTGTAAGTATAGCTTGAAAGACTGTGTCAGATACATAAATCTGAAGAAGCCTCCTGTTTACTTTCTTTTTATCCTGCCCTTCTTTCATACTCTCTTCTGCTTCTACATCTGTTCTCAAGACAGAGTACTCCTCCATTAAACCCTCACCCTCTTCTGCTTCTATATCTGTTCTCAAGACAGAGTACTCCTTCATAATGCTGACTTCAGCCATTGGATGCACCTCCGCCCCGCCAGGATAGCTTCTCCACTTGACTGACTGCAGGCAAGTGTTGCAAACCTTCCTGTTTTCTTTCACCGCTCGCACAAACTGCCAGCAATATCGTAGACTACTTGCCTCTCCAAGCGGCCGAGTTTTCTGTAATCTTGATGTGTTGGTTTCACAAATGGGTACTTATCCCATTCTTCCACAATGGCACTGTCATTAGCAGCTTCTCTCCGTGCTGCCATTTTACGAGCTTCCTCAAGGAAGTCATATTGCTCAATTTCCTCACACTCGTCATAATCATAGCTGGCTCCTCGCACAGCTTCAGAAAATTGAGACAATGTTATTACTTTCAAATTTTGTAAAAAGGTTGATGCATCAGGCAAAGCTTGTAGCAACCGAACCAGAGAAAATATATTCTCGATGCAGTCAGAGGAGAAGCGGCCCAACATTAGAAACTGGTACATTCTCTTGTTGAGAAAATAATCAATAAGCCCAAGCAGAGAGGCACATAGGATCTTAAAGCCTCTTTGAACAGGCTTCCACTCTCCAGTATCCCCCACCTCCATGTTGTTGAACATGAAGCTTACCTTCCTAATCAGGTTGATTGCTTTTTCATAAGCTTTAGGTTTAGACTTTGTGACTGCAAGGCCAATATGCCTGCAAGTTACAAGGTCAAAGAAGGCATTTAATGTTTCAATGAACCAGGCAGTTGTTAAGTAACTTCTGTTTGTGGTTTCTTCACTCATTACTTTCAGGATGGTGGAACTTCTTTGGCAGATTACTGCCTTAGCAGTCCCAACATTCATTTTCGAAAAATGTTTCTCACAATGAAGGTTGTCAGGGCGCAATCTGTATGCCACCTTCAGTTCAGCACTCTTCTCAAATGTAATCGCATCATCAAGGTGGCTATAATGGACAAAAGGAGATGCAAGGCCTGCTTCCTGCACAAGACTTTCAGGTAATTTTAAGAACTTGTTTACTTCTAGCATGCGCTTAGCATTCTTGAACAGATGTACAATGTCGGGGAGAATGAAGATCTGATCCTTTGGCCTTGTTGGGTTGGGCACTGTATGCACCAACTTGGCATATTTAGAACCAGTTAGTTTGAAGTGGTTCCAGAAAGCTTGGTTGTCAGGGCCCATATCAGTTGTGATGCCACACACACGGACCCCAGCTTCCTCAGCAGCCTGGGCCACATTGTTGAGAAGTTCACAATAAGCTTCACCCGTTGTATTTTGCCATTCTTGGGGGTTCTTCTTATTGGTGAACTCCACGGCAACACTCATCTTCCATCTCCTAGAGATACCAGCAAGTATCACCAAGAGTGCTTTGGTGGCAGTTCCAGAGTGGCCTTTCAACGTGCACTTGCCAATATATCTATCAAGGACATAGTCATGCTTTGAGAAATTCTTCAGCTGCATTTCATCCATGACAATTTGGCAGTCTTTCTCAGTGTCCTTCAGATCTTTGGAAAATATACGGATAAGGTCCAACATATTATGCAGTAGACCAGGTTTGAATTCAATGAATTGCACTCTCTGCTGAAGAATCCGTACTGAGGGCAAAATGTGAAACTCCTTAGCAATGCTGTCGTAACCTTTTGTCCCACATTTCATTTTTAGTACAAGGCCCTTTTTTATTTCGGCAGATGTCCATTCAATGCCTCTGTTTGAATGTCGAAATAACCTTTTCATTTGATTAGGTGTAATGTATGGAGAGTGTGTGTGCCTGTTATACTCAGCTTTTAGTCTGGAATGCCTCATTGCAAGAGCCACATATTTACGTTCCATCTGCCCTTTTACTTGAACTTGTTCCTGAATCTTTCCTTCCAATATCACTTCAAAAGAATCCATTCTCTCCTGCTGTTCTTCCAAAAGGAGGTAGGTGCGCTCTATCTCCTTCTGTTGTTCCAAAACAAAGTCAATGGCACTCTCAACAGTCACATCTGTTCTGCATAAAAATTCATGAATCTGGAACAAATAGGAAACAAAACAGAATATAAAATACCGGGTCGCAAATGAAAGTGAAGCAGTGTTTGAGAGGACAAAGCATACAGAGATGGTGGGTCTGATAGCAGGTTGTGATGGCTGTGGTGAAGCTGGAGGAGGCGAATCAATTCCTGGAATGAAGCGGCCCGTCACTTCATCCAAGTAAGGCCCTTCCGGTAACTCCACAGCAACCTGAAACAACAAAGCAGCATAAGTAGCTCAAGTTCCTGACGAATTTTATGGTTTCAGTCTCCAACCCTTCAACAAGGGTGAATATCAAATCTTACCTGCATGGGTTCGACATTTGCTGTCACTTCATCCACGACAGGCACCTCTGGCATCTGCACAGCAATCTGAAAGCATGAACCGATAAGACAGTAATGTTTGTGGCGCTGTCTTCTATGACGCCAGTCTCCAGCCTCAAATGAGGGTCAATGAGAATTCTAACCTGCATTGGTTCAGCATTAGACAGGCTGAGCAGAGCATGTGCTGAGTCCAATTCCTTCTGTTGGATGGTCCTGATTATTTGACTGGGCTTCTGCAATGATTAACGTACCAGTTGATTCTAATCTTATCATATGTATCATTCTAGAACCATGGAAACTTACTAATACGCAAGGGCGTTTTGGTGTTTCTTGCACATTAGTCAAATCAGTGAAAGGGACCTTTTTAGTGACAGATATGAGCTTGGGTGAATTATTGCCAGATTGACGATGTGCGAACAATTTGGGGACTGCATTACATTTTAATTTTTTCGACCCGTCGGCTCGAGGCCTCTCAAACTGCTGCAGGTCAAAGTGGTCCTAAACCAAGCAAAAGAAGGTATTAATCACACGAATATTATACACTTTCAAATGATGAACGAGGTCTCGCGATGGATTCGTACCTCACAAAACGCCGTACTAGAGCCGACTTTAAAGTTGTCTGGTAAATGTGCTAACCATATCGAAGCCAGGTTTTCATTTTGAGGAAAGCGCCTAAACATTTTCCCTCCCCCGACTTTCGATGCACAATTGGGTGCAGAGCACCCTTTGTAACCAGACCTCATAGTACCGTAGTAGCATCCATTTCATTCACTCATTCAACAAATTCTGAATTCATACAAACACAACACACCCAAACAAACACCTTACGGCAGCGGCTTCTCGTTGGCTTCTCGTCGTGGGGGGGCAGGAAGCGGAAACGAACGGCGGCCATTTTGATCGTCAGTATGAGCACCGAATCGGTCAGAAGTCAATAACGCAGTTCGCGGCTCTCCCCAAGGGGCTTAAAGGACTCTACGTACTCTCAGTATCGCCAACTAGTTTCTCATACCACCCTTGTAGTCTCGCGTCATCCCACTTTTCACAACAGCAATCTGTCTAACTTTGGTCAGGCAGCCATCCACCAATGAAGACATTTTCTTTTAATTGAAACAGTTTTTATTTTTTTAAAACAATTTCAATTATTTTATACTTATTTCATTTAATCCAATTAATTTCTGATAATTAAATAATAATCTGAGCCCATGAGAAACCAAGGGCACACATGATATAAAATGGACTGATTTTATATCAAGTGTGCCCATTATTTGTGTAAATATATAGATATGTTAATAATGTTGTTTTTGTTTTCGATCAAGTGTGCCAATGTTCAGTCAAAACCATAGAAACTAATTGAAATTGGTTTGTATAGTTTTAGATCAAGTGTGCTAATAAGTAACGAGCCCAGCCCTCAAATTCTTGTCTTAATTAGTCATTTGCATAAAATCATACCCAAAACAACAGCCGACAGCCCCTGTTAGTGAAAGGAATTCAACGTATTGAGATGTTGCAGACACTTAGAAAATTTAGTGCGGGGTACCTTTTAAGTTAGAGCGGTGAGGTAAAATTTGTTTTAATCCTTACAACCTATTCTAAAAAGTGACAGAAGCTTTTCTGTGTATGGCTCACCAAACAAAAGTAACAAAGTCTAAATTTTCAAGTTTCAAAAAACATGAATTTTTTTTGGGAAAATTTTCTTACATAAGCGTAGTCAGTTGCTAAAATAAATGAGATATTTAAAAAAAGCTTCCGTCACTTTTTTCAGTTATTTTTCCTGATAATTTAAAGCTTTGTCCCATTGCTGTACCTCTAAAGAGGTAAAGCGCTGTCCAACGGCGACATTCCCTCCTCCCGCATTGCCCACGTGCCCCCCCCCCCCCCCCCATCTCCACCTCCAGTGCAACGGGCACGACGGGACCCAGGTGGTGCGGCACGGCGCGCTCAAAGACGCTATGACAAAGGACACGCCAGTTTGTTTATTTACCATACGCAACCACTGAAATAAGAGCATACTACTGCCATAACTACTCCATAAGACTGTACCAGACGTATCATCTGCTTCCATGAACGTTCCTTGAATGGAGATTTTTTTATCATAAGAGTACCTGTTATGCCATGGATGCTGCCCCTTAGAAGGAAGTTGAGTGTATAAAAGGAGCGACCACTGTTGTAATAGATTATCGCAACTCGATAGATTTCCCGAGATTTATGAAAGATATTCAAGACCAGAAAATAGGTTAAGAAAGCGGGTTCTTTAAGATAAGGTGGTATGATGTCATTTGGGATTTTGCACGTGTGCTCTATAATAAAGTAAGGTTTCTCCCCGTATTTGCATTCGTAACGATGATGAGGTTTAGCCTTCCACCAAATCCGATGACATAAGTACTGAACTTTGTGCAAGAGTATTACCGAGTTTTACTCAACTCCAGTGTATATTGGCAAAAAGAAAGAGATGCCACTATTAGCATAGTTCAGAATTCTTTTCCCTCTCCCTCGTCTAGTCAGTTACACTGGTAGAAAAAAGTACGGAACATGTCTGGTCAACAATTTGCCTGGACCGTCCGTACTTGCCAAGTACGGTACGTTCTGTACTTTTTTTCCGTACCCGTTTACATAAGCTTATATAGAACAGGTACGGACGTTCCGTTCTTTCGTCAGAAATTTTAACAGTGTATGTGGCTTTGATTGTCTCAACGTTTCTACTGCCATAGAAAGAAAATCACTTCTTGCCTCAGTTAAATGTCCAGACATTTATGGCCCGCCCTTCTAATAAAAAAATAGGGGGAGGGCATGCGCATTTGCCTTTGTGTCTGTGTGTTGTTGATGTTGTTGCCGCCTGTGTACAAGGAAGGAGTTGAGCTAGAGTTCCCAAATTTGGGTACATCAGGAGTGCCCTCCGAACAGACAATCCAGTGCAGCAAATCCTGTCCGGACCGGAGAAGAGCTGCAGCAGGTGGATCATATGGTGTAACGGAGACTGGGGCACCATGACCACTTTTTTAAAACAATCTCTCCCCCCACCCCTCCCTATGGTTCGAATTGTTGATTTTTCAGCGTCAGGTTAGCTTTTGGAACTCTGAGTACCCCTTCCACCCATTGGAATTTGTCTCCAGAAAAAAGCTGGCTCTCAGAGTATTTGGGGGGGGGGGGGGCAGAATTTTATTGCAGATTTCGGAAGGTCTCGGGAAGACCATTTCAGCGAGGGGTTGGAAGGGGGCTCTATGAGCCCGCCCTATGCACACTAAATAACTATGTACTTCTTTGAGCGCAAGATTTGCACAAAATTGCAATTTTATGCAAATGACAAATTTGTGCGTAAGCACGAAGGTGTGCGTTGTGGCGACTAAAACTTGTGCATATTGAAACGCATGCACAACTTTGTGCAAAGGCTATGCACAAAAAAGTACAAAGAGTTAGGTTAGGTTATGGGTCTAAGAAAGGCCCCACAATTTTGCGGGCGAAATATGCACGGTTCAGATTTTATGGGCAATTTTCGTTTTCTCTGACAACTTTTTACACAATTGGTCATGAATTAAAAGATCGATATTCTGAGGCTTCTATTGACATGGCATGTTAAATTAGGTAAAATGATGCGAGGAACACGAATCCTGTCCCCGGTTTTAGATCGGACTAATACAAAAAATCTTATAGATGTTTCGCCGTTTTTTCGTTGTTCCTTAGTAGTCTTGGGGTTCCTTGGTTCGCAATCGATTTATGCCAATCTGAGGCGTGTATTTTATAGATGAAGGACCAATCTCCGCCGATCTGGAGCCTCTAATATTCATCAAAAGACGCGAAAAATTCCGCAGAAACCAAAGATGATCACTATTTTGGGGGCTGTGCAACGGTTTTCTGTAGTTTTAACTAAACAGAGACTCGCCATAACCTTAAATGACTCACTTCAATGTCATCAAACACACGTGTACAGGCTTGACTAGTTAAACACGGGAATGTTGACGTCTTCTGTTCCATAAAACATTGCTTCCATCAAGGTTTTGACCGCTGTTAACGTTTCAAAAGCAAATGTGGCAAATATATTGAAGCGGCACATTTAGGCGTCCCCGAGCGCAACATCACGGGTGAGTGGCAACACTAGCTTGATGCCCGGCCAGCATTGTTGCGAGGCTAGTAGCGCCAGCTCCACCTCCGGTAGGAATGTGCAAGCAATGCCGGACTAACAGACATAGTTTGTGATGGTTTTCAGTTTCTGCTGTCATTCCCACAAATTTTCTCTTTTACCAATGTGAGGAAAAGGTGCGGAACGAAGCGGACTTCGGGAAAAGTGTTATGGGGCAAACGTCGTATTGTTGGCCTCCCGACAAATTCTACTTTGTTCTGCTCTTTTCTTTGCATTAATAGAAGGGAAAATATTTGGGAGTGACAACAGAAACTGAAAACCTCTACAAACTACGTCTATTCGTCTGGCATTGCTTGCACATTCCTACCGGAAATGGCGCTGGCACTGCTAGCCTCGATACAATGCTGGCCGGCCATCAAGCTAGCGTTGCCACTCGCCCGTGCTGTAGTGCTCGGGGACGCCTTAATGAGCCGCTTGAATATATTTGCCAAATTTGCTTTTGAAACGTTAACAGCGGTCGAAACCTTCACGGAAGAAATCTTCTAGAAAACAGAAGACGTCAAATTTACCTTGTTAAACGAATCAATCCTGCAAACGCGTGTTTGATGGCATTGATGTGAGTCATTTAAGGTTATGGCAAGTCACTATTTACTTAAATATACAGGAAACCGTTACACAGCCCCCAGAATAGTGATCATCTTTGGTTTCTGCGGAATTTGTCGCGTCTTTTGTCGTACTTTAAAGGCTCCAGATCGGCGGAGCCCCTAAAGTATACAATTACCAGACTGTGAGTCGCACTAAGAATATTGTAAAGAGGCTATGAAAAATACTGACAAATAGCACAAGTGGTGAACGGAATTCTCTGTAACTTTTTGGTACACTCCACTTTGAGCGTTTAAAGCGGAAGAAAGGGTCATCGGGAAAGAGAAGATGGTTAGGCCGGGGGACGGTCACATCAGGTTTGCCCGTATCGCACGATTCACCAACGCTAGCATGGTCAGGGTGACAATGACCTCTCGGCTGAATTGCAATGATAGTGACAAACTTGTTCCGAGACCAGGGTAGACCACAGTGCATCACCGCCTGAGAGCAGCGGACCGACATGGATAGCATCTTCACTTTCCTCATCATGTTGGCACTGGCGATGGGCGCGGCAACGACTGACCCACCTGAAAAGAAGGGTAAGTAAACTCCTGTTAGAAAGTTTTTTAACGGATCCCTGGACCGGAAGTCAAAGAACAAAAGTAAGATCAAAAAACATCCTCTGCGCATGCGCAGACCCTGACTCGGAGTACAGGACCTCAGTAGGACGACATCCGAATATTGTGCCAAGAAGTGGCATATCCAAAATTATGCGGCCAAGTCCCACAAACTATTAAATGTCCATAAGAAAGGTCAAAGGGCATAGCCCATATCCGAGACACTAACTTTTTTGACAATATATCACACGCACGAGCCTCTGCCGAGCATTGTTTCCCACCTCAGTTAGATCCTAATAAACATGACTCCGAAGTCCATTTCCACGTCAAGATTTCAGAAACAGAACGGGGTTCATAAGGGGTGATTTTATACTTTTTTTTAACTTTTATGGTTGTTTGGAGGTCTAGATCTATTAGACCTGCATTATTCGTCAGTCAAGATTTTTAACTGCATCTGCATTATTCTTTTCTGAAAATTTGACATTAATATCTATCAGAAGTATTAATTTGTTTAGTTTGCGCTGCGAACACGTTCGTATTTCTCCCTCAAAAAGATTGATATTGGGTGGATCCCCTCGACTCCATGTGTGTGCAGCTCAGTGCCCGGCCTTCCAGGCCCGCACTGTGCACGTGACGTGCCATCTGGACGGCGCTCCCGCTAACTGCACGGAGCGGCCGTCCGCCCCCAGCACCGAGGCTCACTTCAGCTGCAAGCCGCTGCACGAGTTCCTCTTCGGCTACCTGCCCGCCAGCGGCTACTTGTCCCGCTGTGGCGATGACGGCAACTGGTCGGTGCGTCCGTTCACTTGCGTCCCCAGTGAGTATCGCAAACCGCAGCGTGGGGTACTCGTCTCCGCTAAGAGAGGAAGGTAGAAGACCCAATCAGGCCGAAGAAGGCTACCTATATACGCATGCTAAAAAGCTCGCCTTCCACCAACTAGCGTCTCTCAACGGCCCTAAACGAGCCCTTCCTCTGTGCCTTGCTGGAATGTGTTACCCTGCAAACCTTACTGTATACTTAGCACGCACTTACAAATGCATGCTTGGCAGGCGCCAAGGACACAGTTGTAAGTGAGTACTTGCCAAGCGTACATTTGTGAGTGCGTGCTTGGCTAAGCATGCATATATTAGTGCGTGCTTGGCCAAGCATGCGTTTGTAAGTGTGTACTTGCAAGCATGCATTTCTAACAGCGTGCTAAGTAGAAAGTTCACACCAAATTACTAGGTAGGTTTTTGTGCATATGTAACGCACGAAATGAAACATGCACTACGTTGCGCAGAAAATTGTGCGCAATAACGCACGATTTTCTGCATATCCGCGCATTTAATCGTGCATTGTCACGTACAAAATCGTGCGTTACAAAGTACATATTGAATTTCGTGCGCGGGCGCTCATGAAAACCTGCACAGTAATTTAGTGTGTTAGGTATGCCGTGCAGAAACTATGCAAGACAAAAATGCGCATGCTGACAGTGTGGCAGTAGCAGAGGTTAGGTGGCTTCAGTGATGCTTGCTAACTCCGACAAATTTCCTTCGATTTCAGAGTGCGGCCGGCCGACGGGCAAGGCGACGGCCCTGGTGCGGGGCAACGCGACGCTGGTGGCGGCCGTGGACTACCCATGGCACGTCGTCGTGTACGATGTGACGGACAAGGACGAGCAGAAGTGTGGCGGCACTCTAGTCACAGTCAAATATTTTGTGTCTGGTGAGCTCTTACGACAACCTTCACTGAGAAAACCTTACAAACTATTTCGGGCCTTACAAAGCAAAGTAGTTTGTATTACAAAGTATTTTGAGCATACATAAGCTTACCGTGAAACGGGGTAATTTCGGGCACTTTTGAGAGGTATGTTTAAAATTGTGAAGGTCGTGGTGTTGCCATGGACCTGAGGGTTAAAATTTATCATCCGCCCACCTTTAGCTTCAATTTGACGCCAATTCCAGATATTTACGCTTTACCGTTTTTACAGTGGAGGGCCCAAAGCAGTGCCCGATAGGCCTGTGCGATTGTTAAAAAAAACCGAAATCGACGATTTTGTTTTTCATCGAGATGCTGTTCGATATCGATTGCAGGTATCGACAATCGAAAGCCATGACGATTAATCGACAATCGTCGAAGTAAACGATTATCAATTAATCGATAATCGGTTTCTTTGTCGATTAATCGATAATCGTTTTCTTTGTCGATTATCGATTAATTGATAATCGTTTTCTTTGTCGATTATCGATTAATCGATAATCGTTTTCTTTGTCAATTGTCGAATAATCTTTTATGGAAACGATTATCGAATAGCAAATCGATAACCTTTTATTGAAAAAAAAAACTAATATTGAAAATTAATACTTTTAATCGATTGTTATCCATCCAAAATTTTTTTATACTCAAAAATAGTAAAAGGAAACAAAGAAAAAAACGGTCACAATGAAGACTAGGTTTATTACAAATGAACAAACATATAAACATACCAGAATACAATTATTAAGACTGAGGAGGCTGGCTGACAGTGACTAGACTAACTAAGCAGGCTTTTTAATAAACTCACTATTGGAGGACAAAAAAATTAAAGCCTCGGCATTGTCATCCCCGAGACAGCAGCGGGTGTCAGTAATCACATTGCCGCCTGTGCTAAAGAGCCGCTCGGAAGTCGTGCTTGTGGCTGGAATACAAAGATACTTCTTCGCGAGCCGGGCCAATCTGGGATACGCATCCAGCCTTTCTTTCCACCACAACCTGATGTCCTGGTCCATGTCCACGGCAGGGACGCTGTCATAGCGTGCAAGCTCTTGATCGAAGAGGGCTTCAGCAGTGGGCGGGGCGTCACTGGGCTGCAATGGGTTGCCGTTGCCCGATGGGCCGGTCTTCTTTTTTTTTGCGAACAGTCCAGATAATGAAGGCTGCTTGGTCAATGTCTCCGATGCAGCAGTGTTGTCCAAGCTATCATTTCCTAAAGTAAATTGCAAGAAATAAGAGCGTTTAAGTTTTAACTCATAAAAAATAATGTAACACGTTACGTTCCCTTTTTGAAAGAATTTCAAAAACATTAAAATTAAATGCTTACCCTCGCGTTGGAGTGTCGCTTTAAATTCTTCCTTTAGTTGTTCTCTTGCATGCTCCCTCTCTGCAGCGGTTAACTCCTCTTTATAGCGAGGGTCAAGGTATGAGACTTTAACAAGCAGTTTGTTGCACTGCACCGCGCACCGGTAGTCAATCTGAAACTGTGCAGCCATCTGCGGAGTCATGTCATCCAGTTCTTCATTTGTAGGTGCTGGTCCTGGAGAGTACCTCTTTTTGAGCTTTCTTATGATATACTCCCGCAATACAGCGGGTTTGAAGTCATCCTTGTCCAGATCCAGTGAAATGTCCTGCATAAAATCACATTATTTTAAATCGCGTAGTTCTTCCAAAATAAATTAAAGGAAATAGTATCGATGTAGACAGCACCGCGCTTACCTCGTCGTCATCTAAATCCTGCTCCTCCTCGTCGTCATCGAAACCAGCTTCCAAGAGATGGAGTACTGGCAGCACGGCGCTGGCAGTGACATACTTATCCGACGATAGATTCGTACAAATTTGTTCAATTGGCTTCAACGTACGAACCAGTGCACGCAAAACGTACATATCGGCAGGTCCTGGAAAGAGGAATATAAACGGTTATGGGATGAATAAAATTTAACACTAAAAAATGCGGCGCCACAACTGAAGTGTTGCGTCGCTTTTTTTTTTTTAAGGTAAAAAGTTTGTTATTACCTGGGACAGTCCGCATGTGCTTGCCCCTCTCGTAGGCTGCAGCAAACTGTCTGATTAAGTCGTAGCTTTCGACCACTTGCTCAATCAGCTTCAGCTCCGACCACCACCGGGTAGGCGAGACTGAGGGTAGGACTTTTGCCGCCCCGCCGTGGTGCTTCTTCACCCAACCCTCGTAGGCATTCCATACTTTTGATGTGGACATCCACGCCAACAAGGTCTTTGCCGCCTTCAGAGGACCCTTGATGTGATCGCTGCCAAACAGGTCACCGACCCCATTTTGGATGGTATGGCCTATGCACCTCATATGTGGGACATCCATCAGCTCAGCAGCCAGGCGCATTTCAGCTGCGTTGTCTGTTGTCAAAGCAGAGCATTTCTCTACTTCTGCGTCCCAGCTCTGAAGGGCATCGTCAAAGAAATTCTTCAGATTAAGCCCTGTGTGGCTTTCATGGGTTGCCCGGCAAGACAGCGTGACTGCATACAGGTTGTCAAAATCTTTATCAAAAAAGTGAGCTGTCATTGATGTAAAGGGAACGCCAGCATCAGACGTCCAATTGTCTGACGTTAGGGCATAGTCACCAGCGTCCTTCAGCAGTTTTTTCAACTCTGATTTAACCTAAAAGAGAGTTAAAGTAATTGTAAATATCTATTGGCTTAAATAAAAAGGGGCGCAAACGCAGCACTACCGTTACCTGTTCCACCAGCCGCGGTATGTACTTGTCGGTGAGAGTCCTGCGGGAAAGCAGCTTGTAACCTGGTTTGAATGCACAAAGCATCTCTTTAAAGCCTTGTTTCTCGACAGTGTTGAGGGGCCGGTTGCAGGTAGCTACGTAGTATGACACGGCATAGTGCAGCCTGTCCGTAGTCTTTGTATCACAATTAGTGAAAGAATCCATTAATCCCTGCTGTGGGGTAACAGAACGAGCCCTGCAACGACAAAAAACGCGTTAAAAAGCTGCGCAATCGCGTCATACAACGCCTCGTATTATTGTGTGTGTCTTATTGACATAGAGTATCGACGCGTCCGTTCTTTTGTCTTAGTTTAAAAGCGCCGTTACGCGCGCGTATGATTTATTCCGCCAAGACGAGTGAATTTGACGTAGAGCAATGAGCAACCGCCGCAAAACACGCCAAGAACTAAAGCGTATTACCAGGCACGAAACAAAAAACAAAACAAAAAAAACCACCGCCGCACAGTGGGTCGGAAGACCGTTTAGGAGGCCAAAATTCTTGCCGCGTTTTGAGCTCCAGAGTCGCTAAATGGGACTCGAATCGAACGTGTGACCCCACCAATGGATTCCTCGTCCGGAGAACAATCCATTGGTGGGGTCACACGTTCGATTCGAGTCTCATTTAGCGACTCTGGAGCTCAAAAACGCGTCTAGAATTTTGGCCGCCTGGACGGTCTTCTGGCCCACTGTGCGCCGTCGATACTCCATGCTCAAGATTGTTTCTGTTATAGTCCTCGTAAACATAACCATCACTAAATAATAAAATACGCAGTACCTTTTTGGCGCAGAGGGGCAAGGTGAAGGTGAGGCCGGAGGCGAGAACGCGCCGGCGCTGTCAGCACTGGCAGCGCCGCTGCTGCTGGACACAGCAACCCTTGGTGGTGTTGGACTGGGAGTCGGTGAGGCGGACGGAGACCTAACCTCTACGTCCCTCAGTAGATTCGGTTCGTCCACAGACTCGTCGTTGCAGTCGTCTTGCTCACGGCTGTCTTTGGCAGACATCATCTTCATATACTGGGCGATGTGCTTGGTCTTCAGATGAGATGACATATTTGTGGTGTTGCCCGACTGATTGGACAGCGATGAACCGCAATATTTACACTTCGCCCTTTGACCGTCCGTTCGGTCAAAATGGTCCCAGATTGCTGATCTTTTCTTTTTCTTGTACATCTTGTCAATCAAATCACTAACACAACCACAACACACACTCAAACAGAAAACAACACCTGCAGATCGTCGATCGTCGGGCGTTCGCTCACTAAGCGCTGAGCTGCTGCTGTCCGGGCGTGCGTGTCTGTGCCTGCCCGCGTGCAGCTCTCAATAAAAACAAACAACAAACCGTGCCGTGTCGAACTGAGGCCGTGCCGCGACAACCAACCCCCAACCCCCCGCCCGCCTGCCCCCTGCCCCGCCCGCCGGCCCGGCGGTGCCCGGCGCGCCCGGCCCGGCTCGGCTCGGCGCTCGGCCGCCGGGCCGGGCCGGGCCGGGCCCTGGCCCTCTGGCCCTACCCAATGGGCATGGGCGGCGCGGGCGGGCCGCGGCAACGGCAACATGGGTCATGGGTCGGCCTAACTCCGCTCCGGCGTCGCAAAAAATCGCCAATCGATAAAAAAAAAAATCGATTAAACTTAAATAATCGACAATCGTTCAATAATCAAGTGTGTTAATGAATCGATAATTGAAACAATCGAGAGTCGAATAAAATCGGTAATCGAAAACAAATCGGTAATCGAAAGTAAATCGGTAATCGAACAAAATCGATAATCGAGTTTGCCACATCGATTATCGATACAGATAATCGAAATCGACACTCCAAATTAATCGACGATTACTAAAATAATCGAAATAAATTTCGATTAATCGAATAATCGCACAGGCCTAGTGCCCGAAATTACCCCGTGTTTTGGGGTAATTTCGGGCACCCCAGGAAAAAATGACTTGTCGTTCTGATTTTGGTCTCAAAATCAATAATTGTCTCTCTCTTTTGAGCTTATGTGAAAAAATGTGAAATTCCTAAGGATGTAGATGTGGAGGGATGGTAGGGGTGGTCATTTATACATAATTTGGTGTCATGATTGGAACAAATAGTTTGATGTTTGGGAGAGTGGGGTGGAGCTATTTAGGACGCTCCTTGTTGAACGTCTAACATTGAACCTTTATCCTTTTTTGTTTTTGATAATGGTACAACTCAAGCCACACTATATCACGCGAAGATGAGTCGTGGATCTTCCTCTTGAAACTGACGTACATGGAGGGCAAGTCTTATGCACAATTGGGAAGATACAGGGGCTTTCTGGAAAACTCTGCATTCCGTAGCAACCCGGCAAGCCATGCGGCCGTTCTCAAAGTCAAAGTCCCGGTAAACATGATAAAATTTTAGTCACGAACCAATAATTGACACTAAGATAGGATGTGTACATACTACACATAAGAAGTACAGATGTAGCCTCAGCCCATTTTTATAATAGTCAAAGTTCCACAAAGCGACTGCTGCGGCAGTTGAGTATTATCTGTGTTAATGGATTATCTGAATCTTTCAGAAGAGCTCTGAAGAGCTGGAAGAAGCTTACACCACTCCAGCCCTGCGAAATTGAAAGTGTTCAGAACAACCCTGCTTGCCCTTGCATGCCATTTCAGTGCCCGAAATTACCCCTAAAAGTAACAATTTTTTAGTTTTGAGCCTCTATTTACCATACTATTTGCCGCAGGTGATTGAAAATTTGACACAGCATGCTCAAAACATGTCCAGATCGAAAAAAAAATACCTTATGCACCGTTTGTGAACAGGTTTGGCTTGCCAGTTGAAGTTTTCACGCATACACTGAATTTAGGTAAAAAGTGTAAAATACGAAAATCACTGTATCTCGAAAAGATTGGATATGTTTGGTCTCAAGAGGAATGATCCGATGGTTTTAAGTGTGGCGAATGCGATGCGCGCAACGGGACAAGCCTCCGAGGTCGCCGCTAGACGGCAGCATCATCGCAATGCTTTCGGGCAGAGATGCCCGAAATTACCCCGGGTGCCCGAAATTACCCCGTTTCACGGTACGAAGAAAATACTTCGTAATTTACAAACTATTTCTTCGTATAACAAAGTACTTTTTTTTGTTATATGTATGCTCAAAATACTTCGTAAGGTTTTAAGAGTGTTCGTCAGTAAAAGCTGTTTATTTTGATGTTGTTTGTTAGCTGTACTTTTATCTCCTTGTGCTTTCCATGTTACGCTGAGATCTCAACCTTGATAACTTTTAAGTATGTGGTGTGTTTCCCCCGCTGACCCCTATCATGTTGCAGCGGCGCATTGCTTTTACTTCAATGGGGAAAAGCAACCGACAACTCGATATTTGGCAGGTGTGGGAAAGACCAAAAGGAACCTGGAACAAGAACAACATTCACAATTTTTTTATGTCAGTGTGTTGCGAGGAGTGTAGATTGTTTCTTAAAACGGCAAAGCGTAGACGAGATGTAAACTTTGTCTGTCCATCTAAGAATTTAGTGACAAGGTTCATGTACGCCAGACCGTTTTTTGTCGTAACAGGCTTCGTTATGCTGCGCTTGTTTTGAAAAACCACGCCTAATATATGCACCTACCTTGGCGGCCCGCGGTGGCGCTTGCCTGCCTTTGGGAGGCTAGGTTTATTTGTTAGACAACCAATTAAGAATCTGAGTGATCGGAAGGCAACACATCATTCGGTTCCTTGTTTCATACTAGGGGGCTTATATATAGTCAGAGGGTTTTTGGTCAGAATACATAACATCTTTGGGCTCACTCTACACCCAGGAGGACGTGAGACGTTATGGAAAAATGGATAAAAATGCAGGTTGCGATAGCCTACCGCGGTTCGGACCAACTGCATCTTTTTTTCGGAATAATCAAAATGTCACAGAAACTTCGTTCTAGTTCCAGCCATACCCACATATTTCAGGAATCCTGACACGATATCTCGTCGTTGGACCTCAAACAGTTCACCCGCAGGCCTTGGGACATGTGACAAAGCGCCCGACAGGACATATTTTACAGGAGACGGTCGCAAGTATTGTCCAGACGTTGTGCCAACATGTTTCTTTGTATTGTTTACTTCCAAGATGCAAAATTTAAGATTTTTATCCTTTTCTGTCTTGTTTTGGTGGCCGTTTTATGAAAACCTTGCATGAAAAGTGATGTTACCCGTCATCGCGACGATAAATTGTAAACAGTATCTGGATTCCCATGGGCCACTGCAGCTGGTTAGACTGGGGCGTAGTTCCACGCTTCATGCAAGCATAGAACTACGCTTGAAGACTTGTCGCCTTGAAGTGTATAACAACGCTTCAAGGCGATTCCCTCTTTGGATGCGAAGCGCATTAGCTCTTGTACGCTTCATAAAGGGCGGACAGACTGCACGCTTTACAAAAGGCGTAATACGCCTTGGAAATAATTCCGTCAATTTCCGAATGACGGCAGAACCATCAAAACGTATTGAACATGAATCGTCCCTCCACGTCTGTTTGAAATAAAAACTATTCTCTTCTCTACTCGCAGTTGAAGGAGATTCATTTGCCTGACGATTTCGGAGGTGCCGACTTCCACTTCGCCAATGACATTGCACTGGTGGAGTTTTCCCAGGAGGTCGAAATCACACCGCATGTGCTCCCTGTGTGTGTTGACTGGGCTCTGGATCTCCCAGACCTGTACCCCGGGGAGTTTGGAACGGTGAGTCTCTCATGTCATACGTGGAAAAGATAAAAGTCGGTGCTCATTTGCCTACGTGCCTCACCGACTTCTCACTGATATTTCTAATGTGAAAAGTTTCGTACAATTAGCTGCGATGAAAAGACTAATGTTATGCCTTCAAATTATCACATCTGTCTGTGGCAGCCATAAAAAACTATCACATTAAAATTGTATTAAGTTTCTCACGTTTAAGCCGGTTTTGGTCCAGATTATTACATTTATTTCTGATAAAGTGATATTATACGTGAATACAATACAACATTTATAGCACTTATAATGCAATAAATTTTTAATGGCGCTAATAATGCTATAAAAATAGTATTGCCTTTAAAATTAGTTCATTATCACACAAGAAATAACAGTGCTGAAGTGGTCTCGTACGGGTGGTGATAATCTGACCGTTTCTCGGTGGGACGTTTTTTAATGCCACAAAACGATGACACGTGGAACTAGACAAAGACTCTTGTTAACATCACATTTACAAAGTAATCACCGTTCTACCCATTTGCCCACTGTAAAAATTTTTAGTTGTCACTTGATGACAATACCAAGACTTATTTTCCTTACAAGGATGTCATCGAAACGATAGATGATATTTTTATCACGCCCATGCAAAAGGTATAGGAGCTTTGATGAAAATGTCATCAATTTGCAATGAAATTGTAATCATTTAAAGGTGATGAAAAGATCATCCACGCTTCTAAGATAAAGTGACAACAAATTTTTACAGTGCCGTTGGCTCAGAGGGGTTTGCCCTTGACGTAGTCCTGTGAAAGTTCAGGGTCAGTATCTTCATCCACTAAAATGGACTCTTTGATCACTGTTTGTGCTGCTCTTACAGATTGTAGGCTTTGGCAATACGCCCGAGCTGTCTCTCACTGAGTTGCACTCCGTCAGTTTGCCTGTTGAGCGAAGCTCTGTCTGCAGGAAGCAAGCACCACAGCTCTTGAATTTCTACTCCACGCAGACTGACAAGTTCTGTGTGGGATTCGTGAACAGTAAGTCAGAAACTGAATTTTTTGGTTCAGATTTTGTGCGAGACATTACCGTTCTGGGGCAGGTAAACTTATCGTATAAATTCGTTTCTGATTTCATACGAAAATGAATTTAAATGTTACACTGTAAGAAAAATGTATGGTTTTCGCCGTTAATTCATTAACAGCACTGAAAATGCAACGGTCAGATTTCTGACCCTTAAAGGGGAAACACTAAAATGTTCGACCGAACAAAGGGTCATTCACAAATGTATGCCCGTTGTAAAGGTCATACACAAATGTATGACCGTTTTGAAGGTCATGTACAATTGTATGACCGAAAAAGGGTGATACTTTTTTGTATCACCGATGAAGGTTGATATATCCCCAAGGAGGGCCAGCCGCCAGCCTCGCTAATGTCTGACCTTTTTTCGGTCATACATTCGTGTATGACCTTTCTTCGGTCATACATTTGTGTATGACCTTTTTATCGGACATACTTTTTGTTTTGCCAAAAATTGGTCCGATGTCTCACCTTTTGAATGACAGTGAGGATTTGCCGTACTTAGAGGTACGGTGTTTACCGTACCTGGTAGTACAGCGTTTGCCGTACCCATAGAAGTACGGCGGTTGCCGTACCTAGAAGTACAGGGTTCACCGTACTTGTAAGTACGCCGTTTACCGTACCTGGAAGTACTGCGATCACCTTACTTTGTACAATGCAGTTGTCAAGAGGCACCTATTTTTTCACATCAAAGTCAATTTAGACGATTTTGAAAAAAAAAAAAAAAAAAAAAAAACCCTCGTTGGAATTGAATTTAAGGCGACATCTTTTTAACAAAGTACAAACTACGGGAATCGCCGTACTTCAGGTACGGTGAACACCGTACTTCTAAAGGTACGGTAAACGGTGTACTTCTAAGTACGGCAAATCCTGTTAATAAATAAACGGCGAGTACCGTACATTTTTCTTACAGTGTATTAAGTAATACCATTAAGCCTACAAAGTCGCGGCCCCTATTGTATTGGAAGGGACTCTATTAAAGTAATGTTTATCTCTCGGCTCGGCTCAGGCTCTACTGTGGGACAAGGTGACAGTGGCGGCGGAATGGCTTTCCCCAACGAAGATCGGAAGTGGTACCTGCGAGGAGTGGTGTCAATCGGCAGCCCCAGAGAGACGACCTATTCGTTCTTCACCAACATAACGATCTTCGTGCCGTGGATGGCGAAAATCATCAAGAAGGGAGAGGTATACACATTTACGCAAACATTTGCAATTTTCTCGTGACTGCATGCACCGCTGAGTGATGCATGCGCTGGGTGATGTCCCCTCACAACTTACGAAAACCTCAGTAATCAATATGTACGGAATTTGCGAAGGTGCACTGGTACCCTGCACGAAAAACTGTGCACTGTTATTCAACGAATGTGACGTCATATTCGTTTGAATGTGAATTTTGTCACGTTCGTTTGAATACGATGTCACATTCGTTTGAACGTTACACGGCCTTTAAATTACGTTGTTGCATTCGTTTGAACGTGCGTCAACATTCAAACGAATGTGACGTCATATTCAAACGAACGTGACAAAATTCACATTCGAACGAATATGACGTCACATTCGTTGAACAACAGTGTGAATAGTACCATATAGGTGCGACAAGGATTGTAGGAGCAAAGTACAACGATGATTGTGAAAAGTTCAATCAGAATTAATAAAAGAACAACGTTACCTGGACTGGTACTGTTTCGTCACTTGGCCCCGTTTTACTTTGTACAACAATCTTTGTACTTTGTACAATAATTGGTGTACTTTGAAAATACAAGAAAAACTGACCAAAAGTTTGACAGACTTTGTTGTTCTTGTGTTGGTATTTTCTTGCAGTTTAGGACGTAGTTCTACGCTTCATTTAAACATACAACTACGCTTGAAGACTTTACGCCCTTCTTGAAGCGTACAACAACGCTTTAGGACAATTCTCCCACCCATTTAGAAAGGAGGAAAAGATCGCATGAGCTCTTGTACGTTTTAAGAAGGGCGGAAAGACTGTCCATTTCACAAAAGGCGTAATACTACGTCTTAGTTTTACCAGTGTAGCTCTGCCAATAAAGTAGCAAGCAGTCCCTTTCGTTTATCTACTTAAGCCTGTTGTTGATTTTCGAAGTCTTTCGTAAATTTACAAAAAGCTTGTAAGGAAACAATAATTCACAGCGCACCTTTGAAAATTTCCAGAGACCTTCGTAAAAGATTCCTTCGTAAATTTACTAATTCTTTTTTACAGTGCATACTCTGCAAACTGAAGTGTGTACATGGTACACTCTTATTAGAGCATGCTTCCAGGCACCAGGGGGCGGCAACGGCCTGGGGAGCGCGTGAAGCTATGCGGTCGCTCGGTGCAGGGGTTTGGGCCTTCTCCGAGATCTTCTAAACTAGGCCGTCGTTTGTCAAACGCTTGCCACAGATCGAAAGAGCATAAAATTTAGGGTAACATAGGCGTATTGCCCGAGTTGAAACTCTGAATGCAACTTGGATCAACAGAGGAAGCGTTTACATCAAGGTGAATGCCTTCATGTTTTTCCTTCATTTCTTGATTTATTGTACTTTTTGGTGTTTTCGCTATGATTTTTCAAGGAAAAATATTGCAGAATTGGGAGTGGCAATACATCTATGTTACCCTAAATTTCATGCTCTTTCGATCTATGTAGGTTCCCCCGGAGGAGGCTGTAACCGAGGAGGCTCCTTCCAAGGAGGCTGTCGCCGCCAACGCTGCTGCGGCCGAGACGGTCGCCAAAGTCGCTGCCGAAGACAACGCCCTCCCAGACACCGAGGTAGCAGCTGCTCCCATTGTTCAGCATGACGCCGAACCTGCTCCGGTCCGGCGATCTTCCCGCCGCCGGACCACTCGGATAACATTAACATGAGGCCTGTACAACCTCCTGTCCGTGCGTCCGAAAGCTTTTGCTCCTATTAGCTTCAACTATTAAACCTTAAGTTGATGGTTTGTCAGTAATTTTTGTTTTCATGTGTAGTTTATTTTGCGCAATATGTATTTACGACCATAATCTATAGTTCCTATCAAGGTTAAGTAATAATGTGCCGATCATTAGACATTCAAATTTTGGTTTCATGAACTGAATATTCTGATATTCTTCTTATCAAATGATGTTTTTTTTGAGATTATTAATTTTGTTAGCATTATAAGAACTTATCAAAATCTCTTTGTTTGGCAGTTAAGCATTGTCATTTATTTAATACAATTTTTTTTTAAATTTTAACTCACTGTTATTAATGCTTTATCATCATGCATGGTGGTTAGCTGAGGATTTTTTTTTCATTATAGATGAAATGTTTGTTTTTCATCTGTGCTTCATCACTATTAGTTGTGAGATTTCAAATAAGTGTCATAAAATTACAGTGGATTTTGAAGCCATTAGGGAATGCATTATACCCTTGTTTTATTTGATTAGCTCTTGTACTGTTTGTTTTAAGATATTCATTCTCAATTACTACATTCAATCAACTTGGAAGACAAAAAAGAAAATTGATTTGTGTGTTGCTTTGTCACAAAATATTTTTGCTTATCAAATATTATTTCCATTTCAATTGTAGATAACGTCATATGCGTAAATGAATGTTAGAGGTTTACTAGTCAACTTCGTTGTTTTAATTACGTTGCCCAGAATGGTGTATATTTCTAATGAGTGGTAGATTAAACAAGTTGCCAAGGGTGTCAAGAAAATTTCATTATATTGTATATTAAAGTTTAGGAATGACTAAATATCCTAATGCACTAAATCTATTTGCACAGTTCTTACCCTATTAATGTTAAATGTCACAGCAGATTTGATTGCTGTTCTGAGCCACATAGCAGAATGGCTTGTCAAAGCCATTGTTTTCACACGTTCAACAATCTATATTTGTTTGGTTCATTGAAAAGGGAACAATATCAGGGACATGACGCATCAAAAATGGGAAAAGAAACTTCTTCCTTTTTACCACAATGATTTGGCTGACAGACAATTTAAATTAATCAGCTACATAGCCAATAAGTTTCTCAATCAGTATAAGCCTAAATTTAGGCAAAAAATGCACATGTTTCGATGAGACATTCTCTCTAGGTTTGTAAAGGATTATGTACTTACAGAGGGTCCTCGTGGGCCAGGGCAGGAGATTGACATTCCATCTTTTTCTCTTCAGCCATGTCATGACCATCCATATGTATTATGTCTACACTGGTCACTGGTCTACACACCCACAAAAATATGTATTGGTTCCTGCTGTTCCTAGTCATATCCTAGCAGTCTCAGATTCCCATGAGTACTATGACAGGTTTAAACATGACCGAGTTCGCGGTGAAATTGATTTTTTAATACTAAGACGGATTTATTTGTGTCGAACGTGGTCCAAAAGGTTCCATGTTCCATTTCACAAGGCAAAAAGTAAACAAAAACCGCAGACCGTTTTTCTTATTCGCCCTCCGAACGTGCGAATAAGAACATGTCGTCATTTGTTTTCCGATAGTGGGGGGAGGGGGGCGGTGTTGTTGTTGTTTGTTTGGCGGTTTGGCGTCGTCGTCGTCATCATGAAGTAAGTCATGCTTGGCGGAAGAAAATCTGATTTAGCGACTGCTTTAGCTTATTAGCAATCGCCTGACTTTGGCTTTCAAACTCTGTATGCACGGTGTTGCGTCCTTCTCGCGATGCTACGCTTCCGTTAGCTGAGTTGGCCTTGAAATCTAACCCTTTTACAGTGTAGATGCAAGCTTGTCAGTGTTTTCTATTCACCTTGCCTTGTTTGTCTCTAACCGGTTGCATTTATTTTGTTCTAGGAGAGAAGAAGAATAAATTCAGTCGCCTCCCATGAGGACAGATTGTGATGAAGCAGAGCGGGATTTTGGATGGTACTGGCAGTTGTGAGCGAGCAAGCAGCATGGTGAACTACAGCAACACACCAGGGCACACAGACCAAAGGAATTCACTGTGCACTTTTAAAATATTTTTTGAGATAAGAATGGACTGTGTCAACATGAGAATTTTGAAGTATGTTTGGTTTGTTTGCATTTTTTAGACGTTGTCACTAAGCATGCATACACCTGGGTGCCATTGGCCAAGAGGACCTCTTGACATAAGTCCAGTGTAACACCATAATGGATGACAATGTTAGTCAAACTAAATGGTTTCTGTGTTAAGTTCCTCGATTTCATATGGCCTTTAAATCATTTCATTAACTTTAAATACATTCCAAGTTTAAGTTCACATAATTTTATATGCTGAGGATTTTAAACTACTCAATATCTGACATGGTGTAGCCTAAAAGGATACATTTATTACTTTTCCCAAAATCTAATCACTATTTGTTATCTGTCTATAGGAGAAAAGCCTTCATGTGTTGCCGGCTGAACACTGCTCAACATCATCAAACAGCTTGCACCAAAGGATTCTCAAACAGAGCCACGTTGGTGATTACACCCATGCTTGCTCCTCTCAGTTACTGGCAATGGACCGTTTGTTTGGATATGGTTAAATGGTGTGGTGTCATTATCACTGGTGCTGTTTTCGTACAACTTGGAGCCAGGGGGCAGCAACGCTTATGGCTAGGGTGGGGGCTATGCGCGAGACCGGTACATTGACAATTGGGGGGCCTTAATTCCCGAAACCCGTGACGTGTAACTCTGATTTCTCAAAGCAAACCTAAAATAAAGTCATTTTTCGGTGTATTAGGCTATATAAGTTCATCATGAGACTCCTAGTTTCACAGAAAAAGCCCATTGCTGAAACTCTGAAATTCAAATTTAGAAATGGCGGGAAAAGTACTGAAAACGGACTACTTTGACGGCTCACTACTGCTAAACGGTGCAACCAATCGGTGTGCCATATGGCCTAATACACAGAATTAACCTTTTTTTCTAAGACCGCGTAACGGGAGATTGAAGAAAAGCGACCGTCATTGAGCATTAGGGCCCCCCATTTCTGTGTTTTCCCTGGTCTCGCGCATTGCCCCCACGCTGGCCATTGGCGTTGCAGCCCCCTGTTGGAGCCATCACCTACTGAAAGTTTGTGGTAAGAAATACTTGGCAAGTGGAAATCAGATTATTTGCTGACAGCCTATTTATTAAAGTGTGAATAGCTAGCTACAAATATTGTGACTCCTATTGCTATAGACAGCTGATGTCGCATACATATTGAGAAAAACAATAAAAAAAACAACAAAACAACACATTGAATTTGTCACATAAAAACAGTAAATCACATAATAAGATAAAACTAAAAGACTTATATGGGTAGAATTCTCTGAACTGCTGTCCTCCTCTTAGATGCTTGTCAAGTAAATTTAAAGCTGTGACTTTGAGCCTCTTAGTACCATCTTTAAAATGTTCCTGTTGGATTCTTGTATTCGAAGGTCCTTATTCTTCTGAGGCGTTTTCCCCTTCTGCAGCACTACATTTGTTTGGCTTGAATGGTTAACCACAGTATTCTTTGCAGGTTTGCTAAAGTATGACTCTTCTCCCTACACATGGAAACACCTCCAGATTATGCCAGCTTATGTCTCGGAACAAATCAGGCACACTGACTGATAAGGGACCAACAGATGTGAGGGTTCTGAAGATATTGTTTCTGCAAAGTTGAGCTACGCTTTCACTTGTGCCGCCTGGTGGGGTTTGAATGAAGTGAACCAATCTGTTACAAGTGTCTGTGCCTTCCTCAACTCTTCTTTCTCCACCATTCAGCGACAAATGTGCACCTGACTGGTGAGTCTTGTTACTGGGTTCACCCATGCATAGACAGCTTTCAGCTGTGTTTTTTTTTTTTTGTTTTTGTTTTTGTTTTGTAAATTTACTAGTGGCAGTTCTGTTTCAAACTTGTTCAAAGTTTGTTAGCACTTGTGTTAGTGGCTTATCCTCTTTGGTAAGTGATTGTGCCTCTTGTTTTGTTTTCAGAAAATATGTGGCATTCTCAATGTCGTGTGTGATACCAAGGAGGTGATGAGGAAATGTGATTCAGCTGTAAGGGAGTGTCGATGCCAGCTGTGTCTGCTCAAGTCAATGAGAGACGTGGCGGTTGTCTCTCCCAAGCCCACGACTGGTTCAGCAAACACCTATCACCAATCTGTCCAGGGAATCTTTTATCTAGAAGTGAGTACGCCTGTTATGCAAATACCTATTCCATTCTTTCAATTTTCATAACTTTTTGTTCCTTAGTTTTTTTGTTCCAAGTTGATTGCAAAGTTTTGCTCCTTCTGAGCTAACCAAGTGAACTGTTGCAAGTAATGCCGCAGTGTGGTGCTTGACCTAACTTTGTCCTCTTTGACATTGGCAGTTATAATTTCTTTTGCTGACTGTCGGCAGACTATAGACGACATAAGAATCTTACAAAAAAGTAAATGCTGCTACAATAATTCTGTTTCTTATTTTCTCTTTTCCCATTCAATAGCAGTTGATATAGTCTAAATATAATCAAAATAGCTACTGTTTAGACTGTTTAAAGTCATTTGTTTCATTCATGAGCTTTATTTTTCAGTTGCGGACACAACAAAAGCAGGCTGCCAGCAGGACTGTGACGTCACCGTCCCATCAGCTGACAGTGAAGTGCCAGTGCAAGTGTCCCAGTGCAGTGTGTTAGCTGCCCAGTGTTGTGAGATACGCCTTTGTGCCTTGCAATCATTGTGTTTTCTTTACACTGCTCGTGATGCAGTTTATTGCTACAATGTAATGATGTGTGTGTGTTTGGGGAGGCGCCGCCCAAAATGCTCTGATTCATGTTGTAGTCTGTCTGCGTACTTTTGGTGAGTACACTCTTATTCTATCTTCAATTTCCTGGGCCCAGGTGTTGGTGTCTCTGTCTGGGTTGATTGATTTCTATCTGTACCATTCTTGTCATGTACTGTATCAGGAAGCTCTGTTATTATTGTTCCCAGAATCTATTCGGAGCCAATTATGTTTTTTGACTGATAAAATTATTGATTTCTCACTGCACTGTAGGCCAGTGTTTACTATTACTTAATGCTAGTTATGAAAATGGTATAAAATAACTTATCAGGTTTAAGCTTGACTCCGGGATTATTTTTTGATGCACTGCTTATGATGTGAGTAAATTTTTTCCATGCCTTCTTATGCCAATGTTTTCATCTTGCTCTACTTTTGCAAATTTAGTGCATTTGAAACTTACTTGTGAACTTAGTTCAGTCTGGTTTGTTATTAACCGTTGTTGATTAAGTGTGTTACACCCAGCTGACGCTGCGGTTCATAAATGGCAAATTTTCTCCCAGCTTCCGTGAATGGTATAAATAAATTGAATTGGCTGTTTCCTTACCTTTGGTTCCCTTAAGTGGACCATTGTTTTTGCAGTGTGTTTGTTTTTGTAATGGTTGTATTTCTATTGCTTGTTTGAAATGCCCCGTGTCATTTACATTGTGATTTCTGAATGATTTCAGTTGAGTACAGTTTCTGTGTACTGGTTTAACAGGTTGTGAGTGCCTTGCATTTCAAATAGAAGTTAATATATCTGAACATAACAATTTAAATAATAGGTTCCACACCCTATTCTAAAGGTATTGATCAATGTATTTTTCGACCTTTAAATTTTTGGTACCTATCAACTTGTGCTTTCTATAAATTCAATTTACTTCTCGTTGATTAAAATATGTTGTTTGGTGGACTGCGTCTTACCACTAAACTACTGAAAGCAATTTTCAATCGTCAGATCTAATTAACTGGTGTACGTAAATTACTCATGTAATACTTTGAAATGAATGAGAAGTCTGTAAGAAAAATGTGGTTTAAAGTGGTGAAGGATGTTAAATATGAAGGTGGTTCTTTTGTTGTTCATAAAGTCTTCTGCTTTTCAACCACTTAAATTATATATTGTTCTATTTCTACTGCCTCCCCTGCAAATGAAACTTGTCTTATAACTGCACACTTTTCTCTCTGGTTATTTTTTTTTTTTTTTCCATTGTGAGTTGTATCGGTCACGACTTCAAGAGTATATGAGATAAGAACCCACCTTCCTCAACTCTCTTCAGATTGGTGAAAATCCACCTCAGCCAGTTGAACCGTGACAGAGCTGCACTCGATGAGTTTGGCCTCTCAGCGACTGGATCACATGAATCCAGTAAATCCATACATTTTTTGTGATTGTACTCCCTGCTCATGCCCGTCACATCTGGGCCGTGTTTTCGAGGGAGTCAATTCTTCAGTCTTGTCGGTGCCTTTGCGACCTTCCAATGGTGATCGCCTGTGTCAGAAGTATGTCTACAATTGATGTTGGAGTGAGTTGAAATGCATCAGCTGACTTATCTTATCTTAAATGTTTGATTTGAATTTTGGTCTTAATCTTCTCATATATGGCTTTATTGCAACATCTTATCCCATTTTTCAGGTGCCTTTTGAGAAATCCTTGTACTTTGTAGTTTTTTTCCTAATGTGTATTTTTTTCACATACTGTAGTTTTGCCTAATGTGATTTCGCATTGACAGTTTCGCACAATTTATTACACATAATTTGCTATTTAACATTTTTTATGCTTGACACAATTTTAACACAATTTTTGTGTGAACCGATATGAAAGATGTCCCTAGTGCACAGCGCGGCGTGGAGACGGCGCGGGCAATGCCGCGGGCCGAGTTTATTAAAGGAGGTGGGGAGAGTGGAATTTGTCATTTTTTTGACGCTTTTTCAGCATTTTTGTTTCCTGTAAAAATGGTCACCCTGACTTAAATATGAACATCATCATTAAATTCTCTATGCCTTTTTATCCCTATACCATTTTTAAGCATGTTTGGTGGCACTTTTGGAATTTTGACACCTGTTTATTCTTTTTTCGACATATACTCTCCCTTGTCTTGTAGCTATATGGACAGTGATCATTGTGAACCGTCACACAAAATTATATATATTACGGTGTCCGAGATCCTGCGCGCCACGTCCAAAAAGAGTTACTGAGAAAAACAGGATTAAAGTTTAGGGCCTAACCTAACCTTACGGTGATTGTACGTATTAAAGAAATCCCATGTTGACTTTAGAGTTCTGTGGGTCAAAATTTGATCACGTATGGGTAGACAAAGGGCCAAAGAGTCGAAAAAAAATATAAAAATTAACCGGACACCGATTTTTTTTTACTTATCACTCGCTGTGGTCATTACTTCACCCTGTAGGCTTGTAGCCTTGAAGGCTTTTGGCCTCGTAGTGTTGTAGCCTAGTCTTTTTTCAAGACTTTTCAAGACCTTAAAAATAAAATTGTGTGAATTGGCACTGCAGGTCAAAAGTTATTTGTGTGAAAAATATTGTGTGAAACTGTCTATGTGAAATAACATTAGGTAAAACTTCAGTATGTGAAAAAAATTGTGTGAACCGTCGTGTTACCCAAGCAATGTGAGATTCCAAGAACCCCTGCCTTCATCAACCAGGATTTCTTAAAGGGAGGGTAGTCTTTATTATCATCTTTTCCTTCACAATCTACTGAGTGAGTTCAACATTTTCACCTCTCATCTGGAATTTTCAAGTTTTTAATTTTAAGTTGTGATTGGAGTCCAGAGATTAGCCCTGTGATGGTCAAATTACAAAGATAAACACAGAGTAAAAATTGTCACTGGTTGTTAATAGTTTGGGAATGGAAAGTTAATAACTGGCAAATGTTTGCCTGCAAACGGGAATCTGACCAATGAAAATTTTTGGTGTGTTGATAGTGGAAACAGCCTTCATGTCTGATATTACTACCAATTTTGGAGACCTTTGAGTTACCTTACCTCCTGTTCAAATGCAAGTGTATTAATAACAAAAATTTTATGCCGTTTCAGGATGATTTCAACAATCAGCTGCCTTCCTACCCCGACAATCATTCTTCATCGATAATTAGAAATGACCAGCAGGCACGATGAAGATGGGATCTGGATGGAAAGTGATGCACGTCAGCATATTCAGGTAGGTACCCCTGCCAACAGTGCAACAAACGCTGCATATGGAAAAAGTGAGAATTAGGTTCGGTGCACCCCGGTCATGGTAAAGCGCATTCGCTATATTCGATTGGAGATGGCGTCGTTCTGTTTTGCCCCCGATTTCGAATGTGAAGTTGCGTTTTCAAGGCGTCTGCGTACTGTACGGAGAGTGGCGCATCTGGAGTTGGGCCTCGGCCTGACCCGCGCGCCTCTCCCCGAGGTACCCGCCTTGTTAAAGCACATTCGCTGTATACTCTGTTTTGCCCCCGGTTTCGAATGTGAAGTTGCGTTTTCAAGGCGTCTGCGTACTGTACGGAGAGTGGCGCATCTGGAGTTGGGCCTCGGCCTGACCCGCGCGCCTCTCCCCGAGGTACCCGCCTTGTTAAAGCACATTCGCTGTATACTCTGTTTTGCCCCCGGTTTCGAATGTGAAGTTGCGTTTTCAAGGCGTCTGCGTACTGTACGGAGAGTGGCGCATCTGGAGTTGGGCCTCGGCCTGACCCGCGCGCCTCTCCCCGAGGTACCCGCCTTGTTAAAGCACATTCGCTGTATACTCTGTTACATCGGTTGATCGGAGACGGTCGCGGGTATGGCCCGTTGAGTATGGATGAGCACCGCGGTTTTATGGTCCCTGGAGAATTAACGAACTTGTTACCTATCGGTGTGAGCGTGACCGTGAGGGGTCACGGGCCGGGGCCCTGCAAATTTTTCATATCGGTGCTTGGTGAACTGTTGGTAAGGGGTGCCATTTTTTGTTTCAGGTCTACAGCAGGGGTCTCAGACTGGGAGCAAACCCGGGGCCACACTAAGAGAGAGAGAGAGAGAGAGAGAGAGAGAGAGAGAGAGAGAGAGAGAGAGAGAGAGAGAGAGAGAGAGAGAGAGAGATAAGGTCGAAGCGCATCATCTCGGCCAGGGAGTTGTGAAGCCCGAACCGACCGCCCAGCAGCAGCCGACTTCGCTCAGCGGACTCGCCGACACAAAGCACTGTCTTTCCTTGTCCCTCGCATGGCTGTGTGAGTGCGAGAGAGATGGACAAACTGCTAGTCGGTTGACACGCTCGACAGCGGCAAGACGAGCGCGGAGCACGGACGAGCCAGCCACCGACGTCATCCCTCGCAAACCCAGGGCGTCCCTCGGCGGCCGGGGCCAGATCAAGCCCGCGGCACAGTGGGCCAGAAGGCCGGCGCAGGCGGCGAGGCGGCCAAAGACGCGTTTCGAACTCCAGAGTCGCTCAACAGGACTCGAACCTAGCGTGTGACCCCACCCATGGATTCCTCGTTCGAAGAGCAATCCATGGGTGGGGTCACACACGTTTGGGGTTTTGACCGTCTCCATCCAGCCCACTGTGCGCGGGCCGCCACTCAGACCCCTGGTCTACGGCATGCTTGGCGGAACATCACCTCATGAGAGACATCCGAACAAACGCTGCTCAAGGTTGTTCGATTTTTCCTAGTAATTAGGATTGGATTTTGGAGTTAGCACACACTAACTGACTATGTAGGTTTTTATGCACGCCCGCGTACGAAATTAAACATGCGTTACGTTGCGCACAAATTTGTGCGTGACAATGCACGATTTTGTGCGCGAGTATGCAGAAAATCGTGCATTGTTACGCACAACTTTATGCGCAGCGTAACGCATGTTTAATTTCGTACGTTGCGTATGCATAAAAACCTACATAGTCAGTTAGTGTGCATTTCAAATGTCTGGAACTCGTTTCTAAAATTGAGATTGCCGTGTCACATTGAAATGGTTTGGCCAATAAAAGAAGTTTCATTTACTCGGGCATGGACTTTGAATTTATTTTCTGACCATCGTCACATTGTCAAAGCACAACAAACGTTACATTGATGTGGCGCGACCGGCCTTCCAGACGCCCAAGGCTGTGTCTTGGACGTTGCAGTGGCGGCTCGCGGTGACGTGAGGTGCCGTCCGTCCTCCTTTAGGTTTAGTCCACGCCAGCTGACACCGAATAGGAAATGGAACGCCTTCTGGAACAGCTCTGTAACATTAGGCGGACACAATGTAAAAGAGCAGGTACAGTTTCTTTTTCTCGACAGTACAACGAAAGCATCAAGCAGTGCAGATTATGTTATGGCTAAGAGAGGCGAGGAGAGGAAAAAAAGGGGCTCCGTAGAGCGCCACGCCCTTGGCAGCGCGGGCAGGATTGCCTTGCCCAAGCGCCTGCGGTAGACTGGGTAGGCAAAGCCGCATGACGCGCATGTCCAACGGGCTGCCTATCCGTTCCAACGCAGGGGCGCGGGACTGGGCTCTGAGCGTGTTTGTCTTGAAGCGGAAAGCGTCGGATGAGCGCGACGAGGACGACCCTTGCGGCACAAGGGCGTTTTCTTCGATTCCTAGGGCGCGTTGATACTGGTGACTATGCCAGGCAAGATGAAGCAAGGCTAGTTTCAGTGGCTAAAGCAAATTCTGGCCGCTATGTAACCCACCTGCACAGGTAGCCTGCCCTCGCACCGATTGCGAGTGCTCTCACGTGTTACACTCACCCTCCTTCGACCTAGTTGATAGGCGTCCCTGTTCGAGGCCAAGCGGGTCCTGTACGCTGCACCACGAGCAGATGCAGGAGCACCAGCTGGCCTCCAGGGTGTCCTCAACAGGCTGATTACGAACCGAACCGCTGTCTCGCTCTCTCACTCATGGGGGGGGGTTTCCCAAGGGTGCGAGAGAGACCGAGCGTCAAAACACTGTTCAGAATGAGACTAGTGGGCCATTCTTTACCAACTCAACAACGGCGCTCCTGACGTCAGCAATTCAAACTTGGAGAAATGTATTTTTTTTGTCAAGTTTTCTTTTTAGGGCTCGTTTAGAGGCGAACCCCTTCATATCCTGAAGAAAGGAACCATTTCTGAGGCCTAACATCAGATTCCTGTTCGATTTGCGATGTGATTGCTTCCATGTGATTTAAGGACGGTCCCTTAGCGTGGGGCTCAGATGGGGCTCAAGGCGGGGCTCAAGTGGGGCTCAAGCGGGGCTCTGCACTTTGGGGCTCAGGGCGGGGCTCAGGTTGGGGCTCAGGGCGGGGCTCAAGTGGGGCTCAAGGCGGGGCTCGATCGGGGCTCAAGACGGGGCTCAGGCGGGGCTCTAATGGGGCTCAGGTTGGGGCTCTGGCGGGGCTCAGACCATCGGGGCTCAAACGGGACGGGGCTCATGTCCTGTATGCCCGATTTTCTCGAAGCCCTCCCCCCTGTCAAGCCAGCACGCACTCAAAAAATAGAGCTCTAAGAGCTCCAAGTGCCACAAGGAAGCCGAATCAGCGAGAGCGCCGCCGTTCGGCTCTAAGCAAGATTTCCCCTATAATAAATACAAGGTAGGTTTACGCCAGACCGTGTCTTGTCGTAACAGGCTTCGCGATGCTGCGCCAGTTACGACAATCCACGCCTGGCGTTACACCTACCTTGGCCTGCGGCGCTTCCTTGCTTGCCTTCGGCAAGCTGTCTCAAGGATTTTTGAGGCATTGAGTAATGCACCACGTGAAATCTGCAATAAAATTTTTTAGTCGGTCGATCCCCTTTTTTCAAGATCCTGATTCGGCAAACTGATGAAGTCGGGCTCCTAGACCCCCCTTCCGACCCCTCTTTAAAAATATCTTGCTGAGACCTATCGAAATCTGCAATAAAATTTTTTAGTCGGTCGATCCCCTTTTTTCAAGATCCTGATTCGGCTAACTAATGAAGTCGGGCTCCGAGACCCCCTTTCCAACCCCTCTTTGAAAATGTCTTGCAGAGACCTATCGAAATCTGCAATAAAAATTTTTAGTCGGTCGATCCCCTTTTTTCAAGATCCTGATTCGGCTAACTAATGAAGTCGGGCTCCTAGACCCCCCTTCCGACCCCTCTTTGAAAAGGTCTTGCCGAGACCTATCGAAATCTGCAATAAAATTTTTTAGTCGGTCGACCCCCTTTTTTCAAGATGAAGGGTCAAAGTTGATTATGTTAGTAAATTCGGGCCGAGGTAGCCAATAGGGTACTTCGGAGATAGCCCAGACCGGAAGTCAGCGACAGAACGGGAGAAACCAAAGAGCGTCGGGGGGCTATGCTGAGCGGTGGTAGGGGTCGAAATCGGCGGAGTGGGGGCAGCATGCGCGCGCCGCCTTCACCCCCACCACCGCTTAGCACAGCCTCCCGACGCTCTTTTGTTTCTCCCGTTCTGTCGCTGACTTCCGGTCTGGGTTATCTCCGAAGTACCCTATAGGGTACTTCGGAGAAGAGCTGGACCGGAAGTTGAGAAGAAATCAAGAAGAACAAAAGCCGAACTTGTATGAGAATATAGCTCTGCGCAAGCGGCAGAACGTCGACGCAGACGCTCATTCTCACAAATTTCGCATACTTTGTTCTTCTTGATTTCTTCTCAACTTCCGGTCCAGCTCTTCTCCGAAGTACCCTATTCGCTGGTAAAAGTTTGGTCAGGGGTCGAAATTGATTTCATTTTCGTCATCAGCACCTTCAAAAACATTCGAAATCATGTAAAAATGTCTCTAAAATATAAAGTCACTGAAAAGTTGCACTTTTTCTGCCGTTTTATTAGTGTTTTTTCGTTGGTACGACTAAATTATTTGAGATAGAGAGCTGAATTTCGGCGTGTGGCGAGCCAAGGATATACCTAACAACCCTGCAAAATATCGTCTCGATCGGCCGAGCTGTTTGGGAGGAGTAGTGCGGACACGCAAACAGACAGACAAACAAACAGACAGACAGACAGACAAAACTTTTCAACCCCACTGGAGTAACTGGCTTCGCTAATCGCTCAGCCAATTACGTTCTGCGAGCTCCCTGTTGAGTTGAATCTTGAAGAAAGGCACGTTTGTGTTGAAAAACCGGTCTAGAACTGCGTTGGTTGGAAGAGTTTTCAGGACGCAATCAAGTAACGTCATTTGATTGAATACAGCCATTTTTCTGAAACGAAAATTGAAAACAAAAAACAAATGAGGACGCAGGTGGCGTGTAAAGACATATGCTTACTACTATCAAATCGAACGTGTTCATACCTCGATTCAAAAAAGTAAATGATATTTTGCTGTGGCTTGACGTAACCCTTTTTCTCCTGAGTAGGCTTTAAGGGCCAAACAAATATCTAATGCAGGTTTAATCTCTTGTACAACCTGGCCGTGGCGTTTCTTTTTCCTCTGCAAACAAAACAAAGTCAGTAATTTTTTTTAGACAAGGCTACATACCGACTGTCATGACATTCACCTATCCGAACCTTACCCCTTTTTATAAATTTTACCGTCCGACGCTGTTGATTGTTTGCAGTGACTAGACGTGGTGTGCCTTTTCCTAAAAGAAACAAGTCATTAAAAAGGTCACGGTTCCCTTGTCAATATCTCACCTAAGCTGTCATCACCTTGAACCATTCGAGCCTTACCTTGTCTGATCGCTCATAGTAGGCGAACAACATATTGCGTCTTGAAGCACGGTATTTAAACAACAAATATCCAGGAATATGATATATTTTTCTAAAGTTACCTACAAATACAAGAAACGTTGGCCTGTCTTCGTCCTGTCCCACTTCTTTTACCCATTTGGGAAATCGGCTATCTATCAACTTTGTCGTAATATAAACTACAAGTGTTTTTACAGGCCAATGTTTACGCTCATACACCTTGTATAGAACAACGAATATCGTGTCTTTTTGAACATGAATTTAACGTTTTCGAAGTTCTCTGTACAGTTGAATCTTCAACATGGCCACGTTTGTTTCCAAGAACTTGTCCAGAAGTGCATTGTCCGAAAATTTTCTTAGAGCCATGTCAAGCAGCGTCGTTGGATTGAAAACGGCCATTTTTCCAAAACTGGAAAAAACAGCTTAATTTTAGCAACCTATTTTTTCAAAGTGGTACTTCTACTGACGCTGAAGCAACAAGCCTGTTGTTTATTATTTACAGAACCAGCATCGTTTTTATACTCAACGCCCTGTACAGGTGGTTGAACCCTCCGAACCTTTCCTCAAGTAAAGAGTGTGTTCATAACTTTAAATGAAATAGAGAAAAATGATCACAGTCCCTGGTGCCCCGACCACTCCGCACCAGGGCGTGAGGGACAACCGTTCAACTGATTTCCTTTCCGGTAGTGAATCCACTGCGCAGACCACTGAACTTCAGCTACAGAAACAGCTCTATTGGCAACAGCTACTGAGCAGCTCCGAATGAAAATGAAAGAATATTGTACAGCCTCTGGTGCCCCGACCACTCCGCACCAGAGCGTGAGAGACAACCGTTCAACTAACTACCTCTCCGGAAAAGTCACTGTACAGTATCCTCTCAGACTTAAAATGGCCATAGACTGTTAAGGAGTCAAGAAGTGGGAAAAGCAACATCATTACAAGTTTCAAACAAGGCTTTTTATTAATTTGGGCAACTGATTTGCGAAGAACAGATATATAACAGATATGAATAGATAAAAAACAAGAAAAAGTACAAAAGAAACAGTCAGACATATATATATATATGGCAACCTTCTTACATTTTCTATTTATTTTCTGACATAATAGACAATATGCATTTTCCATCTATTTACTTTGGTTCTAAATATAAAAAAAACAGGTATATATTTTACGTGAAGCCGATCACCAACAAGGGCAATAAACAAAGGCCTATCTTCTTGCTGACCCAACTCTCTTAAACATGTGACACATTGGCTATCGATCAATTCTTCATTAATGAAGATCATAAGATTTTCTACAGGCCAGGACTGTCTTTGGTAAAAGAACAACTGATTAACTAAAATGTATTTTCCATAAAATAAATTTTCGGTTTTGCAAGTTCTCTGTCGAGTTGAATCTTGAACAAAGGCACGTTTGTATTAAAAAACTGGTCCAGAACTGCGTTGTCGGGAAGAGTTTTGAGGATGCAATCAAGTACCGTCATTGGTTTGAATACAGCCATTTTTCTAAAAAGTAACATTGAAAGGTTGAACATTGAGTTAATTCCGATAAGGACACTGCACAACATTCTATTATTCATCATTCCACTATATGCACCTTAATTGAGAAGATCAACCACGTTGCTTCGACAATGACTTATTATGAGGCGAACAAACAATTCGTTAAGTGCTTTAGTGAACGTGCAGAACATCGAACTATCCGAACCTTACTTCGAACGTCCAAAAGGAGCACATTTCGCAAATGAATTTAGTCCATAACAATTAAAATGTGAAAGGCCTTTGCGCTCCATATTTCATCACAACCCTCTGTGTAAAGAAAGGAGCAAGACAAACATTTCATTCCAAACACTGTTCTCTCTCGTTTTTATTCATGCGTACCTTTCCGTTTAACAGTCGCATAGAGGGTTTCTTGCGTGTCAGAAATCTTGTATAGCAGCCTGATGGCACGAGCACTCCCCTTAGCCACGATCATTGTTCTATTCAGCAACACTTTTATTTCTCCGACAAAATTGTGAACTGACATTCTACATGTGCCTCGAGCTGTTCCGCCCACGTTAGACGGAAGCGAAAGCTTCAACACATGCACGCACGCATCTGCAAAGAAAAAGGAGATATAAATAAACAGCACTAAACGACATGAACATACATTTGACAATATCAACCCACATACCACCAGCAAAATACCGCCTTAGGAAACATCTTCTTTTGCTGTCAGCTCCGCTCGCTCCTGCTAACAGCACAACGAAACGTTTGTACACAACACGAAGACAATAAGACAGGGTGACGTGCCCCTTCCTCCCACGCACCGGTGGTCGCCAACCAGAAATAACCAATGCATGGTTTCACTATTGCAACCTCCCAGTCCCAATCCCCAAGCCCCTTGTCAGAAAACCATTTTTTTTCTTTGTTTTTTTTTTTTTTTTTTGGACAGGACACAGTACAGGGTACATCAATAAACAAGGATACATAGTGCTCACCGGCGCGTTCTTGCATGTTCGACGAGGTTATAGACGTGACGCGTAGGCCAGCAAACAAATTTAGTGTTTTAGCGGTGTTTTAGGGGCACGGCTTTGCCGTTGCAGCATCAACATTCAAGAATGTCCCCTGTATCAGTGACGGCAAGGGCTTCTGCCTATCAACACGAAGGAATGTACGTCTTTGACAAGAAATATCTAATGTGCAAGTTTTGCGACAAAAGGATTGACTTCGAACGGAAAAGCACTATTGACAATCACATTAAGGCGGATTTGCACAAGAATAATAAGGCTAAATTTAATGTTGACGCTGAAAAGAAGAAAAGGCAAGTTTCTATTTCGGAGAGTGTCAGTAACGCTAAGAAGTTGAAGGAGGACAGAGAAGACTTCATTAGGTCGACCGTCCGTGCATTCGTAAATGCTAACATACCTCTGGAAAAGCTTGACAAGCCAGAAATGAGAAAGTGGTTAAAAAAATAAGTCCCCGGTAAGTCAAAAGAAGCCCAAATGAAATGTGAAAACTTAGCTATATGTGGTTTTTCGTGCTTGTCTCAACCTAACCTCCAAACCACAGGACGCCCTCACTGTTTATTAAATCTTTGCTTTTAGGTTCCGGTGATTTGCCGACTGCCCAGCAAATGCGAGAAAAGTATGTCCCTCTTTTAAAAGAGGAATACGATGAGGATCTGAAAAATAGATTGAAGGACAAGAAAATCGTCGTGCTGTGCGACGAACGAGGCGACGAAACTACGAATAGGAGGTGACAAGCTGTTTTCCTAACCCTTTTCAAGATTCTACCGTCCAAAGAGAATGCTAGTCCACAACTTTTTGTCGCTTCCGTAAAAATTCTTGAAAATGCGAACGCGGATGAATGTTCAAAGGCAATAATGCAGGTTTGTTTTGTTATTTTTAATTCTTTTATCATTATTTATAATGCCTATTTTGTTTGTTAACTCATTTTACTTGTTTTTTGTTTGTTTGTTTTTTCGACTGTCCAACACTATGGGGTTGCCCATCTCAATATTGTGGTTATTTGTTCTGACAGCGCGGCCTACATGAACCTGTGCATTCGCCTTTTAAAAACTCGATTTGACAATCCTAATTTGATACACCTGCAGTGCTGGGCCCACAAATTGGATAAAGTTGTGAAAATTTTTCCTGAAACTCTACAGACTTAATGAATGTGTGTCCAATGCTAAAAAAAACTCTTTAAAAATACAAGGAAAAGGAAACACAGATATGTTACTTTCTTAAAAGGAAAGTATTCTTCTACCAGGGCAAAGGAAGTAAAACAATTTCCATTGCCTGTTATGACCAGGTGGGGTACTTGGCAAAAATCTGTTGTATACTTGTCTGATTATGTGGAGGACATAGCAGAATATGTAAACAAAGAACTGACTGGAAAAAAGAATGAATCTAAAGCTGTAAAATATTTCCTGAAATTGATACCTGAGGATATTCTAATAATTAAGGCAGAGGCAAAAATTGTTGTAGATAATTGTAGCCCGGTTTGTGATTTGCAATTGTTAGTAGAAGGATCCAAGTACCCCATGTCTCACTTATTGTATGCTAAGCTTAGTGATCTCTGTGTGCCTATGTCAAGTGTGGCTAAAGCTGAAGATATTAAGTCAGTATTACTTGAAATGACTAAAGCCAGCGTAAACTTAGTTCCTTCAGGTAAACAAAAAACTTTGCTGGAAAGGATAAAGCAGATATGTACCTACATCTTGTGATAGTTTACTTCAGTCTCAAATGAAAGATGACACTGCTAGAGAATTTTTCGAATCATCTAGGCTGCTCTTTTACAGTCGTACGTTATTGGCTTCATCTCTTTCTCGTGAGAGGATCTCAGGAGCAAAGGAGAAAATAGGAATTTTGGACTCTATTCCAACAAGCAATTTTTTGATTTTGCATTCATTACTATCTGACCAGGTAAAAGAAAATAATGTAAATGCTGATCTTTTTAAAAAAAAAAAAATCAAAAGGAGGATATAGTTGTAAATGCTTTAATGTCTATGATGCAAGACTACCCTGACTTTGTCATTTCTTGCTTGCAAGTATTGCATGTGAGTGTGGCTAATGTTGACAGTGAGAGAGGGTTCAGTGCATATGGTGATATATTTACCCCAAAAAGAACAAATCTGACCAAAGATAAGGTAGAAGCTATAATGTGCACTTATTTCTGTAATGGTTTTGATTTTAACAATAACTGTGAGCCTCTTTGTGATGATAAGGATTGTGATTTTAGTGCAGATAATGCAGTTGAAAATGTAGATGTTGCTGGTAGCAGTGGTCGGGGTGCCCACTCAGTGTATTTTAATGAAGCTGAAGACATGGCATGGATGGATGGTATGTGATTATTCAGTCTAGTCTTAACCTTCACCGTGTTTTACAGTGGGATTTGTGTTTTCTAGTGATTGTGTACTCTAGTTTCAAATATTATGACAATTATTTTAAATAATTTTTTAAAACCAAAAAAAGTAAAAATTCTTTAGTTACGAGCAAATTCTGTCGTTTTTCTGATTTTCCTCGCATATTTTCGCATAAAACCACGGTTTTCCCCGCATAAACCCCGCATAAAACAACAATTTGCCCTGCATAAAAGCCGCATGAAAGGGCTAAAAGTAGGCGCATAAAATGACAATTCAAAGTGCATAATTTAGTGGTCTCTAAGCATGGCAGCTATTCTTGCCTCCCTGGCCACACTCCTTTCCTCACTCTGTTGCTTTGCCTTTCCTTGTCCAGTGCAACAGATCAAGATAGTCATCGCTACGAAAAAAAAATATGGAGTCAATTCCCGTTTAAACATTATGTTCGAATAAGATGCGTATATTGAAATCCGTGGAAATGTCGATAAACTTTAACTCTATACCCAGAAGAACGAATTAGACGGATTTTTTTCTCGCTGATCATGATCAAATTCATGGGTCTGATTTCGTTCTTATCCAAATTATTTACACTGCGCAAGAATTTATTTAAATCTATAGACCTTATTGGACACCACAAAACAAGTGATTCAACAGGTCAATTTGATATCCTATAAAACGCGTCCAGATCAACGAGTATAACCCCCCTTCGTATATAAACGAATCGTTTCTTCAACTCGCGCATGACATATACTCTAAACGCCGGCACGTTCGAATTGAAAAACACATCCAACAATGCAACTTTTGTGAGTGAACCAAGAGTTTTTTCAAACAGTGATGGTGGATTGAAGACCGCCATTTTAATTTAAATCCAGAACGCAACCCTTCCTTCAAACTTTAGTATGACTATCGACTAAATGATGTTAAACACAGACGCTCGTCTTTTTCTAGATTTTCTGTATACCAACAACTGCTTACCACTATAAAATAAAAATAATAAATATCTGGATTCAATTGGAACCCTTGCGGCAAGCAGTAATCGTCACACGCGACAATATCAAATATCAGAATTGAGCAACGAACGAAACAAATAATATAACGATCAAATTACAAGATTTCAATTTTTTTGTTTGTTTGTTTTTTATCAGGATCGATCACTGCCTCTCGCATCTGAAGACTGGGCCAGCAGCACATTGAACCATCCGAACTGACTTCAAACCCTTGCAGTAAGCAGTTTTCATTTTCATGGCAAGCAACTTCGTGTAAAATACGAGATTCTCTTATGGGTCTTAGATTGGCTGAGTCTCCAAAGTGTATAACCATATAATGTATCTACAAATACATCTCCAATAAGAATTAAATTTAACGGCCTGTCTTCGTCACGCCCGAGTTCCCCTAATGATTGAACACATTTTTCGTTTATAGACATGGGTCTACATCTCAAGCCAAGTATCTCTACTGGCCACTTTTTTCGCTGATAAATCAAATGTAATGGAACTATCATAATTTCTTCTTTGATTTCTCGGTTGCTCGTTTTCTTAACTCTTTGAATATTAAAATTTTAAATGCCGGAACATGAACATTGAAATATCTATCGAGAAGTGCATTGTCTGGTAGACTTTCCAATGTCAACTCGACAAGTGTGGATGGGTTGTAGATCTGTCGAGAAGACATAATTTAATAGGAGAAAGGTTACCAAATTAAAGAAACTATTTAATATATTTATAGAAACTATTTAATATGATATTCAAATTACAGAATGTTTACAATATATAAACAAATTGGTCCGATCGGAACCATTGCGACAAGTAGTTGTATTTGTTTTAAAACAAAATCCAAAACAAGAAACCAAAAGAAATCTATAATTTAATGATTTATCGTGAGTTGACGTAGTCAAATTATCCGAACGTCACAGTTAGTTTGTAATATTCGCGCAACAAATACCACTACTTGTCGCATAGGTAGAAACGACCAGACACGCATTGAACTATCCGAATCCAGAATGCTCATAAAATAAATAAAATAGATTCGAATGGAACCCGTTTTGGGGAAACAGTGACTTTTTTCGTGACAAAAGAAAACTACGACTGTATATCAACTGTAAAATGTAGAACAATTAATTATCGCATGTTTCTGATGATACGCATTCGTCGTTTCCAATCTTTCGAGTCTCGTTTTTCATTTTTTTTTTTCGAATTCTTTCTTTCCTTTTCTGTTGTAACACGAGTCTTTCTCGCCATGCATGTGACAGAGGATCTATATTTTCCTCATATATTTGCTCTATTGGACTACCTGGAATTGGTGTAACTGGTTCAGTTTCGGTGTCAGAAATGTTCTGCTCGTTGTCCGTTTGCATGTTTTTTAAAAACAACTATCAAATTGTTAAGACAAATGTCACGACTCCAAGTCACTGCTTACCCCATCTAGAGAATTTGATAATACTACACTGAACTATTCGAACCTCGGTTCGAAAAACACGATCGAATTCATAAAGGAAAGGAGAGCATATTGACTGCATCTCAAGTTTGTGAATCAAACCATCAGAGTAACCTTTGTGAAGTTGTCCATCCGAATATCAGTTCGAAAAACGTGATAAAGATGGAGTTCATAAATAAAGAGAGAAAACATTGTGTCTCATATACTTTATTATCTCATGCTTAATTTCGATTACATAATTTGGTCATGATTGTCATATTTAATGATTCTTTCCCACTCGAAGCTTCATAGAAAAGTCTTATTACAATAGCACTACCCGACACGCCTTGTCTTGGAACAATATTGCCAGTGATCCGGAAAAGTTTTCTGTGGAAAATATTATTCGCTCGTGTCGACTTGGTGGTGACTGCGGCTTGGTGAGTGTTACAACTGCAACGCACATGCCTGTTAAAATATATGAAGGTCAGTAAAGTTAAACATTGGATTATAAAAAATCGAGTTGTATACGATCAAGGACAATTTTCATACCTCCAATAAGATGCTGTCGCATATAACAAGTCGACGATCTGCAAAAAAAAAAATGATTAACTCAAAATATTGTAAATGGTTTCAAAGACAGGGAACGTGCCCCAACCACGCACGTGCCGGTGATTGCCAACCATAATATCCCGCCATTTTGGGACACGATTTTGCAACCTCCCAGTCCCTTTCCGGAACTCTGTCTAAAACATTTTTTTTTTTTTTTGCCTCGAACCCTCCGAACCTCAAACAGCATCCAGCCACAGTCAACACAGCACAGCAGGGCACTCAGTAACTGCACTGAACCTTCCGAGTCACATCGGAGCCTCCGAGCCGACAAAACACACCTCAAACAGCATCCAGCCACAGTCACAGGTTCTCAAAGAATTTTTCAACTTTGACTGATTGATTCGGGCAACTGAAAGTGTAAGTGTGTAAGTGGATCGTTGAACCCTCCGAACTGCTGATTTTTAAAAATGACTTTGACTCAGACTCCTTACTTACTCTCCGGTAGATACACTGCCTAATATATCTTCTTTCATCAGGACCCATCAGGATGGAAATGGGAGAGGTTCTTAAAAAATCATAACTTGGGATGTACTCGATCTAAACATAGTCACCAACAAGAACAAGATACTTTGGCTTGTCTCTCTGCCGCCCCAACACTTGTGTATTCATTTTTTTTCATAAATTTGTAATGTAATGTGTGTCAGGTCACGTTACAACTATCTGATGTGACAACGTGCCCCTTCCTCGCACGTGTCGGTGATTGCCAACCAAAGACAAACTGATTTTAAACCTCAGTTCTGCAACCTCCCAGTACCATCCACCCGCACCAGACGTGACGTCCCCCTGCCTAGGTTCTCAAAGAATTTTTCAACTTTAATTAACTGATTGAATCGGGCAACTGAAAGTGCAAGTGTGTAAGTGGATCGTTGAACCCTCCGAACTGCTGATTTTTAAGATGACTTTGCGCCATCCAGAACCCTCGTTTCTTTCGAAAGCCTCTCCGGTAGATACACTGCACAATATATCATCTTTCATCAGGACCCATCAGGATGGAAATGAGAAAAAAAGGGATTAAATATATATATAATTGTACACTTTATTTTTCTGCTTGCTGAATTAAAGTTCCATGACTCTAAGTAATAAATGTGAAGAACAATGATTCAGTTCCGTCTAACACTTCATAAAACATTCTTACAGCATGAGCACTGCCCGACATCACAAGGGCCTTGTCTTGAAACAGAACCCTTAATGTCCCGGAGAAGTTCTCCAAGGAAAAACAGATTCTTTCGTCTCTTAAGAATTCATCTGACTTGTTAAAAGTCGCCACCGCAACGCGCTTGTCTGTTTAAACAGAAGACGAAATGAGTCAGACATCAATTAAAAGATGCAACCTGCCCGAAGACAAAAAAACAACATAGCATACCTCCGACGACATGATGTTTCACGTAACAGGTCCTTGAACCTGCAAACAAAAGAGGATTAAGGACATATTCGAGACAGACATAAAGACAGGGAACGTGCCCCAGCCACGCACGTGCCGGTGGTTGCCAACCATATTGACCCGCTATAGGGACACGATTTTGCAACCCCCCAGTTCCTTCCACGGAACTCTGTCGAAAAACTTTTTTTTTTTTGGTAGGAGATGGGCGCATTTATTGCAACAATTAACAAAGTGTTTAAATGACATGACACATTGACGTATAAAAACTGAATATAAAAAAGGTACCAATGTTTACTTAACAATGAAAATAACAATCCTAGCGTGAAAAAATCTAAGTAACAATTCAAAAATACTAATGGACAATCAGTCTTACACGGTCAAACACACAAACAACTTAATTACCAGAGGCATCAGATTCGTCTTCCTCGGCGACATAAAGATCTGCCGCGTTAATAGGATCTTCCGGAGGCACCTGCAACAAAGGCCATTTGATAACACTGCTAAGTGCGAAATTTGCTTGCGTAGGACAGAGAAGAATCTTACCCAAGTGTATTTGAAGCACTCATTTGTGTCGTACAGCGGCATCGCTTGACTCTTTTTATCGGTGAGGCCGATGCCCGTCAAATTGCAGAGATTTACTATTTCTTCTTTTAGCTGGTCCTCATCGCTATTGCAGCTTTGCAACCGTGATATCAGAGTGGGCAAATGAATGGGCCCGCGGCAGTGCTTAGAAAACATACCCTTTGCAAAAGCTTTAATTCGCTCCGGATCGTCATGTTTGCTGTGAGTTTTCCAATGTGATACCAACTGGCTGCCTTGTTTATTGCATCTGGGACAAATTTCCTTTGCGTCCCGGCCGGCAGACGTTCTGTTGGCCACACGATACTGTAAAACAAGACAAATTTTGAGTTTTAAAAAAAAACTGTCGGTTACCAGAATCAACATAACATACCAGCATCAGTACAATTCAACTTACACCGAGACTGCGGCACAACTTGACGTCTTTGTTGGAAGTGTCCGTGCGTTCGGACAACGTCCCTTTCGTGTCCTGTTTTTTGGCTGGGCCTACCACCTTCTTGACGTTTGTTGTGACCCATTTTTGGAATGTATCTATGGGAATTGAAAGGTGTGCCAAGTAATCACTGATCACGAGTCCCGGTTCCGAATCAGCTGTGCTCTTTGTACCACTAGCTGAGCTTATGCCAGATTCGGAAACACTGTCCCTCTGCTGCTGAGATTCCTTCTGTCTTCTTTCTGCAAACTTCCGCCTGTCTTGTATTCCTCTATTCGTTTTCTCTTCCTGTACCTTGCTGTTTTGCCTTTCTTCTTCCGCCTGCCGCCTGTCCCGTTGCTTCCTTTCTTCATCTGCTCGACTCTGCTGTCTTTCCTCTTCCAGAAGATGGTTGAGTTTCAGAGCCTTCTCCCTCTCTTCTTTCTTTTTTCTCTCTTTTTCCTTCATTTTGTCCATAGCCTCTTGCCTTTTCTTTGCTTCTGTTTCCATCTTTTTCTTTTGAATTTCCTCATTCTCTTTCTTTCTTTTTTTGGCTTTTTCAGAGGCCTGGTCATCACGAGGGCGTTTTCTCACCAACACCTCAACGGGTCTCTGTACCTGTGGCCGCTGAGGTGATGATAGTGGCAACGAGCGCCTCTGGCCGCCGGCCATGTACCCGAGGCGCTCGCGGACTGCAGGTGCGTGCTGTTGTTGAACAGCGGAGTGCGTTGTTGCCTTGAAAGACATTTGACTCCCCGTGCCCTTGATTTCAACAACATTTGGCTTCAAAGAGGCAGCACCGCTAATATTTTCCACAAGCATCGCAAGTTCACTATTAAAAGCGGCGTTGTTTGAATTTGCAAATGCCTCCGAGTAGAAATCATCGTCGCTCAGACAAAGGTCATCATACAACGCCGTCGCCTACGGACAAAAGACATCATGTAAGTTTTATATTAAGAGTTTAAATGAGCAGGTACAGCAAAAGTAACATTTTATTACCTCTGCAGTGTGCTCTACAGTGGTTGCCAGTGTCTTTGGACTAACGACATCGGACGGCATACCAAGGAGAGAGGTACTCTCATCGCACGTCATATCAAAGAGAGAGGTACTCTCCGGTGTCGCCTGCGCACAAGAGACAACTTGTAAGTTTTATATTAGGAGCTTAAATGAGCGGGTACAGCAAAAGTAACATTTTATTACCTCTGCAGTGTGCTCCACAGTGGTTGCCAGTGTCTTTGGACTAACGACATCGGACGGCATACCAAGGAGAGAGGGACTCTCATCGCACGTCATACCAACGAGAGAGGTACTCTGCGGCGTCGTCTACGCACAAGAGACAACTTGTAAGTTTTATATAAAGAGTTAAAATGAGCAAATACAGCAAAAGTCACTTTTCATTACTTCTCCGCTGTGTGCAACAGACGTCGAACTAGATTCGGCTGCCATAACGCGCAGTGCGTTCTCCATGATCTGCCGTAGCGCCTCCTCATCACTGGTAATCATCGGCATGTCCATTGTCGCCTCAGTGTCTACCTGCGCACAAGAAAGGAACACCAACGTAATTCTTTGATAGAAACCAAATTATGCCGCTCATAGAGTATGCAGTCCCATGTGCTCCAACCAGACCGCACAATGGACGTGAGGAACATCCAAAAGCAACTTGAGCGCCTTTTTGAGGTACAAGGTAGCTGTAGAGGAACCCGGGGAGGGAATATCTTGTGGCTGTCCCTCACGCCCTGGTGCGATGGTTGGAGCACTTGGGACTCTACAGTGTTTGTCGTGTGCCACTTGGTCAACGGAGCATAACGTATGTGTTTTTCTCTTGTGTGCAGACTGATGCAGTAAAGATGGACATGCCGAACGTGTTGGGTGACAGCGATGATTGTTCCGACTTGGCCAGTCTGTTGGCTGACTATTCAGAGGAGAACGCAGTGCCTGTGGATCCGGCGGCCGACGCTTTTATTGAAAGTGTACTGAGTCAAAGCAGTATGGACGTACGTATTCTGAACGCATATGCCATCGGTTATGCAAACCAAATACCTTATCTAATTCTTCCACTTGGCTTGTGTATGCAGACTTCTTCCAATACCGAACCACGTGATGGTACTCAGGACAGTGATGTCATTTCTGTTTTCGACATTCCTTTGCCTCCTGGATCACCTCCTGTGACTGCACAATCATCTGGTGCTAAGCCATATTTGTGGCAGTCGTCTCTTGAAGTACGTATTCTCACTCGTGACATGCACATATTTATGTTTGATCACTTTATAATTTACTTTATTCTTACGCAGAATGTGGCTAATGATTTAAACTTAAGCTCTGAAGAAGACGAGGTAGCGGTCAGCCATAAGGACCCACCAACTAAGTCTCTTGAGCTCGTGGCCAGTAGCATACATGGTGAAATCAGCCTGACACCACGTTCAATTGTTGCCACAGGCAGGATCAAGAAACGAGCGTGATTGTGGCCACAAAATTGTGGCCACAAAATTCCCCCATGGGCATACCGAACGCGAACGGACTATACAATGCCAAAAACGCTTAAATCAATAGCAGAGAGATTTGTAGGTACTGATTCCTGTTCTACTCGTCGAGATCTACATTTTCCGCCATCAAGTTTCATTGTAACCACCTCCGTCCGGGAGATAATGGCCTTCAAAGATGCGACTTCGTTACGTGTTTACAAGATTGTGGGGCGCCGAAAATCAAACTTTTACGTGTCGGAGCGACCTTGTTCGTACTGATTCCTGTTCTACTCGTCGAGATCAACATTTTCCGCCATCAAGTTTTATTGTAACCACCTCCGTCCGGGAGATAATGTCCTTCAAAGATGCGACTTCGTTACGTGTTTACAAAATTGTGGCGCGCCTGCGCATGACTTTGGGGCGCCGAAAATCAAACTTTTACATGTCGGAGCGACCTTGTTTGTACTGATTCCTGTTCTACTCGTCGAGATCTACATTTTCCGCCATCAAGTTTCATTGTAACCACCTCCGTCCGGGAGATAATGGCCTTCAAAGATGCGACTTCGTTACGCATAAACAAAATTGTGGCGCGCCTGCGCATGACTTTGGGGCGCCGAAAATCAAACTTTTACGTGTCGGAGCGACCTTGTTCGTACTGATTCCTGTTCTACTCGTCGAGATCAACATTTTCCGCCATCAAGTTCCATTGTAACCACCTCCGTCCCGGAGATAATGGCCTTCAAGGATGCGACTTCGTTACGTGTTTACAAGATTGTGGGGCGCCGAAAATCAAACTTTTACGTGTCTGAGCGACCTTGTGCGTACTGATTCCTGATCTACTCGTTGAGATCTACATTTTCCGCCATCAAGTTTCATTGTTACCACCTCCGTCCGGGAGATAATGGCCTTCCAAGATGCGACTTCGTTACGTTTATACAAGACTCTGGTTTGCCCGTGCATGACTCAAGGCCCTCGAAAAATAAAACTTTTAGGCGTCGGAGCGACCCTATGTGTACTGTACGGATCAATATTTAAATATTTCGCAAGCGAGGTAAATGTTGACTTTTGGTTCGTGATGGCTTGTGAGTACCAACTTTTACACGAGTAGAAACGGAAATTGCCTGAAACTTAGTCCACGGATCTTGCGATCAAGACTCCTCTGGGACCAGCAAATATTCTGGACAATACGTAGACAGGGTTTTAGGCCTTCCCGTTTCTTCTCCAGTAAAAATTGGTACTTACAAGGTGACGCCCATGCTCTCTCACGTAAGAAGAGGAAGGTCACGAATCGCGGTCCACGCGCTTCAGGCACAACGGCTGCCCGTCTCCTTCAGCGCCTGGTGCGGTAGGCAACACCTCGTACTCGAAAGGCGGCTGGGCTGTCATCATGGCAGGCGGTGAGTTGGCGTTGAGAAGCACCGATTGACTCAGATCGACGCGGAACTCTGTCTATTCAATTTGTCCCGTTTTCTTTTTAAATATCCCAACTTGTTCTCCTAGTGCCTCTGTAACGTGACTACTGGATACGGTATTTGAGGAGACGATGACGCAGATTAACCTGGTTTATTTGAGCCCACCCGGGAAAGCCATGAACAGCGATTCAGCGGGTGGCGTGCGATTTGTGCCTAGTGAAAACCGTTCCAAACTTTAATATACTCGAGGGGGTGAGGGGACGAGTTTAACAGGTCACATATACAGAAGAACACATTGTCTTCACAAGTGCGCAACTCAGTTGGTTATGTGGACCTGAGGCCTTTACGTCTGACCCCGTATGCGCTCCGCACTGTTTAATTGTCCAGTACTGCTGGTGCTTATATTCGGGCTACATTTAAGGTTACACCACTGTTCGTCGAGATCCTCCTCAACGCGGTGTAGGTCCTGCCGCCTACTTACGTCTACTTACGTTTTTTTAAGTTAGAACAGTGCACACTCACGTCTGAGTGTCATGTCTGCAGCGCAATTCCAAGGTAGTGTGAAGAATGGATTATATTCAAATCGGGAGATGGTAAATAATAATAAGGAAAGAAAACGATGATCAGAGAATTTTATTCTTGTGTACATTCATTGGAGGTAGAGAAACTTCATTTTTGTATAAATTTGTTACAGGGAATAGCAGGAATAAACAATTTACTTTATACATCTCATTTATGTTAGGTAGACAAAGTTCGCCGCGGAATCATTTCATATTCCTGGTTTTGCGGGACAGTTTGCTCCGAAAACACTTTGCGTGTACATACACGTCTATATAGTGCTCTGAATACAAAGAACAATAAAACGATAGTTAAAATAGTAGAGCCCCCTACCCCTGCATGGGATGCGTAGTAAACGTAATCATCCTTCCAGTCAACTGAATTTACAGCCATGGTTGACGGTGGCTGTAAATTTAAATGTCGGACTTCACCTTTCCACTTTTCGTTAACTATCTCAGAAGCATTATTACGACACAATTTTAGGAGGTTGTGGCTCCCATTCAAACTGAAGGAAGCTACGCCTCCCTTTGACCACAGTGCAGGTAAGACAATTTCACTTCCATACGTCTGTTTATCACCGCCACAAGGAAAAGTAGGCGATATAACTTCGCGGTCATCATGCAGGCTGCAGTTGCAATTTACGTGGATTTTCATAGCACCGGCTTCAGGCACTGAGATATCTCGTGCTTCTCCGGAGCAGCTTAATCGAAGACTACGCGCTAATGTGGAAATATAAAATTCGTCTCCAGCAATTCGCACTGGCCGTGTTTTCGGACCGTGATTATCACATACAAACGAACAGAAACTTGACAGGTTCTTTACATCGTTTCCTGCAAACAGATTGCTAATACATGCATCACTAGCGGATAGCCGCGGAATGTGACAAAGTTTGGTGCCAAAACACTGTTTACTAGCCTCGTCCTTAAATAGTGAAAATACCTTTCGGGACGGACTCCACGTACCTAGGACAGCCTGACGAAGCAAAGTGCACTGTTCATTGTTCCAAACAAAATTTACTGGGAAGACACTGAGTACCTTCATATCTGAATCGCCTTTAAACATTACAGGAACTGCAATTTGTATATGTAATGTTGTGCCGGAAAACCTGCAAACGGCTAATTTTTCGTTCAAATAAGCATACTCATTAGCTTTATCAATTGACAGAAGTGCATTACTTTTCTGTAATTTAATCGATAAGTATTCTAAGTCAGACTTGAACCTTGTAAAATTTATAGCTTGTTCTGGTATTCTGTTCGCCATGCAGTCTCGCAAAATTTCTCTTTCCTTTAGAAATTGAACTATCGCAACTTGTTTCGCCAGACTAGAAGAAACTATTACAGATAAAAACGATATTATTTGCCCTTGAGTCGTTTCTTCAGACAATAATGCTGACTCTGCGTTGGACATGTGGTTTGTTATGTCAGCCAATACGTCAGTCACGTTTTCACTCCATGCACTTATTTGTTGAATGTCCTGGTTCTCACGCTCGGTTTGACTCTCTTCGTTGAACCGGAGAAATCGAATTCTTTCGGCTAAATTTGCCTCAGATGTCATGATCTTACTCGCATCAGAATCCTCTCCACTTCCAAATAGACTTTCGCCAATCCAGTTTAAGACACCAACAAAACTCATGGATCTCGTAGAACGCTTTTTTTCGCCAAAGTTAGTCGACAAGCTGTTTATTAGGTCAAATGATTCGTCTTGAAGTCTTTCCAAAGAAAGAAAGTACTGACATACTTGAGCTTTTTGTCTTATCTTCACGTCGTCCGACTCAAGTTCTTCTGCATGCCTATTTAACAATTTCTTGCAATTTCTGAGAGAGTTTTCCAAGTCGTACTGTTCTTGTTTCACCCGAGGAAAATCAACCACGTAGTTCAAATTTGTTTTTCCTCGATAGAGAAGAGCATCACGTATCTCTACATGATGCACTCCAGAGTGCAGGTTGAATTCAAGTGATTCAGCAAATCTCATTGCTGTGGCCACGAACAGCAGCCCCCAGAAGCATTTGGCCATCATTCTGAAAAACAAACAAGGAAAATGAGCTAAAATGTCACGTTCCTTTGAGCATTGTGACACATTGTCACATTTCCGCAATGTCCGTCCGTCTGAGCTCTTACAAATAATGTAAGGCTGGGTATAAACAGACCGGTGGCACCACGTTTCAAATTTTTTGGCCAAGCCATTTTCGAGAAAACTCGATTTTCATTTCGCCTGGCATCGGCTGCTCGCAGGCGCGACCTTGGAACACAAACGCGCTGGGAGGGCCCTACGCTCGTAACTAGGGTAGTCAGCCAGTCACTCGCTCTCTGTTCGAAAGTTCAAGAATTCGGAAACATTTACTGTTATATTTATGGTCATAATTTCTTTTTCAATTCTTATGTCTAGCAGCGTACATAAATGCATCATATGCTAGCATGAGTCAATGTAACATACTGCCAATTACTGCTTTTAAAGAATGCATGCCTCGAAATCCACTGAATTTAGACCGAAAAATGCCGACTGCTAACATCCCTAGTCGACTCCGCGCCGCGTCAGTAGGGTCTATGGACGAGCTGCTGGAATGCGGAGGGGGGCCGATCCTATCGGCACGATGTTTACGTTTCGCGCACCCTCCGTGCCCCAGCTGGACCATACGCCCCGACGAGCAAGAGCAGAGGCAACCACGACAACGCGCAACGCGGTTAGGTGTGCCAGCTGCACGCGCTCACTGTTCGTTGTAATTTTACGAACATAGTTCTGTTCTTTTGGCAACACAACGTAATTGGAAAATCACAAAGAACGTCGTAATATTTTGGCATTTTTAGAAGATGATACCTTTACTTTCAAACACACTAAAAACCGTTTAAGACACATCGAGTTGGCAGCAAGCTTTTACAATCGAGTCCAGAAACCAAGCGCGTTACCTTGGAATATAGAGCGCGGCTGCCGTTGGGGAAAAGTGAGTGTGCGAAGAGTGTGCGCAGTGCCCGCGGGACATTGACAATCGCTCCCCGCGTACAATCGGCCGCTAGTCTCCGCAACGCCAGTGAAACCCCCCCCCCCCCTTCCCCCCGCCATGCCGTCCGCGCGCGCCGCTGCAGGCCTCAGCTCGGCCCGCGACGCAAGGACTCGCCCGCTCGAATCTTATCGATTTCGGACAGCTCAGCTCACCCCGCCGTAAATGAGTCGTACAGTTAAAATTTTATTAATATCTTTTCAAATGAGCTGTGTGGTAACGAAACGACCCTAAAGGTACAAAATTGTATAAATTTTTCAAAAGAGAAATCCTACAAAATATAAATTATAATTCATATTTTCTCTCTGTACAAAATATATATTTTTATAAACAATTACTGACATAACAGCGTACTACCCCGACAGCTACCTGGGAACGGACCACACTCTCAGTCCAAGAACGTGACATCACGTCCAAAAGAATGTGACAAAAATGTCACGTTCTTTCCAGCATTGTGTCACATTCTTGTGAATCAGCCATGAATTACATGAATTAGCTTATTCACATTCAAAAGAATGTGACACAATGTTGAAAAGAACGTGACATTTTTGTCACATTCTTTTGCACGTGATGTCACGTTCTTGGACTGAGAGTGCAGGCGGGTATCATCTGCTTCCACAAACGTTCCTTGACAGGACATTTTCCATTGTATGTCTGGACTTAGTCAGCTTGTCAGTAGAAAAAAAAATTGTTACTTGTAAATTTACAATGTTTTCTTCCGATATCTTCCGACGCAAGAAATGTATTTTAGCAAGGAATTACCTTTCATTTCCTGTGGCCGCATTGACTGCGCCAAGTCAGCGCCTGCCAAGAAGACACCCAGCTGACCTCCCAGCACGAAGTGTTGCCGACCGCAACTGGCGCTGACGGGGAAGCGCAGCCGTTGTGCCAGAAGCGCGCGGACCGCGATTCGCTTTGTTCCTTTTCGTCGTTGTGAAGTGCATTCTCCCTCTCTTTTTCTCTCTTTCCCTCTCTCTCTCTCTCTCTCTCTCTCTCTCTCTCTCTCTCTCTCTCTCTCTCTCTTTCTCTCTCTCTCTCTTTTGTGGGTTTGCTAACTTGTCCGTTGCGAGCGATGTGAAAGATGTGTCCCAGTGCCGTCACGTGATTATTTGTTGAGTTTAAATTTTGCTTCTCTGTTCCAATCTGTGTGATAATGACCGTTCTGGCACTGAGACTCCAGATGCGTTCTGCAGGTTTACTCTGGTGTCTGATAGTTCGGGTCGCTAATGCTCTGGAGTTGATTGAAGAGAGAGGATAGTTTAAAATGGTTTTATTTTGTAAGCAAAAGATTTACAAAAAGAAGAGTTGGAGAAACGACGCTGAAGAGTCTGTTGGAAGTGGTGGCGCTGGAGAGTCCGAGGGAGGCAGGCGGGCTCCAGGTGCGCGGGGCGGTCAATGCAACCAAGCCCGCTCTTCCTCCCATATGACCTCCAGGAAGGAGCTCGCCTCCTCCATCATCTCCTTGATGTCGTCCGGGAGTGGATGGCACAGGGCGTCGTTCAGCCCCCTGCACGTCTCACGTGCCAGGGCGACGAAGAAAGGGGGCCCAGGCCGCTTGGGCCTCTTTGCCTCCAGGATGGCCTCGTATGCGACGCTTGTCGCCTCCCTTCTCCAGTGCTGCTGTGCAGCCCCACAGGCCACGGCCTAGAAGAGGGTCAGGGCGAGTTTCTTAAACTCGGGCTGGGCGATTTCCATGTTGAGTCTGTGTTCCCGGGTTGGGGGAAGAAAACATAGGGTCAGTGACTAAGCCGGTCGCTCGGTAGTACTCCGCTACGGTGCACGAGGGCGCGGCCGGTAGCGTGTCGGAGTTAATCTAAATCTTGTGGTTGAGACTCACGTTTTAGTCACAAAGGTGGTGGCCGATAAGCGTGGCTGGCTGTAGAGCGTCGTGGAGCGTCGCTGAATGAGGTCTGAGCGGGGAGGCTTCTTCACCGCTCGGCCGCTAGATGGCGCCAGCGGGCGAGGTCGCTATGAAAAATCCAACGTAACGTTTGCGGTCGGGGAGGCGGTAGGCGTGGCTTTGCGTAACTGTCGTAGGGCGTTGTTGTATAAAGTGCGATTTAACATCGAGTGACGCTGAAATTAGTAAAAACGTTTTCCGTAATGACATCATGTCGAATCCTGAGGAATGGGAAACTCTTAAAAAAACTGAGCTCCAAAGAGAATGCAGGAAAAGGGGCCTCGCCGTCAGTGGCAACAAGACTCAACTGATTGACAGGTATAGTATTTTCTATATTTTGATCTGTGTTTGCACTGTCATGCCACTTGCAAGAGACGTTGAGGACTGAAAAAGTATGCTTTATGCTTGAGGTCTTTATGCTTTTTGTGTACCATATTGGCTTACATTATTAGAGGACATATTTTGCCCTAACCTTTCAATGCACATGGGCCCATGGAGTTAGATTTACAAAGAAAGTCCTTCAGTCTCAGAAACTGTGTCATGATGCTTCTACTAATTTTTACCGTCCCTCAGTTTTTTAATAATGTTATTTTTATTACTTCAGGCTTGTCCGTTGTGTTGGTAGTGATGATAACAACAATGCAGTGAGTGGCGATGAAGAGCCTGGAGCAATCAGAGCCCTACCAGTGGATGAGAGAGAGGATGCACTCAGGGCAAGGTTTGCCAAGCTAACATTACCAGAGCTCAAAGAACTTCTCAGGGCCAAGCCCCAAGCTTCCTTGAAAGGAAACAAAATTGATTTGATTGACAGGTATGGGTGTTGTCTTTGTTGATTTTTGATCGGTGCTGTTGAATGGAAATGCAGTATTTAATATTATGTTTATCCTATTTCAGACTAGTTTACTACGAATTGAACTCTGATTTTAGAGTAAGTGGCCCTGACAATGATGATGACACATTAGCAAACCCTTTATCAGTCCCTGACTTGAAATGTTTTAAGGACATTCACGCGCAATCTCCTTCAATAAACAAGACATATCCTTGTATTTAGCGCAATACCAAAAAAAATAGGGAAGGCATCAGGAATGTATGATGAGGGATATCTACGCTTTGTTCGTTATTGCAATGATGGTCAGATTTTATTTTTTACTGTGCATGACCTAGTCACCAAAAATATTTATTTATAAACCTAAATTATTTTCTAGGTGAATATACCTATATCTATGGGAAGACCTATGCAGAGATGAAGAAGTCTGCTCAATATGAAGTCTATTGCAAGCTAGATGCTGATGGCGAAGTTGTGGGAGGGACATGCGAGTGCACCCATGGGCGCAGCAGTGGTGAGGCACACTGTAAGCATGTGACTGTTGTGCTTTTAGCCGTTGCCCAGTGCAAAAAAGATGGGCTTGTAACAACTGAAGTCACATGCACCCAGCAGCTCCAAACATTCCACCAACCCAAAAAGAAATTTAGAGGGACTGCACTTAAGGCGAGGGATCTGAAACATTCATCAATGCAAAGAGCTTCAAACCTAGCGCCCATCCCAGAAAATGAAATGAGTATTGAGCAGTATCAGAACTACTTTAGAAATTTGATTATAAATAGTGCTTACAACATGAATACGCCTCTGAAGCATTTGCTCACCCCAGCAAATCCTTTCGCCATTTTCAATGATCATGATTATAGCACTCTCTCTACTGCAGACATTCTATTGGACAACCTTAAGTTACGATCAATTACATCAGAAGAAATTGAGAAAATAGCTGCAAAGACTGTCCAACAAAGCCGCTCTCAGCAGTGGCATGAATACCGAATGCCCAGGCTGACTGCTAGTCGATTTTATGAGGTCCTGCATGCTCAAGATCCAATGAAAAAAGCAGCTGCTGTTCTAAATAGTGTTAAATTCACATCTAAAATGACAAATCATGGCATCAAGTACGAGCCAGTTGCGATTCAGAAGTACAAGACTCTAAATCCTGATGCCGTTGTGACACAAAGTGGCTTTCTGATTTTGAAGTCCCATCCCTGCATTGGTGCAACACCAGATTTCCTCATTGATGCTGATGGCATTGGTGAGGTGAAGTGCCCCTATACCTCAAGAGACCGCAAAGTGGATCCAGTCAATCAGCCGTACTTGGAGTGGTCTGAAGACAAAAATACTCTACAGCTGAAGAAAAAACAATATTATTATCAAGTGCAAGGCCAGCTTCTTGTCACTGGACGGCAGTACTGTGATTTTGTTGTTTACACTAAGAAAGATTTTAAAGTAATTAGAATTGATAGGGAGGAAGATTTTATTAAATCAATGCTTTTTGATTTAGTTGAGTTCTTTGACAAATATTATAAGGAGGCTATTCTTAACAAATTTCTTTGGAGGGATTATGATAAGTACAATATTTAAAACTTTATTTTCCTCCTTCCCAGACTAAAAAAACCATGGGCTGGGCCATGGCGACGGCTGACCATGGTGATCCACGAATCGCCATGGTCAGATGATCTTGACCATGGCGAAATGGCGCATGGCGATCCCCACCATAGGGCAGCGCACCATGGGGGTGGCTTCGCTATGGTGCGCTGCCCCATGGTGCGCTGCCCCATGGTGTGCTGCCCCATAGTTAACCGCTCAATGGTGGAGTGCCTCATGGTGATTTTAAATAGCTGGTCACAGTGACCAACAAACTAAGTGCTCTGACTGACCAAAGCCGTACTCCAGTGAAAATTCGACTCTACGCACGATTGTGAAGTCATGGTCTCTCTATCTCCAGTAATTTAAATGTTACAGACTATTTCTGAATAAACCTCGGAGACTTGAACGCACGGGCAAGAGAACATTCACTGTGGTGCGAGCGCCACCATGGCGACAAACACCATGGTGCAGCTTCCACCATGGGCACGCCAGACACCATGGTGACGAGCACTATGGAACGATCTCCACCATGGTGGAGCCCGCCGAACCATGGTGGTACTCCCCATGGTGCGCCTTCACCATAGGGCAGCCCATTAAACCATAGTGATGACGACCTTCGCCATTGTGGACTGCCCTATGGTGATGGAAATTCACGATGGCGACCATGGTTTTTTTAGTCTGGGTTCTTGTGTATCTTTTACATGTTGTACTTCTATTTACACATATGTTTTAACATTTGTTTTTGCTAAAGTAATTTAGCAACATTATTGTTTCATTATCTGCAACCAATTAGTACAACTACTATGTGATTGAATGTTTGATGCAGTTAAGTTTTTGTTTCAACTAAATAATTGCTTCATAATACTTGAACAATAAAATCTTTTTATTTTCCTATTGTTTGGTCCAATGTTTACAACACACACATGTCACAACTTAATTTATCAAGCATCATGGCCCACAATATTTTCCTTGAAGTTACTTAGCATAACACAAACAAAAAATAACTCAGAGCCCATAGAAACATAACAGTGCTGTAATTTTTTTTTCTAAAATTTTGTGAGTTTTGGTGAGGCCAATGAGACGCTCAATATGCACCCTTTTACTTGCAAGTTTCCTATCTTTCATAATGACAGTACCAGGCAGATGGTCTCGACCTTTTAAAAAGTCCGGAATGTTAATAGCAACTCCTCTTGATGCAAACAGATCTTGCACATTGAAGCCCCTGTCAGCCATAATAGAATCACCTTTTTGACAAAGATCCAATAGGGTGCTTCTCTCCGTTATTTGTCGGTCACTTACACTGCCCCCATAGCATTCAGACACATATAAAATGAGCCCTGTTGGGCTTCCACCTACAAGGGCTTTCAGTGTGTTTGTGTTTTTGTAAGTGCTGAAAGTTGCTTGTTGTGCTGTTGGAGTTTTCGGTTTTTGTATAGGGAATTCAGTGGGGTGGCCCCGTTTGTCCGAGGTTCGTTTGTCCGAGTTGTTATCCTAACATCTCTATCTTCTCCAATCTAATATAGTATCTCTGTTCACATTACTTATGTAACTAGGAGTGCTTCTTCTTTATTTATGTTTCCTGCATTATGTTCTTCTCTATTTTTTAAACTAACTAAGCCGAAAAGATTTATTTTTTTCCACTGTAGGACTCTAGTATGATAGTGCTGATAAAATAATATGTGAACATATCAACTTATTCAAAGTTATTTGATTTCGCGCCGTGGCCGCGCCGGAAATAAGATGGAGGCGTATGGTGGGTGCAGAGGACACGGCTCCACGGCTCCATCCCCCAGCGTCTCTGGATTCGAGTTCGAGACAGTGAATATCATCAACACAAACAAAGCAGAAAGCATACTTAGGTATTGATAATTGAGTTTTTGCCGCCTTGCGTTTCGCGCGCAGAGCTATTAACTGAAAAATTCTCATCGTAGGCAGCTCTTTTGTAAGTCCCTTTCTTCCCTGTTGTGTCGTTGATCAAAGAAAAAGAAAATTTTGTGTTAGTTTTGAACTAAGGTTATTTTGCTTTGCTGAAGTAACACATGATCTGTTTCTTCTCAGGTGCGATCATCAGCATCGAAAGCCAGGAAGGAAGGTCTTCTTTGATTTATTCGGCTACCATAGGCCACAGGGCCTCAATGCCATAAACTTTGATGTCTCTCTCTTCTTTGATTAATTACAACTGACCCCACTGAGAATGAAAGAGTCTTGATCAATACCCAAATTTGGGCGAGGAGTCCAGAATTCCTCACCCAAAATTTTAGTCCTGATCATGACTCTTTCATTCTCAGTGCCAACTGAGGGATTCCTGAAGAATTATTGCTCAATTTGAATCCTTGCCTCTCGTGTGTGGAGGGTTTGGGCAAGGTAACTTGATGGAAAGTTGATCTTTATTTTTGTTTTCCACGCCATTCATTGTATTAATGTGTTTCTTATGTTTCCTAGGTACTTTCTACTCTGCAGACGTTGTTGCTCAAGAAACATTCTAAACATTCTATGTGCAGCACTTCTTGAGTATCAGTTGTCATCAACTGGTGCCTGAGTGATACTGATGATCTGTTCAGTGAGGTCTGGTGTTGCTAATATTAATTTCCTTCAAGATATGAAAATATCAAATACTGTACCTTCATGTGTATATGTCCACCATATCCTGTCTCGTGTTCCTGAGTGCACAGTTCCTTTGAATCAGTCGGTCATGTATTGCGGTTCTATCTATCTGGGCTTCGTAAGGTGATGTGTAGAGAAAAATTACAGTGACATTGTCTTGTTATGTTGGGAATTGACGTCATCTCTAAAGGAGTGTTAACTTCATGTGATTGTTGCACTTAAGTTTTCAAAGATGAAGTATTGATTGTAGCAGAAATAGGACATGAGTGTTGAAGGAGTAATGAGTGTTGGGAATTCAAAGGTTAATTGAGAAGCAGTGAATTGGGATGATTTTCAGTTTGTTGTTAAATGAAATTTGTTTTATTAAATCAATCCAGTTCCAAAATTTAAACCCTGTGAATGATTAGAGAACTCCCTCTCCCCATGAAGTGTCATACTTACCTTCCGAATAAAATTGTGTCAATTTTTAACATTTAATCAAGGAGGGATCCACTGAGTAGCTCTCTTATGACCTGTACCTGATTTAGAAGTTAAGAACATGGAATTGCTATCATGTAAAACACACTTCAGAATTGTTGCTCTAGTGTCCAAACTAGATTATGCATTAGCCAGTTTCCTAATTCATGTCTGTTACATGTGTATAGTATAATGTAATCTACCATCCCAAATTACTGTGAGGTGTTCAATGTATCATGTGAAATATGCTTCATGATAAATAAAGATCTTAAGAAAATTTAAAATTTTCATTTATTTTAAAATATTAAAAACATGGTCATAAAGAATGTTCAATGTTTGACATTTTAACATTACTTAAAGAGAAAACAGAACATTCTGATAAATTCACAATCATTGATCGATTCACAACACATACCACTAATGATTGAAAATACTGAGTCCAAAATCCATAAAAAATACAGTTCAAACCTGATATAAAGTATAGTGTCCAAACTTCATATCAAGTGCCGAGAGTCCAAAATCCATAAGAAAGTCCTAACTCAATAACAGTCCAAAATTCAAGAGCAATTTTAAGTTTACAAGTAAACAGGACTCCACTTCCTAAACTTGTAACGGCACTTAGGACAAGGTTTCTTTCTTGCCTTCAGTTCTTGAAGGCATGGAAGGCAAAAGCAGTGTGCACACTTAATCTGCTGAGTAACCTCAGCCACCAAGCACACTGTGCATATCCCATGCTGATCTGCCACAGCAGCGACATCAGGTACAGCAGCGACTTCAGGTACAGCAGCGACTTCAGGTACAGCAGCGACTTGAGGTACAGCAGCAGCAACTTCAGGTAAGACTTCACCTGGGCCTTGAGCAAGGGGCATCGCAGCTCTGGCCTCAGTTGAAGTGGCTGTTGCGGCAGTTGCTGCAGCCCCAGTAAGCTGGTTAGCACTACCAGAAGTTGACGCAGCAGCTCCACCATCACGAACAGTGAAGCAAACCCTTCCTCTTGATGGGCCTGGCACGGCTTCGGCTCCAGCTCTAGCCATAGCTGCCCTGGCCCCAGCTGAAGTGGTAGCTGTTGCGGTTGCTGCAGCAGCTGCAGCCATAGCTGCCCTGGCCCCAGAGAGCGGGTTGGCACTAACAGAAGTAGAAGCAGCAGCTCCAGCTGCACGACGAACAGTAATACAACCCCTTGATGTGCCTGGCGTTTCAGCTGCAGCCATAGCTGCCTTAGCCTCAGCAAGGTTGAGGACTGGCAATGCACACTGTTCAGCTGGAAAATACCGTGAAACGGGGTAATTTCGGGCACTTTTGAGAGGTATTTTTAAAATTGTGAAGGTCGTGGTGTTGCCATGGACCTGAGGGTTAAAATTTATCATCTATCCACCTTTAGCTTCAATTTGACGCCAATTCCAGATATTTACGCTTTACCGTTTTTACAGTGGAGGGCCCAAAGCAGTGCCCGAAATTACCCCGTGTTTTGGGGTAATTTCGGGCACCCCAGGAAAAAACGACTTGTCGTCCTGATTTCGGTCTCAAAATCAATAATTGTCTCTTTCTTTTGAGCTTATGTGATAAAATGTGAAATTCTTAAGGATGAAGATGTGGAGGGATGGTAGGGGTGGTCATTTATACATAATTTGGAGTCATGATTGGAACAAATAGTTTGATGTTTGGGAGAGTGGGGTGGAGCTATTAAGGACGCTCCTTGTTGAACGTCCAACCTTGAACGTTTATCCTTTTTTGTTTTTGATAATGGTACAACTCAAGCCACACTATATCACCCGAAGATGAGTCGTGGATCTTCCTCTTGAAACTGACGTACATGGGAGGCAAGTCTTATGCACAATTGGGAAGACACAGGGGCTTTCTGGAAAACTCTGCATTCCGTAGCAACCCGGCAAGCCATGCGGCCGTTCTCAAAGTCAAAGTCCCGGTAAACATGATAAAATTTTAGTCACGAACCAATAATTGACTCTAAGATAGGATGTGTACATACTACACATAAGAAGTACAGATGTAGCCTTGGCCCATTTTTATAATAGTCAAAGTTCCACAAAGCGACTGCTGCGGCAGTTGAGTATTATCTGTGTTAATGGATTATCTGAATCTTTCAGAAGAGCTCTGAAGAGCTGGAAGAAGCTTACACCACTCTAGCCCTGCGAAATTTAAAGTGGTCAGAACAACCCTGCATGCCCTTGCATGCCATTTCAGTGCTCGAAATTACCCCTAAAAGTAACAATTTTTTAGTTTTGAGCCTCTATTTACCATACTATTTGCCGCAGGTGATTGAAAATTTGACACAGCATGCTCAAAACATGTCCAAATCGAAAAAAAAAATACCTTATGCACCGTTTGTGAACAGGTTTGGCTTGCCTGTTGAAGTTTTCACGCATACTCTGAATTTAGGTAAAAAGTGTAAAATACGAAAATCACTGTATCTCGAAAAGATTGGATCTGTTTGGTTTCAAGAGGAATGATCCGACGGTTTTAAGTGTGGCGAATGCGATGCGCGCAACGGGACAAGCCTCCGAGGTCGCCGCTAGGCGGCAGCATCATCGCAATGCTTTCGGGCAGAGATGCCCGAAATTACCCCGGGTGCCCGAAATTACCCCGTTTCACGGTATTAAAAAAAACATGAAAATTGGCATAACAAAAACAAGTCTTGCTAATAACATTGAAATCATTTTTTACCAACCAAAAGGGTGTAATGAAACTCGCTTTTTTGGCGGCAATGTCAAGGACAAAGACCTCTTAGGTCTCTGCGCTGAAAGGCGTGGAATGTTAAGCGGTCTCGAAGGCACAAAGTCATCATCTGGGTCCATATCCTCATCCCCTTCATCAAAATCATCATCAGAAAAGTCTGCAAGTTTAAGTGTCATAATTAACAACAAAGCAGAAATCAGATACAAAAAGGGTATTCACTGAAGATAGCACTAATAATACCTTGAAGAAAGCTGAAGTCTGGAGAAGGGGACCTTCCAGTAAGATCAACAATTTCGTCTTCTTGCTGCTGGTTAAAAGGCACTAGGTGCTGATCATTAAGAGATTTCTGATCGTCAAGAGGAATCTGGTGATCGTCAAGAGGAATCTGATTATCTTCTAGAGGAATGTGGTGATCAAGAGGAATCTGGTGATCGTCAAGAGGAATCTGATTATCTTCTAGAGGAATGTGGTGATCAAGAGGAATCTGGTGATCGTCAAGAGGAATCGGTTGATCATCAGGAGAGATTTTGTCATCGTTAATGGCTCCTCGGTGTTCATCCTGATCAACTTCTTTCACAAGGACCCGTTGTTGCCTCCTCATGAAGTCTTCATGATCAACATCGTTCCCCTTGCTAACTTCTTCCACCTGTTGCCTCCTGGGAGTCATGAACTGGCCAACTGTAATTAATAGTGTTCGAAAATTCCCGGGAACAATCATTTGGGGGAATATTCCCGAGACTTCCCGGGAATTCCCGGGAATATTTCCACTTGACCGGGAACATTGCTACATGAAAAACTCTTGACATTTGATAAACGTTGGAATTTTTAACACTGTCTCTTACACTCTACGTTTTGTTTTGTCTTCCTCTTTAAGAAAAATGGAAAAAAAAATGGAAGTGTTTCATAAATATTACTTGCTATGTTGCTTTTTTAACTTTTTCCTGAAAAAAATTGTCAATTTTAGCAATTTTTATAAAATTCCCGGAAATTTCCTTGTTTTGGGGTCTGATTGTGCCCGGGAACGTTCCCGGGAATTCCCTAAATTCCCGGGAATATTCCTACCCTTTAGAACACTAGTAATTAACAACACCAGGGTCGTAAACTCTTAGTCTCGATAGAGAAGCTGCTCCAACATGCCACATTCTCAAAACAAAGTCAGGAGGACCCAGAAGTAAATTCATCAAGAAGTGAAAAACTTACAGAATTGAGGCAGGAACGCAGCAGCAGCACCGGCTGCAGAAGTGGCTCCATTCAGGTGAATGTTAAATGTAAATGACATCACATTGTTGCTGCTATTGCTAACTGAACGATCAACTAATGCAAGTTCAGAACCACTACCTGAATGGGAGGAACAATCATTCAGAACAATGCATGAACATAAAGCAAAATACTTTCGGAAAAGTCAAATAAATACCATTGGATGCTCCTGGTTCCAGTGCAGAGGCAGGGACTTCTGGTGGCGTTTCAGCCAAAACTGGAGGAGGATGAAAAAAATCTTCCAAAGCCGAGGCAGGTAGCTTCTCGACTTCATCCAGAACTGGAGGAGGAGATGAATCTCCCATAGCCACCATGGCAGGGGCTACAGGCATAACTGGAGGAGAGTGCACCATAGCCACAACCTGCTGAGTGCGAGGTGTTGTTGCGTTCACAAGGCTGGCCAAAAACTTCTGCCTCTGGGCCCGAATTTCACTGGGGTCGCTGAAAGCAAATCAAAAACCAATTATACGTGTGACACTAGGGAATGTGGGAACAAGAAAGCGAATGAAAAATCTTGGACAGTGCCGTGTCGCTCTCTCGCCGCCCGCGAGTGCGACGGTGACTGCCAAGAAAGCAGTGAGCCGTGTCCGAAATCAGATTTCAGTGCACTGGTCACAATAGCATTCTGACAATTAAAATAACAGGCCCGGGCCCGGGGAGTCCACGCCTGTTGGCGTGCGTTCGGCAGCTCGAGTGCACGTTGCAAACCAAACGTCAAGGCGAAACATTTCATAGCACATGAGAACACGTGCAACGTCAAGGTGAAACATTGTGTCCCCCAAAATGAGGAAAACAAGCAATGGTACTCCACGGAAGCAAGAAATTAGAAAAATTGGAGATTGAACTGGATGAATGAACAGGACGCCATGGGGCGTCAGCAAGGCAAGGGAGGCAAGAGCGGTGCGCGTGATAAACCTTCCGATTTTAACCTTTCATGACACGACAGTTACGGACGTAGGCTAACTTGGAGTCCATTTGGACAGCGCACACGAAGCCATGAAAGAAAGCCACGCCATGAAACAAGAACAAAGGTCGGGGGCCCAGAGAAACGAAGACACTTACCTCATGTTCGCCGGTCGAAGGATCGTCACAGAGTGTCTGGCCGAGGCCGAGCTGAGCGGACGCGGCCGAGGAGACGGCGCAATGATACTATCTGCCCACAGCCATCCGCAGCTCGACGGCTCGACACCTCGATTCTTTTGGTGAAATTTAACATTTATTCAGTTGTATTTACAACACGCGTGAGTTGAGACGTTTGTGAAATCGGTTAAGTCACTAGTAATCTCGAGAACACGAGGGACTATTTTGTTAGTGTGCCGTGTAGCACCGTCACACCAGTGTTGCACTCCAGCGAGATACTCCACTCGCCACAGCAGGGCCGCATGCGACGTTCTTTGGATAGTTTGATTTGGCACGAAGTTAAAGCGGGGTTGTTTGAAAACAAGTGTACAGAAACCTGTGAATGCACACTTTTAGATGTGGACTGAGATACACGTTGCCAAGTCATGCTGAAAGCAACTTATAAGAATACCATATTTTGTGAAAATAAAACGAAATACACAAGCTTTTGCTTCCTGTTACTTCGTTTGTTTTAATAAGATGAGCCGATCACCTCCAAAGTGGTTTTCCGCAAAGGTCAACGGGCACCCTCCGTGCACGATTGCGCCCAGGTGGGTCAGATAGATGCGGCAGCAGTGTAGCTGACGCAAGGGGAAAATATTATAACATAAGCAATTCAGAAACAAAACACAATTCAGAAGACTTAAGTGAAGACCAACTTGAAGCTCGTGATGTCCTTGCAGTCAGTACGTTGAGCATCTCTGCCTTGACTAGACTTTGAAGTTGTTTCAAGGCGACTAGTTGTTTCTCATGGCAGACTCTTAGAGCAATGTCTTCCTTTGCTCGCCAGATTTGATTCTGGACATAAAGAAAATTTGCCAAGCTCTGCCCGTCATCAAAAGCTGAGCGATTCCGCTGTCCACTCGTCGCTCTGTCCCTCTATCGCACTCCACTCATTTAGTGTGTACCGTAGGGGTGCGAGACAGACAGCGTGGGGAAGAGCAAGGGCAAGTCCAGCGCACGGCTTATTGCTTTACGCGGCGAGGAAAGTCCCCGCTGTGGTCTACCAGCCAGCAGTAAGGCGCTCTCCCCGCACTGGCTCGGTTAAGAGGGGAATAAGGATAGAAAGATTCCGAACACTGCAGGCTTCCGTCCGCATTGCACCGGTTGCGACGAGACGGTGGCGTGCCTTAGCCCGCGTGTCGGCCGTCCCTGCAGGCCCAGACTGACGACGCGGACGAAGGACCTGCAGCGACGCATCCTGCATACCCCATGCGGGTGCAGCCGGGATGCACCAGGACGCTGCAGGGTGCGCTCGGCGACGTCAGGGACGCCATCAGCGTCGCGGAGCGCACCAAGACCCCCCTGTGTGCGGCCCTGTGTGCGGCTCTGGACATCTCCGGGGCCTTCAACGCGGCACTCCTTCATGTGGGCGGCGCTCCGTCGGCACGGCGTCGAGGAGGGCGTCATCGAGATGCTCCAGAGCATGTACCAGGGCCGTTATGCTCGGGTTTCTGAGTAGGTCGATTCTCTAGTTCTCTCCAAGGCTTGTCAGGGGTTGATTCGCCCCGTGTGGTTTTAGGGATGCAGGATAATTAAAGGCTTTAGTATTTTAATACATATATTTGGTCTCAGTGATTTTGAAGTCCAGCAGTCTTCGGATACTGACTATCACCCAGGTACAAGAAGTCTCAGGTACAAATTACAGGGAGACGCACCATAGAATATTTCTAAGTCCGGTAAAGCTAGACGGGCTTAAGAGTACAAGTCCCGTGAAGGCACACAGTAAAATATTCTAAGTCCAGTAAGGCTAGGAGAGCTCAGGAGTACAAGTCCCGTATGGTAATTACCCAGGAGTAGACCGATGAAAAGGCTGCGGACGGAGGGGCCGAAAGGGAGGGAGAACCGCACCGGTCAAGCGTTGGCTACTTTCTGGTCTTTCCTTCGCGCACTCGAAGGTGCGACTGTCTCGGTGCGACCTCCCACTACCCGGCCAAACTAGTCCACACCAATCAAAGGGTTACTCGTCATCGGCGACCAATAGCGCATCAATTAGTGGAGCGCTGGTCACCCGCAACCAATACCGAGCATTCAGGGTAGGGGAAGCGCTCATGACGCGGACGAGGCGCACCAGGAGGGGCACTCGTGACGCAAGTGGGACGTTAGCGCGGGAACTTCAAATCCAATAATAAATATCCTAACGTCCCCGTTGTGTCCATGTCTACGTCCTCGTAGACCAATAATAAATATCCTAACGTCCCCGTTGTGTCCAGCATCATGGACACGTATTAGAAAATAATGGGCTGTTGCCTACGACGAAATTAAAACAAGCACGGCTGTGTATCACTCACATTTTCATCTTGGGCACCGTGCAATGAATACAAAAGCTAAGTAACAGTGACAATGAGAAGCTGAAACCTAGAAAAACGCCCATCGAGGAATGGGGAAACAACAACCAAAGAAAGATTGAGGAGGACAAGACATGGGCGACATTGGTCGTGAATGCCTAATCACATAGAAAGGGAAACTAATTACTAAAACAAACAGGAGCGCGGTCGAGGTGGCATTGACCGTGAAAGCGCACAGAGGTGCATTCGGGAAGGACAGTGGAGAGGGAAAGGGACGGAAACTCATTACGAAAACAAACACAGCTGACTCGTGGGTATCGGGCAGTGGTAGCGACCTTGCGTAGGGGGACAGTGCGTTGCGCATCAAAGAAAGGCACATAAAAAACAAGAAAGAGGAACATATATGGCGCGCAGGCCGGAGAAAGATACATTGAAGGAAAAATCATCTTTGTTGTAGCTGCCCGTTAGTACAATAACATAAAACTTGTGAGAGCAGTATGCCAAATAAAAGTAAGAAAAGGCACATGAATAGGTATGAAAACTTCGCTCCAGGCGGAAATCAAAAGAGTCGCACATAAAAATATCATCCAGGGCAGGAGAGCATCATTGAAATATAAGTAGCGCAATTGAACAGCGCATGTAAGTGGCGCAATGTGTTCATTTAAACAATCAAGGGGTAATAATACAGTGAGGCATGGGGACACATTTCGGGGGCAAATAATAGTAGAGCACGGGGACAATGGGGAGGGGGAGGGCTGAACAACAATAAATTGGGGGCAATACGTACATCATGGGGAAAGGGGCTGAAAATAGTGCAACATTGGGACACACACATGGGGGCAAAAAAAAAACAATAAATTATGGGGGCAATACTTTCATAGTGGGGTAGGGGACAAGAACATAAAAGTAGCAAGAGTATCAGTCAATAAAGAAAAAAATAAAATAGTCCTTAGTAGACGGGGATTGCTCTGAGTAGCAAATCAGAGGAAAAAAAAAAAACTTCGCTCATGGCGGTAAACATGAAAAAATAGGAACATGGTAATGAGACTAAATCAAAGTTTCGGCACTCGCCGGTAAACATAATAAAACATCACTACGACAGTGGTCGCCTACGGCACGCAGCCGGCTTATGAAAGTCAGAACAAGATACGTACCAGTGGGTACCTGCGGCTGTTAATGCCGGCCTAATACATTTGCAAATACAAAATAATCTGGGACAAGGTCCTCGAAAACAAAAGAAATCGCACTAATAGGGCGGGAAAAGGTCAGAGGCCAGTTACTATTTCAGTAACCGTCTAAATAAAATATTCACAAAGCAAATTGCGGCACTTGCCGGTAAACACAGAACATTGATACGACAGTGGTCGCCTACGGCTCAAAGCCGGCCAAATAACATTAATTAAAACCCAAACAGTCGGGCCAAAAAAGAGCCTAAGAGGGGGTGGGGGGGGCTAAAGAACAATCAAACATGGGGGCAACATAATAATAAAGCAAAGGGCGTACGATAATACATTTTATAAGAGAACAACTGACGGTTTTTTTTTTTTTTTTTTTTTTTTTTTTTTTTTTGTTTGGTAGGAAGAGGGAAAAAAGTAGAAAAGATAGACAGCAGGGAAGAGACAGGGCTTCAAGGATAGGGGAAAACTAAAGATTATGTTGATAAACGCTTCGCACAACGCTCGCGCGCGCGGGAAAGATCAAAAGGCAAGAGTCCGTGGCGGGTTTGGACGCTCCCGAGGAGTGGTGAATTATCGATGAGGTGCTTGTCGCCTGTGAATGTGGTGACAGGGAGACCAGATGATGACCACATTTCTTGAGTGGCGACGTGGGGGTTGAGAGGTCAAAGCACGGATGGGCACTCCACTCCACACGATGGACCTCTGGTGTGGCAAGATCACTCTCGCTCAACCAGTCATAGGGGTCCTCGTGCACTGCCCGGGCTCTCGTGTTTTGGTCACGGAGGCGGCAGTGTCGGGGGGCCACGGATGTCGAACCAGCAGGGTGGTTGACGGCCTTAGATCGTACTCCCAGCGCAGCGACACATCATGCAAAACGAAATAATTATCAACAAATGGAAAATGAGTGAAGGGTAGGTAGGGATAAAAGAAATTTGGTGGAAAAAGAAGAAAACAAGCCGTCAGATTTTTTTTTTGTTTGAACAGCACAAAAAAATATAAGGGAGTGGGGACGCTACTTAAAATAAGCGTAAATTTAATGGGAACTTTTGCTTCTCTTAAATATAACTTAAAATATAGAACAACCACCAATCTTAAAAGAAGAGAAACATTATGAAATAAAATAACCTTCAGCTTCATTTCGCAAAAAAAAATAATGGAAAAATCATAGAGTTTTTCCGAAACATTTGTATGGAGCTCTCAATTCTAGCAAAGCATTAGCTTTCTCCATAAAATTTCGGAAACTTAGGCAAAAATGTGGTAGGGCCAATACCAACATATCACGAAAAAAGATTCTTTAGCAGGACAAGGGTTACCGAAGTGTGCGATGTAGCACCCTTCATGTTCAGATCAGTAATTTTTATAACTTTTGGGAACCCCAGACAAGACGCCCATCGGGGAAAAGGCGGGGGCCACACGGACAACATCCGGGGAAGGGGCGGAGAAAACCCGGGGAATACCCGGGGAATACCCGGGGAAAACCCGGGGAACTCCGGGGAAAACCCGGGGAAAACCCGGGGAAAGCCCGGGGAAAGCCCGGGGAAAGCCCGGGGAAAACCCGGGGAAAACCCGGGGAAACCCCGGGGAAAACCCGGGGAACTCAATTTTTACCGGAAAACCACCGGGAATGCGTCTTTCGCTGCGGAAATGACCAGGGGAGTGCGCCTGACCGGTCCTTGGTGATGCGGACGGTTGCGGAGCACTTCATGGTGGACGGATAGATAGGCTGCCTGCCCAGCCGTCCATTTTTGACTTCTCGGGCCGGCACTGAGAGCGCACAGTGGGCCAGAGGACGCCCTAGGCAGTTAAAATTCTAGACGCGTTTTGAGCTCCAGAGTCCTCGTTCGGGTGGGGTCACACGTTCGGTTCGAGTCCCATTTAGCGACTCTGGAGCACAAAACGCGTCAAGAGTTTATGCCGCCTGCGCCGTCTTCTGACCCACTGTGCGTGACTCATGCCATTCTTTCTCGGCAAAGCCCGTCAACCCCTGCGCTGGCTTGGGTAGGCCACCCGGTCGACACACGCGTCGGCCGGGCATGCCTACCCCAATCAGCGCAGGGGCTCGGGCGAAAGCCGCCGCGTCGCGCCCGTCGGTGGGAGTTGGGTTGCCGTCTTATGGTGTCCATAGATTAAGGTTTCTGCGCCGCGTTCGTCTACCGTTAACTGCCTTTAAAAGGTACGAAAAACAATTGATCCGTTTCGTTTGCTTAGCCTCGCCTGCCCCCCATCTCACATGATCTGGGCTGAATTAGCCCTGCACCACTGCACGCGTGCTTCTGCTTGTCGTTCGAAAAATTTGCTTTGCTTTAAACTATTGATTTATTGTTCTTTTCTTCTGTCTGCAGGTTATTGAATTTTAGTTAGAAGTTCCTCAATCAAGGGCCCCAAATTCACTTTCCACCCTTCCTCATGGCCACAACAGTTTGTAAGTGAAGTGAGTTTGATGTTCGTTGTGTACAAAGTCTAACATTCCAAGTCTTATTTATTTCTTATCAACATTTCTTTGTGTTGCAGCTTTCGCCCACAGATCAGAATAGCGGTCTTGCCCTGTGAGCAGGATCTCTTCGAGTGACCGACCAGTATAAGCGAGCTCAGTCAACTGTCAATAAAAAATGGATTAATATCAAATTAAATGTTTTTGTGATTGGGAGAGGAATTAGTACTAGAAAAAATAAAGAAAACGTGCTGGGTGTCAGAATAAATCCAAAATTAAAATTTATTAGACATTTCACTCCATTTCCTGGGTATTACAGGGTTTAGATACATAGAGTTTTTTTGACCATTTCGTTATAGTACACACACTTTTCAGATTTGAAGTAGGCACAAGAAGTGTTTGGTACAAGAACATTTGTAATCAAAGCAGAGAATTAAATCACTTTAAACTCAAGCTCATGAATAAGTTTCCTTTAAGTGACCGGGTGGCCTACCCAAGCCAGCGCAGGGGTTGACGGGCTTTGCCGAGAAAGAATGGCATGAGTCACGCACAGTGGGTCAGAAGACGGCGCAGGCGGCATAAACTCTTGACGCGTTTTGTGCTCCAGAGTCGCTAAATGGGACTCGAACCGAACGTGTGACCCCACCCGAACGAGGACTCTGGAGCTCAAAACGCGTCTAGAATTTTAACTGCCTAGGGCGTCCTCTGGCCCACTGTGCGCTCTCAGTGCCGGCCCGAGAAGTCAAAAATGGACGGCTGGGCAGGCAGCCTATCTATCCATCCACCATGAAGTGCTCCGCAACCGTCCGCATCACCAAGGACCGGTCAGGCGCACTCCCCTGGTCATTTCCGCAGCGAAAGACGCATTCCCGGTGGTTTTCCGGTAAAAATTGAGTTCCCCGGGTTTTCCCCGGGGTTTCCCCGGGCTTTCCCCGGGTTTTCCCCGGGGTTTCCCCGGGTTTTCCCCGGGTTTTCCCCGGAGTTCCCCGGGTTTTCCCCGGGTATTCCCCGGGTATTCCCCGGGTTTTCCCCGCCCCTTCCCCGCCCCTTCCCCGGATGTTGTCCGTGTGGCCCCCGCCTTTTCCCCGATGGGCGTCTTGTCTCGGGAAGATACATAAGAGATATACGTTAAAATAAGCTCAGTGCAGGCCTTCCCCTATTCGTGCATTCCGTGCTTTAGAAGTTAAACTTCTGGAGAGTCCTCGTTTAATTAGAAAATTTAAGAATTGTTTTCTTTCTTTTTTTTCGTTGAAATTTTATAAAAGGATAGAGAAAAAAATCTGGATTGAAAGCTGGAAGCGAAAATGAATTAGTAGTGGTGGTTGAGCCATAACAAATTAATTGAATTTGTCTTAAAATTAGCGGTGCGCTGATAAAGAAGTTGGTAAATATAGATCTGTCGGAGGATAAACAAAAAAGAAAAGGGGGGCAAAATTGGAGTGGTCATGTTAACACTTTAAAATCATCCCTATTTTGAGGGGAAATGAGAGGGGGGGAAGATTATCCTAATGACAGCACTATTACCATCCTAAAATGTAAACAAGCGCAAAACCGCAGTAAAAAGCATAGAAGACACAGTAAAATTATTTTGGCTTCTTTTTTCTCTTTTGTTTTTGCAACTTTTAGATGTGAAGTTGTTAAAAAAAAATTTGATATGATGGTAAATAGAATAAGTAATTAATAGAGAACAAGGAAGAGAAGGTCAATCAGGAATGGGAATGGGGCGGGGAGGCTCTGATGTTCGCCTGTGGACCCTTGGGTCCGGGGACGTGGGGTCTGGGGGAAAAATCATACGAAAAGGGGCGAATGCTGAAAAAAAAAAACGTCAAAATTAAGAAAAGAAGGAAGGGAAATAAAAAACAAAACAACAAGAAAAGGACGGGGAAGGTAACAAAAAGATCGAATAGATTCGAATATGGATACGTGCTGACACGGAATATAACGAAAATACGAAACGTCGCAAGACAAACGAAGGCGTGGCGACAACGCGACTGAACGATACGTCGCGAAGAAAATTGATCATACTGACAAGAATTGGGGGGGGGCAAAGAGGGGGACTGGGGGGCATGGCGCCGGGAAGTCATGGCGCGTAAAGGGAAGAGAGGGAAGAAGGTTAAATAAAATGTTTAAAGACAAAAAAATCGACCTTATTCATGCATTGTTTATTTATTTTGGTGACAAGGGGAGAATAAAACAAAAAGGTGGATAATAATAAATGACCACAATTAAAAAATAAAGAAATGAAAATGGAGGAGATCGCAAGGAGGGACGAAGAAGAAATACGCGACGTATTAAATTATAATTGAGCCGACGATACGCGGCAGGTGGCGCCGTAGCAGGGGAAGGGTTATAGAGTAAGTGGGGAGGGGGGCAGTAGTAGACGCGCGGTGGCGCAGCAGCCAAGCCTGGGCCGATCGCGCTTATGCGGCTGGCGGCTAGTCAAAACATATAAAGACGAATCGAGCGAAGAAATAAAGATAAAAATAAAAGGAAAGCGTCCGTGTTACAAAACGACGCGCCACGGAAACACAGTGCAACGCACAGAGAGACGACAGCTTTGGTGTCGGGTCATTATTAGAAGTTTTAACACGGAAGGCTGTGCGTAATTACGCATTGTCAAAAAGAGGTAAAATTAAGTATTTCGCCAAGAACGGAGTTCGCGTGGGACGCCTTGGGCGAAGCGACGAGAATCATTCGAACGAACGAGACGAGGGAATGATCGGACGCGAGACGCGTGATGAGTTCGGTGCAGACGCACTGAAAGCGGCGTATGCAAATGAGCCGCCGAATCGGCCGAAAAATAGTGCAGTATGGACGACCGAGCGAGGAGCGTGGTTAGGGCCAGACAAGGAGGGGAGGGGGGGCGATGGCGGCCGGACGCAGGTGCGCTAGCCACACCGAGCCTGATCGCGCTCATGCGGCCAGCGACTGGTCAAGACACGAAATAAGAGCAAAGCAGCATCAGAGACGAAGCGACGCATCGCGGAAACAGGACGCGGTGACGTCAATGGGTCGAAGAGGTGACGCGAAGAGAGGGCGATACACGCGGCCTTTTTGAAGCGTCCGTCACGGTGAAACAAAAAAGTGGACGGCGGTGTTAGAACGCCTACTCATCGGAGACAAACGGTCGCATCGCAGTAGTAGAGGCGGTGACTCAGAGACACGCGTTCGTAAAAATCAAATGATTTTTCTCTTATTATCATGTGGAGTATGGGGCGTGTAATGAGATTGGAAAGCTTAGAACAGACGAAGGTGATCGGAGGGAACGGGAAGAGGAAAATGTGACGGCGGTGTGTGAGTAAGAATAAATTAAAGACTTCAAGCGGCGAATCAAACGCCAGAATAATCGTGAAACGGCATAACGGCGGATTAAGCGTCAGGGGCCAAAACGGGACACAAAAGCACAAGATGGGATTGAAAACCAGTTCGAACGTGCACAGTGTACGAATACCAACGCGAAGTACAAAAGTGGGAGAAACTTACCGTCGTAATAAATACAAAATAGGGGCCAACGGCGAGTCAAACGCCAGGAGGTTAAAACGAACTAAAAGGGAGTAACCAACGGCGAATCAAACGCCCGAATAGTAAAAATTAGCCAAACAAAAAAAATGACCAACGGCGAATCAAACGCCAGGAGGTTGAAAATTTACTAAGAAAATGAAACCAACGGCGAATCTAACGCCAGGAGGTTGAAAATTTAATAAGAAAATGAAACCAACGGCGAATCAAACGCCAGGAGGTGTAAACTAATTTAAATAAAAGAGGGGAACCAACGGCGAATCAAACGCCCGAATGGTAAAAATTAACTAAAAAGAAATGACCAACGGCGAATCAAACGCCAGGAGGTTGAAAACTAATTTAAAGAAAAGAGGGGAACCAACGGCGAATCAAACGCCCGAATGGTAAAAATTAGCTTAAAGAAAAGAGGGGAACCAACGGCGAATCAAACGCCCGAATGGTAAAAATTAGCTAAAAAGAAAGGACCAACGGCGAATCAAACGCCAGGAGGTTGAAAACTAACTGAGAAAAAAGTGACCAACGGCGGATCAAACGCCAGGAGGTTGAAAATTAATTTAAAGAAAAGAGGGGAACCAACGGCGAATCAAACGCCCGGAGGTTGAAAATTAATTTAAAGAAAAGAGAGGAACCAACAGCGAATCAAACGCCCGGAGGTTGAAAATTAATTTAAAGAAAAGAGAGGAACCAACAGCGAATCAAACGCCCGGAGGTTGAAAATTAATTTAAAGAAAAGAGAGGAACCAACGGCGAATCAAACGCCCGAATGGTAAAAATTAGCTAAAAAGAAATGACCAACGGCGAATCAAACGCCAGGAGGTTGAAAACTAATTTAAAGAAAAAGAGGGGAACCAACGGCGAATCAAACGCCCGAATGGTAAAAATTAACTAAAAAAATGACCAACGGCGAATCAAACGCCAGGAGGCTGAAAACTAACTGAGAAAAAAGTGACCAACGGCGGATCAAACGCCAGGAGGTTGAAAATTAATTTAAAGAAAACAGGGGAACCAACGGCGAATCAAACGCCCGGAGGTTGAAAATTAATTCAAAGAAAAATGACACCAACGGCGGATCAAACGCCAGGAGGGTTGGAAACTAATTTAAAGAAAAAGAGGGGAACCAACGGCGAATCAAACGCCCGAATGGTAAAAATTAGCTAAAAAAATGACCAACGGCGAATCAAACGCCAGGAGGCTGAAAACTAACTGAGAAAAAAGTGACCAACGGCGGATCAAACGCCAGGAGGTTGAAAATTAATTTAAAGAAAAGAGGGGAACCAACGGCGGATCAAACGCCAGGAGGTTGGAAATGAGGGGAGAGGTCAGTGGGAACGTGCGCAGTGTACGGATACCAGCGCTATGTTCAATAGTAGGGGAGTACTTACCTTGGCATACTAACTAAGAAAAATGAAACCAACGGCGAATCAAACGCCAGGAGGTTGAAAATTAACTTAAAAGAAAAGAAAACCAGCGGCGAATCAAACGCCAGATGGTTGAAAATGGGGCGAGAGGCCAGTGTGAACGTGCGCAGTGTACGAATACCAGCGCTGTGTTCAAAAGTAGGAAAGTACTTACCTTGGTGTCTTAAAATTATTTATTTCGTTTTTAAATGGTGCCCAACGGCGGGTCAAACGCCAGAAGGTATGTACGGTGGACAGATAAATGGGAGGGGGGGTTCATAAGAAAGTGGTGCGATGGGAATAGAAGTAGAATCAAAGCGGGGTATAGGGCGACGCGAGGAGGGACGGCGAAGAGCGGTGTCGCACGGAGTGAGTCCGTACGCCGCGATAGGATAAGGTAATGGGGAGAGGAACGTCAAAAGAAAGGGTGAACTCGCAGACGGAGAAAAATATTAATAGACGGAAAGTAATATTATAGAATAGATATTGAAAACTAGAAAATATACTTACGTGGAGCTAAAGTAGTGAAAAAAAATCGCACTAGGGGCCTGGGGAACGTGGCGAAGAGGAGATCTTGCACGTTGTTGCAGGGACAGCAGAAGCCGTGAACGAGGAGTAGACAGATGCAGTAGTCAAGAGTCGTGGCTGGGGCTCAGTAAAATAAATTAGGGCGTTGACCGTGGTAAAGGCAAAGAGAATTCGAGAGTTATCTTAGTCAGTCCGTGGTTAAGATGAAGTGCAAGTATGTGTCAAGTAGGGCTGTGCGTAGTTTACGCGTTGAGGAACGAAAGGAGGTGAGGTTAATTATTTCGGCGAAAACGGGGTCACGTGGAACGCCTTGGGTGAAGCGACGAGAACTAACCCAGACTAAAGAGACGGGGAAATGGTCGGACACGCGGCGCGTGATGGGCTCAGTGCAGACGCACTGAAGGCGACGTATGCAAATGAGCCACCGAATCGGCCAGAAAATGGGATGGGACGGGGGCCGATCTAGGCACGTGCCGATGCCCAGACAAGGAAAGGGGGGAATGGGGGGAAGGCGACGGCGGCCGTAGTACAGCCAGCGGTGATTAGAGGGAAAAGATGGAAAGGCGATGAAACAAAAATTTAGGGAAAAACATGCGGGAACAGTGAGGAGAAAATATGAGCTATAGGCGATGAGCGGGACGAGTTCTATAGAGCACAATTATTTGTTAATGTTGCCCGCAATGGGGCAGGAAGATTCACCGTGATTTAAATCACATATGCGACAACGAACATCACTTAAGGGCGGTGAATGAGATAAAGGATCGTCGTCGCGACGCGGAAACCCACGGCGTGTTTGAGAGCGGTTACCAGAAAAACGTGGGGCTGGACTCCTTGCAAAGTTATCATTGCTATCGAAAGGAAGAGCGGAGTAATCACTATGTATGGTTCGATCGTAAGAGCGATTGTCGTCGTTGCGTCGGCGTTGACTAGGGCGAGGGTCGGCATCGCTGGGGGCGTGAACTGTGGGGTTATCGCAAGAAAGAGCCGAAAGAGTGGCGGACTGTGATGGGACTAAAAGAGATTGTAATTTAGTAATTAAATTATCCAAAACTAAAGAGGCGGTAGAGTTTTCAGTTTTAGGCGGGACGGGTTCTTGTTTGAGAGGGTCTGGCGGTCGGAAAATCGGGGGAATGCCAACAGGCAAAGGGGGAATAACGGTAGAATTATTACACGTCTCCATAGCTTTTAATGAGCGGGCGCGCATAGAAGCCCTATGAATTTGGTCAATTTGTTGGACCCTTGTCAAAAAATTGGCGAGAGTTAAATCGTCTGGTTTAAGTACGAACGCGATAGCATAAGGGAGGCCCTTGTGCAAATGTTTTAAAATATCTGCGTCGGCAATAACACCAGCGCGGCGGCAAAGACTCAGGACGTTTTCCATATAAGTTTGAAAAGACTCGGAATCTAGTTTACAACGCGATTGAAGCTGTTCGCGGTAAAGTTCGGTGTCACGATTGACGGAAAAAGTTTGGATAAGTTTATCGCGAATATGGTTATATTTTTCTAAAGGGGTACGATTATTAGCAGCGCCTGGGGCACGCGGGTTTTGTTCGAGCCACTGTAATTCGGCATGGAAAAGGGACAAAGCGGGTCCGCGGCATTGATTTTCTAAGTGGACTAAATAGTGGGCTGGTCCCATGTTATCGTAACATTCAAAAATTCGACTAAGTCGAGCGAAAAACAAAGTAATGTCTTCCTCTGGGTCGGACCCACTGAAAACAGGGAGGACAGGATTGATGGTAAAATGAGCCATAGCGACTGGACGACGGAGTAAAGCTTGGGGAGGAAGCGGGATATCAAACTCTAAAGTTTCGTAATTCACTTGGCAATGAGGGACGTGTTCAAACGCAGCGCGAACGGCAAGGGACGCTTGAGCTGGCGGTAGAGTACGGAGATTGTCCAGAAAATTATAAGTCGCAGTAAGAGGAAACCGCAAAATATCAAAACTCGGATGAGGTTCGGCACGGACAAAGAAAAATTGTACGTCTTGACGAATGCGCGCAACGGGGACCGCGGCTTCGAAAAGGCGGATAGCGTGTTCTTGACGAGCTACGCGGGGGTTTTCGCCTGCGAACGCGGTATGAAGAGGTAAATAATTCCGGAAAAGTTGGACTGAAAAAGCACGACAAAGCCGGTCGGGGAGGGCGTCTTTAGTGCTAAGGACGAAGTATGGAAAGTCAGCGTTATTACAATTTTGCAGAAAGGTAGTCAACAAGTCATAAGTTACGATGTCCATAAAGAAAATTTCTTAAAGCCATGAATATTAAAAAGACGCCACTAAAACCACAAAACCTTTCGAATGGAGAGAACAGGTATCGGAACCACGTTATGCTCGGGTTTCTGAGTAGGTCGATTCTCTAGTTCTCTCCAAGGCTTGTCAGGGGTTGATTCGCCCCGTGTGGTTTTAGGGATGCAGGATAATTAAAGGCTTTAGTATTTTAATACATATATTTGGTCTCAGTGATTTTGAAGTCCAGCAGTCTTCGGATACTGACTATCACCCAGGTACAAGAAGTCTCAGGTACAAATTACAGGGAGACGCACCATAGAATATTTCTAAGTCCGGTAAAGCTAGACGGGCTTAAGAGTACAAGTCCCGTGAAGGCACACAGTAAAATATTCTAAGTCCAGTAAGGCTAGGAGAGCTCAGGAGTACAAGTCCCGTATGGTAATTACCCAGGAGTAGACCGATGAAAAGGCTGCGGACGGAGGGGCCGAAAGGGAGGGAGAACCGCACCGGTCAAGCGTTGGCTACACGCTAAGAATTTTTTCGAAAACTCACGTCGTATTTGCGACGAAAATAGCCTTTTCGACGAGAAACTGCTGGTGGCCGTCGAAGCCGGCGAGGACGCTCGTCGAAGTCACGAGACAACGACGGTGAAAAAAGGTCTCCGAATCTTTGACGAGACCACGACGGGTTCCCGTCGATGAGTATGCCGTCGAAGCACGACGGGAACTGGTCAACACGAGCAACACCCCCTACGAGGTCCCCGATGGTGTCTCCAAGACCCCTTTGACACGGGGACTCCAACGCCGAGGTCGGCGTGCCTTTAGGGCAAGCGGATCCGGAGATACGAGGACGTACCACGAGGAGTCCGTCAAAGCCACTTTTTTATTGGAGGCCAAAAGGGGCTGCGGCCTCTGGCCTCGTTCCCTTTGGATGTCCGGGACTTCTGACTGGGGCATCGCGTCGGTGTGGTCTCGGGTCACCCGGGAACCCTCATTGGTCGACGTCGGACCACCGGTGCGCCCAGGATGCCGATGAACGTGGGAGCTGTGCCGCCATCCGGTTCGTCACGGGTACGGCCCTCACCGACGAGGCTCGTGATGATGTCCCCGAGACTCCTTTGACACGGGGACTCCAACGCCGAGGTCGGCATGCCTCTAGGGCAAGCGGATCCGGAGATACGAAGACGTACCACGAGGAGTCCGTCAAAGCCACTTTTTTCGCGGAGCGAGTTCGCGAGCGGCAGCGAGCGGACTCGGCGGAGCGCTACTCATTGACCTGACGATTCCTTTGTCCGTTCGTCAGGTCCAAAAAATGAACTTAGTTCCTAAAAAAGGAACTCATTATAAATCGATATGTTGAACTTAATCTCTGGAAAAAGAGATCATCTGGAATTAGATTACGTTAGGTTAGGTTAGCTCTTTTCCGTTCGTCAGATCGAAAAGCTTAACTTAGTCTCTGGAAAGGGGGTCGTCTGGACTTCGAATATGGGCAATTTTAGCTCTTGTCCGTTCGTCAGATCAAAAAGCTTGACTGAGTCTCTGGAAAAGAAAGTCGTCTGGACTTAGAATATGGGCAATTTTAGCTCTTGTCCGTTCGTCAGATCCAAAAGCTGGACTTAGTCTCTGGAAAAGGAAGTCGTCTGGACTTAGAGTATGGCCGATTTTAGCTCTTTTTCGTTTTCGTTCGTCAGAACCAAAAGCTTGACTTAGTCTCTGGAAAAAGAAGTCGTCTGGACTTAGAATATGGCCAATTTTACCTCTTATCCGTTCGTCAGATCCAGAAGCTTGACTTAGTCTCTGGAAAGGGCGTCGTCTGGACTTAGAATATGGTCGATTTTAGCTCTTGTCCGTTCGTCAGATCCAAAACTGGGCTAAGTCTCTGGAAAGGGGGTCGTCTGGACTTAGAATATGGGCAATTTTAGCTCTTGTCCGTTCGTCAGATCCAGAAGCTTGACTTAGTCTCTGGAAAGGGGCTCGTCTGGACTTAGAATATGGCCGATTTTAGCTCTTGTCCGTTCGTCAGATCCAAAAGCTGGACTTAGTCTCTGGAAAGGGGGTCGTCTGGACTTAGAATATGGGCAATTTTAGCTCTTGTCCGTTCGTCAGATCCAGAAGTTTGACTTAGTCTCTGGAAAGGGGGTCGTCTGGACTTAGAATATGGCCAATTTTACCTCTTATCCGTTCGTCAGATCCAAAAGCTGGACTTAGTCTCTGGAAAGGGGGTAGTCTGGACTTAGAGTATGGCATATTTTAGCTCTTGTCCGTTCGTCAGATCCAGAAGCTTGACTAAGTCTCTGGAAAGGGGGTCGTCTGGACTTAGAATATGGCCGATTTTAGCTCTTGTCCGTTCGTCAGATCCAAAAGCTGGACTTAGTCTCTGGAAAGGGGGTCGTCAGAGTATGGGCAATTTTAGCTCTTGTCCGTTCGTCAGATCCAGAAGCTTGACTTAGTCTCTGGGAAGGGGGTCGTCTGGACTTAAAATATGGCCGATTTTAGCTTTTGTCCGTTCGTCAGATCCAAAAGCTGGACTTAGTCTCTGGAAAGGGGGTCGTCTGGACTTAGAGTATGGGCAATTTTAGCTCTTGTCCGTTCGTCAGATCCAGAAGCTTGACTTAGTCTCTGGAAAGGGGGTCGTCTGGACTTAGAATATGGCCGATTTAAGCTCTTGTCCGTTCGTCAGATCCAGAAGCTTGACTTAGCCTCTGTTTTTCGCTGACGAGTCGAGTTTTGCCATTGTGATCCAGAGTTCAGTCCTGAGTGCGTTCGTATTGTGTGGGCCTCAGACAGAAAGCGGCCCTGGCCAGCTTGGCGCGCCAGGCCGACGCCCTTAATTGTAATGCAGTTTTGGGATCAGATACTTCCCGGGAGGAGCTTCCCGCGAGGAGGTTCCCGGGAAGAGGTTCCCGGGAGGAGCTTCCCGGGAGGTACTTCCCGGGAGGTGTCTCCCGGGAGGAGCTTCCCGGGAGGAGCTTCCCGGGAGGAGCTTCCCAGGAGGAGCTTCCCGGGAGGCGTCTCCCGGGAGGAGCTTCCCGGGAGGAGCTTCCCGGGAGGAGCCTCCCGGGAAGCTCCTCCCGGGAGACACCTCCCGGGAAGCTCCTCCCGGGAAGCTCCTCCCGGGAAGCTCCTCCCGGGAAGCTCCTCCCGGGAGACACCTCCCGGGAAGCACCTCCCGGGAAGCTCCTCCCGGGAAGCTCCTCCCGGGAAGCTCCTCCCGGGAGACACCTCCCGGGAAGTACCTCCCGGGAAGCTCCTCCCGGGAAGCTCCTCCCGGGAAGCTCCTCCCGGGAAGCTCCTCCCGGGAAACACCTCCCGGGAAGTACCTCCCGGGAAGCTCCTCCCGGGAAGCAACTCCCGGTAACCTCCTCCCGGAGAGCTCCTCCCGGGAGACACCTCGCGGGAAGTACCTCCCGGGAAGCTCCTCCCGGGAAGCTCCTCCCGGGAAGCTCCTCCCGGGAGACACCTCCCGGGAAGCTCCTCCCGAGATACACCTCCCGGGAAGTACCTCCCGGGAAGCTCCTTCCGGGAGGTGCCTGGGAAGTACCTCCCGGGAAGCTCCTCCCGGGAAGCTCCTCCCGGGAAGCTCCTCCCGGGAAGCTCCTCCCGGGAAGCTCCTCCCGGGAGACACCTCCCGGGAAGCTCCTCCCGAGATACACCTCCCGGGAAGTACCTCCCGGGAAGCTCCTTCCGGGAGACACCTCCCGGGAAGTACCTCCCGGGAAGCTACTCCCGGGAGGTGCCTGGGAAGTACCTCCCGGGAAGCTCCTCCCGAGATACACCTCCCGGGAAGCTCCTCCCGGGAAGCTCCTCCCGGGAGACACCTCCCGGGAAGCACCTCCCGGGAAGCTCCTCCCGGGAAGCTCCTCCCGGGAAGCTCCTCCCGGGAAACACCTCCCGGGAAGTACCTTCCGGGAAGCTCCTCCCGGGAAGCTCCTCCCGGGAAGCTCCTCCCGGGAAGCTCCTCCCGGGAAGCAACTCCCGGGAACCTCCTCCCGGAGAGCTCCTCCCGGGAGACACCTCCCGGGAAGTACCTCCCGGGAAGCTCCTCCCGGGAAGCTACTCCCGGGAGGTGCCTGGGAAGTACCTCCCGGGAAGCTCCTCCCGGGAAGCTCCTCCCGGGAGACACCTCCCGGGAAGCTCCTCCCGGGAAGCTCCTCCAGGGAAGCTCCTCCCGGGAGACGCCTCCCGGGAGACACCTCCCAGGAAGTACCTCCCGGGAAGCTCCTCCCGGGAAGCTCCTCCCTGAAAGCTCCTCCCGGGAAGCTCCTCCCGGGAAACACCTCCCGGGAAGTACCTCCCGGGAAGCTCCTCCCGGGAAGCAACTCCCGGTAACCTCCTCCCGGAGAGCTCCTCCCGGGAGACACCTCGCGGGAAGTACCTCCCGGGAAGCTCCTCCCGGGAGACACCTCCCGGGAAGCTCCTCCCGGGAGACACCTCCCGGGAAGCTCCTCCCGGGATACACCTCCCGGGAAGTACCTCCGGGAAGCTCCTTCCGGGAGGTGCCTGGGAAGTACCTCCCGGGAAGCTCCTCCCGGGAAGCTCCTCCCGGGAAGCTCCTCCCGGGAAGCTCCTCCCGGGAAGCTCCTCCCGGGAGACACCTCCCGGGAAGCTCCTCCCGAGATACACCTCCCGGGAAGTACCTCCCGGGAAGCTCCTTCCGGGAGACACCTCCCGGGAAGTACCTCCCGGGAAGCTACTCCCGGGAGGTGCCTGGGAAGTACCTCCCGGGAAGCTCCTCCCGGGAGGCTCCTCCCGGGAAGCTCCTCCCGGGAAGCTCCTCCCAGGAGACACCTCCCGGGAAGCTCCTCCCGGGAAGCTCCTCCCGGGAAGCTCCTCCCGGGAAGCATCTCCCGGGAGACACCTCCCGGAAAGTACCTCCCGGGAAGCTCCTCCCGGGAAGCTCCTCCCGGGAAGCTCCTCCCGGGAAGCTCCTCCCGGGAAGCACCTCCCGGGAACCTCCTCCCGGAGAGCTTCTCCCGGGAGACACCTCCCGGGAAGTACCTCCCGGGAAGCTACTCCCGGGAAGCTACTCCCGGGAGGTGCCTGGGAAGTACCTCCCGGGAAGCTCCTCCCGGGAAGCTCCTCCCGGGAAGCTCCTCCCGGGAGACACCTCCCGGGAAGCTCCTCCCGAGATACACCTCCCGGGAAGTACCTCCCGGGAAGCTCCTTCCGGGAGACACCTCCCGGGAAGTACCTCCCGGGAAGCTACTCCCGGGAGGTGCCTCGGAAGTACCTCCCGGGAAGCTCCTCCCGGGAAGCACCTCCCGGGAAGCTCCTCCCGGGAAGCAACTCCCGGGAACCTCCTCCCGGAGAGCTTCTCCCGGGAGACACCTCCCGGGAAGTACCTCCCGGGAAGCTCCTCCCGGGAAGCTACTCCCGGGAGGTGCCTGGGGAGTACCTCCCGGGAAGCTCCTCCCGGGAAGCTCCTCCCGGGAAGCTCCTCCCGGGAGACACCTCCCGGGGAGCTCCTCCCGAGATACACCTCCCGGGAAGTACCTCCCGGGAAGCTCCTTCCGGGAGACACCTCCCGGGAAGTACCTCCCGGGAAGCTACTCCCGGGAGGTGCCTGGGAAGTACCTCCCGGGAAGCTTCTCCCGGGAGACACCTCCCGGGAAGCTCCTCCCGAGATACACCTCCCGGGAAGTACCTCCCGGGAGAAACCCCCCGGGAGACACCTCCCGAGAAGCTTCTCCCGGGGGACACCTCCCGGGAAGTACCTCCCGGGAGGCTACTCCCGGGAGACACCTCCCGGGAAGTACCTCCCGGGAAGCTACTCCCGGGAGACACCCCCCGGGAAGTACCTCCCGGGAAGCTACTCCCGGGAGACACCTCCCGGGAACCTACTCCCGGGAGACACCTCCCGGGAAGTACCTCCCGGGAGGCTACTCCCGGGAGACACCTCCCGGGAAGTACCTCCCGGGAAGCTACTCCCGGGAGACACCTCCCGGGAAGTACCTACCGGGAAGCTACTCCCGGGAGACACCTCCCGGGAAGAACCTCCCGGGAAGCTACTCCCGGGAGACACCTCCCGGGAAGTACCTCCCGGGAAGCTACTCCCGGGAGACACCTCCCGGGAAGTACCTCCCGGGAAGCTACTCTCGGGAGACACCTCCCGGGAAGTACCTCCCGGGAGACACCTCCCGGGAAGTACCTCCCGGGAAGCTACTCCCGGGAGACACCTCCCGGGAAGTACCTCCCGGGAAGCTACTCCCGGGAGACACCTCCCGGGAAGTACCTCCCGGGAAGCTCCTCCCGGGAAGCACCTCCCGGGAAGCAACTCCCGGGAACCTCCTCCCGGGAGACACCTCACGGGAAGTACCTCCCGGGAAGCTACTCCCGGGAGACACCTCCCGGGAAGTACCTCCCGGGAAGCTACTCCCGGGAGACACCCCCCGGGAAGTACCTCCCGGGAAGCTACTCCCGGGAGACACCTCCCGGAAAGTACCTCCCGGGAGACACCTCCCAGGAAGTACCTCCCGGGAAGCTACTCCCGGGAGACACCTCCCGGGAAGTACCTCCCGGGAAGCTACTCCCGGGAGACACCCCCCGGGAAGTACCTCCCGGGAAGCTACTCCCGGGAGACACCTTCCGGGAAGTACCTCCCGGGAAGCTACTCCCGGGAGACACCTCCCGGGAAGTACCTCCCGGGAAGCTACTCCCGGGAGACACCCCCCGGGAAGTACCTCCCGGGAACCTTCTCCCGGGAGACACCTCCCGGGAAGCTACTTCCGGGAGACACCTCCCGGGAAGTACCTCCCGGGAAGCTACTCCCGGAAGACACCTCCCGGGAAGTACCTCCCGGGAAACACCTCCCGGGAAGTACCTCCCGGGAAACACCTCCCGGGAAGTACCTCCCGGGAAGCTACTCCCGGGAGACACCTCCCGGGAAGTACCTCCCGGGAAGCTACTCCCGGGAGACACCTCCCGGGAAGTACCTCCCGGGAAGCTACTCCCGGGAGACACCTCCCGGGAAGTACCTCCCGGGAGACACCTCCCGGGAAGTACCTCCCGGGAAGTACCTCCCGGGAAGCTCCTCCCGGGAGACACCTTCCAGGAAGTACCTCCCGGGAAGCTCTTCCCGGGAAGCTCCTCCCGGGAAGCTCCTCCTGGGAAGCTCCTCCCGGGAGACACCTCCCGGGAAGCTTCTACCGGGAACCTCCTCTCGGGAGACACCTCCCGGGAAGCTCCGGGGGTCGTCTGGACATATGGGCAATTTTAGCTTTTGTCCGTTCGTCAGACCAAAAAGCTTGACTGAGTCTCTGGAAAAGAAAGTCGTCTGGACTTAGAATATGGGCAATTTTAGCTCTTGTCCGTTCGTCAGATCCAAAAGCAGGACTTAGTCTCTGGAAAAGGAAGTCGTCTGGACTTAGAGTATGGCCGATTTTAGCTTTTTTTCGTTTTCGTTCGTCAGAACCAAAAGCTTGACTTAGTCTCTGGAAAAAGAAGTCGTCTGGACTTAGAATTTTGCCGATTTTAGCTCTTGTCCGATCGTCAGATCCAAAAGCTGGACTTAGTCTCTGGAAACGGGGTCGTCTGGACTTAGAATATGGCCAAGTTTAGTTTTATCCGTTTATCAAAAAAAAAAAAAAAAAAAAAAAAAAAAAAAAAAAAAAAAAAGACATCATTCCTTTGCTTTTGTAATTTTTATTTAAAAAAAAATAGCTGAACATAATTGTTTATTTCTACTAGAAATCATAAACATACTGTAAGAGTTTAATTTAAGATGTAACCATTTTTAAATTTTTTAATTTAGACTATATAAAACCTTTACAAAGGATAAGCGATTACTATGTTGTATGATGTATTCATCATGTATAATGCGCCAATCGGTCAATATCAATCCAGATGTTTTCATCATTCTAGCTTAAATTTTCCAAAACAAACACATGATATATGTCAAAATTCCGCGAGCGAACGAGCGACGCGAAAGTACAGGTTGGGAAAGTGTCATACAACGATACATTTTAAAAAAATAAAATGATACAAAAGGACATTATGTACTTCGCGCCGCGTTCCGCTGCCCGGCAGCTATCTAGTTATTGGAGGCCAAAAGGGGCTGCGGCCTCTGGCCTCGTTCCCTTTGGATGTCCGGGACTTCTGACTGGGGCATCGCGTCGGTGTGGTCTCGGGTCACCCGGGAACCCTCATTGGTCGACGTCGGACCACCGGTGCGCCCAGGATGCCGATGAACGTGGGAGCTGTGCCGCCATCCGGTTCGTCACGGGTACGGCCCTCACCGACGAGGCTCCTGATGGTGTTCCCCGAGACCCATCGATAGGCTCCCGAGGGCGACGCCGTGGGCGGCGATAGGCTGCCGAGGTCGACGCCGTGGACGACGACGCCCGACGCCGTGGCTGCCGATCCGTGGGCGGCGATAGGCTGCCGATGTCGACGCCGTGGACGGCGACGCCTGAGGCCGTGGCCGGCGACGCCTGACGCCGTGGCCGGCGACGCCTGACGCCGTGGCCGGCGACGCCTGACGCCGTGGCCGGCGACGCCGTGGACGACGACGCCCGACGCCGTGGACGACGACGCCCGACGCCGTGGCTGCCGATCCGTGGGCGGCGATAGGCTGCCGAGGTCGACGCCGTGGACGGCGACGCCGTGGCCGACGACGCCTGACGCCGTGGCCGGCGACGCCTGACGCCGTGGCCGGCGACGCCTGACGCCGTGGCCGGCGACGTCTGACGCCGTGGCCGGCGACGCCTGACGCCGTGGCCGGCGACGCCGTGGACGGCGACGCCCGACGCCGTGGGCGGCGACGCCCGACGCCGTGGACGGCGACGCCCGACGCCGTGGACGACGACGCCCGACGCCGTGGACGGCGACGCCGTGGCGGCCGATCCGTGAGCGGCGATAGGCTGCCGAGGTCGAGGTGCGAGAGAGACGGGGCGAGAAAGCACACTGCGGAATATCAGTCCGCTTCAGAGCGCTTCATCGTCCTTTCTCTCTCACACACACTAATCTCTCTCGCACTTACAGGGGACGCCTGAAGAGTGCGAGAAAGACAGAGCTACCGAAGCGATGTGCACTATCAAGCGCTTGCTTAGTCACTGCACTGGCCAAGAGGCATCAACACAAAATCGTACACGATAAACGGCCTCGCATTTGGCGTGTCCTGCGGTGCGCCGCTGCTGGCGGCGACCCTTGGCATTATAGCCCGCATAGCCACGATACCGTCATGGTGTGGACCTCGGCGGCCAAGGCGCGGGCCTCGACCGCTACGGCGTGGACCTCGGCGGCCACGGCGTGGACCTCGGCAGCCACGGCGTGGACCTCGGCGGGCACGGCGTGGACCTCGGCGGGCACGGCGTGGACCTCGGCGAGCATGGCGTGGACCTCGGCGGCCACGGCGTGGACCTCGGCGGCCACGGCGTGGACCTCGGCGGGCACGGCGTGGACCTCGGCGGCCACGGCGTGGAGCGTGGACCTCGGCGGCCACGGCGTGGACCTCGGCGGGCACGGCGTGGACCTCGGCGGGCACGGCGTGGACCTCGGCGGCCACGGCGTGGAGCGTGGACCTCGGCGGCCACGGCGTGGACCTCGGCGGCCACGGCGTGGACCTCGGCAGCCTATCGGTGGCCACGGCGTGGACCTGGACAGTCACGGCGTCGCCGCCCACGGCGTCGACCTCGGCAGCCTATCGCCGCTCACGGATCGGCCGCCACGGCGTCGCCGCCCACGGCGTCGCCGTCCACGGCGTCGGGCGTCGCCGGCCACGGCGTCAGGCGTCGCCGGCCACGGCGTCGGGCGTCGCCGTCCACGGCGTCGCCGGCCACGGCGTCAGGCGTCGCCGGCCACGGCGTCAGGCGTCGCCGGCCACGGCGTCGACCTCGGCAGCCTATCGCCGCCCACGGCGTCGACCTCGGAGCCTATCGATGGGTCTCGGGGAACACCATCAGGAGCCTCGTCGGTGAGGGCCGTACCCGTGCCGAACCGGATGGCGGCACAGCTCCCACGTTCATCGGCATCCTGGGCGCACCGGTGGTCCGACGTCGACCAATGAGGGTTCCCGGGTGACCCGAGACCACACCGACGCGATGCCCCAGTCAGAAGTCCCGGACATCCAAAGGGAACGAGGCCAGAGGCCGCAGCCCCTTTTGGCCTCCAATAAAAAAGTGGCTTTGACGGACTCCTCGTGGTACGTCTTCGTATCTCCGGATCCGCTTGCCCTAGAGGCATGCCGACCTCGGCGTTGGAGTCCCCGTGTCAGGGGGATCTCGGAGACACCATCGGGGACCTCGTACGGTGTGTTTTCGTGGTGACCAGTTCCCGTCGTGCTTCGACGGTAAAAACTGCTGGTGGACCCGTCGCGTTTTCGACGATGTTTCGTCGAGTTTTTGAAAATATTCTTAGCGTGTATATGCAAAAAAGTGTTGAAAGACATGTACTTCTGTGAAGGATGCAGAGAATATTACCACTTAGTGTGCATCCGAGACATAAGAAAGGCACCAAGTACTGAGGAACATTATCTGTGTCCTCAACACAAATCTACAAAAATGGCTACCATTGGCAAACGCAATGTTTCCAAACCAGTTCGCCTTCGTAAATCACTTTCATAAGAAGTGCCATGAACCATTAGTGCCATTTTTCATTTTCTCAGCATTTTGTTGTACTTTTCTAAGTAAGTCTTTTGTAAGAAGTTTTAGAGCTATTTTTTTAATCTCTGTTTATTATGTTTCTAGCACTTTTTACTGTTCTAATTATAAGCATTACAATTACATGCACAGAGGAACATTATCTATGCGATTTATATTTCTCTCAGGATTTTGTCCTGGTTTTTCCATTGTTTTAGAGTCAAAGTTGTAAGTCACTTTTATAAGAATTTTTATTTAGTGATGTTATGTTTCTAGTAGATTTATACATTTTTCTACAGGTTTTAGATTTTGTACATCTTTTTCCCCCAAAAAGACCCGGGTGGAAGGAACTGAAGTTCGAATTATATCTGGGAAGTGCAGCTTCACTATTTGCTCGACTGTACTCTACATACTTTGAGCTTACATATAAACTTAAGTCAAACTATTATTAACAAGTGTAGCCCTTTTGTAGACGAACAACAGTCAGAGTGCAGACAGGCCGATGCAGTTTAACTGTAGTTCAACTGCAGTTTAACTGGTCAAACTGCAGTCTAACTATAGTTAACTATAGTTAAACTGCAGTCAGTTTACAGGAAAACTACCAGTTTTTTCGGACATTGCAGTCTCGTCTGCAGTTTTTATTATGGTTTAATCTCGCCAGTAATACAGAAGTTTTGACACAAATTTTCTATTGAAGTTAAAATTATTCTTTATAAGTAATGTTTTAACCGAAGTAAGTGTGGATTCAAAAATAACGATCAATCTAAATTTGGTTTTCCGTGCCCACTACGTACTTTAGGTGGAGTTCTTTTGTTGTTCGTCACGACAGACACCGCTACCGAGGCAGACGACTTTCCCGCCGAGCGGTCAGATCAGGCAGACGTGAAAGGCGAGGTGATCCACCGTAACCGCACAACGTACGTTGTACTGTCTGCTGAAAAATATGTAGGTAATGTCATCGAACAATGATAACATCTACATCAGCCGACAGCGCCGACCGATGGAGACTTCTCTGATGCCGGTAGAGAGTCTGATCGCTGGCAGATCATGCGTGCACCTAACCTCACGGTCGCCCGTAGACGCCATCGAGTCGTAACACGGAAATCCGTTTTTCGCCACTTCAGTGAAATATTCTGATTGAAACTTTTGCCTAACGGCTGAAACACGTATTTATTAAGGTGACATTTGATGTAACTTGCACAAATTACTTACTTTACTACCATAAATCAGAAATAGCATGTGGTAAACGTACACGGCGCTCCATGCGCCATCTAGCGGCAGGTTCTTGAAACCTGACCTTGCACCAAGGCAGCTGACAGTAGACCACACCGTGTGAGATGAGGAGTTTTCCACAGTTTGCGCGCGCATGACCGTGACAGCTAAAGATGTTAAAATAATTTTTTTGCTCGACTTTTATATTTGGACTCACACCGCTTTACTAAACTTTACAGAGAAGAAAAACAATCTTGGTCGAAGTGCTATGATCCTTGTCTACCACGGGCGTGTTGGTTTTTAGTTCCCGCGCAAAGGGCTGAACATCCCAAAATTTTGTCTCATTGCATCGCGGTCAGTTAAACCAAGCTTCAAATTCACCTCAAGTTTGTCTCCCGAACGACAGACCTAACCATACGCATGATCATCTACATATCTTTCTGAAATATTATCGCAAGGGGCATCACACTTACAGACTACAATGAAAAGGTTTACTATTAGTGTAAACTGAAGCGCAATGGCTTCTACATATTGACCATGTTGATAAAACTACACATAAAGCGTTGATGTACTTGAGTCAAAAGTGGCATTTTAACACATTCATGGAGTACTGTTTATGTGTGCAATTGTGAGTGTAACATATCTTCAGATCAAGCTGAAGTTTGGACACTATTTAAGAACTTAACTTTAAACTGCGAAAAAACTGCAGGCAAACTACTATTGCGAGTACCAACTGGACAGTGCACAAATTTGTAAATCAGCAGGGAGTTTTTTCACACTTTGACTATACTGAAAACTGCAGTTTGTGCACTGCAGTTTCTCACTGTAGTCGATACTAAGTTAAAACTAGCCTTCTTTCCACCCGGGCGATACTGAAATTATTATGGTTTAAGTAAAAAGGTTTATAAGAATACTTATTTAGTGATGTTATGTTTGTAGTAGATTTATACATTTTTCTACAGGTTTTAGATTTTTACATCTTTTTCTCCCAAAAATATACTGAAATTATTATGGTTTAAGTAAATAGGTTTGAAACCTGTTTGAGTCCGTCGATTCTTTTCCTTAATATTTATTAGAACCGCTGGTGCGAACAAGGGCCAGAAACCTATGCATTTAAATCACAATGGCTGATGAATTTTGTCATTCGCTACATTTCTGATCCGTCCAGTCCAGATTCCGTCCGTTCAAAATAACGGTCAGTTAGCGGGTTAGCGCAGAAGTATGAAAAATTTATTTGTCTGGTGCAAATAACGTTTTTAGTGCTGTGCACACCAGCTGGTGTACGTTGTGACCAACGCGTTATACGCCCCAGCCAGGAGACTGGATCATCTTAAATCGTTTCAATCAAAAACATTTCGCTTCTAATTTCAATTTATCCCAATTTTAGTGATTGAGCTGGAGTTAGGCATGGCATGTATGATCATGAGTCAGGGTAGGGGAAGTCTTCTCTCCAACGCATTCTGCCCCACCGAGACTGTGGCACCATCTGATCCACTACATCTGCCGGGGCATATAACTATTTAGGTCTTATCTGCACCAGCTGGGGCGCATAACATTTTTGCTCTTAAGCACACCAGCTGGGGCATATTAATGCAAGGAATATTATATGCACCAGTGATCCCGGCCCGGGATCACTCTGGGGCGCATAACGTTTCTTCTCTTATCCGCACCGAACTGGCTGGTGTGTATAACGCTGTGGGCCTTGTTCGCACCAGCGCTGGTGTATATAATAATATCCAGAAAAGAAACCACAATGTATTCCAGACCAATTCTCAATAAGCACAAGAAACTAAGATATGTTAAAAATCGCCTCTATCTCTGTGGTTGTAGCAACAAATAAACATTACGGACACGACCAGAGCCGTATGACGCACTCGACGCTAAACGTTACGTTGGATTTTTCACAGCGACCTCGCCCGCTGGCGCCATCTAGCGGCCGAGCGGTGAAGAAGCCTCCCCGCTCAGACCTCATTCGGAGCTGGGCAGGGAACGTCGTGGAGCGTCACTGGCTGTGGAAATGGCTGTGAACGTCGCCAGATACTGTGTCTGTCTGCACCGTGCGGGGGCTGTTTTATACCCACGTCGTCCGGTGCGCTTCGAGTGACGTATCCGCTTCGCGCCCGCTCCGGCTCGACTTTGTTGTTGTTTGGCTAGTGCGCAACTTTCGGCCAGATGCGGGCGGTGTATAGGTATTTCGGGTTGTGGGGGGCGAAGTGGTGGCGAAGTAGGGCATTACTCACTAAAAAGTTCCCTTGAAGATTTCATTACCGACAGTGCTAAATTCGCCCTACGCCAGTGCGAACTCATCAAATCACTCTCGACGGTGCAATCAGCGCTTGTTTGCACTTCTGAGTGCGAAAATGGACCAAAAAGTGCTAAGTCGGTGAGTGAGTGCACTTGTAAGCGCAAAAATGTTTCACCCGGGAAAAGTGCGAAGTTTCTCGCCTCTGATTGGTTCCTTTGCGGCGCGTATGTTTGAATCACGCGCGTCAAGGGCACGACGTTGTTGGTTTGGCGAAAACGACCGATTACTGAAGAACATAACACCGCAAAATACCCCAGCCGCTCAGCTATGATCACATTTTCTGACAAACTATCATAATGATAAAACGGCAGGGAATGAGGAAAATTCAATTTCTTGCGTTACTTCATTCGAGAGTTTCCTAGCCGAGATTAAGGGAACAAAACATTAAATTCAATGAAAATGTTCTTTGTTACACTGGGAGAAAAAATGAAGGTTGCGACTGTTAATCTTAATGCCACTCTTCGCTGTACATCGAAAGAAGGTGTTTACCGTACCCAGGGATACAGCAGACACCGTACCTCAAGGAACGGAATCCACTGTACCCTGGGAACATGCATTCACCGTACCTCGGAAACTGTTCAGACATCGAATTCATCATAAATGTAGAATGAAGGCAAAATTTTAAATTTGCAAAAGAAACAATTCGATTGCGGAAATAAATACATCTCAACAAGACGAACAAAATATGATAAGCATGTTATGACCTCAGACTCGAAGTTTGGCAGCAATCGGCGTCAGAAGTTTCTAAAAGTACGATTTTGGACCCTTTTAGAAACTTCTGACGCCGATTGCTGCCAAACTTCGAGTCTGAGGTCATAACATGCTTATCATATTTTGTTCGTCTTGTTGAGATGTATTTATTTCCGCCATCGTATTGTTTCTATCGCAAATTTAAAATTTTGCCTTCATTCTACATTTATGATGAATTCGATGTCTGAACAGTTTCCGAGGTACGGTGAATGCATGTTCCCAGGGTACAGTGTTTCTGTTTCACTTTCTGTATCACTTCTTTGGTCTTCTTTGAAATTTATGTTGGAAAAAGTATTGAGTATGAAAGTACAATGAGGATGAGAGTAATGACAGTGAAGACCAAAGAAGTGACACAGAAAGTGAAACAGACAATAATTTTGATGATACTAGTTTTGTTGATTTAGAATCATGCGCTGCAGTAATGGCCCGGGAAGTGTTAGCAAAAAGCAGCATGACTCACTCCAACCTAGTACGTGTTATGAAGTCATGAAATAAAATTGCACTTCAAAGAGTAAAAATCACTCTATGGGGGGTAAAATTAGCACTTTTGGGGGGTTTCACCCCTGGTTCCGCCTTTGCACTGGGGAGTGCTATTGACTTAATACTTTGCACTTTGTAGAGCAAAAATAACACCTCTAGGAGTGGTCCATTTTAGCACTGCGAAAGTGCGAAATTTGCACCACTAGGAGTTAAGCAGCTAGAAACTTTTTAGTGAGTACAATGTAGTTCTCGGATGCGGGTATTTAAGAATAATTTTTTTATTTATTTCCGAAGTGAGTATAAAATAAAACGCTTGCGTATGTGCATGTACATACACACTTTAATGTATGTACTTTTGAAATTTTGGAACTAGGTTTGCAATTCAGTCCATGGGGGGGGGGGGGGGGGGGCAGAGGGGGGGGGGGGCAGGGACCGGAGTAGGCCTGGACAAGATTAATCGAATAATCGAAATCGAACTTCGATTATTTTACTAATCGACGATTGTTTTGTAACTTCGATTCGATGAATTATAATCGTCCTGTAACCGATTTTTAACCGATGGTCGATTTAAAATCGATTACTACCGATTATCGATTATTACGATTATCGATTTTTTTTATTGTTCATGCATGACCGATTACCGATAGTAATGAACTGATTGGATTAACGCACAAGACTCATACTTCTCGCATCCAATAAGAAACTTTCAAAGAAGCGTTAGCACAACACAACTCTTGTTTTTTACTGGAGAAGAAACGGGAAGGCCTAAAACCCTGTCTACGTATTGTCCAAAATATTTGCTGGTCCCGGAGGAGTCTTGATCGCAAGATCCGTGGACTAAGTTTCAGGCAATTTCCGTTTCTACTCGTGTAAAAGTTGGTACTCACAAGCCATCACGAACCGAAAGTCAACATTTACCTCGCTTGCGAAATATTTAAATATTGATCCGTACAGTACACATAAGGTCGCTCCGACGCCTAAAAGTTTGATTTTTCGAGGGCCTTGAGTCATGCACGGGCAAACCAGAGTCTTGTATAAACGTAACGAAGTCGCATCTTGGAAGGCCATTATATCCCGGACCGAGTTGGTAACAATGAAACTTGATGGCGGAAAATGTAGATCTCGACGAGTAGAACAGGAATCAGTACGAACAAGGTCGCTCCGACACGTAAAAGTTTGATTTTCGGCGACCCAAAGTCATGCGCAGGCGCGCCACAATTTTGTTTATGCGTAACGAAGTCGCATCTTTGAAGGCCATTATCTCCCGGACGGAGGTGGTTACAATGAAACTTGATGGCAGAAAATGTTGATCTCGACGAGTAGAACAAGAATCAGTACAAGCAAGGTCGCTCCGACACGTAAAAGTTTGATTTTCGGCGCCCCACAATCTTGTAAACATGTAACGAAGTCGCATCTTTGAAGGCCATTATCTCCCGGACGGAGGTGGTTACAATGAAACTTGATGGCGGAAAATGTTGATCTCGACGAGTAGAACAAGAATCAGTACGAACAAGGTCGCTCCGACACGTAAAAGTTTGATTTTCGGCGCCCAAAAGTCATGCGCAGGCGCGCCACAATTTTGTAAACACGTAACGAAGTCGCATCTTTGAAGGCCATTATCTCCCGGACGGAGGTGGTAACAATAAAACGTGATGGCGGAAAATGTTGATCTCGACGAGTAGAACAGGAATCAGTACGAACAAGGTCGCTCCGACACGTAAAAGTTTGATTTTCGGCGCCCCAAAGTCATGCGCAGGCGCGCCACAATTTTGTAAACACATAACGAAGTCGCATCTTTGAAGGCCATTATCTCCCGGACGGAGGTGGTTACAATAAAACTTGATGGCGGAAAATGTTGATCTCGACGAGTAGAACAAGAATCAGTACGAACAAAGTCGCTCCGACACGTAAAAGTTTCATTTTCGGCGCCCCAAAGTCATGCGCAGGCGCGCCACAATTTTGTTTATGCGTAACGAAGTCGCATCTTTGAAGGCCATTATCTCCCGGACGAAGGTGGTTACAATGAAACTTGATGGCGGAAAATGTTGATCTCGACGAGTAGAACAGGAATCAGTACGAACAAGGTCGCTCCGACACGTAAAAGTTTGATTTTCGGCGCCCCACAATCTTGTAAACACGCAACGAAGTCGCATCTTTGAAGGCCATTATCTCCCGGACGGAGGTGGTTACAATGAAACTTGATGGCGGAAAATGTAGATCTCGACGAGTAGAACAGGAATCAGTACCTACAAATCTCTCTGCTATTGATTTAAGTTTTTTTGGCATTGTATAGTCCGTTCGCGTTCGGTATGCCCATGGGGGAATTTTGTGGCCACATTTTTGTGGCCACAATCACGCTCGTGATCAAGAAAGTGAACTTTGACGTAACAGAGTTGGAGAAACCGGCACACCCTAGGTTGAAACCTGGTATTGCTGCTGGACGGGTGCGCGACTTTGGCCAATTTGCTGCACCCGTTGTGCCGGTCGTGTCCCGCCCAAAGGAGGTAAAACTTGCCGAACAGAAGACAATGTCAAAAGAAGAAGAAGAGAAGAAAAAGAAAAAGAAGGACGAGTACTTGAAGCTTAGGGAGGACAGGATAAAGCAACAAGCAGAACAGCGGGAGAAAGAGCTGCAAGCTAGAAGCGACGCAATGGCAGCTGCAAAAAGGCGTGCTATTGAAAAGGAGAAGGAAGCGGCGGCGGCCAAATTGCAATCAGAAAGGAAACGCAAAGGCAAACCTTCTTCCACCGTAACCTCCAACAGTTCTATCTGTTCCCGTGACTCTGGTCTCGCGTCAGACCATTTGGAGAAACAGCAGCATGCTTCTGATGCAGAGCAATCGGCAAAGGTGCCTAGCCCCGACGTAGAAAAAGCCACCAAACAACTAGTGCATGAATTCACGGCTTATTACAACAAGAAGCAGAAGGCAGACAACAAGAAGCAGAAGGCAGACGCCAAGAAAGCACAGGCTGAAACTAAGAAAGACATGACGAATACGAGAAAAACAAAGCGCCGTAAGATCGTACTGCCGCCAACGAGCGCAGACGACAAGTCGAGCTATGATACGAGATTATGTCGTCACATGGGTGTAAGTAGCTATGAATTATGAACTTATCCCCTTTTTAACATGTGTTTAGCTAATGCTGTGTCTTCGCCTTTTACAGTATAGAGTTGCCAACCGAACGGAGTCTGGAAAAGACGTGCGGGGAGTGTGCCCTAAATGTGGCGAAATACGTAGCCGAATTGAGACACACATTCCTACCCACAAAGACGATGATGTGGATAGAATTTCGGCCTACATGGTAGGTCAGTTCACGAGAGGTGTGCGAGGGCCTGTACACGCCCCGACTGTAATAGACAAAATCGTCAAATGTGGCAGTGATAGAGTTCCATACGTTCTGTGTTGGAACGATTTGCCCGCATAACAGGAGTGGGCTTGGTTGACAATCCCTCTCATGCGATCCCTTTTTACGACGTTAATAAGTGTTTTAAAGCCGACTGGGTAAGGCTCTTGGTCGCTTTTCGTAGTGAACATATGCTTTGTGCTGTTAAATCATTTACCCTTTGCTTTTTACAGAAATCGATGAATGATGCTGTCAACGCAGTGGATCTAGAATTCGAACAGGATGCTGTTGAAGAAGCTGAAGGTTCAAAGGCAAATGAACGTCATCTCTCTTCATCAGACAGCGACTCGACTGATGGTTAGTTGAGAGACTGAGTTTTTGTTAAGTGACATCAATTATACATTTTGCTACTACTTCTTTTTATACTAAGGTGATATATATCATTAAGTGCCATCATGAGAGAAGGGCGCCCTGGAGTCCCAGCAAAGTCGGCCCGGGACGCCGCCTGTTGGAGTTTTGCAACACTTTACAGCCAAAGTACGGGGCGGATGGGGTTCCGGAAGGGTTCTTTCGATTCGGAAAAGATGCGAGATTGGCTTGACATAGGTGTCGATTTCCTCAGTGCGATTTCAACGGAGCGATCGCTAGTTGAATCGCCCCCACGGCCTGCGGCTGGGCCGCCGCAGCGGCTGGCTGCCGGCTGGCGGGCGGCTGGCTGCCAGCCCTGGCTGCCGGCCGCCTGGCGCATGCGCGTTAGTTTCCCCCACTCTCGCCCCCGCGCTCAACCCTAGCAGACGTTGTTGTTGTTATTACAAAAATGTGAGGAGATTCGAAAAGTGAAGTTTAGTTGAAGCGGATATTTAGCGGAGTCTGTCTTTGCGTAAGTGATGTTTCGTTGTAGTGAGTTTTGACTCGATTTGAAGTGACGCCCTTTAACGAGCTTATAATCTTTCTAGAATGGCCTCGTTTTCGCGAGACGAAAACGACAATACTGTTGAGGACCCATTCATCGACGGATTTGCTGCGTCAACTCCGAAGCGGCCACGAATTGAGAAAGGAACATCCGTACAAAATAACAAACTTGTGTGTCCGCACTGTGGAAAAGTATATGTAGCAAAGTTCTACTACAATAAGCATGTCGCAAGCCACACAGCTCAAGGTGTGACATGATGAAGGTTATGTTTTCCATGCATGTATTTACACAAGTCTCTTACCAAGTATTCTTTGTGTCTGTTTGTTTTCAGAAACAGTGCCTACTACTATTGACTTAGATATTAGTGTAATCACCCCAACTGATCTCAACGACATATCATTTGGACGGTTGAGGACAGCAGCGGATGATGTTTCCTTCGCAGTCCCAGCTGTTCCTAGCAAACCAGCAGCTAAAAAAAACCCAGTGATTAAAAAGAAACCCCACTTGATATGCACATACTGCTTGAAAGGATATGTTTGTAGCCGATCATTTAAGTCTCACATCAGAGCCCATCAAATTCAAAGTAATTTTATTTCAATTTTCACTTGCAACCATTTTTATTATCTAATAATTAGAGTCTGAATTGATGCTTCATTTGTTATTTTCAGGTCTTGCATCTCGGTATCCTGATGTTGCATTTATTATTGACAATTCTGTCAATATTGCTAACAAGGCAATGACACGGGTGGCCAACTGTCCTCGCGAGGGAAAGAACGGACAACTTTTCAAAGAAGTAGTTGGTCACATAGCAGGTGTTGAACCTTCCAAGTGGGAGGCATTAAGCAAGACTTTGTGTGCAGAGTTAGTAGAAGTTTTACAAAACAAGAAGTGTTTACTCCCTTCAGCCCTTGCTTCAAGTTTAATCGACCAATTAGAAAATGTTTTGACAAACTTAGATCAGCGTAAAGAACTGTTGAAAAATGTAGACTTGCTAGATAATTGTAGTGATAGTGCAAGTGAACAATTTTATTAAGAATTTTGCCTAAAGTTTGTGCAAGAAATTATCATATTCATTCGGCAGCATTTCCAAGGCCAGTTAGCCTGTAGACCAGCAAAAGAAATTATTATTGATATGGAGGATAGGCAAGTAATTTTTTACATAGCTGGATCTATTATGAGAGGCTATTTGAAAATAGCTAGGAATGCCAAAAAAAGTTTGGTGTGGAAAAACATTGCTGCAGCTTTGCAGTCCAATGTTCTGACTGAAAAACCTGAAGGTGAAATATTACCTGACAGTGAATGGACACTGGATCTTGATAGAGGGGGGCTGTTATATATCAATCTCAATACCCAGCTTTTTTTTGTTAATTTGACTAAAGTGGTGTTTGAAAGTGAAAAGAAGGATGGGTCTATTCCCTTTGAAAGTGTTATTTCTAAAGTGAGTAATTCTGAGATATGTGTGCAGTGGGACAATATTATAATGGAATCTCTTACTGAGTCTGTGTCAGTAGGACTAATGAATGATGTAGTGCTATATTTCTGTCGCACATGTTGTCGAGGTTTTGCAAGACGCAGGCTTAACTTTCTGCGCAAGAAACCTGTTGTGTCCATGCCAACTCGACATCTGGTTGCTAGTCGCAAGAACCGTTAATAATTTTGTTTGAATATTTGTGTTGACTTTTAAATCAAGCTGCCAGTCCTTATGTTGATTACTCGTTCCCTTTATTTTATAAGTGTTAAAAGTTCCTTTTTTATTTTTGTTTATCACTGAGCAGGGTGTGTGATGTTAGAAATTTACAAGTGCCATATAAGTTTAACTTAATTCTTGACTGACAAGTGCAATTATTGAGCAGGGTATAGTAGTTAGAAATTTATTGAGAAGCAATTTTTCTATATTCTTTTGTTACCTGACTGACTATCAATAAGCTTATGTGTACAAGGTACAACTTTATCAAAACAATTTCTAGTACAAAATAAATAGAAAGCATAAAAATGTCATTGTACAATGTGGTATGTATACAAAGACCCTTTTATTAATGGTGAAAAGAAGCAAGATTTAAATCACAAATAAACATGACACCCTGTCATAACATATTCAAAATACAATTAAGAAAATTTTGGACCACGCCTACACTTTCTCTTAGGGAGGGCTTCTGTGGTTACAACAATGTCACTCTGTTCCTCACCAGAGTTACCTTTTCTCTTCCGCATACCGAGTTGCCCAATGGTGTGAAGAGTACGATTCCTATGCAACACTTGCAAGATGTTTGGGTTATTGCTGCCCCCCTGGCCAGCACGAACCTTGCTGAAATGTTGCTCAAGGGGGTCCTGGCAAAAGACTCGGGCATTGATAAATTTTGCCCCTTCACCCAGCAGAAATGAAATCAGTGGTTTGAAGGCTAAAGTTGTCATCCGAATGCCATCCAAAGTCTGTCTGCTTAGAATTCTCCGGCTTGCAGGAGTGTCCTCTTCTGGGTTGAAATTGCCTCCCTCAATTTCACTTGCATCACAGTTAGGATCATCAACAATGTGAGACTTTTCTACAGCTGTATTATTGACTGTCTCATTTGCATTGGTGCATTCATTTTCCCAGTCATCCAAATATTCTAGAAACTTTTCTAAAATCTCATAGCGGGGATCTGCAACAGATGAATATGCAGCAAGGTTTGGATTCTTTTTCTTAGCTGCCTGTGAACTATGTGCACCATTTAAACAGTCGAACCAGTCATTAACTTTTTCAATAAATTTAATGGTTTCTTCAGCATCAGGCCAGCCTTGGCTGTCCATATCCTTCCAAACAGTTTTGCTCATAGGTTGGGCAGCAAGCTTCACCTTCATTCTTGCATATGAGTCAGGGTAAACATTCATAGGATTTAACTTGAACGACTTCCGTAGACTCTTGTGTTTCTTCTCTTCATAGAGCTTGATCACAAAATCCCAAGACACTTTCTTTCCATTTTTCATCATTTTGCGCCTACTCTTCTTTCCATCCCATCTGGAATTCAGCAAACAGTTCCGGATAGTCTTCAGTAAATGAGGCACATCAGCAATGAAGTATAACTTTCTGTGGGGTGCAGCTTTGTTTACAGTATCAAATATAATTCCAGACTCATTTACGGTAGCAGGTTTGTGTTTCTTTATGAAACCTCTGTTCACTGAGGACCCATCACCTGTAAAAGCTATGACTCTTGCCCCACTCCGCTCCAACGCCCCAATCACTTCCCAGGTCCACACATACATTTGGTTACTTGTCAACTTGTCAACAGCAAACGTTGCCACCACTTCCTTAATGCCATTAGTGACACCCTTGACCATAAAGACAAGAGCCTTGCTGGCCTCTGTTTCTTGCAGTTCTTGATCTGGGCTATCAATTAATTTTTCCAGAGTTTCTACTTCACTGTCAACAGTATTTAGAGTAGTGTAACCAATTAGTTTCATGGTTGATTATTGAAACACTAAGTTTTTCATAACATAGATTTCATCTCCCAAAAGTACAAAATATGTTTTATGACCTTCACTGAATTTATCTACTCTAGCAGCTATAGATTCAAGGGCAACTTTATCTATACCCTCCTCCACTGGTTTCACATGTGAATAGTCAAATAAAGTGGATCCACAGGGCAACTTCACCATTCCTGTTTGACGTACCATCTCATACGCAGCTGGAGAGGTCAAGTGGAGGGCCAGTGCGAATCTTATCATGGTAGGATGCCATCGCATTGATGAGCTGTTCTTCTGCTGCAAAGCTTTGATCTGTTGTTGCAGGAATATAGATTGAGCAGGTGTCACCTCAGCATGACTTAAAATTTCATTTAAGTCATCAGCTATTGAGTGATCTAATGCAACACCTTCTGCTTCTATAATTTCCTGCATTCTGTCATGAAGTCTAGCATATTTCTTTTTCATATGATCCAATTCTGCTCTCTGTTGCTGCAGCTTTTTCAACTTTTGTTCCTCGTTCAAGTATTTGTTGGCAGTGAAGATATGCCGCTGTTCCTCCTCAGCTGCTTTTGCTCTTCTTGTAAGCGGAAAGTACAGTTTTTGACACTCAGAGCAGCGCCACTTTCGAGTGATGACTAGCCTTTTGCAAAGTGACGACCTAAAAGTCTCAACATAGCGGCACTTAGCAAAAGGATTCTTATCGATTTCACCTAAATTACAAGTGCTCCATCCAACTTTACAGCTCTCATCATCATACCCACTGCAAGTTTGTAATTTATGAACCGTGTGTACTATTTTAATAATCCTGTCAACACAAGTATTAACATCATCTGCTTCTAGAGGAACTGGAGGGTCTGATTTCACAAACTCATCAATACTAATGGGCTGGTTATGCACAAAAACTTGAATGTTACCAGAAGCCGAATCAAACACAAGACTCCGCTGAATAACTACAGACTTTTGAATAGAATAAAACACTACATGCATATTATTCTGATCTACAATGACCATCCAGCGACGTGGCAAAAAAGCTTCTACTTTACGTTTTGCATCGAGTAACAAATCTTGCACAGTTCTGGGTTTACATTTAGTTTCACTTGGTGTGATGTCTATAGCTTCAAAAGTAGCACTGGTTTCACTGAACACTTCTTCTGCACTTATTTCCTCAGATTCTGAAATGTCATCAGCTGAGGATTGTGGCTGCGAGTGCGAGCCATCATCAGAGACTTTTCCAGGTGAGGACTCTGATCGGAAGTAGTCATGATCGGAAAAATTGTCAGTTGATGATTCTGATGGGAAGCGGTCAGAATCAGAAAAATTGTCAATTGGCAGTTCAGGCACTGCGCCGTGATCAGAAACCTGTGCGAAACATGGGCGACAAATAGTTAGTTAACTAGTTAGTTAACCAAATGAAGAAATGACCAAAAGACAAACAAACAAAACAAGTTGAAAGTTTACCTCACTGGTGTTGGAATGCTTGCTTGCAGATACATCGTCAATGCACCGGTCCGACTGGTTCAGAAGCAAGTGATCAGGTTCTTTCCTTTTCTGTACATAAAAGTTATTACAAATGTTGAGGAGTGACGCATCACAAAGATCCGAAGAGAGAAACTTAACCTATACCCATACCTTAGGCTTGGGCGACTTGTTTATTTTCGGCCTTCTCTCTCCCTTCTTGTGCGTGAGACGTTTCCTTGTTGAAACCCGAACCATCTCAAAGAATTTTTGGTACAAAATCAAAGTATGGTGACGCAACTCTGCATGCTTAATGCTCTTGCCTCTAAAAGGAGAGTGAAAACTGCGTTCGTCTGCTTCGCGAACTGGCGGGAGGCCCGGGAGGCGGGGGAGCGCGAGATGCAGACACGAGGACGAGAGTGGGGGTAAACAAAAGAGCATCGGCCGCTGCGGCGGCCCAGCCGCAGGCCGTGGGGGCGATTCAACTAGCGATCGCTCCGTTGAAATCGCACTGAGGAAATCGACACCTATGTCAAGCCAATCTCGCATCTTTTCCGAATCGAAAGAACCCTTCCGGAACCCCATCCGCCCCGTACTTTGGCTGTAAAGTGTTGCAAAACTCCAACAGGCGGCGTCCCGGGCCGACTTTGCTGGGACTCCAGGGCGCCCTTCTCTCATGGTGCCATAATACATACTGAATCTATGTATTTTACTGTTTGTCTTAAGACATGTGATGGAAGATAATTGTTTTGATGAATCTTGTAATATTACGCTTGTTTGTATTGTCCAAATTGTATAATAAAGGTGATCAGTACCTGAACCTACCCAAAAAAAAAAAAAATGCTCTTTAGCCCTGTTGGGAACTGGGAGATTGCAAAATGAGAACTTAATAATTAGTTCACTTGGTTGGCAATCACCGGTACGTGCGAGGAAGGGGCACGTTACCACATGCGTCTCCGTTCTTTAATTGATAATCTTCTTCCTTGCAGGAGTGTCTTACAAAAGGCAGACTGTTAGTGGTCAGAGCGTCGAGGTTCTGCTGATCCGGCGTCAGCACTCTGCGACACAACCGAGCCGTTTTCTATCTTTTTCGGCCGACGACTTAGTTGGCCGCCTTCAAATCAACTTTGGACGACTTGCATATGCAGTAGAGGGTACAGTCCTTGCAGTCCGACTTTATTCTGAAGTACGGGGTACTGTCGAAGAGTTTGGGATAACGTGCATTAGAAATCTGATGTGACCTCTTGTAGTGAGCATTAATGCCGCAGTGTGATTGTATATTAACCTCTATTGGGACAGGGTGATTTGCATGCAAATAATCAGGTTCTCAATTCATATGTAAAAAAAAACATGAAATAAAACAGACAAGTAAATAGTGTGGATGTAACGTGTTTTACTGATCCCCCTTTTCGTATCGGGTTCGAGGTTTGGCCGGCACGGAAGTGACGGAAATAAGGATACTCTTCAAGGGTAACGAACCTGATAGAGACTCTTGAAGTCTGGTGTCTGTTTGTGCAGTGTCACTGACCGGAGGGGGTTAAGGGCAGTGGTTGTCCCCCACGCCTTGGTGCGGTGCGGTCGGGGCACCAAGGACTGCTCAAACGATGCCTGCAGGTTAGGTTCGGGTAGTTCAACCTCTTGCCGGGCGGTGTAACCACACCTTTCAATCCACTTCGGAAAGACGCAAGGTACTGCTTCCAAAAGTTCACTGTGATGTTGGCTTACAGATCAGTTGCCAACTTTTAATGTGTTTTTTTTTTTCTGTTTGCAGAAAAAATGGATTCTTTTCGAAATATGCATAGAGACGTAGACGAGATGCGGCGAGAATCACTCAAGACAATGCTCAAGCGAGGAGAGTGGCCTGCAGGTTGGCCTCATTTTCCCCACCCGCAAATCCACGGTATTCCGCCTGCATGCTTCAGGCCTTCACCACAAGAAGTCAAAGACGCCGCGTGGAAATGCCGTAATCCTCAATGTCCGCAACATGCCAACGCAGTTAGGATGCACCTGCCAACAGAGAAGTGGCGTTGCCCGAAAAACATGTTCGCTTGTTCTCTTTAATGTCGGCTGAGTGGTTTTTTAATACAGTGCTGACACTCTTGACTGTTGTTTCATTTATGTTGTTAACCTTTCTTTTACTGATATAAAAATAAAACGTCCGGTGTGGAAGGAAAAAAGAGGTCCACGCCATTAATGCAACCTGAGAATCCACTTCTTGGACGCTCAGCCAGTCCTAAGTCTGGAATGCCAAATGCAGAAGGATGGTTAGGGCCACATCATTAATGCAACCTGATAGTCCACCTCTTGGACCTTCAGCCAGTCCTAAGTCTGGTAGGCCTGGGCGATTATTGGCATTCATCGTAATCGGCCGATGAATAAAATAATCGCGATTGATGTCGATTAGCGGTTCGGTAATCGGTAATCGAAAACGCTAACGATTCATCGAGAAATCTCGATTAATCGACTTTAAATTAATCGGAACATGCCGATTAATCGAAATGAGCTGATTAATTAGAAATTATAAATAAAGGCTCAGGGCGGCGGAAGAGCGAAACACGACCAACACCTCGCTCTAGCAAGCTTGCTTTCCTTGCCCCGTGCAGCCCTGCCCTGGACAGCGATCGCGCGATCGATCCTGGCTCTGCTTGTTCGAACGACCGGACGGAGGGATCACGATAACCAATTTACTAATTATCGATAAAGCGACAATTAATTGATAATCGGTCATCGTTAATTAATCGTTCATACACACGATTACCGAACCGCTAATCGGAGGTCCGCAAAAATCGTCCGATTATCAAAATAATCGCGATTATTTTCGATTAGTCGATTAATCGCCCAGGCCTAGTCTGGAATGCCAAATGCAGAAGGATGGTTTGAGTACAGTTCACTTGGAGGTTTGGAGTATACGAAGACGTGGTGAGAACTCTTCAAGTTCGGTGTCGGTTTGTGCAGTGTCACTGATCGGAGGGGGCTAAGGGCAGTGGTTGTCCCCTACGCCTTGGTGCGGTGCGGTCGGGGCACCAAGGACTGCTCAAACGATGCCTGCAGGTTGGGTTCGGGTAGTTCAACCCCTTGCCGGGCGGTGTGAGCACCGCTTTCAATCCACTTCGGAAAGACGTAAAGCACTGCTTCCAAAAGTTCACTGTGATGTCGGCTCGCAGGGACTTTGACAAGCTGCGGCGAAGATCTCTGCAAGAACGAAAGGGGACAGTGGCCGGTTGGCTGGCGCAACTTTCACCACCCCCGCGTGCACGGGGACTCACCTGCCTGTTTCAGATAAGAGGCTCAATGGAAATGCTGAAATCTGAACTTTCCCCAACACTGAAACGCAACACAGCAACGCCTAAAGTCACTACAAGACAAGATCGAGGGAGGACAGTGGCTGGCTGGTTGGCCACACTTGCACCACCCCCGAGTGTACCAAGGACTGCACAAACGACGCCTGCATTTGGGGTTCGTGTCATTCAACCCCTTGCCGGACGATGTGAGCACTGCTTTCAATCCACCGCGGGAAGGCACAAGGAAAGACACATTCAGCACTGCAAATATCTAATTTTTAGGCCAAACTTATACGTTTAAGCCATTTGAGGTATTTTTTTTAACATTTACTGTCTTGTTGGTTTGGAGGACACTTGGAACTTTATTTACTGTATTTTTAGGAACTGAAGCAGACGGGCGTGCCAGCACGGGTCCAAAGTGAAGAGACCAAGACGATCACTGGAAATTTGAGGGCTCACCAACTACTTGTATTCCTTCTTTCTTAATGGCCGTTTTCAATGCCCCACCTCTTTTAGAACTTGTGTTAAAAACCTTGCCAGCTAGAGCACTTGTAGACATGTTTTTTCAATGTAATGTGCCAATGTTAAAAATACAGCTCATGAGACAGCTTCGCAAAAAATCTATCCTGATCCGTCCTAAGACAATACTTGTGACCTTGCCGCACCTTTATGAACGAAGTCATTGGCCTGTTGAAAGACTCATCATTTGGTATACAAAAGATTTGGCTGATAATCGCCTATTGGAGATGTTCACAAAAATCAAGGAAGATAGAAAGGGTCCAAAGCATATTGTTATGGCGGGAGATTTTTCTAATACGATAGAAATTCCCGGATTTGGAGAGAAACGAAACAACTTGGAGCGTCCTAACCTTCGTCTGGTGTACTTTTCCCGAAAACGTAAAGCATAATTTTCTTTTCTGTCATCTGTTGTGTTTAATATGTTACATTACTATGTATGGTATTATGTGTTATACAAATAAAACTAATCTGGTGTGGTGAAAAAAAAGGGCCACACCATTAATGCAACCTGAGTACCCACTTCTTGGACACTCAGCCAGTCCTAAGTCTGGAATGCTAAATGCAGAAGGGTGGTTTGTGGAGTTGAGATTGTAGTTTGAAGTATACGATGACGCGCAAAGTCGTTGTCTATTTCGAAAAAGGGGAGACTCTTGGAGTTTGGTGTCAGTTTGTGCAGTGTCACTGACCGGAGGGGGGTGAGGGTGATGGTTGTCCCCAATGCCTTGGTGCGGTGCGGTCGGGGCACCAAGGACTGTTAAAACGACGCCCTCAGTTGGGGTTCGGGTAGATCAACCCCTTGCCGGGCGATGTGAGCACTGGTTTGCAAACAGAGGACTTTGATGCCTCTTCCTTTTGCAGGAAAAGAGAACGGTGGGTCTATTCACTTCGAGCAAACAGCAGACCAAAGGTGAGATCAGAAAGCTCTAAGTGTATAAAGCGGTCAGTTAAATGCTCTTTTTAGAGGATTTATTTTGTTCTCATCATTTTAGTTTTGTCCTTTAGTAAGAATTGACGTTTCGGGGAATCAATAGTTTCTGTGAAGGTTGAAGATATGAAGGAAATTGACATAGATGAATATGTTAGAGCATTTACGGAAAGTGATGCCATCTGCATTGATGATAATCTAACGATAAGTGAATCACAAGTGCCTGTAAAAGTTGAAGTTGTGGAGTCTGTTGACGTAAATGATTATGTTAAAGCATTTGCGGAAAGTGATATTATCTGCATTGATGATAATGAATTATTTGGGACAATGGACGAACCATCGCATTTGACAACAGTTTTTACTATGCAAGAAATGGACTCTTCCATTGCACCCTGGGACGTAACGGATTCAGATGATAACTTGATTGCTGTCACGTCATCGGTTGACAAAATATCGACTTCTTTTGATGTCTCTTTTACGGAAGATTTTTTGGAAAACTCGATCCAAAAAAAACTTCTTCAAAAACAGCAAACAGAAATGTGGTCCCATATTTTCCCAAGTCTGCAACAAGAGAACAAAGTGAAGGAACCGTTGATGCCTCAAAATATTAAAAGCAAAGACAAATGCCATTTAAAACGGCTGAATGGACCATTTAGTAGTAAGGTTAAGAAGCCTGCAGCGCCGTTCTTTTCGATGTTCGTCAAAAGTGACATTGTTAAACCAACAGTTCCAAGGTTTGCAGAAAGAACCAAGTGCACGTCTGATGTGATTTCAGACGCGACGAATGCTTCGTGTTTGGAACAAATCACAAGTGTCACCGCCTTAACATTTAAGACAACTGAGGGTGCACCTCAGCTTGATTGCACATCTGATGTGATTTCGGACACGAAGAGTACTTCATGCTCGAAACTTATCTCAAGTGTCACCTCTCTAACAATTGAGCCAACTGAGAGTGTACCTCAGCGTGAGTGTAACCGTGACGAAGATGAAATCAGTACAGAGAGTAAGGACAAAAAAGCTGAGATTGAGGAAATAATGACTAGGGGTACGGTGACAATTGCAGATGAAGAGATCGACTTGGAGAAGGTATGTTATATTTTAGAGAGAAGGCGCTTGAATTTTACTGTCCATATTTGCCAATGTACCTACTGCTATTTTTTTTAACCTTTCAGGTGTCTTTGCCTGATGTGAGAACATTGGAGGCAGACGAGCTGCTTGGCAGACTGCAGTGGATTACAAATCAATTAGATCATTGTATGGACACGGTTGTTAATGCATCAAGAAAGAGATACAAGAAGACTCTTGTTGTAAGACCGCGATATTCTATGCGGAGACCGACCACTTACAACCCTTTGGTGTATTTGACGGATGTCAGTATTTTCCCTTGATTGACCTTTTAGAGTTTATAAAGGTGTTTTCTGATTTTCACGGCTGCTTATCTTCTAGGTGTACTTGTCCAGCCTTCACAACCCAGGAGGCTACGGCGTCTGCAAGAGACTTGTCTGGTGCTCGGCTCAGCTCAAAGAAGTTGTTCAAGAAATTAAATGCAGACACTATACCGACTGATGTCCATTTTTTTTTTGTAATTTTAGGGCAATGTTGTTCTATGTTTCTTTTTGTTACCTTCACATTTGATTGTTGATAGTTGTTGGTTACATTTAAATATAAAAGAATTGTACTTGCAAAGAAATAAGTATTTACATATTATACTGAGCAAATGTTTATTTTCATGCGAGTATATAAATAAAATTTCAGTTGCTTCATATCTTTTTGATGTTTTTTTTTAATTTCAAGAAATTTTCGTGCACTGTTTGAACTGGAGAAAAAATTAGCTGGATGGATGTTCCACACGCTGTGGTGCGGATCGGTTGGGGCAGCGCGAAATGCACAAATTTTTCTGCTTTTATAACCTCTAAAGACTGTTTCTTATTTACTGCAAATATGAGACGAGTAATAATTTTCTTAGAATTTGGATGGTTCAATGAGGTGTTAGCGTACATGATGACTCTGTACGGACGGGTTAAATATTTTGAAACAAAATTATGTTCGTGTTAAAACTTTTCATTTTTTTTCCTTTTGCCTTCACGATTTTTGCTCATTTTGTCTCTTGTTTAAATCAGACCGTCAACTGGTCGTCTAATGTGTTCACCGTAACCTTACCAGCCTAATAAAATGGACGCGGATATTATGCAGGATGCCTCAGATGCGGAAACTGAGCTGGTAACACCACCTTTGAGCCCCGTTCCTCCTGACGAAGAGGAGAATTTAAATCCTTTTTCTATAGCTTGGTATGAAAGGCAAAGGCGTAAAGAAAGGGCGCGTCGACGAAGAGCCAAAAGAAGGCGCATCCGGAAGGAACTGCAGGAAATAAAAGATTGGGAGAGACGAATCCATATTATTCGCAAGATGCGATGAGAATAAGGCAAGTAGATATTGGGCCCTTTACACACGGTTTTAAGAGCTGACATTTGTAGAGAGAACATTCTGGGGCAGAAATTGATCGAAGGAAAACCTACGGGTTCTGCGTGAGGTTCGGCTGGTTCAATGTGTTGGTGGCTGCTTAATGGAGAAGGAGTAGTCGTAATTTTTTTTGTTTGCAGTCGAAGCGTTTGCAGTTGAAGAAACAGCAGGTTCATCCTGTTGAGCAGACACGGTTAAGGTAAGGCAATAGTAGTTAAGAGTCTTTTACATCAGAAAAAAAAGAGCTTGGCATAAAAATTTCACTTGCTTTTTATTCTTCAGTTTATCTTCGAAAGCCCAAATTTTACCCCTATCATGACCGAGTCAAACGTCACAGTCCCTGTCCCAGATTCTGAACTTGACCAGTATATCAGAGCATTTATCGAAAGTGAAGAAGATTCTTCATTTGGTTGTGGGTTTCTGGACGATCCTAAAGCGGCAACGACACGTCAATCAGAATGTGTTGCCGTTGATGTTAAAGAAATTGCGTCCGTAGACAAGATTGACTTGAAAGTGGTTGGTTTAGCATTGTCTCCTTTTTTTTATGTTGTTGAATGTAAAAAGTTGCCAAATGATAACCATACTTTTTTATTTGGTTTCCTCCCTGTTGGCTGCTATATCTGAATCCGAAACAAATTCGTCGGTTATTGATATACAAGTCACAGCAGACCGTGATGGTAACAAAAAAGCAACAAGTGCCTCTGCAGTCTACATTAACCTGGCGAAGGTACGTTGTAAATATTTTGAGTTATAATATAAGTACTAAAATGTTTGCATTTCAGTCGCAGTAAAAGATCATTTGTCTTTGCAGATACCCATGTCAGATAAAATGACAGAAGGAGATGAAGGCAAACTGTTGCCTCAGAACAAAATGAAAAAACAAAGGGCCACTTGCACTCTGTGTGAAAAGTCTTTCAGCAGTAAATGGTACCTGAAGAAGCACACGTGCGTTAAAGCACTCGAGACAAACCAGACAAACTCTAGTTCTTTTAAATGTAACGATTGTGGGAAGTGCCTCACAACTAGTTACGGGCTTTCATTACACGCTAGAACACACACTAGTAATCGTCCCTTTGTTTGCGACATTTGTAATGCAAGTTTTCAACGAAAATCTTACCTGAAAGACCACCGCCGTATACATACCGGTGAAAAACCTTTCAAATGTGAGAAATGTGAAAAATGTTTTCGTCAATTGGCACATCTGAAGGACCATAAGAGGACCCATCTCGAGGAACAAGCCTTTAAGTGTTTGGCATGCGGTCAAGCATTCAGACAGAAAACCAATTTAAGAAGACACGAGAAAATTCATGCCAAGGAAAAAAATTACATCTGCCGTTTTTGTAACAAGCTGTTTGTCCAGTCAACCAATCTTCAAGATCACTTGAATGAACAAAGGCCACAATTTCAATTTGTCTAATGTTAAAAGAAAAATAAGTTTACTAATCAATTTTCTTACCATAGTATAGGGAACTCCAAAGGTATCGTTGGAATATTGTGGGTCTGCAACTAGTGTCTTATGATCTGCTAACAGCACACGACATGATGAGCGCGATTTTGATATTCTCAGTGACTGAGCGATTTGGTCGACCAGTCCAAAATGCTCTGAAGCGATTCCAAACCTGTCAGTAATGAAATTCGGAAAAAATTGTGCATTTGGAAGATGATGACAGTTGCACTAATCACACAATTGTTTCAGTACCAGATTTTTTTGGCTCCTTTTTGTGACGTAATTCAAACTGTTTAAACCTGCGTCTTCGATGTGCCAAGGGAAAACTGAGTGAGTTGATCCAGAATATATAAATGGGTACACTCTAAAAAAAATCAGTACAGAATTTTGTAACATGGTTACGCAGCATTTTCAATAACATATGTTACAAAAATTTGTATCATGATGGATACAATTTTGTTTTTTGTAACTTGGTTACAGAATTTCGTAACGGTAACAAAATTTCTTAATACATGTTATTCTTGCCAAACTAAGCATCAAAATGATTATTTCGATCGAACCTCATCTCTTGAGTTCAGATTCAAGGTCCCTATGAATACTTTCTGGTATTTCTCTCTCAGAAACTCTGAGGTTTCGGGAGTCGAACCTCAGATTCTGGCTCGGCGACCCGCCGCGCTACCAACTGCGCTGTACGGACGCTGTGGAGGGAGTGGCTCAGGTAGCCGGTGACCTGAAGCGCGCGCGGTGAGGGACTGAGGCCTCGTCTGCCAAGCATACATGAGATTGAATCTTTGATTAAGAGTCGCCGAGAGCCCAAGCAGATGAAAACTCAACGATTTATTTGTCTATGGGCACTGCCGTTCAATTTATGCCGTTAAAACATTCTTTTTTGATCTCTGAGACAAAATTTTGTAACAAGTTACAATAATCTGTAACAGTTATGATACGAACAGAATTTCGTAACCTTCATGTAACAAATTACTGTAACGAGCTGCAAATGATACATTTTTCTGTAACCAGCCCATCTGTTACAAAATTCTGTACCACTTTTACAAATTTTTGTAACGAATGCAGGTGATACAAAGTCCTGCATCAAAAATGATACAAAATTCTGTAACTTTTTTTAGAGTGTAAGATACGCCATCAAACTTTTCTTCCACTTCACTTATGATTTCATCAAATCCGATCATCGTAAAATTATCACACAAGTTTACGGGACTAGTAGGATTTACACATATTCCTGCACCGTAAACTATTGAAGAAATGGAGGCATTGTCACTTTGCTTCACTTCATTCATTCTTTGTCTGATTTCATCAATGCAGTCTGCTGTTTTTTATACACTTTCAAAAAAATGCTGCTTGAGACTGCGTAACCCATTTTTCAGCGATTCAGTACTGCAGAAAACCACTTATGTTCATATAGGTGTACGTATTTCAAATTTTAATTTTAGTACCTGTAGTAATTTATGCATACCAGCAATTTGAAGCATCAATATAGTTTGAAGCATTCGTGGCCATTTTTACAAATTCTCTGCGCTCCTCATCAGAGCATTTTCTTTCTCTCAGTTCATAAATGTGACCATTGTATGATGCTTTGAAGAAGGTCTGGCAGGAAGGTTCATAAGAGAACTTTTTTTTCTTTCCTTTCAATCCCTTCACTTGGGTAGTTTCTTTTATTTTTTCTTGTATTGTGCCTATAGCTTCTTCGACACATCTTTCATCTTGCCTATCCTCATGATGCAGTCGGAGCTGTGGAATGAGCACATATGGTTAATGAAAGCTGCTCCTTGATGTGCAATGCAAACAATGAGAGTGATTAATACATTTAAAATGCCTCCTTTCGATTAACCATTACCATTTATCCATTTCAACAAAGATTTAAAATCTTGAAGGTGGGCACTTCTAATTATCAAGACAAGGGAACCATACTTGTCTGTTTGTGCGAAGGGAGGAATCATATTGATGACACAGTGACAGATTGTTCAGTAATACTTCCAGCACCAATATCAATGATGTCTCTTGTTATATAATTGCCTTCCTCATTCAGTCACAGGATATGTTGTGGGTTGTATAATGCGCCACTACAAAATCCTATGTTACTGTGGTTACTTCATTTGAAGGGAGATTTCAGGCACAGAATTTAAAGGCTGCATGAGGCTAAATCACGGTACACTTGGAAATGGCTCTAGAACATTGCCCGTAACAACGTTTCAGGGACACTGGGGCTCTGTGACTCCTCTTGCCATGGGCAACAAACCTTCTTCATTCCCTGTCCTCACATAACTCTTCCTCTGCATTCGTCCCTCCTCCTTTCCTTCATTGTTCTTCAAGTTGTAAGGGCTCTACAACATTGGAATATTACCTTCCAGAGGGTGTAATTTTCGTCCTAAGTACTTTTCTTAACCAAGCCCTCATGTATTCAAAGGCTACTGACGGAGTGGTAAAGGAAGTCGAAATTGTCCACTCTTGAGTGGTAGTACATGTTTGGTCATCATAGAGGCATGTTCTTTTCTTTAATAATTTTTTTAACTGTGGAATTTCAGGCAACAGCAGCTTCTTTTCATGGAGAAGTGGGTTTTCTTGACCTTAATTATGTTTTATCTGTACACAACTCTCTTTGGACAGCTTTACCTGCATTTCAGTCTGAATGATGTTGGGAGTCATGTCATACCAGTATAAATCTGCTTGTTCTACATAACGTTATATATTTGAACTCACCAATCTTTAAAATATTTTACAGGCTTTTCGTTCTTGATGTGTTGTGGTGCATGTGATGCTGGTGCAGTTTGTTTAATTATTATTTCTGTGTGGCCAGGTTCACTATCATCTGTCAACCATGCCGACCACCAGTCATGCAGTGGATATCAGAGTATGGTGTCTGATCCATCTCCTTTGAAGAGGTCAAGTTGTCATTACACTTTCAAGAGGACACTTTTCTTGCGTGTGACTAGGTATGTTTACTGTTGTAACAAAACTGAAACATGAACAGCAAAGCAAATGTGGATGGAGCATTTCAGGCTTCGTTTTTTGATTCTTTACGTTTGGCATGAACTGTGTAACCATCTCAGTTGCGTTGAAATAAAGTGACTGCTCGATGTTGAATTGCTCAAGAATAGCTGATGGAATTGTTCTCCAAGTATTTAATGTAGTGGATTCCTCATTTTGTGTGCAATTGTTTCATAAGGCGTCAAAGGGATTTTGTGACTTTTATTCATTTTAGCACTGAAAAGAGAATTTGTTTTCATAAAAAACTATTAGAAATAAAATTTGGTCCATGTCCACTCCCATGTGCATCCCAGAATGCCGAGTCATTTTATGAGGAGGCACAGTCGTCGACTGCGGTCACGGCTGCCCAAACCGAGTCCCTTGATGGGAGGAGGTCGGACAAGCATGGAAGGTGTTTGGCGCGCCTTGCTTCAGCCGAGGGTTTTGGGGAAAACAGACCACGCTACTTGTTAAAATTCGAAATTTACTCTTTCGATTCGTAGTGTTGGTAAAGTCCAAGCGCAAGACTCGCTAGATACTCAGAGTCGCGCGAGCTGTGGTCAGGTCTTCCCTGCCACAGCCCACCGCGGTTTCCTTTGGAGCCTAATGCGGTGTTGGCACCTTTCGGCGTTTTTACAAAGGGATGAAGAGCCGACCCCTTTGTCATCAGGACGTCCAACCAACAACACCCGCCTTAAGTCACACGGGAGCGAGCGTCCCTGCCCGGTCGCTTGCGAGTAAGAAGAAAGAGAGTAGGATTCTAGGATTAGGCGACTAAGTTCTTTTAATTAGCCTTATTTCTCGTGTTTACTTTGATCAATATCAGTAGCTGTAGACAATCGCATCTGTAGCATTGTCGGTTTAACAGGAGCAGATTATGTTTCGGTTACCTCCGCCTGTTTTTGCTTAGAGTGCGTTTTGTACCTTTTATTATATAAGTGTTAGGTTAGAAAAAAAAATCCAAAAAAAAAATATTGACATGGGGAGTAGAGTTAGTTTTATTTAGGAAATAAAAAGTTTAAGGTCAATTCTGTTGGGTATCTGTACCATAAGGTCATCTTCTGTTTTGTTTGCACTCCGTGTCTCTAATTTTGTTACGTGACATTACCTTGTCGCCAGGATTATTTTTTTATTTCCCCTCTCCTATCTGTGCATTACTGTGTTGTGACCTTGTTTTTTCTCATTGTTGGTTTCATTCTATCATTCGAAGGGACGCGTTGAAACGCTTGACCTTGTTTGTTAATTCTTAATGCCGGTACCATGTCGAGGTCGCCAATTTTTGTACTTCACGGAGGGTGTAAGCCAATTTTTTTAACTCTTTAATGTTTTGTAAAGTAAAAATTTTGTCGTCCACACTTCTCCCTCAACTTAGAAATTACTATTTCACTGTAGCTCCTTGTAGGCGTGGGCGCCAACAATCTTCGTACTCCGCGGCTGTTACGACGGCCTATTCAAATGACCCGCGCTGAGTCGCCGCGAGTCAATCACGGCTATCTAGACCGCGGCGGATCAGCGCGGCGATGAGGCAGTAGCAGTCGCGGCGGTAGCGCCCGGCGGCGGGCCCTTCGCGAGTCCGCGAGGGAGCCCTGGAGCCCGCCGCGGGGCATAGTTAAGTCAGTCGTCTGGAGAGCTCGAATCAGGTGTGACTAAATTGTAGCGAATCGTTGTGCAAGGAACAGAGAGAGAATATATCTAACAGTTGACTTTATAACCAGTGTTGTCTAACTACTCGATCCTCGACCACCCGATCCACACCACCGAAACAGTACCTGAACAATGAAGTAATCATTACCTTTCAAGAAACTTATTTAAATTAATAAATTGTGAAATACGGCAAGAAGTAGTCTTACACCAATCTTGATCATCTTCATTGCCTGCTCAAACATTAGTGACTTTAATGGGGAAACTACTACGGTCACTCCATCACTCAAGGCAGCTGGAATCTGATAGCATAGTGACTTCCCTTGACCTGTGGCCATAACAACAAGACAGTCATGCCCACACAGCGTTGCTCGAATGATTTCTTCCTGCTGTCCTCTGAAGGACTGTTTTCCAAATTTCTCATTAAGGCATAACAATACCTCATCATGTGCAGTCCCTGACATTGCTGTACCTGGAACTAGAATTAATCCAGTAAGTGGGGACTTTTCTTTGGTTCAAACCGTTTCTTATTATGAAGCCTTTTTGTGAAATGCCTTAAATTACATACATTACACAAAAGCAATTTAATAAATTTATATTATTGCTACAATTTTGAGGAATTTCATTTCATTACCTGTGCTAGTTCCTTTGGCTAGGTGTGATGTCTCAAATCTGCATCTTTTGAAGGGTGGTTCGTGGTCATGTTCCAATGTAGCGAAGACATCGTCACAACCATCTTCCAAAAAGTTACGGAATTTTTCCGTGTCCATGTCAGGTTGAAACGTATCTGGAAGAACAAATAAAAAATGTTGAACATGTGTGACCAAAGAGGGAATTTTTTCAGGGAGGTGAATTGACACGTAACGTACCAGGTGGGTCACGGACCCCGAGAGAAATGGTTACTATGCAACCCACCTGCAGCCTTGCATCCGGGATTGCCTATGCGGCAGTGGGCGGGCGCACGGCAGTGCCACGGTGGCCACCCGTCAAGTCACGTTACGTTCAAGTCGAGCACTTGCACCGCGGGCAGCACGCGGCCTACGCGGACGTCGCGAAACCCCCCGCGAACACCGCGACAACCACAGCGGGCCTCAGGGGGACTCGGACTCTCGCGGCCGTGATCCTCGCGGAGTACGCCTGGGGCCTCTGGACGGCCGCAAGAGTCCGTGGAGTCCAGCCGTGGTCGTCGCGCAGTCCGCGGTGGGGCCTCGCGACGGCCGCTGGAACCGCGTTGTGTACGCGGTCCGACTGCTCGAGTTGAACGTAACGGGACTTGACGGGTGGCCACCCTAGCCCTGCCGTGCGCCCGCACACTGACGCATAGGCAAGCCCGGATGCAGGGCTCCACGCGGGTTGAATAGTTACCATTTTTCACGGGGTACGTGACACACCTGATACACCCACGATTAATAGTGTCACACCGATTGATTCCTGGATGTGTTCCTCGTAGGAACGTTAAGGCGACCTCAACCAAGGGACATACTGACACACACTAAAGTGCATGGGCGAGCCCCACCTTTTCCGAAACTTACGGCCACATGCGCCACACGGAACTTGAAGCCTCAATGACGCCGCCGCTTTTCGCACTCACCCCTGCACTTTGGTGTTACGGGGAAGCTCCACTTCGGACTTCCCCACAATGTCCTTTCACAGAAATCAGTTCACGCGTTCAAAATTTGCTGCAGAAGCAACTTTAAGAACGATATTTTTCACCGTTTATAAAATAACACACTATGAATAGCTTACAAGCTACTGCGAATCGTCACAGATAAAAAGAAAAAAGCTGGAACAATCATCATTTGAACTCTTCAAAAAACGTTGTTCAGTTATAAAAAATAATTAACAGGAAACATAAGAAATAAGAAATCAGACTAAGGAATGAGACATGAATTTGCAGGACTCTACTTGTAGCGTTCCAAGAAGGAGCCAGTGTCTTCTGGTCTGCCATATTTTCTCAAATGCTCTCTCGCATTCTCTGTCGCTGACCTCAGTTCATCCATGTGATCTCTCTTGAGGTATGTCTCATCCCCCAAAACGCTTGTAAGTTCTGACGCGGCTGCTGCGATGCTCTCGTCTAGGCGTGCGTGTACGTTCTGCGGAATAATGTCTTTCAGCCAGTCAAAGTGCCGTTGCAGCCTCCTTGGCTCCGCGGTCCGGCATCCCGCTCTGTTCAGGTTTTCAAACCGCCGCTGGGCGATCACCTCCGCCGACCCGGTTTGAGTGTCTTCATCATCAATCTCCCTTTGGTGCACTTCCTCTATGTGCTCCAGCACGTTCTTCCTGTTTTGCCAAGCTCCGCCATTGCAGTACGGGCATCTGTGCTCCACCGTCATACGATAGTCCTGTGAAAAGGAAGAAAAAAAAATAATTTTAGAAAAATAAATTGGAAAACTATTTTTAGAGGGGATCGAATAGCACAAAATTAGATTTTGAAAATCAACAAAACAGCGGAGATACAATTCCTTTTTTTGAAAAAAACAAACAAACGATACTTGGAAAATCCAATAGAAAAAGGGAACGCAAAAAAACGTAAGAAAGAATCAACAGAGTATGGCAAGGCCAACTTTCTTTGGAACAGACGAAATCAAATTGAGAAGAGAAAGTAAAGACTTATAGAAGAGCTAAAATTACTTTCAATCGAAGCGGAAAATAATTTAATACAGAAACAGAAATAGCAAGGTGAGAGTTTATACTTACGCCTTTCTTGCTAGCCTGGTAGGGGAGGAAAAGTTTGTCCCGATATTGCTTGTCTGCGGTGTCAAAGGTGTACTGAAATTGCAGTTCTTCCTCGGCTTCGGCGTCACCTTTTTGCCTGTGAACAGGTGACCAACAGTTTAGAGCACGTTGCAGCCGGCATAAAAATTGACAACATGCTTCAAAAAGGACGAGAGGACAGGTCGAATGCAATCAAATTTTAAATGAAAGTGACAATACGAAAATTCAACCAACCTTTTTGGAGCTGTCGTCCTTAACAGTGTTTTTCTTTACAGGTGTGCGGTCTTCTCGGCTTGTCCTCGAAGTAGAGCCTCCTTTCATCCTGTCAAGGGGTTTCTCGAATGAATGCTGATCTACACCTTTCGGCGTCTTGGCCTGTCAACACGTGAAACACAAAGATAGAAGCACATTCCAACACCAGTTGGCAGCGCCGATGCCTTGAGGACAATACAAGTCGACTTGGAACCAACAAATACTCAAGGTAAGTAAAAAAAGGACGAGAGGACAGGTCGAATGCAATCAAATTTTAAATAAAAGAAACAATACGATTATTTAACCAACCTCGTTGGTGCTGTCGTCCTTTGACGTTTTCTTAGCAGGTCGGCGGTCTCCCCCGCTTGAGCTAAGAGAGGACTCAGCTTTCATCCTCTTCATAAGTTCGTCAAACGGACTTTCTTTCTGCGTTTGGGCCTACGTTCATAACCGCTGATGCTAACGGATATCTCAATTATTGTAGTGGGGACCGAACACTACCAACACTACTTGTCTTTTCGAGTGAGGGTGGTGGTAGGGGGATGCTCGCCACCGCCACTTCTGCAAGGCAAGGGCGGTGCGGTGCTTGCATCTCCGCAGCCAGTGCAGCCGCCAGGGTTCTGACCTGGCGCGTAGGCAGACTTAGATTTCGAGAGGTGTTTTCAGGCAACCAGGTGCTCTTTTATCCCCTTTCTCCCCTTTCCATTCCTGTCTTTTTTCAGTGCCCCCCCCCTCCCTTGGCCACGTGCCTCTTAACATTTGAGTCAGGCCCAAGAATTGCGGGAAAGGGGGAGGGGCCTTGATTTTGGAGGGGTTGCCTCCCCCCCCCCCCCCAAATCGCACCCAACTTCCGCGGTCCCTGTGATTGAGTACGGTATGTACGGAGGGAGAAGGACTGGCTACTTCATGGAGCAGGAGAAGCACGCAGTAGTAGTTAGGCGTTGGTTATGCTAAGCAAGCCGATATGTTAAAGAATATATCGTTGACCTGTATGGAGAGTTGTTAACGTATTTAACATTAACGTAAAACTAGCCGCTTGAAGTTAAATGTTCCCCTCCATAGCGGACCACATTTTGTTACACGCCTAAATGTTAATCCCGTAACGGTGATCATTCGTTGACGCTCTTAACCGTTATCTGGTAACAGCTGAGATGTTGGTTATCAGCTTTATCGTTAACATTCCTCCACCGCCCTCCCGATGACGATATATAAACCAACTCCAGAAATTAACGCCGCGGTTGGTTACCGTACATCTATTCAGTTATGTTATGATAAGTTATTGATCCCTGCACTGCTCTTCGTTTTGAGCAGAACTGTGTAGGATTTTGAATACCTGCACTCAAAAAAGCTTGCAAAGAAATTCTTCGTAATTGCGAAGAATTTTGAGAGTTTGTATTGCGAAAGATCTACTTGTAATTGCAAAGCAATCCGATCGTAACTGCGAAGAAATTTCTTCGTAATACAAGGAAAATCGTCTGCAACTACGAAGTACTTCTGCGAACTATTTTCTTTGTATTACGAAGAAATTGCTTCGCAGTTAAAAACAAATCGCTTTTGAATTACCAATAAATGCTTCGCAATACAAAGTCCTAAAATACTTCGCAGTTACGAAGCATTTCTTCGCAAGCATTTTTGAGTGTGTGCATACTTACAGAGAAAAGTTTGGCGAATAATGACTGAACTTTCGCCACTTTTAACCATAAATTGAGTTGTGCACCCAAAAGTTATCTGAGCTTTAAATACCGATTTTTTAAAATATGAAATGCTTTACTATTCAGCACCTTTTGCTTCCACTGTATATTAAAGTCATCTCGGTCATCATTTTTGGGTGGTCTGATTGTGACCACTTTAGAATGGGGTAATAACAGTTAAATTTTTAGTAGTCAGGTGTTGACCACTTTTCATAAGCAGTCAACATCCCTTTAAAAGGTGATCAAGCAGGTTTTACCCCTTCAAAAAAGTGGTGATGGCCCCCACATAAAAGTGGTCAATGTCAGACCGCTTTCTTGAAAGCGGTCTGATCCACTATCCACTTTATAGCTCAGACCGCTTAAAGAAATGGTAGATTGACCACTTAAAAATTACAGTGACCGCAGGCGTTATTATGTATGGTCTAGCTTTCTCATATTCGCTTAAAACGCTTTCTTAGAGTGAGATACCTCACTATAAGCCTCTAGATGAGCCACTTATTCTTTTTCTGTGGCCGAAAGGGAATGAGGGTCACAATCTCGTGAATGTTTTTATTGATATCTTGTAGGCGTGATTCGGGCCATAAAATTAGTGTGTCAGATATTAACAAACATCCACCTCAGTGAATAAATGCTATATCTAAAGCGAACATCAGGAAGGTAAAGCGTATACGAAATTAAGCATTTTTTTGAGTTTGCAGTGTAGTAAAGCCAATGGCCTACGTACCTTGTAAATAAGTAGGACAACGCCTCAGCCTCTGACCCTCGCGCCTGCTGCACCTTTTGCCGATATAAATCAATCAATGTTAAAAGCGATATACTACTTCATTGTGGATATTTCTGACAACTTTTTCATTTTGCAATGTGTTTCTGTTCCAGGTGCAAGGCGACGATTGGGATGAGATCACCGACAGGGTGGAGAAGTGCATGCGCCTCGTACCCTACAAGGAGTTTGGCGGCATGCGTGTGGTGCCCAAATTCTCTTGCGTTGACGGCGTTGGCGGCTTGGACAGGAGCGAGGTCACCGCCTATATGATGGACTGCCTCACCAACTGGTGGTACGGTGTGACAGTTCCGCCTGCGTATACCCAGAGCGAGCTCGCAAGCGGCAAGAGCTGCCTCGAGAAGGAGATGGCCAAACCCCTCTAGGTAAGTATTTGGTGATACCGCTTTTATGCTTGAGGATCGGTAAAGAATAACGTCACGCATCTTGAGGGGAAAGGGTGAAAAGGGGGGGGGGTCATGCCAGGGGCCAGAACGGCCATTCTAGACATGGTACCTACGCTCGCGCTGCACTGTGCACGTTATAATTTGATTTAGAGTGAGAGATGACTATTTTGTTTAGCACTACCTATTAGTTTGATGGCCTGCCCGGAACCATTACACACTTCCACACACAGGAGGACCAAATAGGGCTTTCAAACCGCCAAAGTCTCTCAAAGACACAACTTCAGTATGACTAGTATTTTCTAAATTTTTGACTGCAGTTTTCTGATCTCAAGACGGTCCATACATGTCTCAGCCTACGACTAGTGCACCCTCCGGGATACGAACAAGACGACATGCAAGAGCTTTACGGAAAATCTTGGAAATGTTTTTGCCATAATTTATTGTAGTCTGAACCCCAGTGATTTCCGTACGTTCAGGAACGATGATTTCCGTACTTACAGCCTTTTCCACAGCCCTTCCTTAACGTGAAGAGATAATACAAGTCAAGTACGGGAATCACTATACCTGAAGGTACGGAGCTCACTGGGTCTGAGACTACGGAAAATTTGGGATAAAAATTCCCTAGATTCTCCGTCCTTTTTTCCTCAGTGAGGACAGTTCGCACATCAATATGACGAGTAAATTTCATATTCCGATGACCACATGAAAAAAGAGCACTCTTTATGACATTATAAATTTTACCTATTGTAGTAGAGGCTTTTCATGTCGCCCGCGTGCATGAGAGATAAAGGGAAAGGAGCATATCTGGACCTCGCTTGTGTGGACAGTGGGCAGTAAGTGGACAGAGGGCAACTTGGGAAACTGCTTGCTGAACCTGGCTCAGGCCCCACCGACAATTTTGCGATTATACATATTTCGTGGTTTCTTCACATTTTCAGCGTTGAACTACGCCCTCGTCGCGCATCGGACACTACGAAACGTCGCACTGCCTTCTTACGCTGAATTTCTTGAGCTTGCCATGGGCAATGTATTCTGTTCCCAAAAGAAAACGACCGAACCTTATAGACACACTTGGGAACAATCCTACGCCTCAAGCCAAGCTCACGACTAAAAAAGCGCGGACCTTTCGATTTCGCATATTTGTGCCTTAAATAATTGTCATACTGGCGCATCTGTTGCAGGATGCATCCGCAGCAGTCCCCAGCAACTAGTGAAGACGGCCTCTTGATGGACTACGCGTAGGCCCAGCAGCAGAACCTCAACGCCAACTAAGGGAGCAAGCCACAGCGTCAACCGGAGTAAAATCAAAGAAGACTGGGCAAAACGAGTTTGGTTTACTCTTCTCAAAGTTATCAGCTAAAATCTTATTCATGGATCTGTCTCAAAGGCGTCAACGTCGCATAAGTTGTCAAATAAAAAAAAAAATGAAAAAAATAGCGATTAATATCGACAACTTAAGCCCGTCCCGATCCCGATTTAACATATAATGTAATTACAGAGGCATTTAATTTAGTCGTGAGTCCTGGCAAGACCACTTTCTTCATAAATGCGGTCTAGCTGAGAGCTGCATTAGTGATTATTTCTTTAAACATCCTTCTCGACACGGTTCAGACCCTGCTGCAGTACTGAGTGACTCCGATCGGGTCGAAACCTGAGGCATTCGTCTTATTTGCCCACCCCGATTTCAAAAATATCCACATATACTGCCCTAAGACGGTCCCTTTTATCGAACCACCTGGACACCATGTAGGCTACGCTGCCGCAGAAAGTCAGACAAAAATTACAACAACTTTTGTAAAATTACTGGCAATTCTTCAAATGTGTTGTTTTGTTGCTATTCTTGTTAGCAATTGACAATTTTTCCTAAATTTGTTGTGATTGTGGGGAATTGGGGGGTATAGGGGTAATCATGTGCTGGTAAATATGTGCTGGTGCTTTTTTTTTGTTTTGTTTTGTTTTCAAAATACATGCCCTGATTGAAATATCTGATGTAATTTTTCACCCTTTTGGCCGCCTTCTCAATTGGAAGTCACTCACACGCACTAACAAAAGAATAGGCCTGAAAAAGGCTCTTCGTCGCCTCTCAGAAAGCCCTGCGCCCGCTTGCGGGTGGCTCAGCCACGGTGGGACGGCATCTGAAGACAGTCTCACGTGAACCTTGTGCATGGCTACAGCATGGCTGCACGAAGGCTTGCGGGTGGCTCGGCCACGGTGGGACGGCGTCTCGAGACAGTCTCACGTAAGCCTAGTGCACGGCTACTGCATGGCTGCACGGAGGCTTGCGCTTGTCCCTGTGTGGACTTCCCCGTGTCTCCTGAGAGACAAGGGAAGGTCTAACAGCAGGCTCCTTGATGTCTGCGGCGAGGCTAATGCAAGGTTGGCAACAAGCTAGAGAATGGCTAAATAGTGACTCAAGTATGCCTTCAGGTGGGATGCGTGCAGTCCATCTAACAGTCACACAAAGTCAACGCACTGGCTGCAGGAAGGCTTGTGGTAAAGGCTAGGAAAAGGCTTTTTCGGTCTTTAAAAGAGCCCTTCTGTAGCCATTCTCAATCCAACCGGAGAGGCTAAAGTTTGTCTTTTGGGAGGGCTACAGGAGGGCTACTTTTTAGCCTTTCTGTAGCCTTCCTCAAGACACTTTTTTTTGTACGGGCTCTTGTAGAACTTGTTCGTCATAATTTCGAGTCAGAAATCTTGCCCTGAAATGATGGAGTAGAAGGGAGCCGTCGGCCCGGCCATGGCCGGGATCGCCACACCGTGAAACGTAGCCGCCAACAACATCGGCGTGTGCAGCTCCTCCTCCTCATGTTTTGGGTTTTGACAACGGGTTAGGGTTTCAAACGAGAGAATCTCGTGTTATTTTTATCAGTGCTCCGCGGTGGCAAGTAAGTGCCCTAGACGGCCGCAAGTCACGTGAACCGAACTTAACGTACTTTCAAACCTGCCATTATGTTGTTGATTGAGACTCGAGGTGACTTGTTTACGAGTGGAGACAACATGGCGCACTGTGTCTCAGCGGATTTCCATATGTCAGCCGGGATCGCTGTACACTTTAAAAATAAGTTTGGTCACCAAGCTGGTTTACGTGACGAGGGGTGGCGCGTCGGGACTGTAGCGAGGCGAGAAGTCGGCGAGAAGTATGTGTTTTACTTGGTCACAAAGCCGCGATACTTCGAGAAGCCGACGTACGAGTCCCTGCGTCGCACCCTGGTGGAATTGGCTCGTTGGATTGAGCTTTTGCGGTTGCGATCTTTATCGATTCCACCGATTAGTTGTAAGAGGGACAAACTACATTGGGGAACAGTTAGGGGAATGTAATGTGAAGTGTTCGGTAGTCTAGATATTGTAATCACAGTGTATCATTGATTTTGTACGTTGAGTTGAATCTTGTGACTTGATAATAGATTTGTTTGTTAAATAAGTGTATTATTTCAAGATAATTTCTCGATAGATTTAGATCATAAGGGTAATTTAGTTTATTAAAAATATTACGACTACCGAACTATTAGATGCTATTGTAAGTTTTTTTTCTTTTTGTGGGTAAATTTATCGATATAGGTAAAAATTTTGTAAAGCTTAGTAGTAAATGCTAAATAGTATTTATTGATATGTATATGTCCACTCGCCAAGTGCTGCCAGGTTGCTTTGAATAAACTTTGTATTTTGTAAATTGTCTGTGTTGTACGTGTGGCGCCCTTTATAAAAAAAAAAATTTCCTCATAGTACATCCATGATGGATCACGCACACACCCGCGACCACTCTATCAGCCTGCTAGTCGGAAAGTCGCGTAGAATACAGAAGTTGCTTCGATTCTGGCAAGACGCCTTCGCGCCGCTCTTGCGGGCGAATTATATTTTGGCGCCCAACGTGGGGAGATTAACTTTTCATAGGCTTGGCGAGTAGACGTGTGAATTTCTCATACCGTTTCGGCGGCGTGGGAAGCTTGTTGTTGTTTTAGGTTAAGTGTAGTTTTAAGTTGGTGCTGGGTGTTTATTGTATTATAAGTGAAACGGAGGATGGTAGTACGCGTTTCTGCGTGGTGATCTCTGTATGGCCTGGCGGCACTATTGTTATTTCTTGAGTTAGAAGTCTTAGGTGATGTCTGTTGTCTTGTTAGGAGACAGTATTTTTAAAAGACTGTTTGAGAAGTACCCTGAGAAGTTTAGCTGTTTATCGCTAGAGTTCTGTGTCAGTGGCCAGACAACAAGTAATTTAAAAGCTATAAAAGGGATAAAAAGGGATAAAAGGGATTTATTGAAGGGAAGAGAAGTTGCATTGCATATCGGCACCAACGATTTTTTAAAGGGTGTGGAGTTTGTAATTGTCCGTCAGAAGGTAAAGTCTTTATTACGTTTGTTACGTACGTTGAATTGTATAGTCCGTGTTTTGGAAATTATCCCGATTGGTCGCTGGGGAACTTCGGCCGAGTCCCAGCAGGCCATTCGAGAATTTAACTATTTCTTACGGACGTTTGTTCCTTCAGGAGTATTAGTTATTGATGCTTTTACTGCCTTTTGTAGTGACTCTAGTGTGAGACTGGAGTTTTATTGTGGTCGTATTGGTAAATTTAGGCGAGTGGACAGGGTGCATCCAAATACTAAGGGGTTAAGAAAACTACTTGATATTGTTTGTTTACAGCCCTGAAGGTTTTGAGGTTAAGTTTTCTGTGGTATAGTATGTTATCTTCCTGTTTTGATGGTATATTATTTAGTTGGCTGGTTCGAAAGTATAATTCAACCTTATATAAGTATCGGGAAATACTTATATGGGGAGGCTTGTTTTAATTGATAATAATTTCTGTGTTTTTTTTTGTTGCCGAGTTCAATGGAGCTTTTGCTGCGGAGATGGACCCTGTCAACCAACATGAGGAGGAGGAAGCTTTATTTTACGGGAACCCTTTTTGGAGAGGTGGAGACATGGGAGTCGAGGATTCTTCTCTTCACTGCTTTTCGAGGATGTGGTGATCCAACGGTGATGGCTGGGCCAACAGGCGTTTTGGTTTAGAAGACATCAGTCAAGTTATTCTTGATATAGATTTATTTTTGAGGTTTGTACTTTACGGAGAGCATCATGAACGTGGAACGGTTGTGGAAGGACGAGCTGCTCATTGAGCTGGCCCTGAACGGGGTAAAACCCGATCGGACTAAAACAGTGGCTGAGTTGGAGCCAATGCTTAGGGATGCGATTGCTGCACGAGCAAATGGGATGGTTGAAGATGTGTATGAGGCGTCGAATGAGGATGAGCTGCTGCATCTGGCTATTAAGATTAACGATGCGGAGGATTTGTTGTCTGTGTTGATAGAGGGGGCTGATGAGCCTGCTAATAGTCCTGATAGGGTCCGCTCCCTGCTCTCACATTTGAGCCATAGGGTGTCGAGGCTTTATGTTTTAGTGGAAGGGGAGCAAAAGGGCATATTAAAAGGATTAGCTCAAACCCTTAGAGTTCAGCAGGAAAAGTTAAAGTCTTTGGGGGAAGGGGCTAGATATAAAGCATCTGAATTTGGAGATGTTTCTTCAATTAAGACTAACGAGAGGCCGCCTAAAAAGAATAGTAGGGAAGATGGGCATAAGAGTGACACTGAGCCGGAGAGTAGTGATGGTGAGCGCAAGGAGGGCCCCAAGGGAGGGGGTGTCTTTGTCAGTGGGAGGAAGGATCCAAAGTTAGACTTTTATAAGTGGGGTATCAAAATTTCAGGATTTGATGATAAAAGCGTAAATTCTTTCATTGTTGAAGTGGAGGAAAAAGCGTTAGCAAAGGGAGTCCCCATTAAATATTTGATGTTAGGTGTCACAGAATTCTTCACCGGCGAAGCCATTACTTGGTATAGGTCTGTGATGAAAGAACTTAGTAGCTGGGAGGAGTTGAAAATTGCGTTAAGGAAAGAATTTTTACCGTTAGATTATGAAGAGTCCCTGTGGGACGAAATTAAAGGTCGAAAGCAGGGTACTAAGGAGACTTTGGGAATGTTTGTAGCTAATATGTTAGGGTTGTTTTCTCGCCTCTCAGAAACAGTTCCTGAAGAACGTAAGCTGCGGATAATAATGATGAATATGTCGCCCTTCTGCATGGAGAAGCTGGCACTTCAGAAGGTGTTATCAATCAGGCAGCTAAAGGATTTGGGAAAGGAACTGGATTTGAGTAAAACGAGAATGGAGCAGTATAGTAATCCCCGATCTAAAGCGAAGCCCCTTGAACCTGAATTCCGGTGCAAATCGAAGCCAGTATTGAATGAAGTCGAGGTTGCGGAAGTGTCTGTTCCTCAAGCCAAGGCTCCTCAGGCCAAGGCACCCCCAGCCAAGGCACCCAAGGCTGCAGCACCCCCTGGGCCTGCTGCGCAGGACAAGCCTAGGCGGGTAGGCTGCTGGCAGTGTGGTAGCCCTGAACATGGATACAAGTTTTGCACTACTGGTAAGAAATGGGATTTCTGTACAAGGTGTGGCTTGAAGGGCTCGATGAGCGCCGACTGTAATCGCTGCAAGGCGCGGCGAGGGCCGGGGGCGTCGAAGGGGGAATAATGCGAGGGCCGTTTGGGGGGCGACGTGTTCTCGGATTGCCCACCCCGTGGGAGTTAGGTCGGAGTAGTAGGGTAGATTTTGTTAAAAATGGGGAAGAATTGATTTTGGAATTAAATTTAGATATCAGGGAAAATAGGATGTTTTTGCCAATCTCTTTATTTGGCGGATTATATTATGGGTTGCTAGACAGTGGTGCTTCCGTGTCAGTCATTGGAAGTAAGGGTTGGGATAAATTGAAACGCTTGGGGTTGCCAGTGTTGCCGTCGGTTTATGCCGCGGTCCGCGTGGCAGATGGTACGCGGTGTAAGATTTTAGGGCAAGTAGAAATCCCCTTGGAAATCGAAGGGCAGGCGCGTCTTTGTACTTTCATCGTAGTTCCCGATCTCGTCCAAGAAATTATTTTAGGTTTGGACTTATGGAGGCTGTTTGGTTTAGTCCCAAATGTTTTGGCTGGTACTTGCCAACTGCTGAATTTGAAAGAATTTGAAGTTGCTGAATTAGTAGCTTCCGAGGAAAATTTGGCTGAAATGCCTATTTCCGTGTTAGAGCATGTGATGAACTGAAACAGGCCTGTCAGGTTGCGTCCGCGGTCGTTCGTTTGCCAAGGCCTGGGGGGCGGTTACAGTGCTGGTTTCGTCTGTTCGGTTGAGCCTTCCCTTGAGAGGTCGGTCCATTCGGTTAGAGAGTTAGACCCAAAGCAAGCTGAGGCACTTGATGTGCTGGTGAACCGTTTTAAGCCTACCTTGGGGCGGGACCAGCTGGGACGAACGCACTTGTTTAAGATTGACATTAATACAGGCGACGCGAAACCTACCCGGCAGCGGTTCTACCCGTACTCCCCCAAGATGCTTGAGATCATGCACAAAGGGTTGGACGAGTGGCTGCAGCAAGGGGTCGTGGAGCCCTCTCGCAGCCCCTGGGCCTCGCCAGTCCTTCTAATTAAGAAGAAGGACGGAGATTACCGGTGGGTCGTAGATCTGCGTCAGGTGAATGCCGTGACAAAGGCTGATGCCTACCCGTTGCCTCGTATTCATGGCATCTTAGACCATCTTAGGGACGCGCGCTACATGTCATCAATTGACTTGCAATCTGCCTATTTTCAAATCCCTCTCGGGGAAAGTGGTAAGGAGAAGACTGCGTTTATTGTACCTAATAGGGGTTTGTTCCAATTTACGAGAATGCCACAAGGGTTGAAAACCTCGGCCGCGACCTGGCAAAGGTTTATAGATGAGGTTCTAGGGGAGGATTTGAAGCCTTTCGTGTTCGTGTACCTAGACGATATAATTTGCATTTCCAGGGACTTTGAACATCATTTGAAGCTCCTTGAAAGTGTGATGTCGCGGTTAGAAGCGGCGGGGTAACGATAAATTTTGCTAAGTGTAAGTTCTGTCGTAGTGAACTGAAGTATTTGGGGTACATCGTTAACGAGTTCGGACTCCAAGTAGACCCCGAGAAGGTTAGGGCTATCGCGGAGTTTCGGCGCCCGAAGGACGCTAAGGGGGTTAAAAGGTTTGTTGGCATGGCGTCGTGGTATCGTCGATTTCTGGTTCACTTCGCTACTATCATGGCCCCTCTGAACAGGCTGACGACCAAGTCTGTCAAGTTCAGGTGGACGGAGGAATGTGAGACGGGCTTCCAGAAAATCAAGGAGGACCTGATGTCCGCCCCGATTTTGACTTGCCCGGACTTTACAAAGCCATTCGATTTGCACTGCGATGCCAGTGGGTACGGCCTCGGGGCGATCCTGAGCCAGAACGACAGGCCCATTGCCTATGCCAGCCGTAGCTTGTCGAAAGCCGAGCGCAAGTATTCGGCAACTGAGCTGGAGTGTTTAGCGGTCGTGTGGGCGATAGAGCATTTCAGGGGCTATTTGGAAGGGTATACGTTTCGTGTTATTACAGACCATGCCAGTCTGTTGTGGCTGCACAATCTGAAGGAGCCGTGCGGTAGGCTAGGCCGTTGGAGTGTGCGCCTCCAACAGTATGATTTTACGATCATACACCGGAAAGGGAAGGAACACGAGGCGCCGGATGCGCTTTCGCGGGAGCCGTTGCCGTTTTCGTTCAAAGACGAGGAGCCGTGCGTGGACTTAATCCTGGTGGAAGAGGTTTCCAAGGACGAGTGGTATGAAAAGTTGAAGGCTGATGTCACTGCGGATCCCGAATCGTACCCGTCGTGGAAGGTGGAAGAGGGGCAGCTGTTAAAGTTGATTTCCGGAGTGGATGGCGTGCCGTGTTGGGCCATCGTCGTTCCACGAGAATTGAGGGCTGCGGTCTTGAACGAATGTCACGATGCGCCGACCGCAGGGCACGGGGGCGTCAGTAAGACGGTGGACCGGGTTAGGAAGCGTTACTATTGGCCCCGCATGAGGACTGACGTTAAACGGCACATTGAGGAGTGCAAGGTGTGTCTGGAGACTAAAGTTCCGCCCGCCCGCCCGGCAGGTTTGTTTGGCAAGTCGGTGAACATCGACAAGCCGATGCAAGTCCTGGCCACCGATCTGTTAGGCCCGTATCCGCGTACTAAGGATGGCTATAAGTATCTGAGCGTTACGGTTTGTTTGTTCTCAAAGTACGTTTGGGTAAAGCCTTTGAGGAGTATTAAAACTAACAAGGGAACGTTTTCAGGTGTCAGTAGCCGATTGCCCTCAACTTTTGGGGTCTCAAAGAACACCACCAAAAAGAATTTTTGGCGCCTACAGTTTGTGCTAAAAGTCATAATAGCGTCCAAAAAAAATTGTCAAAGTTGCGAAAAAACACTAAAAATAGATTTTGATCCTAAAGTTTCAAAATGGCCTACGACTAATCCAGAAATATGTTTCTTTTTCGATTTTGGAAGAAATTTATGTTGTTTGCTCAAAAATTGACGAACGTCCAGAGATAACCTTTTTTATCTTTGTTTTTATGTCGACATATTAAAAAAAGTGCCGATTTTGATCGAAAGGCTGACAATTAGCCTACAACATCTAAAAATAGGTTAACTTTTTTCGATTTTGGAACAAATGTGTTGTTGGTCTTCTCAGAAGTCCACCGATCTCTCAAAAATATTAGTGCGGATTTTTTTCAAGTCGTGAAATGGCCTAAAACGTTACAAAATATTTGTTGTTTTTTATTTATTTTGGAAGAATTTTTCCTTTTGATCTTCTTTCAAGTTTTTAAAAAATCAAGTTGTTATTTCGACCAGAAAGCTGCCAAAGGCCTGAAGCGCCAAGAAATATTATTCTTTCGTTCCACTGTAATTCAAAAGGTGAGACATCGGACCAATTTTTGGCAATACAAAAAGTATGACCGTTAAAAAGGTCATACACAAATGTATGACCGAAGAAAGGTCATACACGAATGTATGACCGAAAAACGGTCATACTCGAATGTATGACCGAAAAACGGTCATACACGTATGTATGACCGAGTAAAGGGCAGACATTAGCGAGACTGGCCCTCCTTTTACCTAGGGGATAAATCAACCTTCATCGGTGATACGAAAAAGTATCACCCTTTTTCGGTCATACAATTGTGTATGACCTTCAAAACGGTCATACATTAGTGTATGACCTTTACAACGGTCATACATTGGTGTATGACCTTTTCTTCGGTCATACATTTGTGTATGACCCTTTTTTCGGTCTAACATTTTAGTATCACCCCTTTAAGGATCAGAAATCTGACCTTTCTATTTTCAGTGTCTTTAAAAAATATTTATTTAAGCCACTTGGGTACTGTGGTATCTCATCCAAACGATGGCGACCACCACATTTTGTCACGATCGTTTGAACGGGATACGATATGTATGCCACGGCCATTTGATCATGTCAGCCATGTGCCATTCACAAGGTTAATGCATCCCCTGGGGCTTTTAGGAAAATCTGATCATTCCCAGGAGTTTTCCTGGAATTCCCAGGAATGTCGGTTCATCGAAGAAAATGGTTTGGCCGTAAACATTAAATATATATGGTGTCATATTGAAACCAATGTGATAGTGTGAAGCTATCACATTTGTTTGGCTGTGACACATGCGCCATGATTTACCTAGTGTAACATTCATTGGACCTTTTTTTGTCACTGATGACGAATAGGTGCAGCAATGGAACGAAAGTCGAATCTGTTTTTATGGTTGTGGTTATCTCGAAGAAGGATTCGACTTTCATTCTATCACTCTACTCTTACGGCCGCGATTTTAAAAGGGGCACGTATTTTAATAAGATAAGCATTTGTTTTAAACTTATTGCTGTCAACAGGAGAACAAAGCAGGGCAGTAGTACATGTCAGTTGGGTGTTTATCGAAGCCAAATATTTTTTTTACTGTCTATCGCATTCTTAAAAAACTAGAAGTAAAAGAAAAGTTCTCAATTCTTTCTTTGTAGATTAATTTATTTTATAGATCTTCATGACAAGGTTTTAAATTTTTAGAATAAGCCAAATTTAATTCAGAGGTGAACGTTAAAACATATAAATTTTGAAGATGGATAAAGCTATAAACCGTCCCGTTCCCTTTCTCTACATTGAATTCGAAGACTGCTTTTCTTACTTCACTCCAAGTTTCTTTTTAATAAGGCAATAGAAATATTTAGAAACAGCATCAATTTAATTTTATAATCAATTAGTCTATCAAAGCCACTGAACTATTCAGGTAGAACGTCACACACTGATAAACCAAACGTGATCAACCACACAAACTGGTGTCAAGTGAGTGCTATTTAGACCACATCAGTTGGTGTGGTGATTGCATGGAATGACCACACCATACGTGGTCTACACCACACCAACTGATACGGTCAAAATTGCTCTCATTTGAGAGCCGTTTTTTGGCGTGACACTTTATTCACGCCCCTAAAACGGCACGAAGTCACGCCGATAGATTTTCAGTGTTTCATCCATGTTTTGCCTCATCAGGAATAACACGTTATGAACGTTCATCCTCAAAGAAAGGTTCCAGGAAAAGATTCGCGAAAAACATCACTTTAAAACTATACGAGCACAACACGATGAGACACCCCTTGCCTACTGCTAAAATGGATAACCTATAAAGCTTTAAACGTGGGCAATTTAATACAACATTGCGTAAAAGCAGCACCACTTGAGGGCCACTACCCTTATTTACGTCTTGCGTAACATACTTGACGAGTCATCAAGTACGACGTGCAAAGATTCTTCACAACTGTCGCCTGCTACCACAAGAGAGTAGAAAATTAGATGTTTCCAAATTTATTTTTAAAAAAATCTTAAAAAAAAAACAAATATTAAAAAAATAATTACTTTTCTTTGAAATTTGTCGACTTCTGAGAGAACTTCAAAACCAAAATCGAAAAGAACAGTATTACTGGACGTTTTAGGCCATTTCGCAACTTTTGGGTCAAAATCAATATTTGTGTTTTTTTCGAAACTTTGTCATTTTTTTTTGGACGCTATTATGACTTTTAGCATGAACGGTAGGCGCCAAAAATTCTTTTTGGTGGCGTTCTTTGAGACCCCAAAAGTTGAGGGCAATCGGCTACTGACACCTGAAAACGTTCCCTTGTAAGGACATTTGTAAGCATATGGAGCAGGATATCTTTCTGAAATTCGGTCCTCCTGCCAGCGTCCTGTGTGATAATGGGTCGCAGTACGCTAGCGCGATGTTCCAAACGCTGTGCAAGTCGTACGGCGTCGAAGTTAGGTATAATTTTGCGTACCACCAACAGGCCAACCCGGCAGAACGTTACAATCGTGTGATTAAGACGATGATGATAAGCTATATGAAGGGCCCAGACCATAAGGACTGGGATTGCCAGCTTCCTTTTATAGTGTCTGCGATCAATACGTCTGTCCACGAAGTGACGAAGTTCTCGCCACACCGGCTAATGTTTGGGGAGGAATGGGTCGAGAGTGGGAAACTAAAAGGGGTGCAGTTTAGAGGTAGTGAGTTGCCGGACTTTGCGGACAGGGAAAAGGCCCTGGGAGATGCTCAGAAAAGGGGGAAAGCTCGTCAGCTGGCTGTTGAAAGAATGAAGGGGGCGTACGAGAAGAATAAGGGGTATTATAATCTCCGTAGGCGCCCGGTGTCCTTTGTGCCGGGCCAACAAGTTTATCGTAAGAACTTTGCACAGTCTGAAAAGGCTAAGGATTTCTCTGCTAAGTTGGCACCGAAGTACATTGGTCCATTCACTATAGTGAAGCAGGTTGGTTATCGAGGGTATCTATTGAGGGACGCGAAAGGCGTGAACGACGGCCCTTGGCACGTCGAGCACCTGAAGTCCTGCGCCGACGTGGATTGCCTGGCAGGCATTCCGAGGGAATTTGTGGAAGTGGCTCCGCTCAGGGTGTGCTCGTGGAATGTCGCTGGCTTCAGGGCCGCGATACGTAAGGGAGCTGGAGACTTTCTTGTTAGACAGAATTTTGATCTAGTATGTCTGCAGGAAGTTAAATGCTCTCCCAAGGATGTCCACAACTGGGCGCAGAGTGTAGGTTACTTTTCGTGTGTTGCGTCCTCTAGTTCGAATGTCGGATACGCCGGAGTGGCTATCCTTTCGAAGGTTGAACCATTACGGGTCTCCGTTGAGCCGTGTGGTGACGACACCGCCGGAAGGGTGGTAGTCGCTACCTTTGAGAAGTACTCTGTCGTTAGTGTATATGCGCCTTATGCTGGGGTAAATTGCCAAAACTTAGAGAAGAAATTGCGCTGGCAACAGAAGTTCATTGCCGTAATCAGGACTCTAATCGCCGAAGGGCCGGTGATCGTGGCCGGAGACTCGAATGTAGCGGCCTCGCCGCTTGATGTAGCTGCGTGCGAAGCCGGGCCCGACGTGGCCGGGTTCACACGCGAGGAGAGGGTTTCTTTTGGGGAATTGTTGAACGTTGGGCTGAGCGACTCGTTTCGGTTTGTGTACCCGAGGCGCCGCCAGTACACATTTTGGAGTTACTCGAGGAATTGTAGGAAGCGGAACGCTGGGTGGAGATTGGATTACGTGTTGCTGTCGCGCCCCCTGTCAGGGAGCGTAACAAACGCGTTAGTTGTTGAGAATGTGCGGCTCAGCGACCACTCCCCGATTGCCTCGTATCTCATTGCCTGAGATAGAGAAGATGTAGGAAGAGGGGGGTAAACGATGTAACGTTTCTTGAGTCCAACGCCTGGGAGGTAGGCACAGTCGCGCGCACGCCGGGCTCGGCGGGCGGCATGGCGGCCTACCCTCCCAGGCGCTCTAGCCGCGCGTCGGCTAGCGGAGGGAGGGTCGTGCCGTTCCTTTTGTTACGTCGTGAGGAAGCAACCTTAGTAACACCGTTAGGTAGCTGTCTCCTGGGCTTTCCCTTAATTGAGCGGGTTCAGGAAGGCTGAGTTGGGGCGCTTAGCCGGCGTCTCTCTCACCGAAGCGAGTGTGTTATAGGTGCGCTGTGGAACAGACAGTCTGGGTAGCTTGGATAAGTGCAGTGGTCGTATTCTCTTGATTGAGCGAGGCCACTGTTCGAACAGTGGCGCGTAGCTAGCGCTGCTGTTCCGGGGTGACCGCCAGACAGCAGCAGCAGTCCTCATCCGACCGGCATCGCCAGGTTCCCCTCCCCTTCCCCCCTCCGTTTCCCCCTGCCTCCGCCGTGTTCGTCCCCGAGCCGGTGGACGGCGACGTGACCCCACTTGTACCTCGAAAACACCTGCGGCTGGCCAGAGCGGAGCGCGCCCACCGAAGCCTGTGTTTGGGTGAGTGTTGTGGGCGAGGGGGGTCGGCTTGGTAAAAGGAAGTAGGAAATTTCTAACCGTTGCGTTCATGATGCTCTCCCGTACAAAAAAAAAGTGTCTTGAGGAAGGCTACAGAAAGGCTAAAAAGTAGCCCTCCTGTAGCCCTCCCAAAAGACAAAATTTAGCCTCTCCGGTTGGATTGAGAATGGCTACAGAAGGGCTCTTTTAAAGACCGAAAAAGCCTTTTCCTAGCCTTTACCACAAGCCTTCCTGCAGCCAGTGCGTTGACTTTGTGTGACTGTTAGATGGACTGCACGCATCCCACCTGAAGGCATACTTGAGTCACTATTTAGCCATTCTCTAGCTTGTTGCCAACCTTGCATTAGCCTCGCCGCAGACATCAAGGAGCCTGCTGTTAGACCTTCCCTTGTCTCTCAGGAGACACGGGGAAGTCCACACAGGGACAAGCGCAAGCCTCCGTGCAGCCATGCAGTAGCCGTGCACTAGGCTTACGTGAGACTGTCTCGAGACGCCGTCCCACCGTGGCCGAGCCACCCGCAAGCCTTCGTGCAGCCATGCTGTAGCCATGCACAAGGTTCACGTGAGACTGTCTTCAGATGCCGTCCCACCGTGGCTGAGCCACCCGCAAGCGGGCGCAGGGCTTTCTGAGAGGCGACGAAGAGCCTTTTTCAGGCCTATTCTTTTGTAAGTGCGTGTGAGTGACTTCCTTGGCCAAAAGGGTGAAAAATTACATCAGATATTTCAATCAGGGCATGTTATTTGAAAACAAAACAAAACATAAAAAAGCACCAGCACATACTATAGTATTAGTAAAATACTAAAGAAAAACAATTACTGGTGAAAGTTACTGTTCACAAAATCAATAACATATAAATTATTTTCAACTTTAACATTAACACATTACACAAACCTGTAATGTCACTTATTGGGACTTCGTGAACTGTATCAGACAGAATGTAGGAGTACGTGCCAAATATATCAAAATCTGAATGAAGGGTTTTGAAAGCTACAGTGCGCAGTAGATTACGGACAATTGCAAAACATTGAGGTCCTTCCGGACAATCTAAATTTTTAACAAATGTATTAACAATACCATGATGGACTTGTCCTTCATATCTGTACCGAATGAATGAAGAATCCTTTTTTCTTTTCTTCTGAGATGCACTTTAAACAATATGCCATTGATTCTTAATTGTTTAAAGTACATTTTATTTTCTCTCTTTTCTACTCCTCCAGCAATGTACATATCATTACCTTAGTATTCCCTCAGGCGCAGCCTAGCATTAGGTGTAGACAGTTTATGACAAAAGTCTTTCAATTTGCTTGGCTGGAGATCTCTTAACATAACTGGTATTTGAGTGAGAAGTTCAAAATTTTTTTGAACCTGCAGCCCAACGTACTGCGTGCCATGCACAAGATATTTTAACAATCCATTAAAATGTTCAAATTTGAAACAGCTTGATGTCCAAAGTGGTCCGAGATCCCTCACAACATTTGGGAGATGCCTTAGCATATGACAGTTATAAGTCATTCTACTCATACCATACAAATTTTCAAATTGTTCGACATATTCATCAAGAAGTTTTTGAGATAATAGTAAATCAGCTTCACTTATACTATCTTGACAGAGTAGAATGATACCCAGGTACAACAGTTTAAAATGATTGAAGTACACCTGTTCAATTACAAGGCTTAAAATAGGTAAGCAATAGAAGAAAAAAATGACTGGTATTCAGATGCTTTCCAGAATTTAAGTTTCTCTAATGATTGAGGAGGCCGGTCAATGCAGTGAGGAGGCCTGATACCATAGAGAAAATGTGAGACAACATCAATACGTTCAACATTGTTGAAAGCTTCAGGCTTAGACTTCTCTCCAAACCACAAATTCATTACAGTTTTAAAATGTCCAAGGAAAAGATTATGCATGATATCCACACTTATGGAAGGAATAAGAGAACTGATTGATAATTTTTTTAAAATAGTAAGACCTTTGATGCCCTTGTAAAATTTGACATTTGGTCTGTGTTCTCTTAAACGACGTAATTCAGCAAGGTGCTGTAAATAATTTTCCTCAGTTCTTAAATTCAAATCCTGTTGAAAGGGGTACACAAACTTATTATTTGTCCTGTCTGACTTTTCTCCCTTACAAAGACATCTTAGACAACCAAAAAAGCCATTGAAGAATTTGTGCATCATAAAAGTTGCCTTTGCGGGTGCATCACAGGTGCCAGCCAGGAGGCCTACTTTAATTAAAACTGGTTCCACGTGTCCATAAACGCTGCAGTAGAAGCCTTTCTGTAAGACAAGTAATTCGTCAAGGAGTGGTCGAAGAAACAAGTTTGGGCTTGGCTTTCCTTTGCCAAACCACAGACCACCAAGCAGCAAATTTTCCACCTTAAATCTAAACTTAGGAGCGAGCTCATTAATACATAGATAAAATGGCCAAACTTGTAATGTGGATGACCTGAACAAAGAAAAACCATCAGTGTTCCAGAAAAAAGTAATCCAGGTACCAACACCAAATAGATTATTCTTGGCTTCTTCGTAAACTCTACCATCATGAATATCTTCGTATCTTTTAGCCCTGACCCTAGTGTTATTATAAAATAACTTTTCATAAAAGCCGGGTACCTGAAGAAGTTTTTTAACTTGCTCCTCTATAGAGACATGAAGAAAATACGAAACACGAGTATTGGGGCCACATTTGTCACAAATACTATTTTTGGAGTGTAGGGCTGATCTACATTCCTCACAATAATAGTGCTTAGTACAGTTTTTTTGAAATTGTTCAAAATACTTTAGAAACTGATACACAGAACTAACTAATTTGTTACTTTTGGGCAGGATCAATTTTAAAAGATTTAACAAATCGCCAAGACAGGTGAAAGAAATGCTATGACTCATTGCAAAGGCCATTAATGCAAGCAGAACCGTTCCCAGGCTGTACTCAGCACCTTCGTACAATGGCTGGTCAAAATCACTATCGTCATTGGATTCCTCTTCAGTAAATTCTGAATCTTGAGAGAAGTGCCTTTCCTGAGTACTTTCCTCATCTGAGCTTTCTTCAGAGAATGCAGACAATCCATAGTCTTGCATGACGTAACTCTCATTTGTAAAGAGAGGTTGACTGCCTGCAGACAGACAAAGACTAGTTACACAAACTTATTTTATATTCATTGTCAATAATGGATTTAAGGTAATAAATTCTACTACTTACAGTGATCAGCATCGATATCAACATTGTCTTCAAGATAATCAATTAAATGTGTTTCATTAGACTCCATTAAACCAGTTTCCAAATTGCTTTCTTGAAGCTGCGGTGCTGATGGTACTGTCATGTCTAAAAATGCAGAACAAGTAGTAATTAAGTTCAGGTACACAGCAAAAGGTTTTCATTTTAAATTAAAAAATCTGTGAGTTTCAATAAACTTACCACATTCAGAAAATTGGAGACTTGATGATCCCTGGCTCTCCTTCAGTACTGACCGTAACCGCTTAGAACAATGTTTTGACAGATTGTCCAAATCAACTCGACGATTTCTTCTCCTGGTTTGCTTTCGAGGCTCCTCACTGAATCGTGACATGAGAATTTCAATTAGTAAAATAATTGAATTGAAAATACTTGCAAAATTAGGAAGAAAGACATGGAGAAAAACATAACCTAAAAGGGTGTCTATAAACTTGCGCGGCCTCAGCATCAGAATTATCCATGGTTGATGGCACGACGACAGCTGCTCACGCTTGGTTTCTTTAGTATTCCATTTGCACAGTAACAATCACACACCGCGGTTTTAAAACAAAATCCTCAGTACTTTTTCTGTACATAAAATTCACATGTCACTACCTCACATGGGATAGCTGGAACCGAGCTTCGAACAGACAGGCACTTCACTAGCGGTTCAGTTAGTCCACAATTTTTTAATGTGCTATTTCCATTGGCCAGTTGGGATATTTGGCTTGCTTTTGGTGGCATGTTGATTTACCCCGACAATGCCCGGCCGTGGCCATCAGGGGAATTGCAACAAGGCCGTGACGTTGCCAACTTACCGGCTTCAAACTATTACGGTCAGAAAAGGTTTACACGTTCGTATGTGGGTAAAGTTCATATCTGCTACCATTTCAAAGCTGCCAGTATGTTTTCTTAAGATTTTTATAGCACGTCTTTCTATTATTTCCACTTAAAAATATTAAGCGTATGACGTTCGGGTTGGACAAACTGCTTGTCAAGCGGAGACTCGCGATCAGCTGCTCACGGGTCAGTTCACCGGCTTAGGTGGGTGCCTTGTGTGTTTGTGTCTGTCAACATTTTTGAAAATGTCATTCGTACTTTTTTTTTGGAGTGACCCACCATCTAGCAGCGTTATCCACAAGTCGACTGTCATAGGAGCGTTTGAAACGGGAAAAAAGTCTTACATCAAATGGCATGGGAAAGAGATTCTTGGGCTGATCACTGCGACAGGTGAGTGGAAATTGACTTGGATGATTGATATGTGTCTGTCATCGACGACATTCTTTAAATTCAATTTTTCTTTTATTGTATTTGTAATTCCAGGTACTAAAAAGGATCTCTCTGGTATAAAGCTCTGTGCTGACGGAGAAAGATGGGACGAAACTAGGGGACCAGAAAGTGAAGCTGTGAAGTCCAGGCAGGATCTTATCGATGAAAGAAGACGAAAGGCAGTGCAATATCGCAAAGTAGCAGAAGCTCAACGGCAGCACTTCCTCTACGCACAAACTTGTAAGTTGGCCAATGGCGGTGATAGCTGAGGTCCTCGGAGGCAAGGGCTTGGTGGCGGCGGCGCGTCGTCGCCGTCGCCATCCTGGTGGTGGCGGAGCCGTGGCCTCTGCGGCGCGCGTCGCGCCCGTCAAGGTGAAGAAGTAGGGCTTGGTGGCGGCGGCGCGTCGTCGCCGTCCTGGTGGTGGCAGAGCCGTGGCCTCTGCGGCGCGCGGCGCGCCCGTGAAGGTGAAGAAGTAGAGCTTGGTGGCGGGCGCGTCGTCGCCGTCCTATGACTTAGGGGGGGGGGGGGGGACGATTGCTCTGCTGCTTAGTTCAAAGCATTTTTGTAAGTGCTATTTTTTTTTCAGTCGAGGGCGCCAATGACGATGACATGCTGGATGAAATTGAACCCGATCAGGATGGTATGCTATTTTGCATTTTTTTGTTTTTTTTTTTTATTCATGCTAATTTAAGGTCTTGTAATGAACTCCATATAATGATTGTTTCCCCTTTTTTTTCTAGTTCCGAACTTTCGGCTCCTCCATTCCGTGGATGACATGATTAAGGCGCTCCCACGGCCTTTCACTAAAAAGGGATTCCAGGCTCTTCTTGACAACCTGCCATGCATGCGCGCAGAACATAAAAACAACAATGAAATGGTCAGCTTTTGTTTTTTTTTACCAGCAGTACTTTTTTGTTTACGTTAACGCAATTTTTACTTATTCACCTTGTTTCTATTTTTATAGAAAAAACTGGCCCCCAGACACGAGGTCTACATAGCATCAACCCAAGCCTGGGGTTACGCCAAAGTGTTTCAGGATGACGCCAGAATAATGTTCGAACAGATTTTCCTTGAGTGTGTGCCTGAAATTGTTTTGGCGCTTCCATTCGTAACTTGCAGCGGCCGTGGCAGCGGCACAAAGAATACTGTGGGTGTTCCACAAGACATTGTGAAAGCTGTGAATTGTAAGTCTCTCTCCCAATAAGAACTTTCATTGTTTCTTTAGTTGTATTGGTTTATTGTAGTAGTCACCCTGCCTTTGTTATGTTTACAGTCTACACTAATGTAAAAAGTACAAAGCGTATGGTCAACACCACGAAGGCTGTCAACAATTTGATTCTTCGTGTACGGAAGGACGAGAAAGTCAGACAAAAATTACAACAACTTTTGTAAAATTACTGGCAATTCTTCAAATGTGTTGTTTTTGTTGCTATTCTTGTTAGCAAGTTACTTGTTCTTTGACAATTTTCCCTAAATTTGTTGTGATTGTGGGGAATTGGGGGGTATAGGGGTAATCATGTGCTGGTAAATATGTGCTGGTGCTTTTTTTTGTTTTGTTTTGTTTTCAAAATACATGCCCTGATTGAAATATCTGATGTAATTTTTCACCCTTTTGGCCGCCTTCTCAATTGGAAGTCACTCACACGCACTTACAAAAGAATAGGCCTGAAAAAGGCTCTTCGTCGCCTCTCAGAAAGCCCTGCGCCCGCTTGCGGGTGGCTCAGCCACGGTGGGACGGCATCTGAAGACAGTCTCACGTGAACCTTGTGCATGGCTACAGCATGGCTGCACGAAGGCTTGCGGGTGGCTCGGCCACGGTGGGACGGCGTCTCGAGACAGTCTCACGTAAGCCTAGTGCACGGCTACTGCATGGCTGCACGGAGGCTTGCGCTTGTCCCTGTGTGGACTTCCCCGTGTCTCCTGAGAGACAAGGGAAGGTCTAACAGCAGGCTCCTTGATGTCTGCGGCGAGGCTAATGCAAGGTTGGCAACAAGCTAGAGAATGGCTAAATAGTGACTCAAGTATGCCTTCAGGTGGGATGCGTGCAGTCCATCTAACAGTCACACAAAGTCAACGCACTGGCTGCAGGAAGGCTTGTGGTAAAGGCTAGGAAAAGGCTTTTTCGGTCTTTAAAAGAGCCCTTCTGTAGCCATTCTCAATCCAACCGGAGAGGCTAAATTTTGTCTTTTGGGAGGGCTACAGGAGGGCTACTTTTTAGCCTTTCTGTAGCCTTCCTCAAGACACTTTTTTTTGTACGGGCTCTTGTAGAACTTGTTCGTCATAATTTCGAGTCAGAAATCTTGCCCTGAAATGATGGAGTAGAAGGGAGCCGTCGGCCCGGCCATGGCCGGGATCGCCACACCGTGAAACGTAGCCGCCAACAACATCGGCGTGTGCAGCTCCTCCTCCTCATGTTTTGGGTTTTGACAACGGGTTAGGGTTTCAAACGAGAGAATCTTGTGTTATTTTTATCAGTGCTCCGCGGTGGCAAGTAAGTGCCCTAGACGGCCGCAAGTCACGTGAACCGAACTTAACGTACTTTCAAACCTGCCATTATGTTGTTGATTGAGACTCGAGGTGACTTGTTTACGAGTTGAGACAACATGGCGCACTGTGTCTCAGCGGATTTCCATATGTCAGCCGGGATCGCTGTACACTTTAAAAATAAGTTTGGTCACCAAGCTGGTTTACGTGACGAGGGGTGGCGCGTCGGGACTGTAGCGAGGCGAGAAGTCGGCGAGAAGTATGTGTTTTACTTGGTCACAAAGCCGCGATACTTCGAGAAGCCGACGTACGAGTCCCTGCGTCGCACCCTGGTGGAATTGGCTCGTTGGATTGAGCTTTTGCGGTTGCGATCTTTATCGATTCCACCGATTAGTTGTAAGAGGGACAAACTGCATTGGGGAACAGTTAGGGGAATGTTATGTGAAGTGTTCGGTAGTCTAGATATTGTAATCACAGTGTATCATTGATTTTGTACGTTGAGTTGAATCTTGTGACTTGATAATAGATTTGTTTGTTAAATGAGTGTATTATTTCAAGATAATTTCTCGATAGATTTAGATCATAAGGGTAATTTAGTTTATTAAAAATATTACGACTACCGAACTATTAGATGCTATTGTAAGTTTTTTTTTCTTTTTGTGGGTAAATTTATCGATATAGGTAAAAATTTTGTAAAGCTTAGTAGTAAATGCTAAATAGTATTTATTGATATGTATATGTCCACTCGCCAAGTGCTGCCAGGTTGCTTTGAATAAACTTTGTATTTTGTAAATTGTCTGTGTTGTACGTGTGGCGCCCTTTATAAAAAAAAATTTCCTCATAGTACATCCATGATGGATCACGCACACACCACCCGCGACCACTCTATCAGCCTGCTAGTCGGAAAGTCGCGTAGAATACAGAAGTTGCTTCGATTCTGGCAAGACGCCTTCGCGCCGCTCTTGCGGGCGAATTATAATGCTTGAGTCAAGCATAGAGTTACGCTTGAAGACGTTACGCTTGAAATGAAGCATACTCTAGAAATTCCCCCATGCATTTAGATAGGGGAAATCTTGGCGGATGAGCCTGTTACGCTTGATTTCAAGCGTAAACTGATTACGCTTGAAAACAGAGGGTAATACTACGCTTTAGTTTTACCAGTGTGGACGCTTAAATGTGCTTACCGGAAGTAAAATGAAGAACCAATCGTTATTAAAAAAGAACTACGAGGATATGAGCCTCAGTTTTTGCATCCGATCTCCACATTATAACGCAAATGACCTTATTTTTACCGTTTGGCTGTACTGTTTGGCTTGGAACTCAGTTAGCATCAGTCTCTTTTTTCCTTATATATCGTGTGCGTGGGGAAGCGACGCATCTTTGCACGTCATTTTCTTCGCATTGACACCTTTCTTTGTTAGAAATAAGCATCTTCATTCTTCGTTGACATTTGTGTCGTTCTTGTAGCCTCGCCTCGACTGCATCAGTTCCAATCAATTGAAACTTCAAGTCAGCTTTCATTTTCGTCTCTGATCTATCACTTCAAGCGTAACTTACTTCTACTTAGTACACATTGCAAATGCATGCCTGCAAGTACATACTTACAAACGCATACTTGGCTATACATTTGCCTCCTTATGCATATTTTGCAAGTTCACTGTAACAACTGCATGCTTGGCGCCGAAAAAAACTCCATACTGCGCCAATGCATTTGTAACTGTGCGTAGCCAAGCATCCGTTTGTGTGTGCTCTCAAGCATGCGTTTGTTAGTGTCGTTCAAGTTTATACTGCCGTGTGGTTACAGTTAATGCAGCTATATCGTTGTTCCTATTTCCGGTCGGTTGTGGGCACTTCCTCTTCCATTTAGTTTATTTTCACGGCTGTGGGTAACTCAAAGTCTTATAAGGAAAATCGATCTCTTTGCAGGTCGTCCTAGTCGCTGCTGCCGAGGAGCTGCGTATTAGCGTAGTTGCTGTTGTTGCGGAGGTGCTGCTGGTGCGAAGGTGCTGCTGGTGCGTAGCTGCTGCAGGCTTGCTGATTTCATCACGCAAGGTAAAGTTCCGCATTAGAGTAATAGCCTTTCTCCGAACTCCCACCTTACCCCACAAGTGACTACAGTGTGCATCAGGGTGGTTCCTAAATTTTTTCTTAAAATGAAAATGGGCTTTTTGGGATGATAAAAACCAGTTTTTGGTCTTTAGATGCAATTTGCCCGTCGATTCAACGCGTCATGATGCATTTTCACGTGCTTTCAAACATTGCAGTATGGTGTGACTTTGAGAAGAGTGTGAATATTCTGAATTTTGTTGGGAACTCTTTCATACTGAAGTGAAGTTTCATCAATTTCTGGTTTGCTTATTGAAGTTCGCATTGTTATTGGCCTTCCTTTTAATAAACAATGATTCTTCGGACATTTATGCAGGAACTACTGCGGGTGTTAATGTAGTAAAGATCGGTTCAAAAGTACCAAGTTTTGAGAGGAACTTCGTAGATTTCTCGTTAATTTAAGTGAAGCTCAAATATTTAGTGATTTTTGGTCTACACACATGCCTTGAGTTATTGCCCTTTGTATGTGACCCTCGAGTCATTCTGTCTTCCTTAGCCTTCATACAAGCTTGAATCACTAAATAAAGCTAGGAGGACGGTCCATCCTCAATTGCAAGGTTCCGGATTTTTTAAGCGTATTGTTTTTTATCCTGTAGGTGTTTCCACCATGAGTGACATCGACGCTGCTTTCATAGAAGCTTTGCCCGACGAGACTCTCCACCTTATTTTCTCTTTTCTGTGTCCCTCGGACATTTTCAATGTTGCGAATGTTAGTCATCGTTTTAATAGAGTGGCGCTCTCAAATGGAACGTGGAGAAATGTCCACGTGAATTCATCTTTGCTTGGAGGGAGTGTTTCTGTATGGCATGTCCTTTAGAGATACACTGTCGTAACGTCACTAACGTTGAGGATCGATGATGACTTGTTCAGTGACATAAGGCCTCCCTTCGTCATCACTAATTGTTTGAGTGAACTCACATCTCTAAGGTTCTTGAAACTTTTCCTGCGCCCCATTCCAGGAGGCAGAGCTATGAGTGTAATTAAGAACAACTCTTGCTCCGTCAGTCAACTGATCTCCCTTAAGATTGATTACTTCGCCAGTTGTTATTTAACTGAAGACAAATTTTGCGGTAGCATTATTTTGGCGTCAGCCAGCACCTTAAAGCATCTGCGTATCAAAACCGATAGTGCAGCACTTCCGCAAAATGTAAAAGAATCTGTTTCTTTGTGCAGAAACTTAAAATCTGTACGAATTCCTTGGCTAGATGTCCATACCTGTGGTTCGTTTGACTTGGTCACAGACGTCACACTGGACTTCCACGAGGCGGGTCTGCAGGTCATCAGAGCAGAACCTCAGGCCCGCTTTTGTACCGTTAAGAATCTGAAACTTAATGGTTTACGCGAATGGCAAGGAGATTCCTCACATGTTCTCCCTGTAGTCATGGATTACTTTCCATCAATCAACTATTTTAAAATAAAAGGTGAATCCTGGAAAAGCAGCAGCATTATGCCCCTCCTTGAAATATATTCATTGAGGCGTGTTTCACTTTTTTGTAAAGGGTTCGATGTACCAATGCTGTCCTTCCTTGTCAAAAACTGCCCAAAGATTTCCGACATAACTGGAAAGTTGCATGTTTCGATGGATGACTGTTTATCAGGATATGCAAAAGGCTTGGTCCAACATGCGAAAGAAAGCAAGCGAAAGTGTGCAGTCTTTTTATATAATGTGGAAACTGAACGATACCCTTAAGTGTCACTTTTACTTGGACATGTAGTCGTTTTGACTTAGATGGCTTAACAGTACAAACATTGTGTTGTTTTTAGATAAGATACTTGTCTTTAAAAAATATAAACATCAGTGGGTTGTTTAACACGAAGGACTCTGGAGGTATCACTTTTAAGTGTCAGTGGTAAAACTAAGCCGGTCTGTGTTTTTTCTGTAAGGACTGATATTCATAGCATCTTTTGTCTTTTTGTGAACCATTTTCATAACCAATTGCGGTGTACAAACTCCAATGATACGAGACGGTACTAAGTACGAGACGGTACGGCAATAAGTTTTTTCTTGCTTTTTGAGTGCCTTCGGCCCCTATAGTAGTAGTATGTTGTTGCCTTTGCAAAAAAAGTCCGCAAACTTAAAACAATGCTTTTCTTGTGTGGCGTTATCAAAAACATTCATAGCTATGGGGAGTCTGTGAGGAACTGTAAAGAAACAAGCCATATTAGGTCATACAATTCTTCATGTATTCAGTGTTTCACAGCATCGTCGCTTTACCTTCTTAAGTTTACTCTGTTGCTCCGATGAGCATTTTCTTAACGGTATCTGAGGTGTACGTACCAGCTTAAATGGCAGAGACGGTAGAGCTGTTCCTAAAACGGAGAAGGCTCCATTTATTTGTAATTTATTTCTGTTTCTTTTTAAAAAACTACTTTGGGTCGGCCAACTTTACGAGAGCATAACCGTTTGTTCTTGTAACGGCGCTACATTTTACATGGATTTCCATGCGCTGCAAATGTGTAAATGATAGAAAAACAGTTCTTCATGTTATTTCTCATGTTTCCAGTGGTGTATCGCACCGTCGTTGCAAGATGGATTCGGGAGAAACGGACTCCGAGAACCCCCTAGAAGCGCGTCGAGTAGTAGTTTTTTTATCCTGATACCCGTGTCCAGTGTCTTAAAACGCTATCTTAAAGCGTTAAAACACACTTATTACGCGTTATTACTGGTCTTATTTATTCTTCGTCACTGGGCCGTTATGGATTTATTGTTTCTTTTATCGCGCACCAGCTAATGTGATGTTTTGAATTCGGATCAAACTCACTAAATCTTTGATGCTGAATAAGCCGAATATTCTTTCCGAATTTATTTTGTAAATGACTAGAACTTCTCTTTTTGATCAACCTTTTGGTTTTGTCCACTTTTCCTCATCAATCTTGACTGATAAAGAAAGAGTATCCTTTGAATAAATTATTCCTTTCGCTAGAATTCACAGGTAGAATCCAGCAAATTGAGACGTTTTCTTGAATTCCTTAAATATGGAGATGGCTGTTATTCTTCGTCGTCTTTTCGTTCGTCCCCATCAATTTATTGGGACTAACAAAAAAAGGACGCACAATCGAAATCATGTTTTTACTTAATATTTATAAAAAGTTTAAATTTTGTTTTAAAGATCTGTATTTATTTTCTAAAAGTCTGCTTCATTTAAGTCGATTCGCTTTATAAATCAGCGTCATTATAAGAAGGTTTCGGGGAGGGGCAAAATTTGCGTCCCATGTTTCACCCTTGATATTCATTGCGCCCGTGTCCGCACTTGACACACTGCACGCATGGAGTATCGCACGCCGTCGGGTGGCGTGACAGCAGTTGCCTCAAAAATCGAAGTGTGTACATGGTTTTGCTTTTAACATGTGCAATCCAGCTAACGCATACATGACATGAATACACTTACAAGTCCACAAAGGTCATGCACACGCTTATACTGGAGCATAATCACCAATGGACAGAATTCATATCCCTCGCGTGAAAGCTGCAGGAACTGTGCACGATGTGAGATCCAGTGTGATGCATACCATGCATTTGATAATGCATGCATGGCATTTTGTACGCAATACTGGTAAACGTTCATGCACGTAGGCTTCAGTTAGTGCATACATATGCACACTGCGATTTGTAGAGGATGCTACGCGGCTGCGTTCATATTCCATGCGTGCCGAAAGCCGAGTGTCGCGACGCTAGTCTAATGAATATTAAACGTGCACTACACCCAGCTGTCTTGTTACACACTTATGGATGCATACTTGCAAGAAAACACATTTAAATTGATACTTTTTCAAGAACACACTCCAGGGTGTATACTTACCTTTGCATGTACTCACAACTGCGCGTACTTGGCCCCGCAACTCTATGCTGCCTTTACAAATACGCTCAAAAGTGTGTACTTGACAAGATAGCACTTGCAAGTGTGTACTTGGCCAAGTATGCATTTGTAAGTGTGAACTTTGTACACAGGTTTGTAGTGTGTAAAAGGTGACATTCCCATTCCACGAAACATTTTTAAAGTGACGTGATTCAACAACTCCGCAAAAATATGTCAGAGTTTTAGAAAATAAACTCAATTTATGAGACATAAATTAAACCATTTTTAAAGACTGAGACGATTTCTTTTGTTCGTCCTATTTTGGTTCGTCCGATTAAATAAATTGGACAAACAAAAGACGGTGAACAAACATGGCGCTCCCTAAATATATGCATCTGATTTTAATTTAGTAATCGTCAAGCTATACAGCACACAGCGTTTCTTAAAAAATGGGAGCTTTATATCTCAATCGAGGAATGAAAAAAAGGGTATTTTGTTGCATATAATTATTTTTATCATATTATTCCGGATTTATTCAAGATGTATTTTCTGTGTCAAAGTGTTTTGGACACCCAAGCAAGATTTAGTGGGTTTGGTCGAAGTCAGGAAAATCAAATTTGCCAAGTGTTCGCTTTGAGAAAGAATCACCGTTTTACCCGTGACTATAGCTGGCCAGCTGCACTACCAAATCAAATGTGTGCTTAGTACACGGCTGTGGGAGTGTACTTACAAGAACACATCTATAGGTGTGTACCTGGGCAAGCATGCACCTATAGCTGCGTACTTGGACAAGCACACATTCATGTCACCCATTTGACACGACACTCCTATTAGATATGTACTTGTCCAAGCACACAGCTATAGATGCATGCTTGCCCAAGGACACATCTGTAGATGTATGGGCATACAGGACATGAGCCCCGTCCCGTTTGAGCCCCGGCCTGAGCCCCAACCTGAGCCCCATTTGAGCCCCGACTTGAGCCCCGACCAAAGCCCCAATGTCCAGAGCCCGGATTGAGCCCCGACCTAAGCCCCATTCGAGCCCTACTTGAGCCCCACTTAAGCCCTATTTGAGCCCCGTGGCAATAAATCATGCAAAAAGTCTTCAAAAATACTAAAAAAGCGTTATTTCCGGCTGCGGGGCTCAAACCGGGCTCAGGTCGGTGCTCGATCCGGGCTCTAGATATTGGGGCTCAACCCGGGCTCAGAACAACGGGGCTCAAACGGGACGGGGCTCATGTCCTGTATGCCGATGTATGCTTGTCAAGTACACACTTATAGATGTGTACTTTCAAGTACACTCCCACAGCCGTGTACTAACCACACATTTGATCTTCCTGTGTGGCCCGTTTTTTTCCCTCACGATGAAAATGTCTAAACCTGAACTGTAAGGTAAAGGTCTATCCGCTGATGCTAAATTTATATATAAGACAATTGCCTATCCCAAAGGTGGCGTCCAAAAGTTCTTAACGCGCATTGTAAATGACTCTTTCGCAACTAGCGCAGCAAAATAGTCTTGAATTTAGAAACCCCTAGCAAACGTGCCGTACACGCCGAAGTCAAATTTCGTTATAAGACAGCTCGCGGAGCTAGTCAGTCTTGGGGTGGCTTCTTGAGTAACGTGCACTCACACCGAGACTCACTTATGGAAAAGCAGCTCTTGCCTTGTAAAGCTGCAAGTCAACATGTCTCGTTTTGACGGACACGGCCAAAGGAGATAAGTCGAAATCTTGCCATGTCTACAAAACCGTTACATTTTCTCAAAATGAATGTGTGTGTATGAAAAGGCCGGCACGGGGCCACTGAAGCACTGAAGCTGCCAGATTCTGCCATGCCCGTTTTTGCCACGCCTCGTGGCAGATTTTGGCACCCCTCGTGCCTGGTTCTGCCACCCCTCTGGACGGGTGCGGGAGGGGTGGGGTGGGGGTGGGGGTGCTGTGATGCGGTGCACCGAAGTGAAAGGTGTGAAACCGCGGACGTTACTCAACGTTAGGCCCCTCGCCGATAAAGTGAAAGGTGCATTTAAATAAAATAATTAATTTAATAAATTAATTCGGCGGTAAAATGTGTGTGTGTGTGTGTGTGTGTATTGAACAGTGAAAGGGACCTAGACCGAGTGCACGGACCTAACCCCACATTCTCCGAGTACGGAAACAGAAAGGCACCTCTTTTTTAACCACCAACCGCGGCGGTCGCGCTGCGTCGGTGGCGTCGCTCTCGGGGGGTGGCGGGGTGGTTCATTCACCTCACCCCTCTCGACGGTGGGGTGGGGTGTGGCCGCGGGTCGGGGTGTGCGATGAGGGTGCGTGTTTTTTATGTTATTTCAATACAGCCAGCAACATAACCTGACCCGACTCATACAGTCGGTCCATCCTAACCTGCACCCTCGCTAGCAAAGTGAAAGGGGCTTTACTCCGAAAGTGAAAGGGGCATACTCTGCACGCACAGGCCTTATCTCACATTCTCCGAGTACGGATACAGAAAAGCACTCCTTTTTCAACCACCAATCAACGCGTCGGGGGCGGCCGCGTCCTCCACATCGGTAAATAATGTCACCGCCGGAGCTCGGCGCGGCGTCATCCCCATGCGATCAATAAATAAAATCAATACCAAACCGCATCCCACGGTTCCGCATCTCCCACCACCAGTGTGCGACCGACGCACCCCCGCACCCCCGTCGAACACCCACAGACACACACCCAGAAGTCAGTCTGTCCCAGAGCGTCGTCCAGTGCGCACTCTAGTCGCGAGCCCGCTGCCCACGCGTCTCCATTGTGTGTGTGTGTGTGCAGTGTCTGGATAAAAAAATTCTTTCATTCGCGTTTTCTGCTGTCGAGGTAAGTGTGTGTGTGAGGCTGTGTCTGCATCGAGTGTGTTTGCGTCCTTGAATATTACCGTGAGCATTTTTTATGTGCAGATGGCGAAAACGGGCCATGTGTGTGACCAGTGCGGAAAGTCGTTCAATCGCAAGATGCGACTCGAAAACCACCAACGGCGTGTCTGCCATGAACTCAAGTGGCGGGAGTGTCTCGTGTGCGGCCGGACCTTCAACCGACGTTCGCGCTTTGAACGTCACATGCAGGTGTTTCACGGCAGTGCACCATCGCCTCCATGTCAACTATCCACGACGGCTACTACCACGGCTGACGCGTCGCGGCCGCTCACCGAAGGCTGCGCAGCGTCCTCTGCGCCGCGGCACCGCTCGAACGGCCAGGGTGACGCCACCCCTGCTGGCGGCTCCGCCGACACGCTTCGTGCACCCGCCTTCGCCGCAGCGCCACCACCCACCCACCCTTCCGGTGCCGCCGACGCACCACGCGCACCATCTGCTGGCCCACCCCACGCTGCCGCAGCGTCACACTCCGGTGGTTCCGCCGACGCGCCACCGCGTCCCACCCACCCCGCCGGCGCCAATGGCGCGCCGCGCCCTCCCTCCGCGGCACCTCTCGCGGCCGTCGCGTCGCTAGGCAGCCCGGATGCGACCACCCATACGCCCAACACCGACGAGGTGCCGCCTCCGACCGACGCTGCGTCAACCAGTTCCCTGCCGTGCAACCTGTGCGAAAAAGTGTTCAAGAGTCGCAAGTCTCTCCAGCAGCACTCCGACGTCCACTCCAAAAAGTTTCAGTGCCACATTTGCAGCATGCTATTCACGCGCAAAGGCTCGTTGAACAGTCACATAAAAAACATCCACACCGAACCCTCCCGAGTTCGAGTGCCCTGTCCTCGTTGTTCCAGAGTGTTTCGTACTGAGGATCGGTTTGTGTACCATTTTGACAAAGTGCATGCTAGTGAAAGGTGTTGTGATTTGTGCCATCAGGTATTTCAGAGAAAAAGTGTGTATGTACGCCACTTGCCCGAGTGTAAGCGTGTGCACGGCCCCCGTCCCGTATCGTTTATGTGTCTGTATTGCCGGCAAATGTTTCCCACACAGGTCGACCGCAAGCAGCATCTGTCGTCATGTCAAGACTACAGCACTCAGGCCCGCATACTGCTGCAGGTCGGAGGCGGCCCGCCGCCCGAATCCGAAGATGAAACTGAAGAGGATGCTCCTCGCGGGGATACTCTTTGGACCTCCAAGTACGGCATGAAGAAAAATGCGGCCGTGCACACACTGCCCCTAGAGAACCAGTTGGACCTGGGGCTTTGTTTAATCAGTTTAAAGAAGGAAATTGTGGACAAGGTTCGGCGCGAGGTGCAAAAGACCCCGCAGGGCATAAAATGGACTCTTGTCGTGTCGGCCGCGGCGTCCCGCGAAAAGCCCGGCCCGTCCGGCTCCGGCGATTTAGAGCAGGAACGCAAGGAAGTGTTTCTTCGAAGCAACACACACAGTCTCCTCAAGGTTGGTGAGCACGTTGAAGAGGACGTCGAGAGTGCCATTCTTGAGGTGCAGGCTGCCTCGGAACACTTGCGTCTGGAGGGCAGCGCGTGGGTCATCAGCCAAGTCCTCGCCCTCGAGTTGAATATTGCGCGATGTGACCCCCTGAAGGCGAGCAGCTACATCCCCACCCCCATTTGGCTACAAAACTCGAAGAAAACTATTGTCAATGTTGCCAATTATGGATCACACGACTGTTTCCGTCTGTCGGTCGCAGCAGCATTGCACCCGGCGGCGGACCACCCATACCGACAGGACCTCTACACCCCCTATGTGGACGAGCTCAATATGGGCAGCCTGGAGTACACGCCCATGAAAGTGTGTGCCATGCGCCGTTTCGAGCAGCTCAACCCCACCATCAGTCTGACTGTGCTGGGTGTCGAGGACGAGGGGGACGATGGTCAGGAAACTGGCAAACATTTAATCGTTCCCCTGCACTGCACCCGGGTGAAAAAAGAGAATCACGTGACGTTATTGATTCTGTCTGACGAGGGACGCAATCATTACGTCCTCGTCCGCGATATTCACGCGTTTCTGGCTACACAGACTCGCAAGGAGCATCGCAGATTCTACTGCTGCTACTGCCTCAATCGGTTTTCGACCGAAGAAAGGCTGGCGGAACATGAACTGTTGTGTCGACAATTTGGTGCTCAGAGGGTGGAGTACGCCAAACCGGACTCTGTCGAATGTTTCGACTTTCGACACTTCCCGAAAATGCAAAGGGTGCCATACACAGCCTACTACGACTGGGAGTCGGTCCTGGTCCCTCTGCCCGTCGACGCGGACGCCACCACAGCGAGGACACAGCAGCACGAGCCCGTAGGCTATTCTATTGTGGTCGTCGACTGGAAGGGAGACGTGGTCCGTATGGTGACGCACACCGGGGAAAAGGACGTCGGCCGCCATTTTGTGGACTCGGTGTTGCAGCTGGAGCAGGAGCTCTGGGAGAAGAGACCCGATTTTCCACTGCACATGTCGACCCAGCAGGAGGCGGACTTTAAGCGCGCTACCGCATGCTATCTGTGCGGTAAAGGCTTCAGGTCCCCCCAGGACCGTGTGAGGGAGCACGACCATCTTCAAGAGAAGGAAAATTACCGCGGCGCGGCTCACGCTCAGTGCAACTCTGGTGTCAAGAGAACCACGTTCCTGCCTCTGGTCGCACACAATGCCTTCGGTTACGACGCCCACCACGTCTTTCGATCGTTCGTCCAGCACCCCGCCCTGGAGAACAAACGGATCAGCGTCCTGGCCAAGACCCTCGACACGTATCGCAGTGCTACCATCTTTATCGGCGAGGAGGGTCGCAGCATAAAACTACTGGACAGTTTTCAGTTTTTCCAGTCGTCCTTGGACGAGATCACCCAGGATCTTCAGGAGCAGGACCTTAAAATTCTGCAGCACATGTACCCAGACCCGGCGCACCAGGCTCTGCTCAAACAGAAGGGGATATTCTGCTACGAACACGTTCAATCGTACAAGCAGTTGTGTGAAGAGACAAGCTTACCACCACGAGCCGCCTTCTACTCGTCTCTGTCAAAGTCCATGCCGTCGGAGCAGGAGTACGCCAGAGGACAGCAGGTGTGGGCTTGTCTGGGATGTCAGTCACTGCTCGACTACATGACGCATTACCTGACGAGTGATGTGTTGCTTCTGGCCTGCTTTTTCACCAAATTCAAGGCCATGACATATGAAAAATATGGATTGGAAGTGTGCCACTTTGTGTCTGCCTCCTCCCTGACATGGTGCCAGGCCCTCAAATTTACCAAAGCCGAGGTGGAGCTCATTCACGATCCCGATATGTACCAGTTTTTCGAGCTGCAAAAACGAGGCGGGCTCTCCGTGGTCATGAAGAGGTACGCCGAGGCCAACGTGCCGGGCACGGCATCCTATGACGCCGACCGGCCCTCCAAGCATCTCTATCTGTGGGACGTCAATGCCCTGTACAGCTACGAGATGTGTAAAAAGCTGCCTGTTGGGGAATTTAGGTGGGCCGACACTGAGGAACTGAAACGAGTCGACTGGGAAAACCTGTCCGAGGACGACGACTACATGTACACGGTGGAGGTGGACCTGGACTATGACGAATCTTTGCACGAAAGCCATAGCGAGTGGCCGTGTGCTGTAGAACGGTTTGCCGTGCCGACAGACTGGTACAGTCCGTACCAGCAAGAGTTGGCTCAATCCATCTCGGAAGGGCAGCTCCGACAGCCCAAGCTGGTGGCTCATCTGGGTCCGCGGAAGAACTACATTGTGCACGGAGCCGTTTTGGCGCGGTACCTGCAGTTGGGCCTGCGCATCACGCGGTTCCATCGAGGCGTGCGATACCGGCAGACGTCCTGGCTCAAGAGATACATTGAGGATCTTATGTTTGAAAGGCAGAGAACAAAGCTGCCCTTTGAGGCGAAGGCGTTCAAGCAGATGGCCAACAGCACGTACGGTTTTCTGCTGCGCAATCCGCGTTACGACCGCAGCGTGGAAATTGTACGGGATGTCGTGCGATTCCGCAAAGTCGTTGCCAAGCCCACCTTTGTGTCTTTTACCATCTTTGGGGAGGATTTAATCGCGGTGGAAAAGCTCCCGGGGACGCTCAAACTGAAACAGTGTGTGTCGGCGGGTGTGACGGTCCTGGACGGGTCGAAGAAAACCATGCTGGAACTGTACTGGGCTCTAAAAGACCAGTTCGGGGATCGCATGGAGATGCTGTTTACAGATACAGACTCCTTTGGGGCCGAAATCACCTCTGACAATATTAATCAGGAGCTGGGAAATCTGAGCGACATCCTAGACACGTCTCACAGTGGGACGAAACGCGAAAAAAGCGATGATAATTACAAAAGGTTCCAATCTTTGCTTAAATCTTTATTTTGGTGTTTTTGAGGGTGAGGAACTGTTTTCTGACAGTAACACAAGGTAGGTGCTTCGCGATGTTACGCAAGTTCTGCCAGTTACGCCAGGCGTCCACACCTACCTTCGCCTGCGGCGCTAGCCTGCCTTTAGCAGCCTTCTTTTTAAACCATCGACATACAAATCGAAGTGTTATCAAGTCCAGAGAGCATTCGTGTTTTTAAGTTACGATGGGGGGCCTCCCCGCCGCCGAGGCGACGCCGGCGGCGCGCGAAAAAACGCATTTTTAAAGTTGATTTTATCAAAACGCGGAGCATTGCGGAGCATTCGGCGGTATGGGCCCGAAAGTAGAGAAGCTGCTCTGTCACGGACATTTTTCCCACCCGTGCGCAAATGTGCGCAACTCGACTTATCTCAACGTGAAAATCGTCCAAGACACGATTTTACTCTACTTTCTTTGGCTTGTTACTTCTGATAGGTTACTCAAAATTTAAATCCGAGGAGTGCGTTAGATTCGTCAAGTTCTCAGCTTTCCAAAAATATATAACATGATGAGGTTATTTAAAACGGCACGGCCAGTAGAGGACAAACAGTACACCCCTGACAGTAAGTGCGCGAAAAACCGGAAAAATGACCAAGTTCGGCGCCCCCCCAGGGCTCACACGTGTGAAATATTGACGAACGAAGCAGTGTCTTGTGTAGCCCAGACCTTTCTTGCAAATGTCTGATAGTTCGTTGGACCCCATCGCTAAATTTTCAAAAATCCACTTCTCACCGTGTTTTTGGCGTTTCGTCCCACTGTGCGTCTGGCCTCCATCCGACGCACCCGCTGCACGACAAAACACACGCTCGAGTCCCCGGTCGGCTAAAAATCGAATATGGGGAGTTTAATATCATGCGCTTTGCCGCCGTTCGTAGCAAGTGTTACGCCATGGAAATGGAGGCTCAGGACCACACAATTACGACAGTAAAGAAATGCAAGGGCGTGCAAAAGGCTGCACTGAAAAAGGACGTCACATTCGACGACTACAAACAGTGCGTCTTTGAAAATGTTACTAAAAATGTAAGCTTTTCATCGATACGAACGGACGGCAAACACGGTCTCTTCACTGTTAACCAGCGCAAGACGGCGCTTCGCAACTTTGACAATAAACGGTGGATTGAAGCCTGTGGCATAAAAACTCGTGCCTTCCGACCTCTACCCGATGGTCTCGATGCGCATGATGTTGAGTTAATGGACGTGTTGATGGAATTAAGTGAACAAAATCTAGAAATAAGAGACTCTTGTTAAACTTGTGTAAATAAAGTGAAAATAAATGAATGTATATATGACTGCAAGCAGAAATAAAATGGCGCCTTTCTATTTATTTCCTACCTCTACATAAACGTGACCGCCCGGGGGGGCCACCACCACCGGCCGGCCCTTTCGACAATGCCGCGCCGGCCCTCTCGACGATACCGCGCCGCGCCGGCCCTCTCGACGATGCCGCGCCGGCCCTTTCAACGATGCCGCGCCGCGCCGGCCCTCTCGACGATGCCGCGCCGGCCCTTTCAACGATGCCGCGCCGACCGACCGGCCTTGTTTCCGCCCGCGGTGCCGCGCCGGTCCGGTCCGGTCCGGTCCCGTCCGCCAGTCACCAACGCGATGTGGACCGGCGTGGGTGTGTGTATCTTTGCCATCCTGCTCTCAGGACGAGCTCGGGGAGATACCGTTTCGTGCAGCAATCTGTCAGACTGGAGCCATATTCTGTACGATTACATTCGCCTGCCGGATGCGGATTACGCCATGAGAATGATGGAATGGAGTGACTTTTGCAATAGCGTGCCGCACAACGAGTCACAAATGGAACTGCGCGATGCATGGGCCAAGTTTACCTCCTTTCCACCCTTAAACGAGTGCGGCAGAGCCAGTCCTCCTCAGTCTGCCGCCGAGTCGACGTCTCTCCTGGACGTGACCATTACTCAGCTTGCCTGCATCGTTTTTGCCATCGTCATTTACCTGCTCCGTCTTTTGTTCCTGAAACGACATGTATTCACACCGCTTCGAAACCCCAGCCACTATTTCCATCGTGGGACCGAGCTGCAGCGGTGAGCAGTCAGTGAATGGTTGGGTGAAAGTCGTACTTAATCCCCCCTTGTATAATCATTTTAAATGTTTACAGGCAAGACAACCCTCGCCCTGAAACTGCTTGAGCACGAGCGCGAGCTATTTTCCAGCCCGTTCCGGCATTATTTCTGGTGTTTACCCGAAGGCAGTGAACCCCCTACCCAGATACAGGAGAGACCCGAGTTTCACATTCATTATGGAGTGCCTGATGGAAGCACTCTGCCGCACGACTCGTGTGTTGTCTTGGACGATCTGCAACACGCGCAAAACGTCAACACGCAGCTTTTGCACACGGTTCACTCGCATCATCGCAACCTGACCATGATCACACTGAACCACTCCATTTTTCCGAAAAATCGATTCCAGCGTGATCTGACGCAGTCGGTCAAGTACTACATCGTAGCGAAAAACCCAAGGGACACACAGTCCTTCTTCAGACTCGCACTTCAGTTGGATCCCAGCCGTGCTCGGAGCCTGTACTCCAGCTACCTCGACTCGTGCTCCGAGCCTTTTGGATACTTGCTGTGCGACCTCACGCAGCGAGCCCACCCGGCGCTGCGGTACCAGAGCAACATTCTGCCCTCCGATGAGGGTCTGGTCATTTACGCGACTGACGAGGACCTGGGTCGCCTAATGCGTGACGATCCCCGATATGTCCGATACAGTGAAGCCCTTCATTCCGCTGGTGCAAGTCCTGCTCAACAGCAACAAAGCGAGGAGAAGGAGCATTTTGGAGACGCTCAGTAGGAAAGAAGTCGACTGCCTGTCCGAGTTTATCCTCAACGGCATCGCCGGAGACCGCCGGAAATCGCTGAGTCCGCAGTGTGTTCGCCACTGCAACCGACATAAAAAGGCCATACAGACGCTAGCCTACCATCCGCAACTCTGCTGGAAGAAGCGTCGGCAGCTGCTGGTGAATCAGTCCGGCGCGGGCTGGTTTGTGCCCCTCATCGGGTCCGTGTTGGCCTCCCTGCTTGCAAGATGAGTCAGTTGCGCAAGCTCATTGTGCTGACCCCAGAACAACTTCAGCGTCTACGTGGGCGACACCTCGACGAGACGGATCAATACGACGCCAACCGACTGCAAGTGCTCGAGTCGGTCCTGAAAAAGGTCAAGCAAATCGGTCCCTCCCAGGCCTATGCCCAGTACCAAGCGGCACAGCAGCGCCACCTCCACCACGCTGCCAAGGACCGTGCAGAGCCGCTGCAAATGACGATCGCAGACCCGCCCGCCGCAACACCGTCGGTGCAAGAGCAACTGAGAAAGCTGGAAGAGACGGACGAGCAAGAGAAGCGGCTTGTCAGGGACGAAGCGGCACTGCGACGAGCGGCAAGGGCGGCAGAGACTAAACGCCGCGAACGAGAAGAGGCGAAAATACTCAAGGCCGCCAGACGGGCGGCAGCGGCAGCCAGGAAAAGCGGCGAGGAGAACGCGAACGGCACGCCAGAAGTATCCCCACGCAAAACGAGAAGCACAGGCAAACCATCATCAACATGGCTCAATCTGCGGCGCTAAAGCGCCGTATATTGAACCGCCTGTGGACACAACCTGGGACGTCGTTTGCCGCATTCGGCGGACAACATCTTCTTCGGCAGGCCGTCACCCAACCGGCTCGGAGAAAGACGACGTTGGACCGGCACGATGTGTCGCACTACCTGACTCAAGAACCGGCATACACACAACATGCTCCTGTGCGGAAAAACTTTCGGAAACCGTTTTATAACATGTCTGAGCTATATCACCTAGTTGAAGTCGATCTTATTGAAACGGGTCGAATAGCGTCGTTCAACCGCGGAGTGCGTTATTTGCTCATTGCCATTGAATGCACGTCTCGCAAAATATTTGTCATGCCCATGACCAATAAAAAAGGTGCAACCGCAGCAGAGTGTTTTCGTAAGATGTTGGATAAACAGTTTGATCAAACGCCACATGTGGTAAGACATGACCGAGGTTCGGAATTCCGGGACGCACGGTTTCGACAACTATTGCGCGATCGGAATATACGTCAAGTGTTTGCAAGTAACTCTGAGAAAGCCAGCATGGTGGAACGCGCGGTGCAAACGCTCCAGCGGAGGATTCACAGATACCTGACGCACAACAACACGCTGCGGTTCATGCCCGTATTGCAGGCTATCGTCAAAAGTATCAACGACTCGCCCCACGCGTCGACCGGGGTAGCTCCCAGTCAGTTTACAGCGTCGGACGTGTACGCATCGTGGGAGCGCTCCTACCTGTCTCACGTGCAGTCCCCACGACCACTCAAATTCAAACCCGGCGACACGGTGCGCGCCTCCCTGCATCGGCGGGAAGGACTTGAAAAGGCCTATCGTGGAACGTACACTCCGCAGGTTTACACCGTCGTGTCGAGGCGACACACGCGACCGCACAGCTACAAGCTTAAAGACATTGACGGACATATCATTGAAGGGAATTTCTTCGAAGAGGAACTCATTGCCGCCAAAGACCGTCCCGACAGATCTTATATCGTGGACTCTATTGTCGAGCGAAGAACCAACCCGACAACCGGAGAGAGGGAGGTCCAAGTCACGTGGAAAGGCTGGCCAAAAACGCACCGCACGTGGCTGCCCGAGGCGTACGTGAAAACGACAGGAAAGAGCCATGAGCGAGTACGGTCCTGATGGCATACGGCGCATGCCAAGATCATTCTACCTGCCCCTCATCTCAGATAGCTCAGGCCTCATATACAAGGATAACGCACTGTCGCACTTTCGCGTCCAGCTTCAAGAGCCTCTGTACCTCGAGGGGCGGTGGGAGTGCGGGCTGGCGGAGATACAAGTGCCACCGCCAATGGCGCAAAAGTTCAACTTCCAGATGCCGCAGACTCGTACGGGCGCGAAGATCGATGGCAGGGCGCCCGTGGAACGTGTGAAACCACCTGTGCAGGGTATAGGTTTGTACGGCACGACGGCCCCGTGGCAGTTTGGATCCACACTGCCCCTTCCAGAGAGCCTGGACAGTACAATACCGGCAGGCGTCAGGACAACACCTAACCATGTCGGGTGGGGTCCCCTTGCGCAAGCTTATACCTCTAGTGACGGTGCGGCCAAAGACGCAAAAAGGGGCCGGGAGAAGGACGAGGAAATCGCGCGGAACCCGAAAACGCCAAGACAGGAGGAGAGAAGCCGCGAACATCCGCCGCCGCCGCCGCCCGTGCCGCTGCCAGATCGTGTGAAGGCGGAAACCGAGCCACCGACGCCAGCTCCAACCAGTACGCATGTTCGTCCTAAGGACGTCGAACCGGCGCCGAAAACCTCTGCGAAGAGTCAAATGAAAAAGGACTCTGAGCCGCTGCCTCAAGCGCCTCCTGGAACCCCAACGTCTGCTGCGAAGAAGGACCCCGAGCCAGCAGTACCCTCGACAATAATTAAAAATGTCAAACCGAATTCACTCAGGACGATACTGAGCACGCCCAGGCATGCCACGTTGGCTGAATGGGTGCAACTGCTCCGTCAGGGGCACGTGAACGACCCCCACGACTTTCCGAACGTGTTTCACATGCCTGAGGGGTACAGGAATTTTGTCTACGGTGCCGAAATTCCCAGCAGCATAACCATGCCTGACGGACGCAAGATCGAGTTTACGACATATGGGTTCGATCGGCTGTCGGACTGGCTTCAACACGTTTCGTCATTTATGTTAGATGAACAAGAAGTGACCGCCTTTGTCACCGATGTGGTGACCGCATGAGAGCATACTCAGAAAACGAGACTGCGAAGATCTCTGATTGAGGATGGAACTCGCATTTTTATTTATTGTGACGTCATTGAAGCGAGTCTCTGTTCCGACTTTCGAGGCAAGCTCCTTCGAATCCTGCCGTACGAAGGCGTCCTCCGGTATCAAACCATGAATCCCGTGTATTATTACCCGGTCGAACGGCATGTCATAGACTGCATTCATGTGGAGCTGAAAAATAAGTACAACGAGTATCTCCCGTTCAACGACCACGAACAGCCCGTAGTCGTGGTCCTCCATTTTCGAGCCCTGTGAGTCAGTTGGTGTTGAGAGGTCGAGCAGGCAGCATCATGGTGGCCACGAATCCATATTACGCATATTATGTGCAGCAGATAGGTAGTGGAGACTACTACAAGTCTCACATTACCGTGCAACGAGGACGAGGATGGCTCGGAAATCTTTTTCGAAGCGCCTGGTCATTCTTGCGTCCTCTCGCGACCAGCGCAGCCAAGCATGTGGGAGCCGAAGCGCTGCATACGAGCTCAAACATTGTGCGCGACGCTATGGAGAATCCCGACAAACCCGTCTCCGAGATTGCAAAATTGCGTGCCAAGGAAGGTTTCACGAAACTGGCGAGCCGCGCACCTGACATCCTGGCAGGGCGGGGCGGGCGAGTCCGTGTAAAAAGGCTCGTGAGACGTCAGACGCCGCCCAGACGTCGTGAGAGGAGGACGCTGCCAGGACGACATCACCCCGCTATCCGCGACCTGTTCTCGCCACCGTCACCATGACCGGAGGAAACCTCATCCCGTGCATGATTCCTCAGCTAGATCTGTTCAAAAAGAAGCCCGTGCAAGCATGTATTACAGGGCGCATTCTGGAGAAGGTCAAGCCTCTGTCTGCGCTGCCAGAAAAACCAGATGTTATCGAATTTCTATCGCCAGGAAGACCTTTGCATTATCTAGATATAAACAACCTCGTCGTGCGACTTGTTGTGTCCCTCAAGCACCAGAACGGAGGAAACATGGCAGCGGCCGTTCATGACTACTCTGTGGTTGATGTGCCTTTACACAGCATCACATCGCAGTGCGAGATTTTTCTGAGTGAGGAACCTGCAACAAAATGGCCGCACCTGTATAATTTTAAGAGCGTGCTCGATATTTACACCTCCGCCGGCGCGGACGCGCGCAACGGGCCGCTTTCCACCGTTATTGTAAAGCCCGACAAGAGCGGGACTGACACGACCGAAACCAGTGCGTGGGCGGAGCGGGAAGCCATATTTACCGCGTCTCAAAAGGTTGAGCTCATGGGCAGACTGCGTGCAGACATCTGCAACCTGCAGGACGGCGCCTTCGTCCTCGACAATGTGCCCCTACGCGTCAAGATGACACTCGCACCCCAATCCTTTTACCTGTGGTCAAAGGATAACAATCACACAGACGTGAAAATGGCGTTTCACGATGCGGAGCTATATGTGCCGTACTATGTCGGCAATCCGGAGATGGGCATCGGGATCGACATGGCTTTAACGCAACACCCTGCCACATATAATTTTAAAAGCTCACAGCTCAAGGTGTTCATACATCCGAGTCAGTCTCCCAATCTGACCATCCCTGTAGCATTTAGCGGAAAACTGCCCTCTACGTTGATGTTTGCCATGGTTGACGCGGCTAATTATAATGGAACTATGACCACGAATCCCTACAATTTTGTGCACGCGGACCTGCAGGAGCTCTCATTCCTTTGCAACGGCACAGAACGCCGATTTTTAATGAATATGGACATGGCGCAAGGATGTTCCACGGTCGTGCATAGCATGTATGCCGACCTGGGACACGACCTGGAGGAGGCTGGCGGCCACCTGTTTAATGTGGAATCACTAAAGAATGGCAAGTTTGTATGCGCGGTGGACCTCACCATCGACCATAGTGGGCAACTGATTCAGAATTTAGACCGATTCGGCAACGTCGGTATTCAAGGCCGCTTTAAGACGGCACCCGCGCGCGCCCTGTGCATCATTCTGTATGCGCAGTACGATTCCACTATGGAGATCAGTTCGTCCCGACAGGTCCGCGTGTATTGACGATGAGGGACTTTACGTCGGCTCTGTCCACACTGGATATCTTAGAAGTAGCGCGTATGCATCCGGTCCTGCAACGATGCCACGAGGGCACATTTCCTCTCGATGCTCTGCCGAACCTGACTTTAACAGGAAAACGGCCCCGCCATGTTGTATACAACACATCGCCCTCCACGGACCCGCCCGGAACCCACTGGATATCCATCTGGTTGGCTGCCGATATGACTGCCGAGGTCATGGACAGTCTGGGAAACCCGCATGTACAGCCCGAGGTCCTTGAATTTTTGCGACGACATGCGAGTCGCACTGTACATAATGTTAGCCATATACAGGATATAGCAAGTAATGCATGCGGATTGTACTGCCTCAGCCATGGTCTGGCGCGTGCGCGGGGACAGACCTTTGCAATGTGGTTGGCGCAGTTTTCAAACTGCGCTCTGAATAACGATCACTTGATGTATTGTGAGTTCATGCGAGAGATGGCTCTGCCGGCGCTTTTCACGCCGCGTCTGCGCAACTGGAAGGACGCCGAAGCGCGTGCGTGTCGCACCGCACGGTGCACTGCCGTCAGTCGTCTCCGGGAGCCTCAGCCACCAACATGGAACCGCAGACCGAGAAAGCGGCGCCGTTCGAGGTTCCTCTGGACATAGCCATGCAGTGCTTCACCGACGCCAACGACACGGAGATGCTGGAGCGCTACATTGCGGAGCTGGAGCGACAGCAGCAGGGGGCAAACACATCCAAAGCGGCCGGCGCTGAAGGTAATACTACATTTTCTATTTATGAAGCGCACATCGGGTTTATTCTGTGCTGTATATATTTATTTCTATGTTCAATGTTGCAGTGATCGAGGCAAAACGTGCTCCCGCGCCGGTGCGCAGGAAGGCTGCTCCACGACGCGCACGGCAGACCAAGAGGGCACCGCGGACTGCAGAACGCGCGGCGACGACTGCGAGGCCCCGACCGACGATGGTGGCACCCCCCTCGAAACATCACCGCCAGCTTTGCCGTCTCCCACATAATTTGTGTCAACTTTTAAAACTGACTGCGTGTTATTCGTGTCTGCATTCCCATGCCATGGCCGACAGTACATTTTTAGGAAATATATAGACTCATTATTTTAGATTAAGGCTAGGATCGTAAGTGTGTGTGTGTGTGTGTGGAAAAAATGTCAAAAAAAATAAATAAAATACTTGTAAATATGTATCTGTGTGAGTCATCATTTAACTCGGGGAACCGCAGACCCCCTCATCTGCGGAGACATCGAGCATGACAACGTGGGTGACACAGCCACCGGCCCGCGGCAGCACCCCACCCCACTGTCGAGAGGGGTGAGATGAATGAACCACCCCGATGAGCGACGCCGCCGACGCAGCGCCACCGCCACGGTGGGTTGTTAATAAAGGGGTGCCGTTCTGTTTCCGTACTCGGAGATTGTGAAATTAGGCCCGGGCATGCAGCCTAGGCCCCTTTCACTTTGCTAGCGAGGGGCCTTACGTTGGGTCGTGTGCAGGTTAGGATGGACCGACTGTATGAGTCGGGTCAAGTTATGTTGCTGGCTGTATTGAAATAACATAAAAAACACGCACCCTCATCGCACACCCCGACCCGCGGCCGCACCCCACCCCACCGTCGAGAGGGGTGAGGTGAATGAACCACCCCGCCACCCCCCAGAGCGACGCCACCGACGCAGCGCGACCGCCGCGGTTAGTGGTTAAAAAAGGGGTGCCTTTCTGTTTCCGTACTCAGAGAATGTGAGGTTAGGTCCGTGGACTCGGCCTAGGCCCCTTTCACTGTTCAATACACACACATACACACACACACATTTTACCGCCGAATTAATTTATTTAATTAATCATTTTATTTTATTTAAATGCACCTTTCACTTTATCGGCGAGGGGCCTAACGTTGAGTAACGTCCGCGGTTCCACACCTTTCACTTCGGTGCACCGCACCACAGCACCCCCACCCCCACCCCACCCCTCCCGCACCCGTCCAGAGGGGTGGCAGAACCAGGCACGAGGGGTGCCAAAATCTGCCACGAGGCGTGGCAAAAACGGGCATGGCAGAATCTGGCAGCTTCAGTGCTTCAGTGGCCCCGTGCCGGCCTTTTCATACACACAGAATGCTTTCGTGTTGATCTGCACTTCGAAGCGAATTAGATCGCACTGTAGAAGTATCGAAATTCATACAGGAACAAGTTTTTTGCCTCTCATGAAAAACCATGTTTTTTGACGTAACCCTATTTCCCGGTTCGCCACTTATGTTTTTAACCCTACCTAAAAATATACCCTTAACATGTTGGCCAAAATTTTTCATACTTCGGGGGAAATAGTTTTAAATTATATCCTATCAATTTAAAACTTTTTTTTGTGGAATCACGATTCTTGGAAAACCCAATGTCAGGACAGTCCCCCCTTTATGGGTGGCGCACGGACTGCACACTCGGCAGGGCTCAAGATGAACAATTGAGGCACCCAACTACCGAATTTCAGCATTCCACCTACAAAATAATAGAAATAGCGCGGCGCGGTAGAAAGCGGCCTCTTATTTTAAGCACCAGTCTAGTTTAAGAGAGCCATTTGGCTTGGTTAGACGCATGAAAGGCGGTAAAACGCGCGTTTGCAACCCTTTTTTTGCCACCTTTGCGATAGGCAACTGTCTAAAATTGAAATTTAGCATCAGGGGATGTACTTAGTGTTCAGTTTTAGGCCCTTACACTGAGTGGGGGAGAAACTGACCAGCTGGCAGCCTTCTTCACGTCCCATTTACTCCATGCAGTGAACTATAATACGTGCGTTGAAACCTTCTCGATGCGCGTGCTCGAAAAGCCTTTAACTACCGTGAAACGGGGTAATTTCGGGCACTTTTGAGAGGTATTTTTAAAATTGTGAAGGTCGTGGTGTTGCCATGGACCAGAGGGTTAAAATTTATCATCCACCCACCTATAGCTTCAATTTGACACCAATTCCAGATATTTACGCTTTACCGTTTTTACAGTGGAGGGCCCAAAGCAGTGCCCGAAATTACCCCGTGTTTGGGGGTAATTTCGGGCACCCCAGGAAAAAACGACTTGTCGTTCTGATTTTGGTCTCAAAATCAATAATTGTGTCTTTCTTTTGAGCTTATGTGGTAAAATGTGAAATTCTTAAGAATGTAGATGTGGAGGGATGGTAGGGGTGGTCATTTATACATAGTTTGGAGTCATGATTGGAACAAACAGTTTGATGTTTGGGAGAGTGGGGTGGTGCTAATTAGGACGCTTCTTGTTGAACGTCTAACCTTGAACCTTTATCCTTTTTTGTTTTTGATAATGGTACAACTCAAGCCACACTATATCACGCGAAGATGAGTCGTGGATCTTCCTCTTGAAACTGACGTAAATGGGAGCCAAGTCTTATTGGGAAGATACAGTGGCTTTCTGGAAAACTCTGCATTCCGTAGCAACCCGGCAAGCCATGCGGCCGTTCTCAAAGTCAAAGTCCCGGTAAACATGATAAAATTTTAGTCACGAACCAATAATTGACACTAAGATAGGATGTGTACATACTACACATAAGAAGTGCAGATGTAGCCTTGGCCCATTTTTATAATAGTCAAAGTTCCACAAAGCGACTGCTGCGGCAGTTGAGTTTTATCTGTGTTAATGGATTATCTTCATCTTTCAGAAGAGCTCTGAAGTTCTGGGAGAAGCTTACACCACTCCAGCCCTGCGAAATTTAAAGTGTTCAGAACAACCCTGCTTGCCCTTGCATGCCATTTCAGTGCCCGAAATTTCCCCTAAAAGTAACCATTTTTTTAGTTTTGAGCCCCTATTTACCATACTATTTGCCGCAGGTGATTGAAAATTTGACACAGCATGCTCAAAACATGTCCAAATCGAAAAAAAATACCTTATGCACCGTTTGTGAACAGGTTTGGCTTGCCAGTTGAAGTTTTCACGCAAACACTGAATTTAGGTAAAAAGTGTATAATACGAAAATCACTGTATCTCGAAAAGATTGGATCTGTTTTGGTCTCCAGAGGAATGATCCGACGGTCTTAAGTGTGGTGAATGCGATGCGCGCAACGGGACACGCCTCCGAGGTCGCCGCTAGACGGCAGCATCATCGCAATGCTTTCGGGCAGAGATGCCCGAAATTACCCCGGGTGCCCGAAATTACCCCGTTTCACGGTATTCTGCTAATTATGTATCTCGTTTTGATTCCAGAAAGGTCGGATAGGCCTACGTCAGAAAGCAAAGCTGCTAGAGATCATTGACACAGCCAGCGTCTTTGATGAAGATGGACATCTCTTTCCGCCAAAGCACGAAATTTGGACAACTTACAGTGCAGCTGTTTCCAAACATCTTCATATGACTCCCAAGCATGTATGGGTTTTTCTTAATACGAATCGTCATGGCATAACAAGCGAGTTGCGCAAGAAAGGTGGGCTGCCTGATGTATTACCCCATGTCCCTGATGAACTGGAGGGCACCGAAGAAACACCCATTAGGCCGCAATGCACTTTTACTGCTGTCATAGAAGCTAAGGATTGGAAGGCAATGAAGCCAAGACTTCGTGAAATCCCTCGTGCTGACAGACCAGGTAAATTCCGGTCTTCACTTTCTTTGCCTACAGGGTCATGGGCACACGTCCTCACCAAATTATTCTGGGAGCAGCATCAAATACCTTGCCGTACTGTCTTCAAAAGAGCTGTTGTAAATAGTTGTCCTGATCTTGAAAACAAATATATTAATTTCGAGGATGGACACTGTGAAGAATGTGGTGGTAAGTCAACCGCATGGATTGATGTTTGCCCTGACTCTGGTGGGATAATATTATACGACCCAGCACTGGTGCGAATAATGCCCCTGACGTTATACACCCCAGGACAACTGGTGCGGATAAAGACCAGATCCGTTATGTGCACCAATGATCCCACCGGAGGGATCTGCTGGGGCGCATAACTTTTTAATAGTTTGGGTACACCAGCTGGGGCGGACAAGACGCTATTTGTTATGCACCCCAGCTGGTGCGGACAAGACGCTAGTTGTTATGTACCCCAGCTGGTGTCGATAAAAAATATTATCCAAAATACCCAAATATTATGTGCACCAGCAGGTTAGATGCATTTCGCACCATTTCGCACTTTAACACTTGCTCGAAGACGAATAAGCGGTCTCTAGCTTGAATAGATCCGATGTATACGTCTTTAATCGAAAAATCTTTATACTAATTTTAAATTAGAACTTTTTTTTTTAGCAGGTTTATGTAATTGTCACTGTCGTCTTGAATCAGTTGGATTTGAATTAAATGTGTCATGCTAATGACATATTTTAAAAAAGCGTCATTATTGTAGAATGTAGTAATACCGTCTCTAATGTCGTCTCTAAATGGCGCCATTGCAGTGGATAGGGGAGGAAAGATTAAATTGAATAATTTGAGGATGCTGAAAATCTAGTAAAAAAATAACTCACAAACTAAACCAAAACCATTAATCTAATAATGTAGGAAGTTTCGGTTCAAAAATCAGAGACACTTGTTGAGATAATAAATAAGTAACAATTTTATTTTTGAGTGAGACGTACACAAACAAAGTATCAAAGTCAAACAATAAAATGCATTATAAATCATTAATAAATATGATGATTAGATAGCTTATGATTTTAACCAAATTTGAGCTAATTTCTCAGCACACAATAACATATAGTTTCAAACTAAAACAGTGCTAGTAGAAACATCCCTAACTTGAGAATCAGCAATTTTCTATAAATCTCTCGGAAATATTTTCCTGCTACTGAACGCCAGTCCCCCATGTACTGAACTTTTTCATTTTATAAAGAAGTAACAGCATTGATCTTTGCTTCATCAGAACTCTCACTGGTAGCGGATTCTTCTATAGCTTTCACAGTCGCAGGAAGTGGCTGGTTAATGGCGCTATGGTAAACCGGAGCTAATTTTTTTAGCTAAATCCCCCCATTAAGATAGGCTTAAAAGTGATACCCAAGTGTTTTGTTCAATATTCGCTTTGCTAGAACATGACATGAAGATAAAACTTAACAGTGCGACAATGGAAAAAATTCTAACCAATTGAATATGCATTAGCTTAATACCCTTAAGACACTTCTCAACTGTAATAATTTTTACATTATTAGGCCAGAGCCAAATTAAAAAAATTAACAAAATTTAAAATGCTTTAAAAATATTTCTTAAACGGAATAAAAAGAATACTTATATATAAACCAAAGTATCACATTGATTTGTTTTGGCAAAATCAATTGCATTTGGAATTGAGACTGAAACACATACTTAAGCATCTTAAGGTTACTGTAAAGTAAAAAAGTGAAATATGATTTTCTAAAATACTTGTGGTGGCAGTTTTGAATTTTGGTCAAAAGTTGCTCACTGTAAGATGAACTCAAACCCAAAGTTGGGACTCCCATTAGTTTCTGAGTTATTGAGGTTTATGTAACAAATTTAGTCGTTTCTCCAATTCAGTTGTTTCTCCCAAAGTCTCCTCACAAATACCAAAAAATTTCTCAGCCTTCAGCTTCTGGCAAATTGATCCTTTATAACATGTGAAAAAGATAGCCTAGGCTTTTTACAATATCACTGTTAGTTTTTAAAAGTTGTTAAAAACATTGCTAAAATCTTGTATTTGGTAAAAATGGGAGTTGGGGTCGTAACTTTGGGTTTAAGTTCATCTTACAGTGTGCAACTTTAGACAAAAAAAAAAAAAAACTGCTGGCAAAAATCTTATAGAAAGTAAGATTTTCACTTTACAGTAACCTTAACAAGCTTGAAGTTCGTTTGAGAACTAAGTAAGGGATCTCCTGAACCGAAGCGGAGGGCACGGCAATCTTCTACCAACCGATGACATTAAGACTTCATCCTCTTCATTGTTCTCTGGATGTTGGTGTTGAGGACACAGGTAGTGCTCATCTGGACTAGGAATGCCACGACGGTCATTAATACATTCTAAATGGTAGTACTCATGGCAACTTGCACACAAATACATGTCACTTAGAACTCCCTTGCAAACAGGGACCCCACACTCTTTCTCATTCGCCTTCCATAAAATGTTGAGCAGGTTCGGTAAAAAATTCCCTGCAGAGACGCCCTCTGGGAGTTTTGGGTGCACTATGGGTACAGGCATCACCTTCCACGGTTTGTGTAACACAAGAGAGCCATCAGCAACTTTTCTGTCAAATTCTCTGTAGACTTTGTTGATGGCCTCTGGGTTGTGAGCGACCTCTGGTTCCATAATGACCGCCAGGTCGTCCTCATCTTCATCTGGAGGGCTGCAAACAAAACAACAAAAATGAAATATTGCCTTTTTTTTCTTTTTTTTTAAATTAAATTAAGGGGCTATAGAAGTCTTCTGTCCACATTCTGATCTGGATGAACTAACAAAAAATTTCAAACTCTTACTCACTTTTCTTTGACTTCACTGGTACAATTTTTGACTAGTTCGTTGAAAACCCAACCCCGAATAGATTCAGTGTTCTTGCAAATGTCATCAGGTACTTGAGACTTGGTGCAAATACTATACACCCATACACACACAAAATCGAAATCATTCGATTGTGTTGACAGGTCTTTGGGAGCACAAACTTTCCACTCTTTCCAGTTTGGTTCAACCCCATGGCACTGGATGTGGCTCTTGTGAATCATTAACATTAACATTTTGTTGACAATCAACATCAGAAGTTGACTGTTCTGCCAGTGTAGTAGGTTTGTGATTAAGTTCTTGACGATCAACATTGCTATTCGGGGGTATAATTTTTTCCAATATATCTTGAGCCACTGGCAGGAAAAAAAATGGAAAGTGCAATGGAGGTAATCTTCAAACAATCTTTCAAGTCACATTTTTAATTCCAAAAACTGTTACCTTGGTTCGGCTGATTTTTGTCAGGAAACCCATCATCATTGAGACCTATGACAACCACTTCCTTACTAAGTCGGAATAGTTCCTCCATGGTCAGGAGTGCATTCATCCTTCCTTCAAACTGAGCACCGCCACAATTTGAAACTAGACCAGAAATTCTTTTGCACACAGTGTCTGCAACCTTGTAGCGTTCTTCAGTGGTCATCACTTGTTTCTGCTTCTTAATTTTTATTGGAGCAGTTATTACTTTAAAATTAGTTTGACAGGTACCGGTGCAGCCAGCTTTCGGAGCATCAACAATCACAGTCCATCTCTTTGGAATGAGACTGTGGTCATAGATTTCCTCATCTGAAAAGAAAAACAAACAAGTTAAACCAAACCAACGTAGTCGCTAAGTAGTTCTGAACTTTTGACACTTTCATCTTACCATTAAGCCTCCTTTCTCTGAAAATGTGTACACACATCAGTTTGAACTTTGAGAAGAAGGCACAGTCACATTCTTCAGAAGATGTAGTGTGCACGTTCTTGCAAGGAGGCTCTAGGCTGCGCTCATACTGCCTTTTCAAGAGGTCTGCCACAAATGGTGTATTTATTTTCATTATTTGCTGGATTACTGGGTCTTTGCTATATTTGTGGTATGTCATTTTTGCCTCTGCAATGAATAGTTTGTGTTCATTTTCTACTGAAGCATTTTTGTTCATTATCCTCAAATTTAAAATGACTTCAGCAGCAGGCAATCTCTGCTCAACCATAATTTTAATTTTAGCATTGTGGGACTCCAATCTTCCTATTGTTCGCTCCCCTAAGGTGAATCCTACATTGCGATGATACTCCGCCCAGACTAGATCTTTTCTGTTATGCCAGTTTTTGAGAAAATACTTGAAAAACTCGCTTTCAGAGCCAACAGAGTCTTCCAGAGCTTTATGGCCTTTATCGTACTCTTCTTGTGAAAATGCATAAATTAAATTATGAACTAAAGGTTCAGTCTTCTCCCAATCGACTGTCTTTTTAGCAGGACATCTCTTGAATGATTCCTTCACATGGTAATCACAGAGGTGGACCTCTGCATTTGGAAGCACCTCCTTAATTGCTGCAATTTCACTTTGGTCCTTGTCTATCATGACCACTCGCACTTTATCTGCAAGAGCTGGAACTCCTAATTTGAGGAGATCAAGTTCTGCTGTCACAATCTCCTTCTTTTCAGAAAGGATGAGGCTGTATCCAGCAATGCGGCCGGATCCGAAGCAGTCAACTACCTCAAACACTACCAGTGGCATATCGTTGTCAGTTAGTTTGTAAGTTGTGTCCATAATGACGACCTCTGGATACATCTCAAGAGCTGCCCTCATTTCAGAGGTTTGGAAAAAGACACCATGTAGAAGACCATCCTCTTCATCATAGAGTACAGCAATAATTGAATGGGGGTCCTCTTCTTTCAAATTTATTAGCTGCTCAAAAAGAGCCTCTTCAGCTGAATTCCCAGCCTCACCCCTTAATTTGGCTTTCCACTTATTCCTGCATTCGGTGAAAAAGAAAAATTAAAAGTTTGCAGTACCTCAAAATCAAGGAGGCATAGTTGTACAGGATAACTCCAACCTGAGGTGCCGACTTTAAGCTCAAATCGGTTGAAATTTTCTCTTCACATATGTAGTGAAAGAGGACAATTTACTTAAAAATTTTGACTAATCAAAGCAAGATTTTATTTTCAGCTTGAATTTTATCAAGACTGAATTAATTTTGAAGCAAGACAGACTGAACCTGATGATAATAAATTTTTGTTCCCTCAGCATGGAGTTACTCTGCGTTTCAACTTCACAATGAAAAACACACCTGATGTTCTGAATATCCTGGGCAAGAACCGCCTTACCAGTGGTAGAGGTAACCATGCCCCTAATTCTATGCGCCTTTACTTTGTAGTCTAGCAATTTATTTGCTTCCTGGACTGTATTCTCATCAGGCCTTCGAAATTCAGGGTAAAATCTGCCGAGGCTTTGCTTTACTTTGTGATTTAAATGATAGTGTTCAATTTTTGTGACCACATAGCAATTCTCTCTAAAGTCATAATTGAGATTAATCTTAGCTGTACAACCTAATTTGAAGGTGCTGTAGGGGATTTAAAAAAATGTTAATAACTGTACGGGGAGTAAAAAATTAAAAAAATATTTTTGTAACTCCTGGTGGCAGGTGTTTTGTGTGTTGTTTATTTATTACTTTTTATTGGGTAAATTTAATCAAGGAGGGTAAACCCCAGAAAACTTTACAGTTCAGAGAGGTAATTGGGTAGAAATCATTCCAACGGACCCTCTTCCCCCAAAAAAAGGAATAATTTTAAAAGTGCTCCTTCTTGGGGAGCAAAAAAGTATTCACTAAGCTCCCAAATCTTGATCTTAATTGTTTGGAAAAATTTATAAGAATGACAGTGCATTGCAATGATTGCTTTATCAAGTGAGGGAAATTCACACTTCACAGATCGGGCCTGGTGTGAGGTGGGGAACTGACTTGTAAAGGACTCCCAGCCTCTCACCCCTGGGAATTATGGAATTCCTTAACTTGGTATACCCGATATGGATGGACACTGGTTCTGTGATTCTTCTCATTCTTCACTTGGCGATGACTGAAAGTCTGTAGGTGTCATTGCACTAAACATGCATTCATAATAACATTGTGAATTCCATTTAACAAACCTTTGGTTACTTCGCTTTTTGGTGCTGTGGCGCTCAACCAAACCTAACCAGAAAAATTGAAGGTCAGTGCCGCAGCAGCATTGTTTCCCACTGATGCACCAAAATGGAAAACATTTGGTGAATTTGCAACTAGAAATCATGTTCAAGTCCTTGATTCAAAAGGATTTACTGCAGCACTTATCATTGCTTTACAATAATTTAAATCATTTGTAGAAAAGTTACTAAAATATGAATTGCTGTTTGCCTGTTATTTTTACTTTGCCACTTTGTCAAACTACAAGTGACTTCCTGCAGCAACTTATTGTGTGGAGTAGCTTATTTACAAATAAAAATAAAAAAAATAAAGATGCTTGAAATTATTTAAAGCCCACCTGAGATGAATTCAAATCGCTGCTGCTACTGCTATTCAATCCAGTACTGCTGTTTTGATTTCCATCTGCACCACTATCATCTGTAAAAATAAGAAAAATATACAGAAATGTTAAGGCTATTGATACCTCATTCCATTTAACCAGTGGTACCAGCAAAAGTAACTCCCCATTGATACGACCCATCATCGTAGATTTCACAAAATCTACTCGTTAATTTGTTTATGAAAGAAAGGACTACTTCAGAACAAACAGTTTTCCCAAAGTAAAGGGTTGTCCAAATGGAGTCTACCTCTTTAATTAAGAAATGAAAGTAATACGTACTAGTGATTTCTTCATGAGCTGGGGCAGGGCAAGCACAGTAGGTGCAGTCTGCCCGTTTAGCTCCTTCCTCGTACTCATAATCAGTGCATGGGCACTTTGTGCACTTTCCCCGATTGACTCCTCGAGGATCTTTCATCCTAAAACAAAAATTAAAAGAACAAAACTTAATTACAATGTGTATACTGCATGTACAAAAAAAGTTTTTCAATAAACCATTTACACACCTCATTGTTTTTGTTAGTTTATATAACTACACCAGAACCAACCACCTACAAACTATGTCAACCCATTTCAGTTCCATACATACACTAAAAGACAAATACACTAGGAAAGTAAACTATGCATGAATACAGATAAACAAAGTGAGGTGTACATTAAAACAAAGCTCCACCAGCACAGCACCTCAGAGCAATGAAATATTCACCCTCGATTTTGTGAGAGTTTAATACATAGTAAAACAACATAGAGTCCAGACCATAAACAACCACACTGTCCAACACTTTGATCTGAAATGCAGCAAAGTGATGTTTAAACATAACAGTTTCTACTTTTTGGCACACAAAGTGAACATTAGGATAAATCAGGATCTGCACAATCTTAGCAAACACAGGTAACATATTTTCCTTGTCACAACCAACACAAATGAAGCACTCTTTCTGAAATTTCATACCATCACATTGAAGCCAGTTTGCCTACATTAGAATGCAACAACTCCTTGTAGCTAAAATCCTTTGGTTGAATAATTGTAGTAGGACCACAGGAAGGTTCTGATCTCAGTGACTTAGACCAAGCAACGGCTTGATTCAGTTGGTGCTTCTGAGCAACGAAGAAGGGAATATTCTTGTACGACCCAATCTTCTCAACTAATTTTTTTAAGGGTCCTGTGCTTTGACTCACACCTCATACAGAGATAGTTGACAAGACTTCCCATTAGGAGAATCCACCAAACATAATGAAGCAAATTGTGCTGCTTGGAGATAAGACCACATTCATACAAATCTATGTAATCTAAAAGATACCTCTCCACAGTTTCTTGCAACGTCACAAGCATCCACTTTTCAATGTCAAAAGTAAAACTAATGCGTGTTATTTCTAAAGCATCCAGCAAATTGTTCAGGTGTTTGTCGTCTTTTCCGACAACAGGACCAATGATCATTGGCAAAGTCGATGCCAAAAGCCACATTTGACTAGCAGATTGATGAAACGTAGCACAATTTTCATCAGTAGTGTTAATATGATCAACTTTAATTGTGGACGGTTTAGATGATCTTTCAACAAAACCATAGTCAAAATTGCGAATTCTTGCATTTAACTAGTCCAAAGTAAAAAGCTTGGGCCCTGGACGCTGGTATAAATGATATTTCAAAAGTTTTCTTACAGTCAGAGGTAAAATTCCCTCTAGGATATCATGCATCAAATCTGGAGGAAGTCCAGCCACAACATGATAAGAGTCAAGTTCATTCAGAGCAGAGTTCCTGTTGACACCGTAAAGAGTGCTCAGTTTCTCATTTTTTCCTCTTGCCGTCTGAATTTTAGAACATTGAAGAGAATGTGCTTCAACAGTGCGATGCAGACTCACATCTTCTTTTGTCATGCGTCTCAACTCTTCTAAAGTGACCATGCACACTCTACAACAGCGATGAGCAGTAAAGCCTTCTTTGAATCCACCCACTCCGTTTGAAGCCAGGTTATCTCCAATAACTGCAATTAATGTACCATACACTCTTTGGTTATTCTTTAATAGAACTCCTTGTTCAAAGCGTTTTAAATCTTTAACTGTAAATTCAAGGACTGCATCAAGGCCATGAGAATCTACCTTAATCAAGTTTGTATTCACAATGGCAACAACAAATATGTTTGATGTCTTAGAACGATACTTAGGAGGAATATTGTCTAAATACATATAGAAAGCTCCCAGCTTTTGATAGCCAGCTCTGCTTTTTAGCGGAGAGCATGCTTCCACATCATCATAGTACAATACAAATCTAAGAGCATCTGGATGTTCTTTCAAAACTTTGTTGTTCTTGCACTTCTCTCCTTTCATATAACTATCTAGAAAATGTGAATTATTTTGAAGTTGACCTTCCTCAACAAATCTGTTATAATCAGGATGATTGACTAATTTTTCTACAACTGAAGCAAGGGGAACAAACATTACTTCTTCTTGGCGCAGTTTAGTAGTTTGTTTTTGCTTTCCTTTAACTTTAGATGCACAGAACTCTCTTCCTATAGGATATCGCAGAGCTTTTACAACTCCCAGAGAATCTTTGAAGTGTTTAGATTGTTGTTTCTCTGTTCTCAAATTTTGAAAAACACTTTGAGTTGTACATGCTATGGTCTTTTTGACATTAACAACACTTTCAAGGGAAACAATTTGAGCGCTCAGTTTTTCACTAACAGCAGAAGAGAAGACATTCAGAGCATTGTCAATTAATTTTTCTGTATCGTACACAATACCTTTCACAGAAGACGAGGGAACGCAACATCTGTCTTTCAAGTTGAGAAGAAACGATGCTGCAGCTGGATTGACACCTGCAGATGTATTCTGTACAATCTTGATGCCCCCAACTTCTTTTGCAATGCACTCAGAAACTTTGAGACCACGCTTTCCATTGCCACCATCCTGATCACTACTGGTATCCGAATCACTACACTCTCAGTCTCATATGGACTTTTATGTCTCTGGCTTATGGAGCTTTTTGAGCAAACGTAAATTGTACTATTTTCTCTTTAGCTATGCACAATTTTGATCGTTTTTAAGATGAAATGGTCAATATACTATGTAGAAATCAAAAAGTACATTGCAAGTGACAAAAAGTAAGGTTTAATGGACTAAATACCCTATATAATGGACAAAAACATGCGAAGCTAAAGAGAAAATTTTACATATTACGTTTGCACAAAAAACTTTTTGGCAAGAGATAAAAAGTCAATACGAGTCTGAGAGTGTATCACTTTCATTTGATGTCACACTCTCATCGTCGATGTCACTGTTTTCACTAATTTCAGTGTTTGAAGTTGACTCTGCATCACTCATATCAAGCAACCCGACTGAAGTTGACACTCCATCACTCATATCAAGTGACCCAACTGCAGTTGACACTGCAACACTCATACCAAGCAACCCGACTGAAGCTACATCACCTGACTGTTCTTTCTCGTTCTCACTTTGTTCACTTGCCTCTTGGCCACTGTTCGCACCTAAATCATCTTGTTCTTTCTCGCTCTCACTACACTTACGCTTCTTGCTGACACTCTCACTACTTGGAGATCGTTGCCGCTTCTCATGGTGCTTTTGGTACCAATGTTTTTGGAAGAAGGGTAGTGTATTGAACACAACCTTACATCCTGGACATTCAATACCTAATTCTTGATCTCCAGAATGATAATCTCGGAAATGTTTCAGCACTGCACGCTCATTGTCCAAGATCTGGTCACCACATTTAGCACAAATCATTGTGCTATGGCTGGCACACTTGAAGGGCCAGAAAATACATGAAACAAAATAAAAGGGGTTAGGCAGAAAAAAAAAACCTCGGCCATAATGGTTTAAAAAAAAGGGCACGAAAACCAAACTACAAAATAACTACTCGGGAACAGAAATTGGAATGAAAACTTGAATATTGAAATGAGGATGTACAACCAGAGAGAATACCCAACAGACAGTTAGAGGGCTCTAAAAATTCTACTACATGTTAATCAATAACAAAAACATGCAAACTACAAAGGAGGCGTATCGAGGCCTCGGGTTGTTCAGGAAATTATTCAAATCCTGTGAGTGACGCCGATCTAGAAGATTAACAAAACAAGTCTCTCACTAGCCTGTCTAGGCTATGTTCTCATTCTGACTACAATCGTAAGAATAGAGGCATCTGTTTCCTTCCAGACAACTGCCTACGGAAATAAAACAAATGTTTGAGATTTGTTGAAACTTTTACAATCCAAACTTACTCGGGACTTGGATCAAGAAAGATATTTCGAACGAGACTCGTGGGAAGAAAGAAACGTGTTGTTTAGCAGCAACAACACTTGTTGTTGTTGACTTGCTTGCCGATGCGTCGTCTTTTGTTCTTCTTTCAGAAGTTGGCTATGAGCTACGACCTTCATCGGCCAGAGGTTTTCTGTCAAAATCGTTAAATTTTGACATTAAGAAGAACAAATTACCGACGAATCGAGCGATAAAATGCGCCTGAGCACCGGTGATCGTATTTCCGCAGCGCCGCGACCGAATCAGTACAGCCTGCGACCGATTCCGGCGCGCGCCTCCCCGATCCAGTGTGCGCTTGCCCGACGCAGTACAGACCCGACAACTATCGGCGCGACCGCACAAAAATGGCGCCAAAGCGCTACAGGTTCAACCTTAAAACCTTACAGAATTTTTTACCCTCCCGTTTCTGTTCATTTTGACTGATTTGGTGGTACCATAACGGTAACTTAGATTTACTGTGTGTCCAGCGTCATAATTCCTACCAACATATCCGTAAAAAGCACTTAAAATGGACAGAATCAAACCTTCAACCCGGTTATCCACCGGGTCCGAAGAGATAGACGGATATCCATCAGGTGGTAAAAGATAGACGGTTGTTGCTTGCAGGTGTCGGATGTCACCCTTCTGACACTCGGACTAGGGCAGAGCAGGCAAACAGGGCAGGGCAGGCAAGCAGGACCGGCAGGCATGCAGAGCAAGCAGAGCAGGCAGGCAAACTGGGCAGGGAGGCAAGCACAGCAGGCAGGCAGGCAAGCAGAGCACGCAAGCAGTCAGGAAAACAAGGTAGGTCAGGCAAGCAGGACTGGCAGGCAAGCAAAGCAGGCTGGCAGGCAAGCACAGCAGGCTGGCAGGCAAGCAGAGCAGGAAAGCAGTCAGGCAAACAGGGCAGGGCAGGCAAGCAGAGTAGGCAGGCAGTCAGGCAAACAGGGCAGGGAGGCAAGTACAGGAGGCAGGGCAGGCAAGCAGAGCAGGCAGGCAGGCAGGCAGGCAAGCAGGGTGCGGGGATGAGGCTGGTTGACTTGGTTGGTGCGGTGTGGTGGCGACCACGCTGCACTTGGGGGCGGGGGGCGCTGCAACGTAGGGCAGGCAGCGCCGGGTCTCAAGTGCTATCGCGCGAGGCGTGAAATGACGATGGTCTGACAGCTGAACGCTGGAAAAGTCTAGCCGGTGCGGTCCCTGATGCTACACCACAGGCTGGTGCTTGTGGCGCACCGACTGTACCGGCGGACATACGTAGTCCAAAGTCCCGCAGTGTGAGCTTGACAATGTGAGTTGAAACTTGTTACATGGATTGAACTGAAATGTATTGAACTGAACTTCTAACCTCTGGTATACCGGTTTTAACTAAAAACCAGTAAAAAGCGTTAAGGCACAAAAAATATCTTTGTTTTCATCATATGATTACTCCCTGAGTCCCTTCCCGAGTAAGTGCGTGTGCGCTAGCCTCTGACTCCATGATGCCTCAATGACCGTGAGTCCTGAGTGGACATGATTGCACCCTGAGATCCCAGGTTCGAATCTCTGAATAAGACTTTGCGACGGGGACGTGTGGTAGTTACGGAACAGTACAAAACGCCGTGTACGTAGGCGACCGGAAGCAGCTGATCGGAGAAATCAAACAATGGCCACTAATAATCGGAGAAATCAATCAATATCAAGGGCATTCAGAAACAGTAATAAATCACACAATGACATTCAGTCGGGAACAAACGGAACGGAAGGTAGACTGCCCCTGGCAGGTATGCAACTCTAATCCTTAGCCACTATTACTACCCGTAATACGAACGTAATTTTTACCGGTTTTTAGCTAAAACCGGTATACCAGAGGTTAGAAGTTCAGTTCAATACATTTCAGTTCAATCCATGTAACAAGTTTCATATTGTCGAGCTCACACTGCGGGACTTTGGACTCCGTATGTCCGCCGGTACAGTCGGTGCTCCACAAGCTCCAGCCTGTGGTGTAGCATCAGGGACCGCACCGTAGACATCCAGCGTTCAGCTGTCAGACCATCGTCATTTCACGCCTCGCGCGATAGCACTTGAGACCCGGCGCTGCCTGTCCTATGTTGCAGCGACCCCGCCCCCAAGTGCAGCGCGGTCGCCACCACCGCACCAAGTCAACCAGACTCCTCTCCGCTCCTCTCCGCCTGCCTGCCTGCTCGGCTTGCCTGCCAGCCCTGCTTGCCTGACTGCTTGCCTGCCCTGCCTCCTGTACTTGCCTCCCTGCCCTGTTTGCCTGCCTGCTCTGCTTGCCTGCCAGCCCTGGTTGCCTGCCTGCCTGCTGTGCTTGCCTCCCTGCCCTGTTTGCCTGACTGCTTGCCTGCTCTGCTTGCCTCCCAGATCGCGCTAGGATCGACTCAATTCATTTGCTGTGATTTTTGAATGAGGGAGTTGAAATTCTTTATTGAATGTACTGTATTTAATTTCAAATATTTATTTGGAAAAAATATTATAAATTGTGAAAGTTCATTTAGTCTGAATGATATTTCTGTGATATATTGAAAAAAGTTGTTGCTAATTTCTAACAAATGTTTACTTTGTGTATTAATTGCTTCTTGTGTTCATTTTTATAGCACGCCTTCACGATGACCTGCTCAAATTTTAATGTTCAACCTTCAAGTGAAGTTCCTAATTTATGTTGTATTAAGCTTGGAAAGCGGTAGTTGGTGGCCAGTTGCTGGCCAGTTTTTTGGTAATACACAGGTTAGTTTGTAATACGAATAAAGGGTAAAATTTATGTTTGTTACAAACTAAAAAACAAGTTTTACAAACAATTTTTGTATTATGTCGGTGAATTTTTCTTTGTAGCTCACGAAGTTTGGGCCCTATCGTAAGGAAATGAGAGTGTAAAGTTCGCAGCATGTTCTTTGTCAAGTCAATTGTGCTGAAATTGAACCGATCACTGTGGTAGCAGGTGTATTTGTCATATTGCTGCAACACACTTTCTGCTGATGTAATGGCCTTGTCATGCTCGCTTCAAGGGTACCACCATGACTTGCTGTACACACTACCACGTGTAAGACTTGCTTTTGTGAGTATAAGGGACAAATACGGCCCCTACTGCACGCATCTTGGGGCACGCACCGGGCACATGACATAATACCGCATCACAGGCATATACCTCATCACGGGCTCATAATACCGCATCACGGGCACATACCGCATCACGGGCTCATACCACATCACGGGCTCATACCACATCACGGGCCCATACCACATCTCGGGCCCATACCACATCACAGGCTCATAATACCGCATCACGGGCACATACAGCATCACGGGCACATACCGCATCACGGGCCCATAATACCGCATCACAGGCACATACCGCATCACGGGTCCATACCACATCACGGGCCCATACCACATCTCGGGCCCATACCACATCACGGGCTCATCATACCGCATCACAGGCACATACCACATCACGGGCCCATACCACATCACGGGCTCATCAGCATACCGCATCACAGGCACATACCGCATTACGGGCTCATAATACCGCATCACAGGCACATACAGCTCATATACTCCGGAGCACCCGCAAAACCTGCTCTTCATACTGACTATATACACTTTGTATACGTTCAGAACGTGCGCATACCACACAGTGCATACGAATCATACGTACCCGTTTGCACCCTGTACGAGCATGACATAAGGAGCCTGTATGGCAACCATATGTTAATGATGTGCCAGGTTAATCAGAATCCCCGTGCACTTTTGATTTTAGGCAACCCGCGTACAGAGCTCCACCTGGGCTAGTAGCGCAGCCGGAGCTGCACTATTAAAATTTCTCTACACAATTAACTGGAGAAAAACAGGCTAATTTGGTACACGGAATCTCCGCAGTATTTCCGGAGAACGTCCGTAAAATGGTAAAAATTATGTGAAGCTTATGCGCCTATTGATTAATGAATCACGAAAAATCTCTATGTACTTTTTTGTGCGTAATTACGTAGGTTTTTGTGCCTGCGTATGTTACACAGAATTTTGTACGTAGTTATGCACTAAATTGTACGTAATTACGTACAATTTAGTGCATGTCAAATGTAATAATTGTTCGTAATTACGTAGAATTTAGTGCATAACTACGTACAAAATTCTGTGTAATTACGCAGGCACAAAAACCTACGTAATTACGCACAAAAAAGTACATAGAGATTTTGTGTGAAATTAGGTGCTCAAGCTAGTGGAACAGGTGCGCATAACCTTGGGGACCGTTATTGACACAAGTGCTTGTGCATAATCACGACCGCGCTGCTATAAGAAGAGACACCTGGCCAGGGCTACGTATTCCACCATGAGTTTCAAGCTGCTTCCTGTCCTTGTTGCGATCGCACTGTTCGCCGCGGTGAGTTCGATATTATTAGCCATGGAATCTAACCTTGAAGCAATTTCAAATTTAACAAAAGTCTGTTTTTCTAATATTTTGGAAATCATTCTTCGAAAGCAAGATCACATTTTTACTGACACATTTTTAAGACCTCGTTAAAGCAAGAAATTCAGAGACAGTTAAAAGAAGTTTCAAGACAACTTTGTAAAAATGGGACTACAAACCATTTTTATGAAAATCGAAGTGCTAAAGTAAAATGGATATACACATCTAAGTTGTGAGCAAAACTTTTGATTAAAGTCCATCCGTTTGTTGTGGACAATCTTGTTGATAATTCTTCACAATTTTGCAAGAGCTGTAATTTTTGCAAGAGCACTGTCAAAAATAATGTGTCTATGTTCGCACCTGTGGATGTGTAGTTCATGGATTCCTTTTTGATTGAAAAGTATTATTTTATGTACACATCCCCAGCTGCTCTGTCAATATAGTTATGTGACACGACTTTGAAACGATTCAGGGGTCAGAAACAGCCTATCAAAGCCTGAAACAATGCTCCCCGCAGCCATGTTTTTGCTTCAGTGTGATAGCAAGAAAGGCATAATAAAATTCCATGGTAGAAACTACTAGTACTGCATCTAGTACATGGGTATAACGCATAATCAAGCAACTAGTAACCTCGTATTACTCTCGGCGTGGTATTGAACCGTTTTGTGACACACTTGCGTTAAAAACTGTGACGTTTTAGTTTTCAATTTTCTCGTCCCAAAAGGATCCTGTTGTGTCGAATATTAGCTTAAGGCATCCTTTGGGTGCCATGCAAAATGGCCAGTGAATGCCATGGCTGGTTCTGTTCCCATTTTCTCAAACTAAGCGAACGTGAGAGAGGCATTTCGCTGCGGGGAGCATCGCTTCAGGCCCTGCAATGGCTGTTGCCACCCCCTGAACGATTGCGACAAAATGTCACGTCCCTTTGAGCATTTCTTCACATTCGTTTAAATCAGTGGATAGCAACTACGTGGCAGGGGCTGGTTCCATGTTGGTTGGAACCCGGGAATGGTATTTGAAGATCATGTATATTTTTACAGTCAAATATAACCCGCAAATTGACCAGTCTATCCAAGTTAAAACCTGTGATTTCAGGCTGTTTCTGCGCCTGTAAGGCAGGCATTGGCGTATCGGCTAACGAATCTGACGCAACCTAATACACACCAAGTCATACGTCAAATCGGAATCTCACTTCGTATTTTAAAAAATTTCTTAGTTTTCTCAAACTCGGGTTTCCAAAGTGCCCACTTAAAGCTCTAACCAACATGGAACCAGCTTGAGCTATGGAGTTTCTATCACCTGTTTAAATGTGACTCGCTTTTGTTTTCGATAGTTCACATTTAAAAAAATGTGACGAAATCAGACGCAATGCTTCAAGGAAGGTGATATTTGATCACATTCGATTTAATGTGGCGTCACAAGTTTCCCGAGTGTACCTGTACAGTGTACACACATAAGTTGGTACCAGAGATGTGTTTATAGTAAAAAAAATGTAGAAGAACACTACCCTAATGTGTACAAGTACCGAAAAGTGTGTTTTGGCCTGAATGTGTGGTGAAATAACACATTAACTTTTGTGTTAAAAGGGATCCGTTTTGTACACATCCCAAATGTGCACATGTACACATTATTTTTAGCAGTGCACACTGTGAGAAAAGTCCGAAAAAAGGAACTGAAAATACGGAGGTCTTTCGTGTTTTCTTTTAAATGGAGATCTCCGTAAACGAAACTTTTGGACTTTCTCCAGAATTTCCTAGAGAAAATGCAAAATTTCCGGTAATTTACGTAGCACTTCCGTAAAATCGACGGGCTCTCCTGGGAGAGCAGCATCTTTTTTGGAAAAAATTACAAAATTTTCCGGAGAACTCCGAAAATTTTCTTTATGTCCTGGACAATTTTTGAAAAAACTACGGAGATTCCGTTTATCAAATCAGCCTGTGTTTCTTCAGTTATTTCTGGAGAAATATTAAGAGATATTTTCTGCTCTTCGTCAGGGGCGTAGGGAGACAATTTATCTAGGGGGGGGCTCAACCTAAAAAAAACAAAAAAAACGTTAACGTTAACCGTTAACGGAGAGACAGTCCCAGGCATACATTTCTTGAACGTTTTACATTTAACGCTTTACCGCTAAAGTTGTACATTTCTTTAATGCTTTCATGTTTGACATTTGACGCTTTCATGTTTGACGTTTAACGCTATAGCGCTAATGTTAAAGTGTCCTTAACGATTTTCAGCAAACACTTACACTGTGAGGAATTGGTCGTACGGGGTACGGGAAAATTTTCCATGGAAGATGTCGTACAATCACAATTAATTATTGTAAATTTACAAGCACTGCGTATCGACTTTCGAGGGGCGAGCTAGAGTGGGAGGTCAGTCGGAGGTTGTTAATGTACGACTCACATTGTAAATGATAAATTACAAAGTTTATCGTACATCTACGACAAAATTTTTTACAGTGTACGAACAAGACGTTTAACCTTTTATATGTAACGCTTGAGCGCTAATGTTGTACATAATTAAACGCTCTTTCATTTTACATCTGGCGCTTAAACGATTTACAACGAATAAGTACGACCAAAACCTTTAACGTTTGTCATTTCACGCTTCAGCGCTCCTCACTGGTAAAACTAAGGAGTAACATTACGCTCTTTTTGAAGCATACCAGCGATTATGCTTCAAGATGAGCGTAAAAGTATGCTTCAAGAAAATTCCCCCTATGCTTTAACACAGGGGAAAAAATTTCTTGAAGCGTAACTTTACGCTGTTCGAGAAGTATACTTCAAAGGAGCGTAATGTTACTCTTTAGTTTTACCAGTGCTGTTTTACATTTCTTGAACGCTTTACCGATTTACGCGGCTGACGTAGAGCGTCACTGGTAGGACGGAGGACCGACCGCCTGCCCGCTTCGTGCAGCCAGCATTTCCCCCCCCCCCCCCCCCCCCCCCCCCTCTGCTAGGCCTCGGCGGCGCGCAGCCGCGAGCGTGGCACTAGTCTCAAGTTGGGCGCGATAAAACAGTCGTTAGCGGCACCCTCACCGGGCACCACCACGACCAGGACCGGATCGCGCTCTCTGCTATATAGTGCTGCCAACCGGCTGCCTGCTAGAGCTGTTCACCGTCTAGTAAAGCCAGCCCAGGGAGAGAGAGATATTTAGATTTAGATTTATGTTTATTGTTTCACGTTACATACAATAAGGCTTTTAAGCCCTTTCACGTACATAACGGCTCTCACAACTCACAAAAAAATATCATAAACAATGGCAATACTAGAAAGTTCCAAACAGACTTTACAAACAAGCGGCACATCCAAATTCAATTGGGGGAAAAAGTACAAAAGAAAAAAAAATGAATAAATAGAAAATTTCAGAGTAGCAATCCAATTCAATCGGGATAATAACAAACTGCATACAAAATAAGGATATACAAAATACACATAGTTTCAATGAGTAATGTTTTTACTTTACGCTTGAACGTGCAGTGGGAAAACTTTAGCAGGGTAGAAATTCTTAAGTTATTAAAGAGCTTACAAGTGGAGATAAGATAGGATTTGCTATATTTTTCAGTGCGATGTAATGGAATTTTGAGAAGCATGTGCGTATGTCTATTGTTTCTATGATGGACATTTCTCATGAATTCAAATTTGTCATACAAGTATGAACGAGCCCAGTGGCCCCTTGGTGAAAGGTTCAATCCCTATCTTCTTCTGCGTGCAGGTATTACTTGCCCGTCATTCTAGTGCTCCATCCCATGCGCAGAGTTCCGTAATGTAACACATTTGCTCATTTTGGCTCTTAAGATCTCGATAACGGCGCTAATTACAAGCGTTACGCAGAGAGTAACGGAAACTGAAAATTCTTTTTCAAAGTTTCGTTACCATATGCTTAATGTTTGTAACTGGCACCTTTTTCGAGATCTGAAGCGCCAAAACGATATTTTTAGGCACGAAGTAGCCTTATAGCCTCACCGGGGTTGTTTTTCTTTTTTTTTCTTTTTTTTATTTTTATTGTCAGTCTGGCCCCTTATGTAGATCCGAAATTTTCTATACGATTTTGATGAGATTTGGCAGAGTGGTAGAACTTTGGACCCTGATTTCAGTGGTGAAATGTAGTTGAAAAGTGTAGGGCCAATTTTGAGAAATTTTGAGTTGAAATCGGCGTTTCCATGGCAAAACTCGACTCGTCAGCGAAAAACACAGGGAGAGGGGGGAACCGAGCCACCGGAAATGGAATCCGACCAATAGCAGCGCTCCTTTTCGCCTCTGTACAGCTTACACCAAAAACGCTCGCTCCACTGAAAATGCGCGTTCGAATCAAAATTGTCTTTTACTGCAGCTAGAAGAGCTCCAACAATGGTATAGACGTTGTTTTCGAACGTGGCCATTTGGATCGGCCGGTCGGTCGGTGATTGTTGGCCAGAGTGTCCCGCGCCGCTGCGCGCAGGCCCTGTTGTATTCAGAAATACCAACCCTAATTGTTCTAAACTCTTTGAATCGGAGTGAAACAGGACATTAAACTGCGTGCCTGTGCAAATGCATTTGTGATAAAACTATCCCTAACGTAGTTTGAGTGTGACTATAAGTCCCTTTACGAAAACAGTGGGCGTGTAGCTGCACCTTGTAGCGAGGTTTGATGGTACTTCTGAATCTAAGACGAAACGATCTGGACACGGGGGCTGTGCTTTTTTCTAACCTTAAAGCTGGGTGAACTGGACTATTTTACTGCACGTTCCTGTGAATAACTTGTCCTTCAGGTATAATGAGACTGTCTTAATTGTCTTAATTGTGGGGGGGGGCTCGCGCTCGCGTCCCCCTGAGCCCCCCGTCCCTACGCCATTGCTCCAGGGATCAATAACTTAGCATAACCAACGTGTCAAATGTTACGTTTAACGTAACATAATATCCGTTAAGTTTCTTGACTTTAACCTCTAACGCAAAAAAAGGCTGATAACGTTACTGATGGTAACAAATTGAATTTGTTACCGTGCATATCCGTTATCGTTGATAACCAAACTCCTCTTAACGAAATACATCCGCGTTCTAACATGACGGTTAACAGGTCAACAAACAAATTGTGTTAAATAGTAACGTTTTCGCCAGATAACTAAGAACAATGGTTATAAGCTTCTTCGTTTTCTGTCTTAACCGATATAAGTTTATCTATGTGTTTTCGCTATACGTTCATAACCGCTGATGCTAACAGATATCTCAATTATTGTAGTGGGGACCGAACACTACCAACACTACTTGTCTTTTCGAGTGAGGGTGGTGGTAGGGGGATGCTCGCCACCGCCACTTCTGCAAGGCAAGGGCGGTGCGGTGCTTGCATCTCCGCAGCCAGTGCAGCCGCCAGGGTTCTGACCTGGCGCGTAGGCAGACTTAGATTTCGAGAGGTGTTTTCAGGCAACCAGGTGCTCTCTTATCCCCTTTCTCCCCTTTCCATTCCTCTGTCTTTTTTCAGTGCCCCCCCCCCTCCCTTGGCCACGTGCCTCTTAACATTTGAGTCAGGCCCAAGAATTGCGGGAAAGGGGGAGGGGCCTTGATTTTGGAGGGGTTGCCTCCCCCCCCCAAATCGCACCCAACTTCCGCGGTCCCTGTGATTGAGTACGGTATGTACGGAGGGAGAAGGACTGGCTACTTCATGGAGCAGGAGAAGCACGCAGTAGTAGTTAGGCGCTGGTTATGCTAAGCAAGCCGATACACTGATAGAAAAAAGAACAGAAATTACACGGAAAATGTCTGGTAATTTTTTACCTGGACCGTCCGTACCTTGCCTACCACGGAGCTTCTGTACAGGTTTTCCGTACCACTTTACATGAGATCCTTATGGGGACCACAGAGAACCAGTACGGAAGGTCCGTACCTTTTCTGTACCCTATTTTCCGTACATTTTCCGTACCAAAACACGGAATTTTTTGCAGTGTATGTTAAAGAATATATCGTTGACCTGTATGGAGAAGTGTTAACGTATTTAACATTAACGTAAAACTAGCCGCTTGAAGTTAAATGTTCCCCTCCATAGCGGACCACATTTTGTTACACGCCTAAATGTTAATCCCGTAACGGTGATCATTCGTTGAGGCTCTTAACCGTTATCTGGTAACAGCTGAGATGTTGGTTATCAGCTTTATCGTTAACATTCCTCCACCGCCCTCCCGATGACGATATATAAACCAACTCCAGAAATTAACGCCGCGGTTAGTTACCGTACATCTATTCAGTTATGTTATGATAAGTTATTGATCCCTGCACTGCTCTTCGTTTTGAGCAAACCTGCGTAGGATTTTGAATACCTGCACTCAAAAAAGCTTGCAAAGAAATTCTTCGTAATTGCGAAGAATTTTGAGGGTTTGTATTGCGAAAGATCTACTTGTAATTGCAAAGCAATCCGATCGTAACTGCGAAGAAATTTCTTCGTAATACAAGGAAAATCGTCTGCAACGACGAAGTACTTCTGCGAACCATTTTCTTTGTATTACGAAGAAATTGCTTCGCAGTTAAAAACAAATCGCTTTTGAATTAACAATAAATGCTTCGCAATACACTGCAAAAAATTCCGTGTTTTGGTACGGAAAATGTACGGAAAATAGGGTACAGAAAAGGTACGGACCTTCCGTACTGGTTCTCTGTGGTCCCCATAAGGATCTCATGTAAAGTGGTACGGAAAACCTGTACAGAAGCTCCGTGGTAGGCAAGGTACGGACGGTCCAGGTAAAAAATTACCAGACATTTTCCGTGTAATTTCTGTTCTTTTTTCTATCAGTGTACAAAGTCCTAAAATACTTCGCAGTTACGAAGCATTTCTTCGCAAGCATTTTTGAGTGTGTGCATACTTACAGAGAAAAGTTTGGCGAATAATGACTGAACTTTCGCCACTTTTAACCATAAATTGAGTTGTGCACCCAAAAGTTATCTGAGCTTTAAATACCGATTTTTTTAAAAAATGAAATGCTTTACTATTCGGCACCTTTTGCCACCACTGTATATTAAAGTGATCTCGGTCATCATTTTTGGGTGGTCTGATTGTGACCACTTTAGAATGGGGTAATAACAGTTAAATTTTTAGTAGTCAGGTGTTGACCACTTTTCATAAGCAGTCAACATCCCTTTAAAAGGTGCTCCAGCAGGTTTTACCCCTTCAAAAAAGTGGTGATGGCCCCCACATAAAAAGGGTCAATGTCAGACCGCTTTCTTGAAAGCGGTCTGATCCACTATCCACTTTATAGCTCAGACCGCTTAAAGAAATGGTAGATTGGCCACTTAAAAATTACAGTGACCGCAGGCGTTATTATGTATGGTCTAGCTTTCTCATATTCGCTTAAAACGCTTTCTTAGAGTGAGATACCTCACTATAAGCCTCTAGATGAGCCACTTATTCTTTTTCTGTGGCCGAAAGGGAATGAGGGTCACAATCTCGTATCCGTGAATGTTTTTATTGATAGCTTGTAGGCGTGATTCGGGCCATAAAATTAGTGTGTCAGATATTAACAAACATCCACCTCAGTGAATAAATGCTATATCTAAAGCGAACATCAGGAAGGTAAAGCCTATACGAAATGAAGCATTTGTTTGAGTTTGCAGTGTAGTTGCTGAGCGAAGCGAAGCACCCTGTTTGGGATTTTGAATAGCCCAATTGTCCGACCCCCCCCCCCCCCCCCCGATACCTTTAGTTTACTAGAGGTATGTTCCTCTGTTTATTTTTACTATATTCATATGCGTATACATAGTCGAAGCACCATAGTCCAACCGCTATAGTCCAAACTCTATAGTCCATTCTCTATAGTCCCAGCTCAATCGTTTAAGCTTTATAGTCCAAGCTCTATAGTCCAAGCTCTATAGTCCAAGCTCTATAGTCCAAGCTCTATAGTCCAAGCTCTATAGTCCAAGCTCTATAGTCCAAGCTCTATAGTCCAAGCTCTATAGTCCAAGCTCTATAGTCCAAGCTCTATAGTCCAAGCTCTATAGTCCAAGCTCTATAGTCCAACCTCTATAGTCCAACCTCTATAGTCCAACCTCTATAGTCCAACCTCTATAGTCCAACCTCTATAGTCCAACCTCTATAGTCCAACCTCTATAGTCCAACCTCTATAGTCCAACCTCTATAGTCCAACCTCTATAGTCCAACCTCTATAGTCCAACCTCTATGGTCCAACCTCTATAGTCCAACCTCTATAGTCCAACCTCTATGGTCCAAGCTCAATACTCTAAGCTCCATAGTCCATAGTGGTAGTACCACACGCCACGAGCCCGTTACGTTAGGTTAGGATTGGTTGGACCATTTGGTTTGAGAATAAAATCTGTCGAGAGTAGGGAAAGATCTGTCACGAGTAGAGTAAGATCTGTCACGACCCGTTAGGTTAGGTTAGGATTGGTTGGACCATTTAGTTTGAGAATATAATCTGTTGAGAGTAGGGAAAGATCTGTCACGACCCGTTAGGTTAGGTTTGGTTGGACCATTTAGTTTGAGAATATAATCTGTTGAGAGTAGGGAAAGATCTGTCACGAGTAGAGTAAGATCTGTCACGACCCGTTAGGTTAGGTTAGGATTGGTTGGACCATTTAGTTTGAGAATATAATCTGTTTCGAGTAGGGAAAGATCTGTCACGAGTAGAGTAACATCTGTCCCGAAAGCATAACATTCCGAGACACGAAGCTTCGAACATTCAGAAGGTTTACCATAAATGCAATTGAATCAACAAATAAAAGTAGCTCAGCATCGAGGCCGAAGGCCTTCCCCTGGCTAGTAAAGCCAATGGCCTACGTACCTTGTAAATAAGGAGGAAAACGCCTCAGCCTCTGACCCTCGCGCCTGCTGCACCTTTTGCCGATACAAATCAATCAATGTTAAAAGCGATATACTACTTCATTGTGGATATTTCTGACAACTTTTTCATTTTGCAATGTGTTTCTGTTTCAGGTGCAAGGCTACGACGATTGGGATGAGATCACCGACAGGGTGAAGGCGTGCATGCGCCTCGTACCCTACAAGCAGTTTGGCGGCATGCGTGTGTCGCCCAAATACTCGTGCGTTGACAGCGTTGGCACCCAGCTGCTGATGGGCATGGACAAGAGCGAGGTCACCGCCTATGTTATGAACTGCCTCGCCAACTGGCGGTACGGTGTGACAGTTCCGCCTGCGTATACCCAGAGCGAACTCTCAAGCGGCAGGAGCTGCCTCGAGAAGGAGATGGCCAAACCCCTCTAGGTAAGTATTTGGTGATACCGCTTTTATGCTTGAGGATCGGTAAAGAATAACGTCACGCATCTTGAGGGGAAAGGGTAAAAAGGGGGGGGGGGGGTCATGCCAGGGGCCAGAACGGCCATTCTAGACATGGTACCTACGCTCGCGCTGCACTGTGCAGGTTACAAGGTAGGTTTACGCCAGACCTTGTCTTGTCGTAACAGGCTTCGCGATGCTGCGCCAGTTACGACAATCCACGCCTGGCGTTACACCTACCTTGGCCTGCGGCGCTTCCCTGCTTGCCTTCGGCAAGCTGTCTCAAGGATTTTTGAGGCATTGAGTAATGCACCACGTGAAATCTGCAATAAAATTTTTTAGTCGGTCGATCCCCTTTTTTTAAGATCCTGATTCGGCCAACTGATGAAGTCGGGCTCCTAGACCCCCCTTCCGACCCCTCTTTGAAAAGGTCTTGCCGAGACCTATCGAAATCTGCAATAAAATTTTTTAGTCGGTCGATCCCCTTTTTTCAAGATCCTGATTCGGCCAACCGATGAAGTCGGGCTCCTAGACCCCCCTTCCGACCCCTCTTTGAAAAGGTCTTGCCGAGACCTATCGAAATCTGCAATAAAATTTTTTAGTCGGTCGACCCCCTTTTTTCAAGATGAAGGGTCAAAGTTGATTATGTTAGTAAATTCGGGCCGAGGTAGCCAATTCACTGGTAAAAGTTTGGTCAGGGGTCGAAATTGATTTCATTTTCGTCATCAGCACCTTCAAAAACATACGAAATCATGTAAAAATGTCTCTAAAATATTAAGTCACTGAAAAGTTGCACTTTTTCTGCCGTTTTTTTAGTGTTTTTTCGTTGGTACGACTAAATTATTTGAGATAGAGAGCTGAATTTCGGCGTGTGGCGAGCCAAGGATATACCTAACAACCCTGCAAAATCTCGTCTCGATCAGCCGAGCCGTTTGGGAGGAGTAGTGCGGACACGCAAACAGACAGACAAACAGACAGACAGACAGACAGACAAAACTTTTCAACCCCACTGGAGTAACTGGCTTCGCTAATCGCTCAGCCAATAATTTGATTTAGAGTGAAAGATGACTATTTTGTTTAGCACTACCGATTAGTTTGATGGCCTGCCCGAAACCATTACACACTTCCACACACAGGAGGACCAAATAGGGCTTTCAAACCGCCAAAGTCTCTCAAAGACACAACTTCAGTATGACTAGTATTTTCTAAATTTTTGACTGCAGTTTTCTGATCTCAAGACGGTCCATACATGTCTCAGCCTACGACTAGTGCACCCTCCGGGATACGAACAAGACGACATGCAAGAGCTTAACGGAAAATCTTGGAAATGTTTTTGCCATAATTTATTGTAGTCTGAACCCCAGTGATTTCCGTACGTTCAGGAACGATGATTTCCGTACTTACAGCCTTTTCCACAGCCCTTCCTAAACGTGAAGAGATAATACAAGTCAAGTACGGGAATCACTATACCTGAAGGTACGGAGCTCACTGGGTCTGAGACTACGGAAAATTTGGGATAAAAATTCCCTAGATTCTCCGTACTTTTTTCCTCAGTGAGGACAGTTCGCACATCAATATGACGAGTAAATTTCATATTCCGATGACCACATGAAAAAAGAGCACTCTTTATGACATTATAAATTTTACCTATTGTAGTAGAGGCTTTTCATGTCGCCCGCGTGCATGAGAGATAAAGGGAAAGGAGCATATCTGGACCTCGCTTGTGTGGACAGTGGGCAGTAAGTGGACAGAGGGCAACTTGGGAAACTGCTTGCTGAACCTGGCTCAGGCCCCACCGACAATTTTGCGATTATACATATTTCGTGGTTTCTTCACATTTTCAGCGTTGAACTACGCCCTCGTCGCGCATCGGACACTACGAAACGTCGCACTGCCTTCTTACGCTGAATTTCTTGAGCTTGCCATGGGCAATGTATTCTGTTCCCAATAGAAAACGACCGAACCTTATAGACACACTTGGGAACAATCCTACGCCTCAAGCCAAGCTCACGACTAAAAAAGCGCGGACCTTTCGATTTCGCATATTTGTGCCTTAAATAATTGTCATACTGGCGCATCTGTTGCAGGATGCATCCGCAGCAGTCCCCAGCAACTAGAGAAGACGGCCTCTTGATGGACTACGCGTAGGCCCAGCAGCAGAACCTCAACGCCAACTAAGGGAGCAAGCCACAGCGTCAACCGGAGTGAAATCAAAGAAGACTGGGCAAAACGAGTTTGGTTTACTCTTCTCAAAGTTATCAGCTAAAATCTTATTCATGGATCTGTATCAAAGGCGTCAACGTCGCACAAGTTGTCAAATAAAAAAAAATGAAAAAAATAGCGATTAATATCGACAACTTAAGCCCGTCCCGATCCCGATTTAACATATATTGTAATTACAGAGGCATTTAATTTAGTCGTGAGTCCTGGCAAGACCACTTTCTTCATAAATGCGGTCTAGCTGAGAGCTGCATTAGTGATTATTTCTTTAAACATCCTTCTCGACACGGTTCAGACCCTGCTGCAGTACTGAGTGACTCCGATCGGGTCGAAACCTGAGGCATTCGTCTTATTTGCCCACCCCGATTTTAAAAATATCCACATATACTGCCCTAGGACGGTCCCTTTTATCGAACCACCTGGACACCATGTAGGCTACGCTGCCGCACCAAATGGCTCTGATCATGTTGAAACCGGTCTAATTAATGTACATGTGTCGCGCCTATTTCAAAACTACCCCTGTATGCCTGGCTAGCACCTCCCCGCCGAAAAAAGGGTGGCTAAAACGGCCAAAAGTTTAGCTCCCGTCCTTAAAATATTGACGGATTAGGCCGAGCTAAAAAATTAGGTGTGTTGCAAAATTTTTTTGACTGTTCCTAAATACTCTTGTTGGGCAGCTACACTTATGGTACTCCTGCTAAAGAGGGACAAATAATTTTGTTTAGCAAAGAGCTGAAAAAGTTTTTTCTCCGTGCAGAGCAAAGATCCCCCGTAAGCCCATGTAGACCATGATGCACCTGCAGTAGCGCTCCTGGGGCTCGGATCGAAAAAGCCGTCATCAGGCAGTTCTTGGGGTCGCCTAAGGAGGCTGCATACCAAAGTTGGTCATGTTGGGATCATGAGAAATACCCGGACGGACGAAAGGACGCTTAGCAAGTTCCCTAAAGTTGGCCAACCCACTTGCCCTTAAAAATCAAACCAGGTACCCAAAAAATCGCAAATGGTTTGTTCCAACTTGTTCCACATTTGTTCCAACTTGTTCCATAACGTGTCGGACGTAGTCGCTATTATCGTGAAACGATAACGGGACGGCCAGATGCACTAGCCGAAATATGCTATTAAACCATTTTCCTACATACTGAATCGGTCTCAAATAGTTTGTTCCGCGTTGTTCCGGGTTTGTTCCGGCCCATAACCGATGCTCTTAGAACGTGTATATTTAATGTTGGTTGGACGTGGGTTGGCCAGATAGGCTTGCCCAACACTGACACTTAACATTTTTTCCAGTTATCAAAACGCTTCCAAATAGGTTGTTCCGCGTTGTTCCGGGATTGTTCCGGCCCAAGCGATGAGCTTAGAACGTGTATATTTAATGTTGGCTGTAAGTGGGTTGGCTAGATGGGCTCGCCCAACATTGACACTTAACAATTTTTTCTAGGAATCAAACCGCTTCCAAATAGTTGGTTCCACATTGTTCCAGGTTTGTTCCGCCGTTTTAATTTTGTTTCGCGTTGTTGTTCCGGCCCAAGCGATGCTCTTAGACGGTGTATTTGAAATGTGCCCGCACGTACTTCCCAGGGACGTCCGCTCGGACCTCCTGACCGGTCCAATCAACGGGTCTTTCCGACAGCGGACATCCGTCGGATGTCCGGCGGACATCCTGTGGGGTCCCGTGAATGGTCCCGAAGGGCTAGTCCCAGCGGACGTCCCTGGACTGACCTAAGGACGTCTTTATGGGACATGGCCCATTGGTGCAAGGCAACACGTCCGTCTGCCAATGGTCCAGGGTGGTCCCGCCGGTCTGGTCTCGGGGGATATCCCGGGATGTCCCTTGCTACGACACTACATCGCCGAAAATGGAAGGTAAAGGTGCAAGGATGGTAAGAGGTGGCAAATAGAGATGAAGTTCGTACACCGACGTTAAAGTTTTTAACAAAAACTTTAAACGCTACACCTTGGAAATCCCGCGGTTGTCCGAAGGACGTCCGCCGGGATAGTCCCTACGGACGTCGGCGATAAGTCCATGGGGCGTCCACCCGGGACGTCCGGGTCGGGCGTCCCTCAGACCATCGTAGGGCGCCGCATCCTCGTCATCCGTACTAACCCTGGGACGACCGTTGGACGTCCATGGGACTATGTTTTGTTGACTTAACAATTTTCCAGTAATCACACCGCTTCAAAAGAGTTTGATCAGCGTTGTTCTAGGTTTTTTCCGGCCCAAGCGATGCTCCGGATACGTGTCCTTTTAATAATAGTTATAAGTGGTTTGGCTACTTGCCCAAGACTGACATTAAAAATTATTTTTACTACCAAAATCCGTTTAAAACAGTTTGTTCCGCGTTCTTCCGGGTTTGTTCTGGCCGTAGCGAAACTGTAGAAACGTGTTTATTTATTGTTGATGTTAAGTGGGTTGGCTTGATATATTTCCCTAATACTGAAATTAAGAAGTATTCCCACTACACAAATCCGTTTTAAACAGTTTGTTCCGCGTTGTTCCGGGTTTGTTCTGGCCTAAGCGATACTCTGAAAACGTTTTTTTTTTATTCTTCATGTTAAGTGGGTTGGCTAGATGTATTTGCCTAAGACTCATATTAAGAATTATTCCCACTACACAAATCCGTTTTAAACGGTTTGTTCCGCGTTGTTCCGGGTTTGTTCTGGCCTAAGCGATACTCTGAAAACGTGTTTCGTTATAGTTGATGTTAAGTGGGTTGGCTAGATATATTTCCCTAATACTGAAATTAAGAAGTATTCCCACTACACAAATCCGTTTTAAACAGTTTGTTCCGCGTTGTTCCGGGTTTGTTCTGGCCTAAGCGATACTCTGACACAAATCCGTTTTAAACGGTTTGTTCCGCGTTGTTCCGGGTTTGTCCTGGCATGATCCATACTCTGAAAACGTGTTTCGTTATAGTTGATGTTAAGTGGGTTGGCTAGATGTATTTGCCGTCATGGGTTCCAATGTTGGGAGGGACAAAGTTGGGCCAAACCAAACCTGCGGGGGGTAACTAAGGATAGGTTACACCAAAAGCGGCACAGGTAGGTTGGACCAACCGGATGACCCAGGGGGTAAGTTGTAAGGTTGGGAGGGCTCAAGTTAGGCCTAACCCAACATGCTCAGTGTAACTAAGGATACGTTAGACCAAAAGTGTCACAGAGTAGGTTAGCCCAGCCCGACGGCCCAGGGGGTGGGTTCCAAGGGTGGGAGGGACTAAATTGGGCCAATCCACACCTGCTGAGGGTATCTAAGGATAGGTTAGACTTAAAGTGTCTCAGGGTAGGTTGGACCCACCAGACGGCCCAGGCGGCCCAACCGATAGCCTCAAATTCTACTCCGGGCAAATTTTGGCATCCCGGAAGAGATTCACAAATAGATCCTGTGCGAGAGTTAGGTCCCGACGTACGGCCATCTATTTTTTCAAACACGTGTCGCAGCGGGAGCTCATTCAAGTGTAGGAGACAAACGGCCCGCTGCAACGGTCTCTCAAGATGAACCTCTAAATGATGAATGACTCCACCTTTTCATCCCGTATTTGTCGGTGCCCCATCGCAGCCCACAACATCCAAATGATCAAGAGCACCCACATGGCTTAAAATGGCTCTTGGTATGTTCTTAGCTGAGCCTGTTTCAGGAGCGACATGCGAGATGTATTCCCCATCGGGCTCAGCCACCACTGATACATGCTCCTCAAGACGTGTCCGACGGTATCGCTTTGCTCCTTCTACTAAGTCATACAACGTCTCATCTTTACGACCGTCAAAGTAGAGGCCACGAATGGGTGACTCTGCATTTTGTTCAGCCACTTGTATCTCAGATATAACTGCTTTTTTCCCCCTTCTTAATTTGTTTTTATCCACAACTAGCGAAGGATCAGTGGGAGTTACTAAGCCAACGTCGGCAAGAACACTTGATGCGACAGCAGCACCAGCTCTATCTGGAATCTTGTAACGTTGACAAATGATCCATGAAGCGGAAGAAGGGGATAAGTCATTTTTAGTCATTTTACAGGAGAAACAAAAAACAGTTTGCAGGACCAATTCAAACTAATTGACATGATATCATGAATGGTGATAATTTAATAAAGTATGGCTCAAAAATGGGACAAAAGTTGGAGGGGTCAGGCCGCTCCTTCTAGGGTTTCGGAGACTTGCCACTATACGCATAAGTGGACATAAGAGTCATGTCGATTTAGTTCCATCAAATGAATGGAATATGGAGTCAAGTCGGCAAAAAAATTGGTAAAAGGGGTTAACTCGACTTGTGTCCAAAATGTCAAATTGAATTTGGAGACAAGTTGACGTGGCTCCAAATGTCGTGTTGCAAAAAGAGTCAAGTCGAACTTTTGTGCAGCGTTTCCAGGACACTTGGAATTTCATGTAATAAATGAGAAAAGAACTCTTCGTGGCGAGTTATGAGTTTCAGTAACACACCCAAGGCGATAATACTTATCACAACATTGTAATAAGCAGTGGCTTACTCACAGGTTAGGGTACCATATTTTGGTCCATTGTAGCTGCAAAAAGGGCTGTCCACTGTTTTGAGCAGATGAATACAGTCGTTGAGCCTGGCACTCCGACTTGAAGGCGATAAAACAGGGTGACATGATCGAAACCTAAGATAGAAACATACGTTTTTCTGCATTTTTGAACTAGGTGTTGAATCCCAAGGCAGCAAGCAGAAAACATTTTCAAATTATAGTCAGTGTTGCCAACCGCCCAACACTTATTAAGTTCGTAGCGTTCTATTTCAATTTAATTTCTTTACTTTCATCCCAGAGTTACAGCTCTAGCGTTTATCAAATTTTGAGTATTGATTAATGGAAATTATGAACTGTAAAATAAATCATCTTGTACATTGAGACAAAATAACTGAGTCGTCGATACCCCGTGCCCGAGTGCGTTTGGGCGTAGCCTGGAGACGGCTTTCACTGGGCGTGGGGTATACCCAATTCGTTTTTAAGGTCTGCACATGATTTTACTTATCTTTCACAGATGTACCTGCTATTAGTGTCAGGTTCTGTCTAACATAAATAATTTGTGCAGTATATTGTTTAGCTTTTAAGAAATAAATAAAAGTACAACCAAGTAACATCATTACATTTATTAATACCACATTAACAAAACTGTGAGGAGAAAAAAGTATAATTTAGTCAAAGGACCAAAAACAAAACATAGGTTCATTTCTTGTTTGTCTAAAAAGGAGAGGAAAACCTCACCCTGTAAATAAATATTTCATAGTAAATGAACTAAGGGTTTGTCACAATATAAAAGAAAAACAGAATGATTAATTTTCATCTTGTAAACTCAAGATAATAACAATAATAACAACAAAAAGATAATTCATTGAGAGCTCAAAAGGAGGAAGGAAAAGCTCACCCTATTTGAGTAGTTCATGATAATTAAACTGAAGATAATAACAATAATAACAAAAGATAATTCATGGAAACCATCATTCTTCACCAGAACTTTCATCCTCATCTGATGACGGCAGAATATCTGGGTGTATATCTTCAATATCCATGTCGGATTTAAGGTTCTGGTAAAATGGTGCGCAATCTGGATCAATTAATTCCAGTAGCGAGAGGAGGTCTTCCTTCTTCTTGTGGCTAATCGGCTTTCGCCCTTTAAGATGTTCTGGGCTCAGAGTTAATGCTGCTTTGGTCTTCCTCCGAATGTCATGGTATCTGAAAGGTTCTTCTTCATCGAGTGAGGTTTTGAATGCCACTACCCCTGGACGGCCTCTCTCATGCCACATCCAGACCACCTCCTTCCATACAAATTGAAGTCCCCCTGTATCTTTTTTTCTTTTTACCAATGGACTTTGCCTCCCTTTCAGTAGAGACTTGAAATCCATCTGTTGAGATGTCTTTAGATGGAACACGGTAAAATTAGGACTTGCATTTCTTACAAGGGTCATCCAGTCACTGGGCAGGTAGACAGAATTTGCTCTCTTCTTGCAACCTTCAATGGTTGAGTGGTCTGTGTCACACTCCATGTGAGTGTGACCAGGCACCAGGAACTTCTGTTCAATTCTGAGCAGAGACGGCTTGTGCAGGAGTGCAGTATTTAAGGCAGCTGCAACGATACTATTTTTGTTTTGGCCCCCACAAGTGTCGGACCAAAAAATCACTTCTTCCACATCATTTGGAAGGTTTTGTATAAAGTGGAATAGAGAGGAACCAATTTGATTAGGGCCCCTCTCCCCCTCCCCCTCATGCCACATATTGTGAGTACTTTTCTTGGAGGCGCAATTGTGGATTGTAAGATTATAGGTCCACAGTTGACGTTTGTAAAACACAATGGACGTCTCCAGCAAAGGGGTTGGCAGACACTGTTGCAGGTCAAATGCCACAGTAACAACTTTCCCATTGTTTCCTGCTCTAGTGATGTCTTCTCTTTTCTTGTCACGAGCAGCGTCCCATTTTTCATGGTGTTGGTCAAGCAGCTGCTGGTTGAATTGCCGTTCAGCAGGAGTTTTAGAAAAGTTCACAGCAGCATCAAGTTTGTCACATGTAGCACACGTATCAATCCTTCTCTCTTTGATTTTCAGTCCCATTTCATAGAACACCTTTTCAAATGTCCATCTTGATACTGGCTTGTTGGTGAGCTCAGATTGGCAATATTGCTCAAAAATCAATTTAAGAGTAAGATGTGAGGGTAAGTACTCACTGTCTGTGCGACTTCTTGCATAGTGAGACTTGTACTTCGGCACCTTGTTCAGGAACTCTGTCACCTCCATCTTCCTGCTTTCTTCGAGAGGGTTGCTTGCTATTCCTCTTCTATCATCTGATACAATGCCACCTCTTGTCGAAATTTTTTTCTGAACAGCAAGATCAATGAATTTTGATGAAACCCTGAATATTTTCATAAAACATCCTTTACACACAGGAATATTTTGACCATCAAGTATGACATGGTAGAGGTAAGTGAATTTTCGGTTTTTTCTTTTACTCGGTGAGACATTTGAGTCAAACTTATGGGAAGCTGTAGGTTTAACTTCTACCAAATTTGCAATGTAGGAGGACCTTTTGTTTTGGTCACTAAGGCTCTTCCAAATAATTTTACACAAATCTGTGCAGTCTTCTGATGTCAGTTTTGCAGCACAACCACTCCTGCAATTTGTAAGTGGCAAAGGGAGTTTTTCTGGCACTAACACTCCACTAGAGGAGACATATTCATCACCATTATTTCTTGCAGATTTTCTTTCTAGACGAGATTAGAATATTGGGTTCCGAATTCTCCTCTTGAACCGCACTCTGTCATTAGTAGCAGATTCATTATCAGACGCCATCTGCTCTTGATCATTAGCATCCTCTTCTGGTGCTGGGCTATCTTCATCATCCGCCTCTGCTGACATCCTCTTTTCCTCTAGTCGGAGAAACCGGTTAAGCTCATCATCATCATCAGAATCATCATCATCATCAGTGATTGATTCCTCTGAATCTTGAACAGCTGCAACAGCACAAACAAAACAAATAAAAACAACAAATAAGGATATGTGAGGCATGCATGTCCCCAAAAAACAAGTAATTAATTAGATTTATACTAAAAATTTAAGTTTACCTTCAGACTGCTGTGAAACCTGGACATTCTTGACTGTGGACTGAGTAAAAGCTGTCCGGCTTGGTTGCTGCTGCTTAGTGTGGTTTGCCGCAGCTGCTGAAGGCCCAGCATTATCATTTGAAAGCAGTGACACTGTGAACATAGGAATTTAAACAATTGACAATGAACAGCCGTTACAGCACAAACAAAACAATTAAAAAACAACAAATAAGGATATGTGAGGCATGCATGTCCCCAAAAAACAAGTAATTAATTAGATTTATACTAAAAATTTAAGTTTACCTTCAGACTGCTGTGAAACCTGGACATTCTTGACTGTGGACTGAGTAAAAGCTGTCCGGCTTGGTTGCTGCTGCTTAGTTTGGTTGGCCGCAGCTGCTGAAGGCCCAGCATTATCATTTGAAAGCAGTGACACTGTGAACATAGGAATTTAAACAATTGACAATGAACAGCCGTTACAGCACAAACAAAATATGTAAAAACAACAAATAAGGATATGTGAGGCATGTTTGTCCCCAAATAACAAGTAATTAATTAGATTTATACTAAAAATTTAAGTTTACCTTCAGACTGCTGTGAAACCTGGACATTCTTGACTGTGGACTGAGTAAAAGCTGTCCGGCTTGGTTGCTGCTGCTTAGTGTGGTTGGCCGCAGCTGCTGAAGGCCCAGCATTATCGTTTGAAAGCAGTGACACTGTGAACATAGGAATTTAAACAATTGACAATGAACAGCCGTTACAGCACAAACAAAATATGTAAAAACAACAAATAAGGATATGTGAGGCATGTTTGTCCCCAAAGGGATGGCTTTATCTGTCCACCAGTCAGTCCGTCCCCCTCATTTTTGTGTTCCCCTAAGGACAATATTTAATTAAAATAAAATAAATCTCTGTTTATTTGGTCATTTAATCCAATCTAAATAAAATAAATTATTTTATTAATATTATATAAATGTAAAAAAAAACATAATACACCCGACAGAAAATAAACATTATGGAAAAACTAATAATAAATACATTAGGAAAGTGTCCAATTAGTTTTCTAAAATTTATCTTCTTTTTTACAACACCAGAATAATTTCTAAATAATTATTTTACTTGTGAAAATATTGATTTTATACAAGCTGTTATCTGTGTAGACATTTTACTATTTTATCTTGTTTCTTAATTACTGGTCGAAAATAATTAATTTTAAAATTAAAAGTTTCCCTTCAGGACTGCTACTCTACTCCCCTCCGCCCTCTCCTGGACATCCACTTCGCCATGGAGCCCCTCTCCGGGCGGTTAGGCAACCCAACGAGCACACTCACGTTGCGCAAAATTTGTCATTCCTACCGGGCTTCGCCTAGCCTCGCGGCAGGGGAGCTGTCATCTGCAATTGCAATGAAAATGTAGTGTTTATGTGGCACAAAAACAAAGCAGAAAGACTGACGTGATGTTGATGTTTGGAATACAGCACCCGAAAGTTCTCAAGTAATTCGTAACTATTAAAAGAGTCCGCCAAGTACTGTCGGGAAATGCCAAATACTGGCTTTGTCGGAAGATGAGTGGCTCTCTGATATGAACTGCTTCAGAGAAGACCACGAAGAGGCCTCATGTTAGTACCCTTATGGCACCCTTATGCAGCGTTCGCTCTATAAAAGCTGCTTCTGTGGGGATTCATTTTTGATGGCTTGCAAAGTTCGTGTTGTTACTCATGAATGCATCAACTTCAAAGATCCACTTAAGGTTATTGTAAGGCGGGTTTTCGATTAACCTTTTTGTTGGTGGAGGGTGTACCGGTGGTAGTGAATTTTTTTGTTACTTTTGCATGAACTTATTCCGACAGATAGGGCCCCAAGCTCCCACAAGTTACTGAATTATTAAGGTTCACGCTAAAATTGTATTTCTTTCCTCACAATTTCCAACCTAAATAACCAGAAGTCCACCCTTCAGCCCCAGTATTTGAAACCTTGAATCACTTAAGAATAAGGTAGTGTTACCATATTTTGAAATGTCCAGCCCAGAATAAAATGTAAAAAGCATTAAATATTGTAAAAATCTTACACTGTAGAAAATGTGATCAATTTTTACTTGTTTTGACCAAAATGTGTTCTGTGATTCAGAAGCAAAGTGCACATAGAAAATGGCAACTCTATCTATATCTAATACAATTTTGGGTTGAAAATGTAGAAAGTGAAGGATGGGAAGCTGTGAGGTATTCGGATAAAGACTTTGGGATTAACGACTGAAAGCTTTACGTAAACCGTCACCAGTCAGGACCTATCCAGAGTTGGGGGTTGAATCTATGGGAATCAGTTCATGTACTTGAAAGTAAGTAACTCACAAAAAATAGAGCTCCTGACACCAATCATTCAGAAAACACATTTTCCCTGTCGTTGAATATAACTCACCTTACAAATGACCTTAGTCATTGCGCTATGTCATAACTTGACATTTGAAAAAGAAGGTGGAACCAAATGTCCATTTTAACAACGACAGCTGACTTGGGAAAACAGCTCGTTGAAAGTGTGCAATAAGCTTGACAGTCACTGAACTGTTTGACTGAGTCTCTTGCGTAGTGAAAAGTTACAATCAGCCTCACATCACAGAGTATTTGCATCAGCTTTCTCATTTTTTAAAAATGCTCCTGAAGTGAGTATTGAATCTTTTCAATGTCTATCAATGTCTGTGTTACCACACTTTAATGCATAGTCAACAACTCATTCCTTTAACACTTAACGATTAAAGTGATACAAACTCCCTGCATAAGTTTCACAGTTCCTGCACCGTCCGACTGGAGCTTACTGAGAGATACTTTTTTGAAAACCACCACTTAGATATTGTTCTGCCTAGGAGAATGGACCCTTACACTGTCAAGACTAGCAGAATGCAAGAGCTCCCTTTATCTCAAAATCGGATGGAATGAAACTGAAACATGTTGCGGCCTTGCTAGCCAAAAATTTGGTTGACAACTTACCAGGGGCTTTGTGTGTTGACTGCAGGAGACCGCTGTCTCCCTGTCTGCCACAGTCCCCACAATGCATTTTAATTGAGGGTCTGGGAACACTTTGCGATGCACTCAGTCTGTAGAACAACACTTGTGACTCTGCTGTGGCGAAGTCATTCCTGCCTTTCACCATAACCTCTGACACCACTGAGAATTCACACTTGGCATGAAAAGCATATCGCGGTCGCGAAAGTCCTCAAGTGATTTCAGCGTCCACTTGAAGGAATTCAGCGCATTTGCGTCAACAGTAAATAACGAATTTTGCACCAACCAACCAACACACGATTGTAAACAACAATAAGCAGAAAGCCGTTATGCGTTATTCGCAGTACAGCCTGCCTGCGAACAGTGGTTGTCTGCTCGTGAAGAGCGTTGTCCGTCGCAATATATTTTGCGTGTCTGTCGGCAAGTACGAACTTTTTATCTTGTGTTTGCTCCGTTTGTGCATACTCGTCGTATTGGCAAACTGCATCTTTGCTGTATGCTCCCAGGAACTCGATTTCGTCAGTCGGTTCTCTTTTGCTGATGGAGGTTATGTGTCCACGATTGAAATCAACTTTAGTGTACAATTTCGTACCTGAAGCGAAAATTACCGACAGCGCCTGTACACGTACTGTTCATGGAAATAGCCTCCATTTTCTGTGAACCCTCGTACTGAGAACCGTAGTCACTAAACTTGTTGTACCTTCCTTTTGCGGGCTATGTTGTCTCATTCTCGCCCAGTTTGGCTCCTGACAAATATCGGAATTACTCATAGTTATTCACTCAGGGCTTGCATTTTTTTCCAAGCTTGCCGACATTAGTAATGTCTTGGACACCGTTCAAAGAGGGTTCATATATTCTATTAACTTTCACTTCTGCTCGTGTATTTTTATGACAGGTCAACTTCATTCTGTATCTCAAACTTGTTGCTGCTGTGTTGTGTAACAATGTGCCTGTATTTGCAGTTTCACCATGAAGCCTTTGAAACCATTTCCGATGCGTCCATTCTGACCTTTATTTTTGCTGTGCTGCAACTGCTTGCTTTGTCTTCTGAGTGTGCGTGGATAGGTAACTATTTGAACTGCTCGGTCCTGGCTGCCTGCCAATTCAACTTCAGTGTCTTGTTACGTTTCAAAGCTCTACCTATTTATTAAAGCTGTATTTATACAATGACTTGCAATGAAAAGGAACTTGGTTTTCTTAACGGCTATGTAGGCAGATTCCTTTCAAGTAATATGTGGCATGATCGTATCTCAACTATCCTTAACATTGCTCGTGTTAGTTACTTAGTATCCTTCCCGAATTAGAGTCCTCTTTCCTCAGCTGTTGTCCTTCTTTTCTCAAATGTCTGGCTTTTGTTTCTTGCAGTCTCAGAACACGGCTTGAGTGTGCTGTATGGACAATTCATCGTTGGCTGCCTTTCAGGTTCGGCTTGTGGCAACTTGTCGGACAGTTGGAGCACGGAGAGGTGAGGCTTGATACTCTTGCTTGAGACTGGTTGCCCCTTTGATTTCAATTAAAAATAGATTTCTACTCAATATCTCTGTTTCTAAACTTTTCGGATTAAAAGTTCCCACCGACTCAGCTACTTCCATCCTCAACCACTTAGGTTGACTCTTGACCTTCTCATTGTTTAATTACGACAACTCTTTTAATCTTCCATTATTGCAAGTAACGGAAGTCACAACAGTTTCTGTGCATGCATGCAAGAGGAGAAATTTGTCTGAATTCAATTTGTGACAGTGAATGAGAAAGCGTTCATTCTTATCTCGCTTCTATCTCTTCTGCACAATACTGGTCAGTTTAAAATTTGTAAAATTGTTCATTTTGCTTGTGACAGCAAGTGATTGACATCTTGTTTTGGCTGCATTGGCTTATGAAGACTTTAAGTCATAAAAGCACCTTGCCAGGCCTGCTGTGCCTTTGATTGGAAGAAATAACCTTATGCGAAGTTCAATCTTTTGTTAAAAGTTTCCGTAGTGTATTCATCTCCTCAAATCTTTATGCGATCTAACTTGATTTCTTTCTGTTTGTTCCAGGTCGAGGCCTACAATTTTCTTCGAATCATCTCAGATGTTTCGTGCAGCTATATCTGTGGCCTTTTGGGAAATCTCTATCTTCATCAATGCAGCTCCACAAGAAGGCCCTTTCATCTTCAGTGCCCAAAGATCTCATGCACAAAGGAGAAGGATGTTCCAGGATACAAGGATTTTGTATACCAAGCAGCGCAGCAAAGTAATTTTGGTGTCAAGGAGAGTTAGGTACACATCAAATCATCATCACAAGGTAATATTTAGTCTTCACAGGTAAAAGATTATTGTGGTACCTAACAAATATAAATAATATATGTTGCTTTTATCCACAGGGCATTTGCTGACCGAAGCCAAGACCACAGAGAATATTGTAGGGGAGCAAACCTTTCGTTGTTTTAACAAGCAACTTCAAGTCAAGCTCGCTGCAAAGCACAGTTATTCAAGTCTGAATAAGATGAAGCTTTTCTTCAACCAAGCATAAGGTAAGGTACATTTACATAGTCTGTTTATGAAACTTATATTCAATTGAGTGATATCTCTAACAAGTGTCTTTCATTATCAGTGCCACAAGTAATATGCCAATTGGAAAAAGTTGCACAAGTACGCAAGGATTGTGTATACCAAGCAGCGCAGAAAAGTAATTTTGGTGTCAAGGAGAGTTAGGTACACATCAAATCATCATCACAAGGTAAGATTTAGTCTTCACAGGTAAAAGATTATTGTGGTACTTAACAAATATAAATAATTTATGTTGCTTTTATCCACAGGGCATTTGCTGACCGAAGCCAAGACCACAGGGAATATTGTAGGGGAGCAACCCTTTCATTGTTTTAACAAGCAACTTCAAGTCAAGCTCGCTGCAAAGCACAGTTATTCAAGTCTGAATAAAATGAAGCTTTTCTTCAACCAAGCATAAGGTAAGGAATATTAACATAGTCTGTTTATGAAACTTATATTTAATTGAGTGATGTCTATAACAAGTGTCTTTCATTATCAGTGCCACAAGTAAATATGCCAATTGGAAAAAGTTGCACGAGTTTTCAAGGATTGTGTATGCCAAGCAGCGCAGCAGAGAAATTTTGGTGTCAAGGAGAGTTAGGTACACATCAAATCATCATCACAAGGTAAGATTTAGTCTTCACAGGTAAAAGATTATTGTGGTACTTAACAAATATAAATAATTTATGTTGCTTTTATCCACAGGGCATTTGCTGACCGAAGCCAAGACCACAGAGAATATTGTAGGGGAGCAACCCTTTCATTGTTTTAACAAGCAACTTCAAGTCAAGCTCGCTGCAAAGCACAGTTATTCAAGTCTGAATAAGATGAAGCTTTTCTTCAACCAAGCATAAGGTAAGGTACATTTACATAGTCTGTTTATGAAACTTATATTCAATTGAGTGATATCTCTAACAAGTGTCTTTCATTATCAGTGCCACAAGTAATATGCCAATTGGAAAAAGTTGCACGAGTACGCAAGGATTGTGCATACCAAGCAGCGCAGCAAAGTAATTTTGGTGTCAAGGAGAGTTAGGTACACATCAAATTATCATCACAAGGTAAGATTTAGTCTTCACAGGTAAAAGATTATTGTGGTACTTAACAAATATAAATAATTTATGTTGCTTTTATCCACAGGGCATTTGCTGACCGAAGCCAAGACCACAGAGAATATTGTAGGGGAGCAACCCTTTCATTGTTTTAACAAGCAACTTCAAGTCAAGCTCGCTGCAAAGCACAGTTATTCAAGTCTGAATAAGATGAAGCTTTTCTTCAACCAAGCATAAGGTAAGGAATATTTACATAGTCTGTTTATGAAACTTATATTTAATTGAGTGATGTCTATAACAAGTGTCTTTCATTATCAGTGCCACAAGTAATATGCCAATTGGAAAAAGTTGCACGAGTACGCAAGGATCGTGTATGCCAAGCAGCGCAGCAGAGAAATTTTAGTGTCCAGGGAAGGAATGTACTCATGGAATCATCATCACAAGGTAACATTTAGTATACACAGGTAAATGTTTTTTGTCAAACCGTACAAATTTAATTTACTTATGTTTCTTTTATCCACAGGGCATTTGTTCACTCAAGCCGAGACAACAGAGAAAGTTGTGAGGGCAGCAAACCGTTTATTTTGTAAGGACCATCTTCAATCCAAGTTGCGCTGCAAAGTGTTGAAGTCTGAACAGGATCAAGCTTTTCCTCAATCTAGCATAAGGTAATGGATGGCAGCCATTCATCTCTCTGTCACAGCTCAACAACATAGCTCCATTGCCTTTCACCACCTAAGTTTGGAGTGGTACAACGGGCTGAGTGGCACATCCTATTTCTGTCACAAGAGAGACTTGGAGCCATTTCTTCAGGCTGTCTGTGAACCAGTTCCTGAAGGCAGGTTGACCGAAAGAACTTTACCTACCTATATTTAGTTCAGCTTTTCTTGGTGCAGTTTCAAACATGACCAATTCCTCTATAGTCATATCTGTTGATTTTTTTTGAATTGCCAATGGCCTGTGGAAACCTGTAAATTAGTTTGCTTATTCCTTTCTTGATAAATACTGGAATGGAAAATGGGTAAAATGAAATTCAATCTAGAGATCCTTGAAAGCAGGCATCAGTGAAAGCCCTATCTCTAAGTCATCAACTGACTGTTAAGGTTTACCTTTTCATAAATGTTTTGTTGAGTCTATAGTGAGCCATTTGCTGAAAAGTATTACAAAAGATAACAGAGCAATGAGAGTTCTAGTTGTCAAACTGCAACGAGGACCGTGACTGCCCGTGACAGGAAGTTGCAGAATAGCAACTGAAGCAGACTGTGACACTGCCAGTATCAGGTAGTTGCAGAATAGCAACTCCTGAAATTTTGTCTAGGCTTAGTGCCTTACCTGGTGTTGTGCTGCATTGGCTTTTAAAGACTTTAAGTTTTGAAAGCACCTTGCCAGGCCTGCTGTGCCTTTGATTGGAAGAAATAACCTTATGCGAAGTTCAATCTTTTGTTAAAAGTTTCCGTAGTGTATTCATCTCCTCAAATCTTTATGCGATCTAACTTGATTTCTTTCTGTTTGTTCCAGGTCGATGCCTACAATTTTCTTCGAATCATCTCAGATGTTTCGTGCAGCTATATCTGTGGCCTTTTGGGAAATCTCTATCTTCATCAATGCAGCTCCACAAGAAAGCCCTTTCATCTTCAGTGCCCAAAGATCTCATGCACAAAGGAGAAGGATGTTCCAGGATACAAGGATTTTGTATACCAAGCAGCGCAGCAAAGTAATTTTGGTGTCAAGGAGAGTTAGGTACACATCAAATCATCACAAGGTAAGATTTAGTCTTCACAGGTAAAAGATTATTGTGGTACTTAACAAATATAAATAATTTATGTTGCTTTCATCCACAGGGCATTTGCTGACCGAAGCCAAGACCACAGAGAATATTGTAGGGGAGCAACCCTTTCGTTGTTTTAACAAGCAACTTCAAGTCAAGCTCGCTGCAAAGCACAGTTATTCAAGTCTGAATAAGATGAAGCTTTTCTTCAACCAAGCATAAGGTAAGGTACATTTACATAGTCTGTTTATGAAACTTATATTCAATTGAGTGATATCTCTAACAAGTGTCTTTCATTATCAGTGCCACAAGTAATATGCCAATTGGAAAAAGTTGCACGAGTACGCAAGGATTGTGCATACCAAGCAGCGCAGCAAAGTAATTTTGGTGTCAAGGAGAGTTAGGTACACATCAAATTATCATCACAAGGTAAGATTTAGTCTTCACAGGTAAAAGATTATTGTGGTACTTAACAAATATAAATAATTTATGTTGCTTTTATCCACAGGGCATTTGCTGACCGAAGCCAAGACCACAGAGAATATTGTAGGGGAGCAACCCTTTCATTGTTTTAACAAGCAACTTCAAGTCAAGCTCGCTGCAAAGCACAGTTATTCAAGTCTGAATAAGATGAAGCTTTTCTTCAACCAAGCATAAGGTAAGGTACATTTACATAGTCTGTTTATGAAACTTATATTCAATTGAGTGATATCTCTAACAAGTGTCTTTCATTATCAGTGCCACAAGTAATATGCCAATTGGAAAAAGTTGCACGAGTACGCAAGGATTGTGCATACCAAGCAGCGCAGCAAAGTAATTTTGGTGTCAAGGAGAGTTAGGTACACATCAAATTATCATCACAAGGTAAGATTTAGTCTTCACAGGTAAAAGATTATTGTGGTACTTAACAAATATAAATAATTTATGTTGCTTTTATCCACAGGGCATTTGCTGACCGAAGCCAAGACCACAGAGAATATTGTAGGGGAGCAACCCTTTCATTGTTTTAACAAGCAACTTCAAGTCAAGCTCGCTGCAAAGCACAGTTATTCAAGTCTGAATAAGATGAAGCTTTTCTTCAACCAAGCATAAGGTAAGGAATATTTACATAGTCTGTTTATGAAACTTATATTTAATTGAGTGATGTCTATAACAAGTGTCTTTCATTATCAGTGCCACAAGTAATATGCCAATTGGAAAAAGTTGCACGAGTACGCAAGGATCGTGTATGCCAAGCAGCGCAGCAGAGAAATTTTAGTGTCCAGGGAAGGAATGTACTCATGGAATCATCATCACAAGGTAACATTTAGTATACACAGGTAAATGTTTTTTGTCAAACCGTACAAATTTAATTTACTTATGTTTCTTTTATCCACAGGGCATTTGTTCACTCAAGCCGAGACAACAGAGAAAGTTGTGAGGGCAGCAAACCGTTTATTTTGTAAGGACCATCTTCAATCCAAGTTGCGCTGCAAAGTGTTGAAGTCTGAACAGGATCAAGCTTTTCCTCAATCTAGCATAAGGTAATGGATGGCAGCCATTCATCTCTCTGTCACAGCTCAACAACATAGCTCCATTGCCTTTCACCACCTAAGTTTGGAGTGGTACAACGGGCTGAGTGGCACATCCTATTTCTGTCACAAGAGAGACTTGGAGCCATTTCTTCAGGCTGTCTGTGAACCAGTTCCTGAAGGCAGGTTGACCGAAAGAACTTTACCTACCTATATTTAGTTCAGCTTTTCTTGGTGCAGTTTCAAACATGACCAATTCCTCTATAGTCATATCTGTTGATTTTTTTTGAATTGCCAATGGCCTGTGGAAACCTGTAAATTAGTTTGCTTATTCCTTTCTTGATAAATACTGGAATGGAAAATGGGTAAAATGAAATTCAATCTAGAGATCCTTGAAAGCAGGCATCAGTGAAAGCCCTATCTCTAAGTCATCAACTGACTGTTAAGGTTTACCTTTTCATAAATGTTTTGTTGAGTCTATAGTGAGCCATTTGCTGAAAAGTATTACAAAAGATAACAGAGCAATGAGAGTTCTAGTTGTCAAACTGCAACGAGGACCGTGACTGCCCGTGACAGGAAGTTGCAGAATAGCAACTGAAGCAGACTGTGACACTGCCAGTATCAGGTAGTTGCAGAATAGCAACTCCTGAAATTTTGTCTAGGCTTAGTGCCTTACCTGGTGTTGTGCTGCATTGGCTTTTAAAGACTTTAAGTTTTGAAAGCACCTTGCCAGGCCTGCTGTGCCTTTGATTGGAAGAAATAACCTTATGCGAAGTTCAATCTTTTGTTAAAAGTTTCCGTAGTGTATTCATCTCCTCAAATCTTTATGCGATCTAACTTGATTTCTTTCTGTTTGTTCCAGGTCGATGCCTACAATTTTCTTCGAATCATCTCAGATGTTTCGTGCAGCTATATCTGTGGCCTTTTGGGAAATCTCTATCTTCATCAATGCAGCTCCACAAGAAAGCCCTTTCATCTTCAGTGCCCAAAGATCTCATGCACAAAGGAGAAGGATGTTCCAGGATACAAGGATTTTGTATACCAAGCAGCGCAGCAAAGTAATTTTGGTGTCAAGGAGAGTTAGGTACACATCAAATCATCATCACAAGGTAAGATTTAGTCTTCACAGGTAAAAGATTATTGTGGTACTTAACAAATATAAATAATTTATGTTGCTTTCATCCACAGGGCATTTGCTGACCGAAGCCAAGACCACAGAGAATATTGTAGGGGAGCAACCCTTTCGTTGTTTTAACAAGCATCTTCAAGTCAAGCTCGCTGCAAAGCACAGTTATTCAAGTCTGAATAAGATGAAGCTTTTCTTCAACCAAGCATAAGGTAAGGTACATTTACATAGTCTGTTTATGAAACTTATATTCAATTGAGTGATATCTCTAACAAGTGTCTTTCATTATCAGTGCCACAAGTAATATGCCAATTGGAAAAAGTTGCACGAGTACGCAAGGATTGTGCATACCAAGCAGCGCAGCAAAGTAATTTTGGTGTCAAGGAGAGTTAGGTACACATCAAATTATCATCACAAGGTAAGATTTAGTCTTCACAGGTAAAAGATTATTGTGGTACTTAACAAATATAAATAATTTATGTTGCTTTTATCCACAGGGCATTTGCTGACCGAAGCCAAGACCACAGAGAATATTGTAGGGGAGCAACCCTTTCATTGTTTTAACAAGCAACTTCAAGTCACATGTGTCATCTAGACTGATCTGTGAAAATAGGCAAATATTGTCAAAAGACTGAGAAAAAAGCTGCAATCTGGGGTTAAATTTGAGATTAACAAATTGGTGGCACTATTAATTGCTAAAATATCACTGAGCACAATCATATTTAAAAGATTTGAAAGCTTTTATAAAATTGATACATCTTATATTCCGGTACATGTACACATTTGCTGAATCACAATGGCTTGACTTATTGAAATGCAACTACAATTTTAACAAAAGATGATTGTCTACTTGGACCTTTGGTAGACGTCACACAATGAATAAAGCAGTGATGCAACCACATGGACACTCCAAGACTTTCCGAGCACCTTGATACGATCAGTGTGAGTGAGACCGCAGTCTGTAAAGTGCTCTTCATACCCTAGCAGTCGCTCATAATCTATTGGGGTCAGATATTCGCCCCTGCCATTAAATTCAACCGGGCGCTTGCTCTTCTTGCCTGAAATAAAAGGGCATTTAAGTATAAATAACAAATTTTGTTGTGATGCTGTAAAAGTTTTGAAGTACCTGAGCACTGAGCTGCAACATTTGTGGTTAATGTTGGAACTTTCTGGACCAGTGCCTTCCTGTAGGGCTCCAAGTAGTCTTGCAGGGTCATTTTGTTTGATAGTGTTGCCATGAAGCAAAACACTTTAGGAAGATTGTGCCAATAGTATCTTTTTCTACGCATTGGTACAAATGAAGATGAGCAGAGGATAACTGGGTCGCATCCTAGAGCCCTACATGAAGAAAAAAGAATCGAAAAATATATTTTTCCTTTCACTTTTAGTAGTCAGGGTTTGATGTCAAGGCTTACCTTGATATTTTTGATTTAGTCTCAGCATCCATTGTTGCAGTGTTTTCAAAAAACCAATACAGTTTTGTACCATCTTCTAGGCTCTTTGTTTTAAAGAAATTTAATATTCTTACAAATTGGTAGAAGAGAACACCAGTCCCAGTGGGATCTGAAAGCAAATCATGAAAAATCATGCTTGCATTCATGAAAAAAAAAAAGACATGTCAAAGAGGCTGCACACTATTTTTTCTTACCATCGAGTCCTTTTCTTCGCCAGTTAACTCTGCTCAGCTGGTCACAAGGGGAACCACCAATTATAAGATCAATTTGTCCAAGGGCAGCAAGTTGTACATTAGAAATAAGTTCAATAGCTCCTAGTTCAATAACTTTATCTGCAAAGTTGTGCATTGAGATTCTTATTGCGCTGGAATCAATTTCGCTGGAGAAATATGCGTCAACATCTAATCCAAGACACTTTGTTAGTATATAGCACCCTGAAGAAATACCATTGAAAAGAGACAGTACCCTTATCTTTGGTTTCTCTGGATCGCAAGGCTGCAACGCATACAATAATGTCTTAAAAAACTTATTATAAAAATTTAAAATAAATAAACACCTTGCTGTTTGGGACTCACTTTCATAACAAGTGGATTTTCCTGGAATGCTTCTGAAGCCATTTGAGAGTCATTACAGAATTCGAATGGAGAGGAACCTTCCCTTTCATAGCGACATTCTGATGAGGGGGACATCACAGGTACATGCAGCTCTTCTGCTTCTCTGTGCCCTTCGTTGACATCAGCAGAAGTTCGTTTAGTTATCTATCAATAATACAGAAATGTGATGAACGACCAGCTAAAAAATGCTTCAATTCATTCAGTTTTGTCAAAGCTCCGTACCTTTTTTCTAAGATATGGTTTCACCTTGAGTCGCTGGCCTTTAGGGGGAGGCTTCCAGCACTTCCTGGCTCCTCGGCGTCTGTAAACCATGGCCACTAAATAAAAAGATCTCAAACAAAACCTGTTATCACAGTAAATATTATTCCTGTCCTCTTGAATTCTGCGTTGTCATGACAACGCTTATAGGTGGTTACACTAAAACACAAAAATCTTAACTTTACACCTAAATTTTAATAGACACAACTATGCCACAGCTTTGCCAGGTCCTGAGGGTCTCCTTGATCATCAACTTTGATGGAATGGGCAGTGAATATGGCTTTCCTACAAATTTTGCAAATGCAATAGAAAGACAATAAACAGTTTCTAGGGAAGCAGTTATTTCAAAGTACTGGTGGCCTATGAAAAGAGAAAAAGTTACTGTTGTGTTCTACAATGTATGAACCCCTCCATCATAGCTCCCTGCTTGCCAAACCTGTCCAGCCAGAATTTTTAGAATCAACATTCTATCATTATATGCCATGACCTGTTACGTAAAGCGTATGTTACAAAAACGCGAAAATCTTAACTTTGCCTTTTTATTTGAATAGACACAACTATGCCACAGCTTTGCCAGGTCCTGAGGGTCTCCTTGATCATCAACTTTGATAGAATGGGCAGTGAATATGGCTTTCCTACAAATTTTGCAAATGCAATAGAAAGACAATAAACAGTTTCCCTGATGGAGCAGGGGAGAACTGGGGATTTATAGGATCCCTAGGGAGATATGGGGGACGTCTATCGGACTTCTGAACGGTTTGTCCCAAATGTTTCAAAGTAGATATCCCTAGGGATGATCTCTAGCGTGTCCCTGCGGAATATCTTGTCAATGAATCCCTAGGGATAAACTTTTCAATCGTCCCCCCCTCGCATCCCCAGTTGTCCGAGAGGATCCTGATTTCTCCCCAGACGTCCGTCCTTATGTTTCTCCATAGCCGTCCCCTGATGTCCCGGAGGATTGTCCTAACCGTTTCTCCGCAGCCGTCCCTACATGTCCAGGAGGATTGTCTTTCATGTATGTTTATAGGCGTCCCCCGATGTCCTTAAAAATCTCCGGAGGAGATTGCGGTCAGACATCCAGAGTCTGTTGGTAACCATGGACAGTGGCACATTCTATCCTCTGGAGAGTTTAAGATTACAGAACAGAAACACACAAATACAATCACTATCAGCATTTATTCATTGCACAACACGTGTTCAGTCAGATCTTTGGGAAATTATACAAATTAAAATATGTATATATGTATAAATGTATATATAAATATAGACATATGAGTATATAAAATATGTATTCCCCGCATCAATGGTTCCATAAATAAAGTTAATTGTGGTTATTCATAAAAAATAATTAAAAAAACAAGTCTTATAGAACAAACGAAGTCAACAGAGACAAAAACAATTATATAAATGCTCTGTCCATACCTAACATGTACAAACATGAACGATGATCACTAAACAACTAAATAAATCACAGCGCAATGCCAATACTGTTTCAAAAAATAATTACCATGTTACAATCGTCATGCAAGTGCGTATGGGTGCACTTACTGCCTAATACAGTCCACATAAATTGCAATTAACTGGAACTGTTGGAGCTGCTGCTGCTATCCGAATCTTCCGAATCCGAGCTGCTTGTACCAGATTCTGAGCTGGATGTACTGATGCTCCTATTCCTTTTAGAATCTGGTTCATCCTTATCAGAAGATGAACTATCCTCATTCTTCTTCCTTTTAGAAACTTGTTGATCCTTATCAGAAGATGAACTACCCTCATTCTTCTTCCTTTTAGAATCTCGTTGATCCTCATCAGAAGATGAACTATCCACAACCCTTTTCTTCTTGGTGTTGTTCTGCTGATCTTTCCCTGACGTATTTCTTTTCTTGTTCCCTTTACTTCCCTTTCTCTCAATATTCTTTTCAACTCTGCACTCTGAGACATATTTTATCACTCTCGAGCGAATTTTCTTTGCGTCGACTGCACAGCTGTAGCTCCATCTCATGCTAAGTAGAATTTCTGCAAAAGGATTGTAAACATTTTATACATATAGAAATTACGGAAAATTAAGGTTAATTTGCTTACTATCCCATACATACTTTCAATAGAAGACAGTTCTGCATCTTCAATCACATATTTGCTTGATTGCTTCACCGAATATTTGTGTGTGTTCTCTCCATAGAACGCTTGAACTAGTGTTTCGATTCTAGCAGTAAGATACCGTACATTGTTCTCTATTTCAACAATCATTTTCTTTGAAACATATCTATTACTACCAACCTTCACCTGCAAAGAAATACAAAAAGTTAATATATGGACAAAAGCAATTAAAAAATTATTCATTTGCATTCTGAGAACATTGACACATCATACCTTTCCATCCTCTACTAACTCCTCATCCACCAGATTGGAAGAAAGGGTTTCGAGTTTGGAAACTTTAGATTTCTTAACATGGGACGACTTGTCCTCAGAAGATAGCATTGCTAGTAATGTGAAAAGGGACAGAAAAGTGAAGGATTCATTACAAACCAAGATAGAAGGCCATGAATAGATCGGACAGATGAGATATAAGCAATATGAACAAGGGTCATTTAAAAAACATGCATATTCATTCAATCATTAAGGATTGTTTTGCCAACAAAACAATAATAAAGGCAAGCTCACAACACTACTGCACAAACTCCCACAAGCCGAGACAGACAAGTAAGATTTTAAGAAAAAAAAAGACACTGGAACTTACATTTCAATTGTGCAACTAAATCGCTTTGGTCACATTTCTGCTTCAGATCACTGATAATCTTTTCCTGCTCCTCAATTTTTTCTCGACAAGCTTTAAGCTGAAGCTCCATCTGAGAGTGGCTTGGTTTGTTGCATGATTCCTGCCAAAATAAAAGTAGTCACAAATAATTTTATTTTTAAAAAAATGTTACGTGAATCCGCTTTATCAAAAATACAGAGAAAATACAGTACCTTAGATAGTTTCTCCTCATCTTTCGTACTCATGCTTCTCCTCTTTTTTTCTCGTTTCTTCTGCTTTTTCCCTTTACTCTTGTCTCTTTGTTTCTTATCCTTTTTCTTGGCTTCCTCATTTGAATTCAGATCATCTCCACTCATATTGTGAATGAACTCGCCTTTCCCACTGCTGCTCCACATTACTTCATCAATCTCGCTTTCATCTTCTTCAGCTTCCCTTACTTTCTCATTGCGCTTCTCTTTGGCTTCCCTTTCTTCCTGTTTGCGCTTCTGTTCAGCCTCTCTTTCTTCCTGTTTGCGCTTCTGTTCAGCCTCCCTTTCTTTTTCTTCAGCTTCCCTTTCTTCCTGTTTGCGCTTCTGTTCAGCCTCTCTTTCTTCCTGTTTGCGCTTCTGTTCAGCCTCTCTTTCTTTTTCCTCAGCTTCCCTTTCTTCCTGTTTGCGCTTCTGTTCAGCCTCTCTTTCTTTTTCCTCAACTTCCCTTTCTTCCTGTTTGCGCTTCTGTTCAGCCTCTCTTTCTTTTTCTTCAGCTTCCCTTTCTTCCTGTTTGCGCTTCTGTTCAGCCTCTCTTTCTTTTTCTTTCGGCTTCTTGTCTTTCTCATTGCATCTCTCTTTGATTTTAGTACCTTTGTGTTTCTTTTCGGTTACATTCTCATTCTCTTTTAGTGCCTTGTTTGCATGAATTTCGCTTCCTTCTTCTTTTCCCTTGACTTTGTCGGTCACATCCTGTAAGATAAGCAGACGTTGAAAACTTGGACAGCTGAAAACACCGGATGAACATTACTCATAAGTGAACTTACCTCTTTGTTGTTTATCCTGTGGGTGATGTTGTTGAATTTAGTAAGTATAGACCCTCCATGTTGAGTAGCTGCTAGTTTAATGGCAGCTTTAACCGTTTCCTGGAAAAAGCAACACGTTTAATTGAACGCTTACTTTCAAAATAAATGATATGACAAGTTACATACAGAAACACTGCTGATTACCTTGTCATGTCTTTCAGACTTCTTGACGGCCTGTTCAACATGGGGAAACGTGTAGTCATCAACTGGAGCCTCCACAGGAGTCATGGAAAGGCGAAAGGGAGGTTTCACCCTTTTCTCACCTTTTATTTTAGATAGTTCCTTGACATTTTCTGAACAGAACATAATAACATCGTTAGGAATGAAAGAGGATCTTGACCCTGCCTCTTTAAGGTTATACCTGTTTGGACATGACTAGTACATACCACTTAAAGCTAAGATTGTGTGTTTCACCATCATCTTGACGCCGTTTTTCTTGACAACCAATCCAAACTCCTCGTGTCTGTCAAATTTGTTTGAATTTGGTTTGTAGGAGACGCACTCATTGCCGTCCCTGATGCGCCACAAGTCGGATGTTGCAACGGTTTTAGGCTCATCACCTTGCCGAGTTAGGTCGCACACTAAGGCCCAGTACATTTTCAACAATTCACACTTATTTAGTTTATATCACTATAAACTAAAGTTGGATAAACAAAAGTTAAGACAAGGAAATTCCTAGTGAAAGGTCCCGAATCGCCGAATCCGCTAACAACCGCCACCGCCAATCGCCATTCTACCGCCAACTAACTCAACCGCCTTGCAATTGCAACCGCCATCGCCAACGACCGTTCAAAAGATGGCGATCGTCATTTTTTTCTCCAACACATTTTTAAATTTGAAATAAATTAGAGTAGAATCAATTTTCCAGGCTGAAGAAACAATAAATAATAGCTAAAATACATTCTCTCAATTTGAATTATTTACTATTACATCAAAAGAATTAGCGAATGGATTTTGTGTAGAGGTGCGTGAGTTGGTGAGTTCAGAGTTCCGTTCTCGTGGGGAGGCTAGTTCTAGCGTGCGGTGCGGTTTGTTTTGGTGGTTTCGGTTCGGAGGCGGCTGCTTGGCGGCTGGGCGGCCTGCCAAGCGCTTCTCATCTTATTCTGACGATTAGCATACAGTTAATACAATAATAATAATATTAATGATATGATGTAGCAACAAAAGTGATCTGTGAAAGCAATTGGCATATGCCAATTCCATTAAAATGGAGTCCGGTTCGTACTAAAAAAAATCACTAATATTTGGTTATGTCGTTCTGTTAGTTCTTTCCAGTGGTTAATTTTTATGAAATTCTAGATGACGGGGAAAAACCTGTAAAGAAACGGTACACAGGCATGAGCCGGACAACTGCCTGGCGGAAACGGAAAAGGAAAAAGAGCTGGTCCGAGGACTCCGACGAATCATCGGACCAAAACAAAAGTGCTGCTGAAGACAGAGGTTCCAATGCAGATGAGGTACAGAATACAGATAATTTGTTATCAATAATTAGCATGCATGTACAACTGTATTCCTTTCCTGTTGGGTTTCATTTCACACAGTTTATTTCAAAATTGTTTTTTTCTGCAGGAAACGTCTGGAGTACATTCAAATACTGAAATTGAAGCACAAAGTTCTGTATTTGCCAAGGATGCACAAGCCCACAGTGCTAAAGATGATGCAACATTTAATCCAATGGGTGATGAGGTACAGAATACAGATAATTTGTTATCAATAATTAGCATGCATGTACAACTGTATTCCTTTCCTGTTTGGTTTCATTTCACACAGTTTCTTTTAAAATTGTTTTTTTCTGCAGGAAACGTCTGGAGTACATTCAAATACTGAAAGTGAAGCACAAAGTTCTGTATTTGCCAAGGATGCACAAGCCCACAGCGCTAAAGATGATGCAACATTTAATCCAATGGGTGATGAGGTACAGAATACAGATTTGTTATCAATAATTAGCATGCATGTACAACTGTATTTCTTTCCAGTTGGGTTTCATTTCACACAGTTTCTTTTAAATTTGTTTTTTCTTTCCGCAGGAAACCTCTGGATCACATTCAAATACTGGAAGTGAAGCCCTAAGTTCAGAATTTGACACTTCATCTGCTGATTCATCTGCTGTCTCCAGTGATGAGGTTAGCATGCCTTTCAGGTGAAAATTAAAATTGTTTTTTTATGAACCAAAATTTGATTTAAAACTCTTTAATTTGTTTTGAACTTGTTCCGTCCTTTGCAGAGAACATCTGATTCTGATGATTGTGATACCTCTTCTGCCTGTGGTGAATTTTCATCGGACCTGGAGTGCTTTGAAGCCATGTATTTGGAGGAAGACCCGGGGGAACATGAAGCACAACCAGAGGACAATCCTGCAGGTGGGAAAGATAATGCAGACGACCCAGATGACCCAGATGACCAAGAAGACCCGGACGACCCAGACGACCCAGATGACCAAGAAGACCCGGACGACCCAGACGATCCTGATGATCCAGGAGCCAGTTCCTCTGAGGAGTCTGACGACGGTATCAACAATGAGCCCGAAGTAGCCACTTTTAGCAACAATCAGCTGAACAGAAATATCAATTTGGTTCAAAATCTCACCAAAGGAGAAGTCATATGCTTACAATTAGCTTCGGCAGTTAGGCATCAAATGACTTTTGAAAATATAGTCGACCAATTTAAAAATTTGAATTTGCTGTTTGGGCCACATTGTTTTCCTGAGTCCAAAACAAAATTATGGTCTATCATCCTGCTCAACAAAGCTGGAATTAGGTTTCACGTTTATTGTGGGAGGCGGGAATGTGGTCTCTACATAGGGAGACGAGACCGAATTGTTGATATTGCCAGGTGCAGGTGTGGCTACACAGTTCCAGTGAATAGGGCAAGATTCTTTGTGACCCTCGATTTGCCTACTCAGTTGAGATACTTTTTATCCCTCCCAGGGATATGGGAAAAGTTGCAGTATCCTCAAACTAGGCAAAAAATTAGTCCCACTGCAAAGGAGGACATTCTGGATGGGGGCCTCTACAGAAGGCTGCAAGAAAATAATGGACCATTGTCGAGCCCCTATAATTTCTCCTACATTTTTAATCTTGACGCATGCTGTCCAATGAAGCATGGGACCCTGAAGGTAGTTCCACTGTACATCAGACTCAATGAGCTTCCTCCTGAAATGAGGCAAAAATTCCATTTTCCAGCAGCAATTTTTGTTGACCATTATGAACCAAATTTCCAATGTTTCTTAGAACCTTTTGTACGTCAAGCACGCCGCCTTGCAACTGTAGGGCTTAGTTGGAGACCTGATGGAGTAAATGAAGTGAACAGCAGGTTCATCCCTCTGGGGTTCAATGTGGATTCTCCTGTAAGGTATTCCATGTTACGATTGTCAAAGTGGGATAGTGCATATGGTTGCACTTACTGCAATCAACGTGGTGTACGTGTGGCGGGGAGCCAAAGGTATCCTTGTGTGCACTTGGAAGGAATGCCACCATTTCAAGACAGAAGTCATCAAGGTATGATAAATGCCATGCGCCTTGTTGAAGAAAATGACAACATAGATGCATATGAGGGCCATAGAGGCGCATCAATTTTAATGCTCCTTTCTGAACATCTGGACTTGCGTGATGGACAAGCACAAGACGATCTTCATCAAGATCATGAAGGCTGCGCAGCTGACCTTACTGAGTTGCTATTAACTACTGCTGCGGCTAGAGTCGATGAGAACATGCGTCAAATCCAACTGCTACGGGCTATTAACAATAGGTTGTTAAATATCAAGACTCCATCTCGACTTTCAAGAAAGCCGCGTTCCATCTTTAAGAGGAAGAGCTGGAAAGGAACTGAATGGAGAAACTGGCTGATTTATTATTCAGTTCCCTGCTTAGTTGGTCTGATCAAGCCAGAGTATCTAAACATATTGGCTTCTCTTTCACATGCCTGTTACCTTTTATCGCAGGATTCAATAGAGCCTAATCATATAGACAATGCTGAGTTAATTATGAATGATGATGTTGCAAGAAATTTTGAACTGATTTTTGGAGTTGGCAGAATTAAATATAATTTGCATGTGACAACCAAGCATAAAGCAAGATGTGTCAGAAATCTAGGGAATCCCTATGCGTATACCACACACAATTTTGAATCACTTAACATGAAGATTATCGGCAAGGTGACTTCTCCCAAAGGTGCTGTCATGCAAATAGTTACACGTGTTCTGCTTCATATGGCTGTCCAAGCGGCTCAGTATGATGGCAGATTGTCTGAGGATGTCAGGATTAGGGTGGGAGAGATCCTCAATCCATACCAGATACAGGAGAAACGCCAAGTTGGTCCACAACTGTACCTGATTGGACGTGGGCTGGAAAGAGCCACAACTAACGAAGAAGCTGTGGTGTTAGAGCGAGAAGGTATCAATGCTCGCAACATTGTGGAATATGGAAGCTTCATGAAAGGAAATTCACGGCAGTGGTCAAGAGCTGCCCAGAATCAAGAAATTAAGTCTGATGACTCATTCATATATACCTTTCAGGACACATTCTGCACCATAAGGACTGTTTTCTCTTTTCAGAATAACAATGCTGAGGAAGATTGGGGTGCTTTTGTCATGGAACATGATGTTTTGGGGACTGAGGCAGTAGCCCGTCATTTATCCATAATGCGGGATGAAGATGCTGATCTCCTACATTTCATTTCTTTGAATCAAGTGCGATGTCCTGCTATCAAAATAAATGGGAGAAATGTGGTGTATGCTGCTTGTGTCCATAATAGTTTTAATATTGACTAAAGTTATTTGTTATTGAATAACATAATAGTTTTAATATTGACTAAAGTTATTTGTTATTGAATAACATCAGAAAATTGTAGAGAAAATTGTACAGCGTAAATGTAAAAAATTTATATTGTCCACTACTATATTCAAATGAGGTAAAAGTCATTTTATGTTACCTGGGTAGATCACCTTTAATTAAATATTTATTACCAATAATATGTGCACAAAAATCTTTTCAGTGGCTTAAGTATTAATGGTGACACCATATTATATTGATAAATGAATGACTTTCCTATTACTTTAAGTAATTATGTTAGTGTCGTTCTGTTGTTTTTACCAGCTTAAATTTATGTTCCTTCATTTTGGCATATTCCATGTGCTGGCCAATTAAAGATTGATGAACGAGATCTCTGTTTTGGTTCCTTATTAAATACTACGCCTTCATCCATCCACTACGTTATTTTTAAGTATAGAATAGTTTTGATTGATTGTTTGCTACTTGTTTTTGCTTAAAGTAGAAGAGAAAAGTAAATTTAGAGCTGGTGTTCCGAAATAGAACCAAGTACCAAAAAGATCAATTCATCTGAATTCCTGAAGGACTCCGCAAGGACAGTCCTTGGATTCTCCTTGTGAGAGAACCTAAGACTCATGAACAGACGATTTTTTTCTCCATGAAGAAATCCTCAGAGATTTGTCCCAGAGGAAAAATCTGGAGAAATCCTTAGATTCTCCTATTGGGATTACATGAAGTCCTTAACATTTCCTCCATAGAGAAATCCTCACAGATTTATCCTAGATTCTCCATGAAGAAATCCTCAGAGATTTGTCACGGAGGAGAAATCTGGAGGAATAGAGGACTTGGCCCAGGCGAAAAAAGGAAGAAGAATAAGAATCTTCACGAACATGGCCGCCGTCGGCTGCTAGGACCAATCAGGGACCGGCCGCCATGTTCGTGAAGATTGTTCTTCTTCCTTCCTTCTTGTTTCGCCTGGGCCAAGTCCTCTATTCCTTGATTCTCCTATGAGCAGACAACTTTTTCTCCATGGAGAAATCCTCACAGAATTATCCTAGATTCTCCATGATGAAATCCTCAGAGACTTGTCCCACAGGAGAAATCTGGAGAAATCCCTCTATTCTCCTGTGGGGATAACTTAGGAGTCCTGAACAGACATTTTCTTCATAGATAAATCCTCACAGATTAAGCCTAGATTCTTCATGAAGAATTCCTCAGAGATTTTACCCAGCGGAGAAATCTGGAGAAGTCCCTCCATGGAGAATCCTCACACATTTATCCTAGAGGACAAATCTCGACAAATCCCTAGATTCTCCTAGGGGGACTTTTTTAGGATGCTCTATGAAGTCCTTGGTAGAGGGGACCTTGTAGGGTTCATCAAGGCGGTGATATTTTTCAAGTCAGGTTCCTCGGGTTCCTCCAGGGTTCTAATCCCTGCCAACCTCAGAAACTCAGGGAGGATCTACTAAGACTCCCCTGAGACTTTAAGATATGCATTTTCTAGACCACCCTCAAAGCAACGGGTAGGGACTCCGAGAGGAATTTTAAGGGACGGCTGAGATTCCCCCGGGATGTTTTAGGGACGGCTAGGATTCCGGAGGGACGCTTCAAGGACACCAGGATATCCCAGGGACCAACAAGGACACTCCCCAGTTCTCCCCTGCTCCATCAGGGTTCTAGGGAAGCAGTTATTTCAAAGTACTGGTGGCCTATGAAAAGAGAAAAAGTTACTGTTGTGTTCTACAATGTATGAACCCCTCCATCATAGCTCCCTGCTTGCCAAACCTGTCCAGCCAGAATTTTTAGAATCAACATTCTATCATTATATGCCATGACCTGTTACGTAAAGCGTATGTTACAAAAACGCGAAAATCTTAACTTTGCCTTTTTATTTGAATAGACACAACTATGCCACAGCTTTGCCAGGTCCTGAGGGTCTCGTTGATCATCAACTTTGATGGAATGGGCAGTGAATATGGCTGAAGAACTAACAACGTAAGTTTAGTTGCACTTGGGTATTGACTTGTGTATGCTATTTGGACATGAGGTCTGCACCAGTATTGATTTCCTTGCAATTTTATTGCGGAAGTTACTAATCACTGTTCTTCTCAAGCACTTTTCTAGTTTGTAAAAAAATTATACCTTTTTGGTTTATGACTTGTGTGTACTCATTCTTGCTACAACTTTGTATCATTCTACTCACTTGAGTATCAATCTACTGGTGTCATTTTGTCTAGGAATAAAATTTGAAATTGGATGAAAGGAGAAAAGGTCAATGTTTTTCTTACTAGAGTAACTTATCACCTGATTTCATGTCAAGTAGAAATTAAAACTACATAAAACTGCCAAAAGAAGTAACAGTAAGGAGAGTGCTAGTAAGTAATGTCTCACACATTAGTTGTAGTCATTTATTGACATAAAACAATACTAAAAAGGTAGTTCACAAACACACAGAAAAAAGATATTACTGCAAGTACCGCAAGGTCAACACATCTTTTACTGGAGCAAGGCACACAGGGCAGATTAGACGGGTCTCTTGAGACATGTCTTCAATGCAACTAGAGCAGAATGGGAAGTGGCGGCAAGGGACAAACAAGTGCAAAGGGTCATGCTCAGTCATGCACAAAGCGCATCGGTCCTTCTCACATTCATATTTTGGCTTCTTCGGGGTCAGATCAATACTCCAGGGTGCCACTGCAAACAAGAAAAGGAAGGATTTGAGCAGGTATTAGTATTGCTAGGTTTTATTCAATAGAGCACATCTTGAAGAAAATCTTATTTAAAAAGAAGAATTGAAAATTTACTGCCTTTCATTCCACATCATGAAGATAGGATTGTCTTTGGCATGAACCCTCGGGCATAGGCAAGATGAGCTTTATTAAATGGCAACCTTCAATGTAGGATCAAGTTATTGGTAATCTGTGATACAAGTTACACACATACCAGGAGGGCCTGCTGGAGGTTGCTGGAAGAACTGTGGGTTAGCTGCTGAAGCCTGCAGAGGAAACTGGAGTACTTGTTGACCAGCAGCGATGCCTTGTGATCCCGGATGTTGCATGTGCATGGCCATGGCACCAGTCTGCGGTCCTGGATGTTGCATGGCTATGGCACCAATCTGTGGTCCTGAGTGTTGCATGGCCATGGCCATGGCGGTGCCTTGAATGGGCTGAGAAAAGGGGGCCGCTGGTTGGTGTGGCCAAGTTCCTGAACAAAAGGAAACTAGATTTGTCACCTTGTCACTTTCGTATCTCGCATTGAAAGGGGCTGCCAGAGGCCATGAGTTGGGATAGAACCGAGAGGCCAAAATTTCTTTTGACCCAACTTGGGCACCTCCTCACACATGCGGCCGGCCCGATGCTGATCGCTAGAGACTGGTACTGCATCGCCAGGGCTCAGGACACGACCGGGGCCGCCGAGCCCTGCCGCGTCCTGGGCAACGTCATCGCGGACATGCAGCGCGTCGACACCTGGCTACGCCTGTACTCGCTGGACCCCGGCTTCACGTACGTCGGCCCCAGCTGCAGGTCCTGCCTGGACCGCGTGTACGTCACCAAGGACATCGCACCGCGGCTTCGCGGGGCCCGCCTGCACGCCGCAGCCTTCGGCGACCACGTCGCCCTGGCCATGGACGTCGCCCTGGACACCACGACGCGCGTGCGGCCGCTGAGCAGCGCGACGCGGCTCTGAAAGTTCGACCCCAGCGTCCTCAGCAACCCGGCCTCCCTGCCGGCCTTCAGCGATAGGTGGCGGACCTGGCGGCAGCGGCGACCAGGACATCGTGGAGTGGTGTGAGGTCACCAAGGCCGACATCCAGTACTTCTGCAAGGGCTCTAGACGAGAGGATGACGCCATGGTTCTGTTTCTGTCCATCTGCGTCAACGGGTTTGCAGCGCGCCTCTACGGCCAGGACGGGGACGAGGACGGGCTGCTGCAGCAGTTGGCGCAGTTCCGGGAGCGCATGCTGGAGCTGATGTCGAGTATGCTGGGCTCCACCAGGGTGCCCTCCAAGGTCGCCGACCAGGTCGACGGCGAGACCGTGCCACTCCACCACGTCGCCGCCGCGCTGCGCCGCCGCATCCAAGGCGCCATCGGGCACCTCAAAAATGGCCAGGGCAACGTTGTCACCGAGCCCGCCGCCATCGTCGACCTGGTCCGCGCGCATTACGTGGACGTCTCCGCAGCCCCAGCGCCTGAGCGCCAGGTGGGTTGCCTACCCAGCCGGCGCCCGACTCCCAGACGCCGCCGCTCGACGGCGTGGTGCCAGCGCCGGTCCTGGACAGCGCGGACAGCGAGGCGGTGCGTGGCCCTTCACGCCGGAGGAGCTGGAGGCCGCCCTCAAGGCCAGCCCCCGCGGTAAGTCTCCCGGCGAGGACGGGCTCAGCGCCGAGTTCTACATCGCAGTGTGGCCTCTCATTGGCAAATACTTTTTGAAGCTTGCCAATGCCATGCTGCAGAGGCGAAGTATCGCACCCTCCTTCAAGAAGGGGTTCATGGTGCTCTTGCACAAGACCGCGCGCCAGCCGGAAACAGTGAGTGACTTGAGGCCTGTGACGTTGTTGAATGTGGAAGGGAAAGTGTTTTCCAGAGCACTGACGACGCGGATGAAGGACATGCAGCGCCGCATCCTGCACCCCATACAGGTTCAGCCGGGATGCAGTAGGACGCTGCAGGGTGCGCTCGTTGACGTCAGGGACGCCATCAGCATCGCGGAGCACACCAAGACACCCCTGTGCGTGGTGGCCGTGGACATCTCCGGGCGTTCAACAACCTGCGGCACTCCTTCACGTGGGCGGCGCTCCGTTGGCACGGCGTCGAGAGAAGCGTCATCGAGCTGGTGAAGAGCATGTACCGGGGCGCCACCACCGGGGTGCTCGTCTACGGCGTGCTCACCGAGGCCATCAACATCGAGCGCGGCATCCGGCAGGGCTGCCCCGTCAGCATGCTGCTCTACTGCATCGCGAGCGCGGCGCTCGTCAAGACCTTGGACGCCGGCCTGCAGGGGCTGATGCTGGACGGCGGGCGGCTCGCCGTCTCGGCCTACGTCGATGACACTATCGCCTTGCTGCGCGGGGAGCGGGACGTCGCCGTGCTGCAGCAGACGCTGCAGGGCTTCGGGGCCGAGTCCGGCCTCGCCGTCAACCCTGCCAAGTCCATGGCCTCTAGCGCCTGTGAGGTAGGCAAGCTGTCCATGCCTAAAACGCCGGTGTGGAGACTGTGGCCTACCTCACAGGCGGTCTCGGCCGCTATCACAAGCGCTGTGTCGCGGGCCAGCTCGAAGTCGTCGTCGTCGTCTTCGACGAGATGGAGATCATCCATGCGCTGCAGCACCTGCATCGAGTTCTGCAGCATGCTGACGGCGCTCACGGACTAGGTGCTCTTGGCGGCGGTCGTGCTGTGGTGGTGGCCGTGGGGGCGGGATCCCTGCCACGGCGGACGACGCCCTGGCGTCGCTCGTGGCCGGGCGGCAGGGCGGCTCCTGGAGGTAGTGGGTACGTTCATGGAGACGGTCCTGGAGGCTCTGTCCTAGTGACAGCTGTGGTGAGGACGGCGCTGCCGGTCGACGCCGTGGTGCCCGCGCTCGGCCGCGATGCCGCGGTCAGGGCAAGCAGAGGGGAAGCACGCCATCAGGCAATTTTCGAGCGCGTTCTCGAACACCACGCGCCGCGAAATGATAGACACGCACGCATGCACGCACACTCACTCACTTAAACACACCCGTCGACGCGCGCACGCCCACAAGTGCTACCCAGTGCAGTACGTTGGGATGGACAAGGCGGCAATACTGACCATATTGAACTTGGCGATGTAGGCGATGCGGAGCAGGGGCTGCAGACAGTTCGAACAGAGTGGTCCAGTACGGACCGGCTCGGCTCTGCGTCTCTCTTGGCGGCGGACTCGCGCCAAACTCGATCGACCCAACGCCGCCGCGTCCACGGCGTCGGTGCGCAGGGATGAACTTGCGCCGCCTCGTTGTGCTTCGCTGGTGAAATGGAGGACCGCGAGCTGCGGCAGGTGGTAGGTGGTATGCCTGCAACGCGAGGCGTGGGGAAGACCGCGGCGTGCAGCGACGGCAGGGGGGCGGCCGCGATCTTACCTGGAGTTGCGCTGCGATGCTTGCACTGCTACCTGCTGCCGGTACTCGTTTGTTGTTGACCTCGCCCAGCACTGATTTGGAGACGCTGCGGGGCGCGGCCTGCTAAGGGCGACAAGCCACGGCCCCCATTCCACGCTCACGCACCGGCCTGCAGAGCCTGAGCCACTGGGCCATGTGTTTAGGGGACGGCCATGTGGCTGGCCCATGCACATCCGAGGTCGCTCGCTGTTGGCTTCAGGGAACGACGCCTCGGCGGAGCGCCGCCGCCCGCGTCTGTCTTCCCTGCCTCGGGCCTGTCTAAGGTCATGGTCCATGGAACCCATCTTAGCAGGTGCGTTCGGCTATACTTGGTGACAATCGGCACATCCAACCTTCGCCTCGCTCGGACCTTTCTCTCCAACAAAGACTCTGTGGCCGAGCCGCTACTGCTCGGGTCTCGTATGGTCCCGTAGCGAGGTTCCAGTGCTGGTCTCTGCAGGGCCACGCCACCGGAGAGAAACTCCTCACCCGAAGCATGGTTCAGCAAGGCCGAAGATGAGTTTCTCTCCAAGACACATTCTCTTGTCCCCAGAGAGCTCTCCGATGGCCCTACTGGGCGACGCTGAGGCCCCTAATGAAATAGCAGCATCTTCAGAGACGGTTTGTGAAGGGGCTCCCGACGAAAGTGTCGGTTTTGTACATTTCCCCCTCTTGATGCAAGTGTTGCGGGTTGTCCGCTACCAGGCGCTTGGGGAATCTGGCCGCTGGCGGGTCCCCCCTCCCCTCCACCTTTTCTGAAACTGCGCCCAGGTTTTTTTTATTGCGGAGAAGAGAAAGGCCTCAGCCGTTGTGCTGCAATCCAAGGAAGGGTGCTTGCATTGCAACACCCACAACACTGTTCAACCGCCGTTAATTGTTGGTTGTCCAGGACACCAAAACAACAAGCGGCGACGATACCTTCTTTATCATGACTTCCGCGCGTGACTTTCTAGTTGACGAATTGAAGGCGTACCTGTCGGTAAGTGGTCTACAAACACGCATCGAGAATCCCGAGATGAGTAGTGCGGTGGCGTGACTTTGACCATGCCAATGTCAAACAGACCGAGATAGCCCGCCACCGCCGAGAGAAAGACTCGTACGTGGCAAAGAAGGAAGACCACATCACCATGCTCACGTTGGCACTCGAGATAGTGTCTGGAGCGAGAAGACGGCCCGAGGCGACGGCGGGACGGTATGGGTCGGGCGCGTTGCTTAAAATCCATATTCGTTAGAGATCACAACGCGTTGCACTAATCCCCACACGCCAGGGTGCTCGCCAGTGTCCCGGAAGAGGCTGCCACGGCCCCTGCATCTCCATCCAGCCCCGAGTCGTTGCGCAGACACCGGCATTCAGTCCCCCTGCAGCGATACAGGCTCCGAGGTAACCCCCTGTACCTTACCACTATAGTCACATTCGTTGGAAAGCAGTTACCTGCCAATGGGACGCGCTCAGAGACTAGTTAGAGTGATCGGGGTCCACTTCTCTACCTCCTTGATGCGCCGTTGAGGATCCACGATGCGTTTCGGTTTAGGGGCCGTTGTAGGTGCTCCGCATGCAGCAAATCGCAGCACCGTGCGGAGTCTCGGACGTCAATACCCGAAGCCCGCCCTGCCTTCCAGACCTCCGTGGATTTAACTGGTACGAACTCCTCGATAAACGGTGTAGCGGGCTGCTGCGAACAAGTAATGCAAACATCTACCGGGCAACTGAACCACACTGGACAGCTTTCCCATCGCCCGGGAGCCTTGCGCTGCTGGTTGTAGGTGCACGGACGCGGGCGGCATCCCTAGATTAAGGGAAGACCCACCGACGCACACGGTCGACTACAGAGCGACTGATGGGCTCCCCAGCGCCGACGCCGGCAGGCACCTCTCAACTAGGATAATACGCTCCAGGCGCACTGCAAGAAAAGACCACAACGAAAGTACACAAATTACTGGCAAATTTTTTATCAGGAATTTATTGTACTTTCAAAGTACAACAATTGTTGTACAATTGTTGTACAAAGTACAATCGAACCGGCATGACGAGTGCTGTGCAGTCCAGGCCTCGTTGTGGTTTGTACAATTCTCGTTGTACTTTCTACAATCCCTGTTGTACTTTTATTGTACAGTTTTTGTTGTACTTTTGTTGTACTATCTACACTTTTTCTTGCAGTGCGGGGACAAAAAAAAATGGAAAGGGACAAAGAAAACGTGTCCACTCTCTGAATAGTCTTCGGACATATTTTTGGCCGTATAGGATTGCCTTGTACCAGGTGTTTCAAAAGCCCCGTATGGTTTTGAAGTTATGCAACCCGCTCGACGCCGTGCGGGCGGGCTTGCCTATGCGCTGTTCGGCGGGCGCCGGGCTGCTAATGGGTTGCCACTCGTCCGCAGTGCAGCTGGGTAGCTGGGTGACGTCACCCTCCCCCTCCTCGCTCCGGTTGCGTTCGGCTGCCCGGTCACCCGTCACAGGTAACATGGGCAGGGCACGGTATGAACTCTGGAACTGAATGACGACGGCCACACCGGCGCATGCCGTGCCCTGCCCATGTTATTGTGTCGTGCCGTGCGACCGACCGGTGAATGTTTGCGAAGCTAGAGACATCTTCCGATGTGGTTTAACTGACGGCCGATAGATGACGCCGGCGCCACCTGTGACAGGTGAACGGGCCAGCCGAACGCAACCGGAGCGAGCAGGCGCGGATACAAGGTGGGGGAAAGGGGGTTTTGCCCCACAATAGCACCTAGATGGCCGCCTGAAAGGTAGACAAAAAGTGCTACTTTTCTCCTGTAAGTAGTCAAACAGCGCTACTTCCCCCCCCCCCAAAGGCCGTCTCTGGATCCGCCACTGGGAGCGAGGAGGGGGAGGGTGACGTCACCCACCTGCACTGCGGACGAGTGGCAACCCATTAGCGGCCCGGCGCCCGCCGAACAGCGCATAGGCAAGCCCGCCCGCACGGCGTCGAGCGGGTTGCATAACTTCAAAACCATACGGGGCCTTTGAAACACCTGGTACATGCTTTTTACTTGCTGGGTACGTGTGCGGTACTAGCGCCGTACTTGCCCAGGACTTTTCGGGCACAGGCATTTCTTCCTTCGCGGCTCGCCACCAGCTGGCCGAGTGCACTCGCCTCGCGGTGCTACGCGCTGCCCGCCTCCACCGTGCAGTGCCACCAGCTGGCCGAGTTCACTCGCCTCGCGGTGCTACGCGCTGCCCGCCTCCACCGTGTAGTGCCACCAGCTGGCCGAGTGCACTCGCCTTGCGGCCGCGGCGCAAGGCGCTGCCCGCTACGCCGCCCGCACTCCTCGAAGACGTCGTCGAGGCGATGGCAACGGAGGCCATTCTCCGCGCCGTCTTGAGTTTCTGATGTCGCCGCGCGGCCACAGTCCTGGCGACGACAGCCTCCACGCGGAATTGTACAAGGATAACTTGTAGAAATGATGAATGCGTCATCTGTGTGCTGGCCGCCAGTGCTGCATTGTCGGCTGCAACAGGTGTCACCGGAGCGAGACGAGCGGTCTCTGGCACCGCAGCCGCACAGCCCTTGAGCTGGCCCATTCCACAACTGTAACGACTTCCTAGCCGTGGTGAACGCCATGCTGCAGCGTCGCCGCTAGCCACATCCACGGCGTGATGGCACTCATCAACAAGGAGGCCGTCCGGGCTAGGATCGTTGACCTCCGGCCTATCACGCTGCTCACCGTGGACGGCAAGCGGTGTTCGGCGTCCTGGGCGCTCCGCCTGGACATAACCATTGATATTGGTATCTCCTACTAGAAGTTTGGTGGGTCCTGTGACTGTGGACTTGTTTTTGATGTCCTATGCCAGATCATGTGGTATTATTTTCTGTTTGTTGGTGGACCTTGTGACATTCCGACAGTTTCTTTTTCTGTACGTAATGTTTTGTCTTGAGTTAATTGAAGCACTGTGACTCTGATGTCTTCCTGACCTTTCCAAAATGTGGATTTAATAATGTCTTTTGTCAATAAATAAACAAACGATTGTTAGAGACGTTACTAAACACCAGTCCATTGCTCCGTACAGGCTCTTGCGTTATCATATAGCCCATGTTACTGTGGTATCAAACAACTACCTGTGGGATCGGTCTACTTCTGGTGTGACACGGGATCAAGGTAATCAATTCAGACAGTCTTGTTCGGTGCACAAATTAGTAGAAATTCTGTATTATTAAGAATTCAAAACACCTGAACAGAACAAGTAGAGAAGTCAAACATTTAAACCTATGATGAAACAAAAATCAAAGATAATTACAGCTGTGATGATCAAAACAAATTTTCTGAATCTGATGCAATAAGCTTCAGGTTTCTAGTTCACCATCATGATAATCCTTACAAAATTAAGCAAGAGGTATCAAACTACCACCTTTTGGTTCAGTCTAGTTCTTGTGTGCTCTACAAACTGACGTATGTACTCAGTTGTATCTACAGATGCCTACCTACAAGTACACATCTACAGATGCATACTTGGTTGAGTGCACACTGCAGAAGCATACTTGGCTGAGTACACATGTACAGATGCATGCGTTTTCTCTAACACACATCTGCAATGTATGCATCAGTAGATGTGTACTCGGCCAAGTTTGCATCTGCAGAATGCACCTAAACAAGTATGCATCTGTAGATGTGTACTTGTTGGTAGGCATCTGTACACGCAGACTGAGTACTCACTTCACATTGTAGAGTGACAAAGTATGGTAATCAATATGGAGCGTCATGTTTGATGCACTTATTAATAGAAATTCTATTATTATAAGAATTGAAAACACATGAACGAAACAATTAAAGAAGTCAAAGTTTCACACCTAAAATAAAACATAAATGATTAGTCAAAGATAATTACAGCAGCGATGATTCGCAACAAACTTCTGAAGCTGACGCAGAAATGAGCTTGAGGTTTCTAATTCACTTTCATAATAATCCCGACACAATTCACTAAGCTGCAGCGTATGGCACAGGTCATTGGACTAGACAGCTCAACCTAGCAAAGCAAATACCTCTCCTGTGCTCCATGGAAAAAACGTTTACAAAAAAAAATGAAGGAAAAATAGTGGAGTTATCCAGCACACGGGTCTCCTGTGCTCCCCAGCAGAAAGGTGAACAAAAAAAATTAAATAAAAGCAAAATAACGATATAGAAAAAAAAAGAAAGCAATTAAGGAACAAAAAGGTAGAAAACCATATTCTTCTACTGCAGCATACTATTCATCATCATAGTTTACATTAAGAATGGACACTCGGATGCCAGAGAAGTATGCTGAGATGGTGGTGTCACATGCAGGGCATGCAGGACTCTTGTTGTGGGCTTTGTCAATATTTGCATTGACCTCCAAGCAAGATACGCAGAAGCCGTAGTGGTAGCATGGTTCCAACACATATCTGCCAGCCCAAAGTTTGCAAGCAGAACATTTGGCATTTTTGTTTTCTCCCACACACACATCATGTTCATCTCTGGCTGGAACACAGACTCCTGTCGGGTTACTGACTACTAGAACTTGAGGAGCCGGCTCATCTTCATCTCGTTCTGGTGCGGGGTATTTACGGGGGCGTCCAACCCTCCCTACAGAAAAAAGGAACAGTTTCTTAATAGTGCAAGGAATACATAATACTTTAGAGAAAAAGGGAGGGGAATAATTACTTGTTGGTCTTTGCTGGGGTGCACGTGCCCTTGATGTTGACGGTTGTGGTGAATAATTAGAACCAGATGAAGTAGAAGCAGCTAGTTGTTGGAAAGGAAAAGATGAGACAATGGCGCTAAAATTAATTGAATTGGTAACCACACTGAAAAGTTAAGTGTACACTCAGTGCAAACATATGGCACAAAAGTGTGTACTGAGTGCACACTTAATTTTTCAGTACATTTTGTATGCAATAGACTTACCATTTTGATGGTATGCGTATGGATGATAATGAGGAGCCTGGTAAGGGCTGCCTTGCTGCGCCTGATACGGCACAATCTGCGGAGCCTGATACGGCAACATCTGCTGAGCCTGATATGGCAACATCTGCTGTGCTGGATATTGGACCATCTGCTGTATCGGATGTGTGACCATCTGCTGGGCTGGATATGACACAATCTGCTGTGCAGACTGGGGTACCATTGGCAGATGGTGAAGATTTGGTTGCATCGGTCCCATCGGTTGGGTGGTGTTTCCTACAAACCAAATGAATAAAGACACTTACAAAGACATATACTTCCCCAGGTTTAAGTCATAAACAAACATAGAAAATGGAGCCAAAGATGGGAACCAAGTGACACTTGTATACTCCAATATTTGCTTCAAATGCACACACATCGTCCAACACTACAAGCTTAATGTCTGTCCTCAGAAATATCTTTGAAATAGACTTCCTGGCAAATGTAATAGCACTCAAATACATTATCGAAAGTACACCGTATTTGACCGGAGAACAGCAGAAAATCAAATTATGATTGGGAACCACCCTCTACAGTGTGTTTTAAGTAGGTGCACCTAGAAAAATTCTCACCATTATTGACAGTTGAAGGGGCAGCAGGTGCAGCCGCTGCATTCTGAGGGAAGGTCACGTCATCACCCTGAGTGGTGCCTGCACCAGCCCGCGTGGCACCTCCAGCCGACTCTGCGGCGGCGTCACCCATCATAAAGTTCCTGAAAACGATCAGGAAATGAATAAAAATAGTGGTGGTGGGGGAGCCCAACGGCCTAAATGCGACCGTCAATGGGTCTCTCCTCCCGCGTCAATGTTATGATGCGACTTATGATGATTTGGAAAGAAAAGTGCCGAGTTGAGAGGCCAAAGAGGTTAAAAATGGTGAAACTAATGAGACGGGCTGACGGGTGTCATGTGACAAATGGACATGTTACGTTGATGGGCTGAGTGATGTACCACATAATCGAGAAAAAATGGTTTAACGAAAGCATTACTGTTCACTGAATACAAGCCATATTGAGTATCAGAACTGGAAATCCGTAAAAAATCAAGTGAGAAAGGAATCTGAAGCCTGCTAGATCATGGAATGAACGAATAAGATATTGTTGATTCGGCATGTGCTTTGAGGAGAGGTTATGATCTATATGCAATTGATGGTATACAAACAAAATCTACAAAACCTTTAAATGAGTCAAAGTTGATGTCTTCTGAGAGAGAAAATGATTAGGGACTCATAACGCATGGATTACTTACGATGAATACAGATTCACACTAAATGACCAGGGACAATTTTTGCATCCAGCTGGATGCGGTTTTAAGCACATCTAACTTCGGACAAATTTGTATCTAGCTAGTCACGAATTGTACATAAAGAGGCACAATATTGTCCATCAATTGGATCACAAATATTGTCTCGTGTTCGAAGTACAATATTGTGCCTCTTTATGTACAATTCGTGACTAGCCGGATACAAATTTGTCCGAAGTTAGATGTGCTTAAAACCGCATCCAGCTAGATGCAAAAATTGTCCCTGGTCATTTAGTGTGTTGAGAACGTTCCCACAAAATCACCTTGGAAACTCACGGGAGGAGGGCTGTAGATAGAACGAGTCTAGATGTGAAGCTTCTGTCCAGTGGGAGTGGGGGAAAACGAACGGAACTGGAAGCGGAACTCGATAGGGAAACATTGAAACAAACATCGATGTATCGTATTGTCTAATCGTTCCAACTATTGTCAGTTTCAGTTCTGCAGTATCAAGGCAAGTAATGAGACTTTATGATGAAATTTCTCAACCAATGCGACAAAGAGTGCCACAGACTACGGAACCATTGCTAAACTGACGTGACGTTGTGACGTGTGAAAAGGGAGAGGGTTGCCACGAATGTGCTACATTCATAACCTGTACCTTCTCTTTGTCTCACAGAGGTCAGCTGTTACGAATAAACAAACAATAAAAGGCTGTCGGAGGTGAAGCCATGGAGCACATGAATGGTGTCGTCCATGTGTTACAAGGTCAGGGGGATGGAATCATACTGCACCAAAACGATGGATACTTTTACCATCGGCACCACGATGCTGACCGGCCAGAAAGTCAAACCATTTCTTTGCGGTGCACGAAACGAAGGAGAGTAAACAATCCATGTTACGGACTTGCCTCCATGGCTCGAGACGGCAGCACTTTCGAATGCACTCGACCCCACAATCATGGGCCAGATCCTTGGTTTGTAGAGGAAATGGTACTCCGACGAAGAATTTTGGAGGCCGTTGCCAGCGGAGATCCCGCTCCTTATTCTGTAATAATTCGCAACGTGGGCATGAGGCTAGTATCTGTATCACTACTGATATCACACGAGGTTCCACTGGGCATCTTTTGCAATGAAGTGAAACAGATCGTTTTACTGTGAGCAGACCCATGTTTATATGAAATGTACAAAAGAGACGCTTCCTTTACCAAGTAGGCAAGCTGCAGGTTACCTGGAGAACAATCTTCTTGTGCAGTTAATGTAGTATATCACATCAAAGTAGACAAAACGACGAAAATTTACATTAAAAAAGTGCTTAGTGGAACTTCTACGATCATTGACAAGGAATGAAAACAAATGTTACGTTTACTTTTAAATTGCAGGGGAATGTTTTCCTTGGAAGCAAGATCTCGTCTGACAGTGGACCGACTTCGTACGTCACTTCGTGATGAGCGGCAGCGATTCCTTCCTGATATCCCAGACACTCTTTTCCACCTTGGTCTTTCACTTCAACAACCACAGTATCATAATGTCACAATGACCATTGACGGAAACGACAATATTTTTGCTGGGTACTGTGGAGATTTTGCAGCTCAGACATTGTCAGTGGTATTTATGTCCCGAAGACAAAGTATCTTTCTTGAGAGAGCAACTCATGTACGTTTACTTTATTTATCTTGGTGCATGAAACTGGTCTACAGTTTTTTGTTCAAGTATGCAGTTCATATGTCAGTCTAGTGGCTCAATTTTAAAAATAGGTCTTGTAGCTTCACTTCTTAATGTTTCATTAAATTGCATGGAAATAGAAAAATAGTAGAGTCTGTTGAATGTTACAAGGATGTAATTTTTTAAACAAGTTGTACTATCCATCATTTTGTTGTACTTTTCTTTCTTGTGATCATTTCCTCTCATATTTCGTCTCGTGTGACATTTTCTTCTTCTCATGTTATGAACAGGTGTACTCTGATGCTACATTCAAGAAAAGACCCAGTAAACCTGAATCATGTCAAATGGAAGTAATTTCTTGTGTCTGGTATAATGAACATACTACAACAAAACACGTATGTGCCTCTTCCTTCATAGCGACTTATTTTGCTATATGTTTTGTTTGTGAAAATGACAAATTTGTTGCAGGTTGTCACATGTGCAAGGATTCTAATGCAAAAGAGGACGATTCATGCTTACTATGCCCTTCTCATGTACCTGAAGACCTTGATGCCAAACTGGAATCCTGAATGCATTGTCTGTGACCATGAGCTGGCACAAGTGAGAGCTTGGATGCTAGTCTTTCCAAACGCCAGAGTAGCAACCTGCCTTTTTCATTATGAAGTGGTAAATTTGTCCCAAATTGTAATTCCATTTGCTTCTTTTAAATTTGTGTCTACAATGAAATGATTTCATCCTTAAGGATTGCTTTCGCAATGCAAAACTGCTTGGACTGAAACAGTTAATGGATGATTGCTGGATTGTGAACAAAGCAGTGCATTGCTCAGCTGTTCTTGCGTTGCTCCCAATGCACTTATTTATGGAGGGGATGTATGCTTTAGGCTACTGGGCCCTTTATATGGGTATCATGGTCCACCCTCCAGTGCAAAGATACTTTCAATACCTAGAAAACCAATGGTTGCCAGCTCTTGCATATGTGTCTGTGTACGCAATTGAGGATCGAACGAATAATGTATCAGAGTCAGTCCACGCCACCTTTGGACTTGAGATGAGAGAGAACAGACCAAATATTTGGAGTCTCATTGGTAAGTTTGCTGTTACTGAGTAACCTGGTTTAATATCATTGATTAGTAGGTCCACAAAATAACATTTAAGAGTTGCTGAACATAAATGAACCTTTCCACCTTTCCAACAAAAATGCACTTTGCCGTATGGCTGAAGGTCATAGCAAGGCGAGTTTCTTTTTCAAAAAGTGAAAGTCTTGTTTATATAAATGATTGGTGGTAGAAGTTCCGGTGTGTGTGCATTTGCTACTAACCATTCCATGCACTTATTTCCACAGAAGCAACCCCCAAACTCAGGATACTTTCTGACTTATGATGGTTTATGTATAAAATGGAGTAGTTTCTTCCAAATTTTCCACCAAAAATGTTCCCATATCTCAGCTTGTGTATTTTCAACCATACATTAATGAAGAAAAAGGTTGTGTTGTCATAGTTTTAATTTCTACTTTGGTTCCGAAACTCCAAAAAAAATTTGGTCAAAATAAGTCCAAATTATTAAAAGTTTTCAAAGTGGGAATTTTTCTTAACGTTTAATGATTTTAAAATGTTATTTCAGGCAGAACATTTTGCGATGTGACAAGTCCCTTTCTTATATGTGATTCAAGGTTGAATATCTGGAAGCTGAGAGATGGGCAGCTTTTGGGTACTTTGGGTGCTTTTGGGTATTTTGGGTGGAGATTTTGGATGACACTGCTATAATTTTCACAAAAACTGTCATGACAGGAACTGTTGGGAGTTTGCTGGCCTATCTGCTGGGAAACAGTTAATGTAGTAATGGGAAACAATTATCTAAAAGCCGAGAAACAAATTCCAACAACAATGTGGTAAATGAGTGACTCACCTCGTAGTCAGCCTACAGATTTTCTTTGCATTAATATATATGGAATTAAGAACTTAACGAAGGCTTACTTATTGTATGATGTACTTCTGGGTAGAGGGTTCGGAGACTTCATTGGGCAAATTCCAGCACGCCAATGCATTCTTGTCAACACATATTATATTGTCCATTCTATTTTAGGAGCATTCAAACGAGTTGAAGATCAAAGTAATGTCGACCTTCATGGTTTGCAAAGAGGCCGAAATGTGGGCAGGCCACAGACCATCAAGACACTTAGGAATGATGCCAGGATAAGAAACCTAACAGATAGTCTTCTGCGTGGCAATATCAACATTATGACTTTCCTGCTTGAAGCAAGTCAAAGTGTAGAGGCAGCCTACAATCACGTATTCCATTGATTATTGTGAATACCTTTTCTATCAGAACTAGTTCTTCTGAAGTGTTCACCTAATCACAGTGTTTGCAAAGATTGATTGTTTTCCAAATTTTACAAATGTTAATTACTAGCGCCTCAATTTGCTAGCCCTGATATAAAGTACTTTAATTATATGACAAACATTCATTCAAATGAAAAGATGAATAAGAGAGGACCTGTTTCCGTAAGATGTTTTTTATTCCCAAGAAAAATATAATAGCAACTTATTTGTGCTCAATAAAATACTTCCTTAATCGATAATCTTGTACCTGTGTCACTTTAGGAGTAGTTCGATCCTACAGATGGTACTTTGATCCTCAGAAGGGTCCCCATTTTGGAACACAACGGCATCACAACCATGGAAACCTATAACAAATAAATAGCAGTATTACTAGGGCTTTATGCTTTGAAAGCTTACGACTTTACTTCAATACTTAGACACACCTTTCGTCTCACTTGAGGAAGATGTGTTACTAGTGCTAAGAAAATCAACTCCTGCAGTTCGACCTGGATCAAGGAGGATTTGTAGAGGTGCAAATTTTGTACCGAATTGCCTATGTCTCCCCCATGCTTTTTAGGTTTAGAGACATAATTCCGGACTCCTCGACGTTACCAACGTTGGTCAGAGTCTGCCATCGTTCTTCAGATATACCTGACTTGGCTGCAGACACACAAACCTTCCTTTCACAGCTTTGTCTGTATACCAGGCAGTAACTAAAAAATGCATCGAAGATTCAGTTAGCGGACACAAGTAGAAGAAATGTTTACAGGTTTGAGAGAAAAGATAAAAAAAATATTATTTTTCAAACTGCAGAGCAACTCTTGATTTCTCTCGTTACTTCTATTGAAAACAACGTTTCGCGACATTGTACGAGCTGGCATCTAATGGTTATGGATTGATTACGTCTTGCGGATGCCGTCAACATTTACATCTTACCACGGAATACATTTGGATTGCTTGGTGCAGAAGATTTCCAATAAATGTTGTGTTGACATCCGATCCCCGGCCATCATCAAGTGACTTATACGCACTGCTCACGAGGTGTGCAAACAATATCAAATATCATTATGGGCAGCTTCCATGAATTCTGCCATGGCGACCGATTTCCTGTTTTTGCCTTTCGCGTGACCAGTTTGAAAGAAGGCCTGCGTTCTTTTTTAATGGTTAATTTTTCTCGGAAGCTCATATTACTGAAGTTTCTTTTGTACCATAAGAAGTCTGAAAGGGATAAAAAGAGAAAAAAAATAGGAACTTCGTTCCAAACCGCGGGAAAACACCTGCCACCGCCTTCATAGACAACCGCCGCCTTATAACCCGCATGTGCGCATGCGCGATGACGATCTCTCTCTTCAATCACTTCCTGTGGTGAGGAAGGCGTGAGATCGGCAGGTAGGCGGTCCTTGCTAGACGGAAGCACTGCACCTTGGCTGTTCATCCATCCAATCCCATCCGATAATCAGCGACGACGAAAATGCCTTTCACAGGTAAGTCACTTTTACGAGTGCACGTACAAGGGCGCACGCGTTTGATAATGTGGCTTCGGAATAACAGTGCACATTGTCAGCAGAACTATTCAATGGGCAGCCTTTAGCCGCCATTTTGGACTTCATTCGTTCTTGTTCAGCTTGTATTGAGTCTTTTTATTGAGATACTTAAAATATAGAAGTTGTTATGCTGTACGGTTTGAACTTCGAGTCTCGACCGTCATCTGCTGCGACGAGACTTCAGCATAACAACCCCGTGTGAAAGCGAGAGTCCCAACTCATGGCCTATGGCAGCCCCTTTCCATGCGAGATACATAAGTGACAAGGTAACAAATTTGGTTTCATTTTGATCAGGATCTTGGCCCTCTCGACAAGGCCAGCCCCAGTCAGGTCAGATGGCCCAGACAGCAGTGGCTGCAGCCTCGGCCGCCGCTGCTGCCGCGGTGAGGCAGCTTCAAGCAGCAGCCCAGTTACCTCAGCAAGGCACGGCTCCTGCTTTGGCCATGGGACTGCCAAGTGGCACGGCCACGCACCAACCAGCGGCCCCCTTTTCTCAGCCCATTCAAGGCACCGCCATGGCCATGGCCATGCAACACTCAGGACCACAGATTGGTGCCATAGCCATGCAACATCCAGGACCTCAGACTGGTGCCATGGCCATGCACATGCAACATCCGGGATCACAAGGCATCGCTGCTGGTCAACAAGTACTCCAGTTTCCTCCGCAGGCTTCAGCAGCTAACCCACAGTTCTTCCAGCAACCTCCAGCAGGCCCTCCTGGTATGTGTGTAACTTGTATCACAGATTACCAATAACTTGATCCTACATTGAAGGTTGCCATTTAATAAAGCTCATCTTGCCTATGCCCGAGGGTTCATGCCAAAGACAATCCTATCTTCATGATGTGGAATGAAAGGCAGTAAATTTTAAATTCCTCTTTTTAAATTAGATTTTCTTCAAGATGTGCTCTATTGAATAAAACTTAGCAATACTAACACCTGCTCAAATCCTTTCTTTTCTTGTTTGCAGTGGCACCCTGGGGTTTTGATTTGACCCCAAAGAAACCAAAATACGAATGTGAAAAGGACCAATGTGCTTTGTGCATGAGTGAGCATGACACTTTGCACCTGTTTGTGACCTGCCGCCACTTCCCATTCTGCTCCACTTGCATCGAAAGTATGTCTTTCAAGACACCTGGTGCTCTTAAGGAGGTTCTTTGACCGTCTGCGGGGGGGTTGCGGGGTGAGGGGGGCTCCATAAGAAAGCATTAGCCATACCAACCGCTGTCATTGAAACACGTCACTCCTGTTTGAAGGTAATAAAATTCTGTGGTGTGTCTGGCCTAGTGAAAAACATGCGCAGATTAGCGTCTATGGTGCTGCTGTCCCTCCTGAGCGTTCCTACACGAGTTCTTTTTGGTTCAAAATATCTAGGTAAGTGATGTTTTTGGAGTGGTGCACAGCGGCAACGTCGCACGCCGGTGTAGTGGCAGCCCTGCTTGCTGGGAGAGCGGGGATCGTCCATTTTGCCGAACGCCAGAAAACACGAGAAAACAAGCCGGATCGCGTCGGTAATTTTGTGGCTTGTCATGTCCAAACAATTTCGATGGAAGGGAAAGATAGTGACCGAGAAGCAATATCTGAGGCGAGTCGCTCAAAGTGAAGTGGGGAAGAGAAACAGGAAGAGTGAGAACTGTCACGACATTCCAGAGCCTAAATGCAGTTTGCAAGGAAAGTATCTCCTTGACGCGCAAGTTTTCGCCAAGCATCAAAAATGTACTGGTTGTAAAACGTATCTGGGCCTCGATTTTGTGGAGAGAGAGGATCGCCGTGGCTTGGGGTGTGACTGGTACGTAAGGTGCCATGAGTGTCTCTTGCTGAACCACATTCCCACTGGCAACAAGCACCTCAGCCGTTCGTCTGGAAAGCGAGATTTGTTCAATATGAACACAAAAGCAGTTGCTGGTAAGTGCCCTGAGATTTATAGAAATGATAGTTTCTCATGAGAGGATGTGAATCCGTCACACTGTGGCAAACAACGTGTCGCAGTACAGGTTATGTTCCCCATGGTTAGTGTTCTAACTTCCACGTTTTCCCCAAGGTACTATGCACTAGGGGCCGTCGTCATTCGGCACTTTTCGATTTCGACATCGTAATAGCACTCAAAAGTTTCGTTTTTTAATGCTGATTCCGGATATGACTTCGATTTTGCGATCGGACACCATCTTCGTTGGGCTACCAGCCGATTTAAGCAAAAATGTGCCTTTTTCCGCTTTTTAACCGTTTTTGAGCTACAAAATGGACCCGGGGCTTTCCGGGCAGTAGTTGCACGACAGGTTGGTCTTCCCTAACACCAAAGTCAATGATTTGAGGCATGGGACGGTTTGCAGAGACACGCACGTGCGACCCACACTTCAAAATTGACGCATTTAAGGTTAAAAACAGCATTTTTTTGGACCTTTTAACGGTGTTTGACGGGACCTGTGAGGGCCTACAATTTCGGTAACGCGTGTAAAAGTGGCCAAGTAGTGTCCCGGGGTCGGGGCAACCCAGCGCTAGAACCGCCGGTTGCTCATGGAGGCAGGGAAAGGGGTGGGGGAGCCAGTAGCGTACTGATTTTCCACCCATAATTTGCCAGTTTAAAAGCAGCAGCGCACAGTCGTCGTGCGGCGCGCTAAATTTTGGGCGAAAAAGCAGTACGCTACTGGCTCCCCCACCCCTTCCCCTGCCTCCATGAGCATTCGGCGGTTCCAGCGCTGGGTTGCCCCGACCCCGGGACACTACTTGGCCACTTTTACACGCGTTACCGAAATTGTAGGCCCTCACAGGTCCCGTCAAACACCGTTAAAAGGTCCAAAAAAATGCTGTTTTTAACCTTAAATGCGTCAATTTTGAAGTGTGGGTCGCACGTGCGTGTCTCTGCACACCTTCCCATGCCTCAAATCGTTGACTTTGGTGTTAGGGAAGACCAACCTGTCGTGCAACTACTGCCCGGAAAGCCCCGGGTCCATTTTGTAGCTCAAAAACGGTTAAAAAGCGGAAAAAGGCACATTTTTGCTTAAATCGGCTGGTAGCCCAACGAAGATGATGTCCGATCGCAAAATCGAAGTCATATCCGGAATCAGCATTAAAAAACGAAACTTTTGAGTGCTATTACGATGTCGAAATCGAAAAGTGCCGAATGACGACGGCCCCTACTATGCACTCTGGTGGCGGAGAAACCCATCTCAACAAGATCCTGGCTTTACTTGACATCGCACCAATGAGCTCCCAGACTTTCAAGAGTTATGAGAGGGAAATTGGACTCGTAGCTGAGAAGATCGCAGACCAGAGCTGCAGGGACGCAGCAGACATTGAGAGAGCTCTCACAATACAAAATGTCGAAGCAATAGAAAAATTATTGTAAGTTTGCATCCTCAATTTGGAAGGTATGAAAGTATATGGTATTTTGTGAATTCCAAGCACAAGCCGGTCAGTTTTATGAGCAATTAGATTCGGTCCTGAGACCTTGCAAAGCACGTACACATTTTTGGACCGCAATCAACTTTCAATGTAATTGGAAGTGTTTGATCTTTTTGCTATGTTCATTTCATGCTGGGAATTCACAGAACATTATGTACTTGGGTTTACGAGACCTGTGCCTTCCTGTTTGATTTGATTGCAAGCACTAGAACCATCAGTTCAAATGTTTGTGTACTTGCATTTTTTTAAGAAATGCACCGGTTTATTTTGTTGGGAAATGGGTGGTGTAGGGAAAAAAAAACTTGGCAGTGGAAATTGTGTAAATGGGGTTCTAAAAAGAGATCACATGTCACAGGCATCAATTCAGACTTATTTTTGATCAACTTTTGATTGAACGGGCTCAAAACATTTGCGATCAGTCACAATTTACCTCGTCAGATGGTCACAGTTTAGTTTCTGTTAATGTATCACTTGTTTTTCTGTTTTCATTGTTAATTTCAGACCTAATAATTTAGATGCCTCATTTCTGCTGCCTGGGAGGAAACGGACTACTTCAGAGCATCAACCTGCAACTGCAACGCCCCTGCTTCGCCCACCTCTGACTGATGGACCAGGATCAGTCACTTCTCCCAGCACACCTAAGCGGAGGAAGTGTTTGAGTGAAAGTGCTGCATCAAACGAACAATTGGAAGATGCAAGTGAGAATCCAGATGAACCCGATGAACCCACAACTTTCACTGATGAACTTGTTCGTATTATGGTGGCTTATGACATGGGCTACAGCACGAGAGCCAACGGTCGTCAGTATGATAGTCTCAACGGTTACGCTGCCTTGATTGGTTGCTTCAGTGGTAAAGTTCTTGATTACGGTAATAGGAATAGGAAATGTCGACTTTGTGATAAAGGCCACCCTCCAGAAGATCATGATTGCCGTCTAAATTTCAAAGGTAGTGCAAAAGCTATGGAGGCAGACTGTGCAGGTGAACTGTGCAATGAGAGCAAAATCCTTAAAGAAAAGAACTTAGAGGTGGGCATTTTTGTTGCTGATAATGATGCGAGCCACATTTCAAAGGTACGTGAAGGTTCCTCTCACCCTGTGGTGAAATTTTCAGACCGGAATCACACAACTAGGGGTGTAGACCGAGCTCTTTATAATTTTGAAAAGACTCACGAGGAAATTAGGAGGGAGGGGGTTCATTATTTGCATCGGTGTTTCACTTATGCTCTGTGTCAAAACAAAGGCGACGCACCAAAGATGGCTGCAGCAATAAGAAATATCCCTGAGCATTGCTTTAATAATCATGAAAATTGTGGAGATTGGTGTGGCTTTGTTGCTGACAAAGAAAACTATGATCATTCTACTATACCAGGTGGCTTCAAGGATCAAGGTCTTTATGTGGCCTTGAAGAGTATGTTTGACAAACTGGCTGACAACACTGAAACATTTGCACATTGTGCTTCAAGCCAAGCAAATGAATCTCTCAACAACACCATGGCCAGCAAGTGCCCTAAGTCAAGATTTTACAGTTCTTCTGAGTCAGCTGATTTTAGATATGCCTTTTCAGTAGCTAACAAGAACCTAGGAGAGGAGTATTTAGATTCAATGTTTCAGGAGGAAGAGTTAAAAAAGGCTGGTATGACACCTATTAGTGTTCGGACTAAAAAATATTTGAAAGCGAGGCAGTTAAAAGCCGCTACAAGAAAAAACTTGAGCGAAGGTAAAGAATTCAAGAAAAATAGGCAGGCGCTGAAAAAGAAGAAAGCGGCATTGAGAAAATTAAGAGAGAAGAATGAGTTGCACGTTTATGAGACCAACATGGGTCTATTTTCCCAGCCAGCCTTTGAACGCAGCAATGTTGCCAATGCAGAGGGCATAGCAATTGTCTACTACGATCTTGAGACCTCAAGCTTTTCGAAGCATTGTGATATTCTACAAATAGCTGCTCGTTGTGGGGAAGCCACCTTTGCTGCCTACATCAACCCAGTGCAACAGGTGCACTTTAAAGCTTCTGAAAAAAATGGTTTGACGAATGTAGATGGGGAGTTGCACTACCATGGTGTTGTCGTTCCATCTCTCCCTCTAAGAGTGGTTTTAGGCAATTTTCACCAATTTTTGGTGAGAGTGGGGCGTCCCTGTTTGCTTGTTGCACACAATGGCACTACTTTTGATGCTCCACGATTAGCACAAGCAATAAAATCATGCCAGTTAGTTGATGAATTTACCGGAGTTATTTGTGGATTCTCCGACAGTTTGCCAGTGTTCAAAAAAACACTTAACAGAAGTGCAGCCTTGAAACAGACTGACCTAGCTGCTGAGTTTCTGAACCTGCCTCCAGATGGTGCCCATGAAGCTTCAAAGGATGTCGAGGTACTGCAGAAGCTGGCTGTACATTTCTCTATAGAAGACCAGTTCATGAAGCAAAGCACCTCTTTGCAAGCAGTCTTGAACGAGGAGGTGAGAAAAAAAGACGTTTCCATTGTGCAAAAAACTTTGCTTCCCCTCGTAGGCGTTTTGTCTCAAGGCATGATAAGTAGGTTGGCCTCTGCGGGTTGCACTTTTGACATGCTTGTTGATACCCACTGTGCTGACAGAGACGAGGGCATCTACAAGCTATTCACTGAGGAAGTCAATGGGGCTCCACGAATCACCAAGATGAACTCAATAATAGAGCAAGCAGTGGAGTTCCTTGAATCGTTTCATGATGATATGACAACCCAAATGATATGAATTTCTTAGTTCACATGTTCAGAACTATGTTATTTTTTTTATTAATTTTTAATTTTTCTTATTCTATTTTATTATTTCAGCTTCATGTGTTGTGATTTTTGCAGCTCGGATGCTAACTTATTTTAATTTAACTTAGTGATAATGTGACCATTCCGTGATATTTTACTAAAATGTAATAAATTGAACAAGCCAAACTTTATAATTTAAAAGACTGAAACATAAAAATGAGGTATTTTAATTTTTTTTAAAAATGTGACTGAGTCAACTAGCAAGTGAGATATTGCTGTGATTTACACTTGAGCCCATAATTTTTTAGGTGAAGGGAAGATGATGTTTTTTATTTGCCTTGTGATATTTTTACCCCAACTTAATAAAAGTTGAAACTGCATTCTTTTTTTCGTCTGATTTGTTGCCTTTCCTTTTCCACCCAAACCATACACTAAAAACAATTTTATAGTAAATGCTCAGACTAAATGCGACTGTTATTTGCGGACCTTTGCCGTTAAAATTCCTCTTGCCATGAATACTGGAGTAGAGACGCGAGGCCGTCACTGGGGGACAGTTTGAACCGCCCGCCAGGCTCTGCGGCCCTGCGCGGGCCAGCGCAGGGTAGCGCGGGCCCGCCAACGTTGTCAAACCTACTGCTCCTCTCGCCCGGGCGCTCGGCACGGCACGGGATTTTCCAACTTTCCAAACGACGTGCTCTTTCTCTGTTTAGTAGGAAATAGATTGCCGTAGTACTGCGTGTTTGTCAGACATTAGTGAACAACATATCAATTTTTGGGAAGACTGGTAAATTTTCTAAACGAGTAATGTCAATTGAGAAGCTGCGGTGCACCCGTCCTCCCATAAGAGCCCATGTTAAAGGAGCCCCCCAGGACCCATTTTTGATGCACTTTTGAGAAATATTGGTATAGTAAAAAAGCAAGCGGCGTTCAGAATTCGGCAGGCGGGCACTCAAACCGCATTCTAACAAAATTTCATTGTAGTGGTACATTACAGACACGGTCAAAGAACTTCCTTAAGTGTCCGGTTTGCCGAGGCATAGTGAAGGATGTGAGGATCATTATCAAAGTCAAGAAAGCAGAAGTTGCCACATCCTGATCATCTTCAGTCAATTTATCTTTATTTTCTATTGTATTTTTATTACTTTTTTAATGTTTTCCTAAACTCATGATCATAATTGATTGTTTCTTTCCTTCTCTTGTATGTTGAATATTTGAATGACATCTCGATTTCACTTTACGCTCCATAGGCAGTGTCTAAGTGAAGATGTCAGGATTAGGTTAGTCATCAAGAAATATGGAGCACAAGTTCCCTGAAATCTTTCGAAAACTTGGTTCGAGTCGTAATTTTAGTAATCCTTGGCTATTTGATTTTTTAACACTTTGTTTTTAAACTCTTAAATGTTGTTCATATCTTTACTTTTCTGTCATGTTAAATATTGAATTGTCAGCCATGGTGCACCTGCCAGCAGGACGTGCAAACATTTCACTTTTGCAATTAACGCAAGTTCTGTATCTCACAACGGCCAGAAAAGGAAAGTTTTGCACAGGGATGACCTCATCTTAAATTGAAGTTTAGATGGGGTTGTCGTTTTGCATAACTTTTTTATCTCTAGCCGTTCACGAGATACAGAACTAACGTTTATTGTAAAAGTGAAATGTTTGCACGCCCTGCTTGCCACTCCACTATGCTGTAGCTATGATAATCATGACAGTCATCAAGAAATTGGAAGCTCTTTTCCAGCATCAGCTTCAGGAAATTGGTCGAATATCACCTCAACTGCAATTAGCGTTTACAATTTTTATGCTTCTTATTTTCCTTTTATACTGTTGGTTTTGAAAGTTTGACTTTGTAGAAGTATTTTGCTGAATATAGCATGTCCACCTTGTTTGTGCATGAACCATGGCTGTCTGAAATGATTTCCCCACTTCCCTTTACACTAGAAGTAGACTGATCCCAAAGGTAGTAGTTTGATACTACAGGACTATAGGCCCTGTAAAAACGTCACAGGCTGTAAGAGGAATGGACTGGTATTATTAACAACTCAAACAAAACTTAGTTTTTTTATTGACACAAGACGTACTAAAACAGTTCCAGACATCTAAAAGGTCACACATACATTCTACATTGACAGAACCTGCATACTTGAGTTCAAAAGCTTTACACTGTATGAAACACTGTTCCACTGCTCATAGAACATTGTCCACAGATTGCAGATACAGAAATAAGTTGAGTATAATGACATTTTAATGACAAACAAGACATAACATAAAGAAATTATGGGGGTTTACATAACATGTACTGTGGTAATGAATTCTCTGAACCCACAAAAGTTGAATGAAAGAATCTTGTCTCCCCCTGAGTTGTTATACACTTTAGGACACAACCAGATTGTCACACAAAGACAATAGCAAGGTAACTGGTTCAATATAACAAGACACTGGTGTCAATCTCAAATAATGGAACAAACATGTTGATTTAAATAACTTATGTTGAGAACCCAGTCCATAAAAGGCAAACCAAAAAGAAAGGAATATGCAAACTGATTTACAGGTTTCCAAAAGCCATTGGCATTTCATAAAAACTCAACAAATATGACTATAGAGGAATTGGTCATGTTTGAAACTGCACCAATAAAAGCTGAACTAAATATAGGTAGGTAAAGTTCTTTCGGTCAACCTGCCTTCAGGAACTGGTTCACAGACAGCCTGAAGAAATGGCTCCAAGTCTCTCTTGTGAGAGAAATAGGATCCGCCACTCAGCCCGTTGTACCACTCCAAACTTAGGTGGTGAAAGGCAATGGAGCTATGTTGTTGAGCTGTGACAGAGAGATGAATGGCTGTCATCCATTACCTTATGCTAGATTGAGGAAAAGCTTGATCCTGTTCAGACTTCAACACTTTGCAGCGCAACTTGGATTGAAGATGGTCCTTACAAAATAAACGGTTTGCTGCCCTCACAACTTTCTCTGTTGTCTTGACTTGAGTGAACAAAAGCCCTGTGGATGAAAGAAACATAAGTAAATTAAATTTGTACGGTTTGACAAAAAACATTTACCTGTGTATACTAAATGTTACCTTGTGATGATGATTCCATGAGTACATTCCTACCCTGGACACTAAAATTTCTCTGCTGCGCTGCTTGGTATGCACAATCCTTGCGTACTCGTGCAACTTTTTCCAATTGGCATATTACTTGTGGCACTGACAATGAAAGACACTTGTTAGAGATATAACTCAATTGAATATAAGTTTCATAAACAGACTAAGTAAATGTACCTTACCTTATGCTTGGTTGAAGAAAAGCTTCATTTTATTCAGACTTGAATAACTGTGCTTTGCAGCGAGCTTGACTTGAAGTTGCTTGTTAAAACAATGAAAGGGTTGCTCCCCTACAATATTCTCTGTGGTCTTGGCTTCGGTCAGCAAATGCCCTGTGGATAAAAGCAACATAAATTATTTATATTTGTTAAGTACCACAATAATCTTTTACCTGTGAAGACTAAATCTTACCTTGTGATGATGATTTGATGTGTACCTAACTCTCCTTGACACTAAAATTACTTTGCTGCGCTGCTTGGTATGCACAATCCTTGCGTACGTGCAACTTTTTCCAATTGGCATATTACTTGTGGCACTGATAATGAAAGACACTTGTTACAGACATCACTCAATTAAATATAAGTTTCATAAACAGACTATGTTAATATTCCTTACCTTATGCTTGGTTGAAGAAAAGATTCATCTTATTCAGACTTGAATAACTGTGCTTTGCAGCGAGCTTGACTTGAAGTTGCTTGTTAAAACAATGAAAGGGTTGCTCCCCTACAATATTCTCTGTGGTCTTGGCTTCGGTCAGCAAATGCCCTGTGGATAAAAGCAACATAAATTATTTATATTTGTTAGGTACCACAATAATCTTTTACCTGTGAAGACTAAATCTTACCTTGTGATGATGATTTGATGTGTACCTAACTCTCCTTGACACTAAAATTACTTTGCTGCGCTGCTTGGTATGCACAATCCTTGCGTACTCGTGCAACTTTTTCCAATTGGCATATTACTTGTGGCACTGATAATGAAAGACACTTGTTACAGACATAACTCAATTAAATATAAGTTTCATAAACAGACTATGTTAATATTCCTTACCTTATGCTTGGTTGAAGAAAAGCTTCATCTTATTCAGACTTGAATAACTGTGCTTTGCAGCGAGCTTGACTTGAAGTTGCTTGTTAAAACAATGAAAGGTTTGCTCCCCTACGACATTCTCTGTGGTCTTGGCATCGGTCAGCAAATGCCCTGTGGATAAAAGCAACATAAATTATTTATATTTGTTAAGTACCACAATAATCTCTTACCTGTGAAGACTAAATCTTACCTTGTGATGATGATTTGATGTGTACCTAACTCTCCTTGACACCAAAATTACTTTGCTGCGCTGCTTGGTATACAAAATCCTTGTATCCTGGAACATCCTTCTCCTTTGTGCATGAGATCTTTGGGCACTGAAGATGAAAGGGCCTTCTAGTGGAGCTGCATTGATGAAGATAGAGATTTCCCAAAAGGCCACAGATATAGCTGCACGAAACATCTGAGATGATTCGAAGAAAATTGGAGGCCTCGACCTGGAACAAACAGAAAGAAATCAAGTTAGATCGCATAAAGATTTGAGGAGATGAATACACCACGGAAACTTTTAACAAAAGATTGAACTTTGCATAAGGTTATTTCTTCCAATCAAAGGCACAGCAGGCCTGGCAAGGTGCTTTTATGACTTAAAGTCTTCATAAGCCAATGCAGCACAACACCAGGTAAGGCACTAAGCCTAGACAAACTTTCAGGAGTTGCTATTCTGCAACTTCCTGATACTGGCAGTGTCACAGTCTGCTTCAGTTGCTATTCTGCAACTTCCTGTCACGGGCAGTCACGGTCCTCGTTGCAGTTTGGCAACTAGAACTCTCATTGCTCTGTTATTTTTTGTAATACTTTTCAGCAAATGGCTCACTATAGACTCAACAAAACATATCATGAAAAGGTAAACCTTCACAGTCAGTTGATGACTTAGAGATAGGGCTTTCACTGATGACTGCTTTCAAGGATCTCTAGATTGAATTTCATTTTACCCATTTTCCATTCCAGTATTTATCAAGAAAGGAATAAGCAAACTAATTTACAGGTTTCCACAGGCCATTGGCAATTCAAAAAAAAAATCAACAAATATGACTATAGAGGAATTGGTCATGTATGAAACTGCACCAAGAAAAGCTGAACTAAATATAGGTAGGTAAAGTTCTTTCGGTCAACCTGCCTTCAGGAACTGGTTCACAGACAGCCTAAAGAAATGGCTCCAAGTCTCTCTTGTGACAGAAATAGGATGTGCCACTCAGCCCGTTGTACCACTCCAAACTTAGGTGGTGAAAGGCAATGGAGCTATGTTGTTGAGCTGTGACAGAGAGATGAATGGCTGTCATCCATTACCTTATGCTAGATTGAGGAAAAGCTTGATCCTGTTCAGACTTCAACACTTTGCAGCGCAACTTGGATTGAAGATGGTCCTTACAAAATAAACGGTTTGCTGCCCTCACAACTTTCTCTGTTGTCTTGGCTTGAGTGAACAAAAGCCCTGTGGATGAAAGAAACATAAGTAAATTAAATTTGTACGGTTTGACAAAAAACATTTACCTGTGTATACTAAATGTTACCTTGTGATGATGATTCCATGAGTACATTCCTACCCTGGACACTAAAATTTCTCTGCTGCGCTGCTTGGTATGCACAATCCTTGCGTACTCGTGCAACTTTTTCCAATTGGCATATTACTTGTGGCACTGACAATGAAAGACACTTGTTAGAGATATAACTCAATTGAATATAAGTTTCATAAACAGACTAAGTAAATGTACCTTACCTTATGCTTGGTTGAAGAAAAGCTTCATCTTATTCAGACTTGAATAACTGTGCTTTGCAGCGAGCTTGACTTGAAGTTGCTTGTTAAAACAATGAAAGGGTTGCTCCCCTACAATATTCTCTGTGGTCTTGGCTTCGGTCAGCAAATGCCCTGTGGATAAAAGCAACATAAATTATTTATATTTGTTAGGTACCACAATAATCTTTTACCTGTGAAGACTAAATCTTACCTTGTGATGATGATTTGATGTGTACCTAACTCTCCTTGACACTAAAATTACTTTGCTGCGCTGCTTGGTTTGCACAATCCTTGCGTACTCGTGCAACTTTTTCCAATTGGCATATTACTTGTGGCACTGATAATGAAAGACACTTGTTACAGACATCACTCAATTAAATATAAGTTTTATAAACAGACTATGTTAATATTCCTTACCTTATGCTTGGTTGAAGAAAAGCTTCATCTTATTCAGACTTGAATAACTGTGCTTTGCAGCGAGCTTGACTTGAAGTTGCTTGTTAAAACAATGAAAGGGTTGCTCCCCTACAATATTCTCTGTGGTCTTGGCTTCGGTCAGCAAATGCCCTGTGGATAAAAGCAACATAAATTATTTATATTTGTTAAGTACCACAATAATCTCTTACCTGTGAAGACTAAATCTTACCTTGTGATGATGATTTGATGTGTACCTAACTCTCCTTGACACCAAAATTACTTTGCTGCGCTGCTTGGTATGCACAATCCTTGCGTACTCGTGCAACTTTTTCCAATTGGCATATTACTTGTGGCACTGACAATGAAAGACACTTGTTAGAGGTATAACTCAATTGAATATAAGTTTCATAAACAGACTAAGTAAATGTACCTTACCTTATGCTTGGTTGAAGAAAAGCTTCATCTTATTCAGACTTGAATAACTGTGCTTTGCAGCGAGCTTGACTTGAAGTTGCTTGTTAAAACAATGAAAGGATTGCTCCCCTACAATATTCTCTGTGGTCTTGGCTTCGGTCAGCAAATGCCCTGTGGATAAAAGCAACATAAATTATTTATATTTGTTAGGTACCACAATAATCTTTTACCTGTGAAGACTAAATCTTACCTTGTGATGATGATTTGATGTGTACCTAACTCTCCTTGACACCAAAATTACTTTGCTGCGCTGCTTGGTATGCACAATCCTTGCGTACTCGTGCAACTTTTTCCAATTGCATATTACTTGTGGCACTGATAATGAAAGACACTTGTTAGAGATATCACTCAATTGAATATAAGTTTCATAAACAGACTATGTTAATATTCCTTACCTTATGCTTGGTTGAAGAAAAGCTTTATCTTATTCAGACTTGAATAACTGTGCTTTGCAGCGAGCTTGACTTGAAGTTGCTTGTTAAAACAATGAAAGGGTTGCTCCCCTACAATATTCTCTGTGGTCTTGGCTTCGGTCAGCAAATGCCCTGTGGATAAAAGCAACATAAATTATTTATATTTGTTAGGTACCACAATAATCTTTTACCTGTGAAGACTAAATCTTACCTTGTGATGATGATTTGATGTGTACCTAACTCTCCTTGACACCAAAATTACTTTGCTGCGCTGCTTGGTATACAAAATCCTTGTATCCTGGAACATCCTTCTCCTTTGTGCATGAGATCTTTGGGCACTGAAGATGAAAGGGCCTTCTAGTGGAGCTGCATTGATGAAGATAGAGATTTCCCAAAAGGCCACAGATATAGCTGCACGAAACATCTGAGATGATTCGAAGAAAATTGGAGGCCTCGACCTGGAACAAACAGAAAGAAATCAAGTTAGATCGCATAAAGATTTGAGGAGATGAATACACCACGGAAACTTTTAACAAAAGATTGAACTTTGCATAAGGTTATTTCTTCCAATCAAAGGCACAGCAGGCCTGGCAAGGTGCTTTTATGACTAAAAGTCTTCATAAGCCAATGCAGCCAAAACAAGATGTCAATCACTTGCTGTCACAAGCAAAATGAACAATTTTACAAATTTTTAACTGACCAGTATTGTGCAGAAGAGATAAGAAGCGAGATAAGAATGAACGCTTTCTCATTCACTGTCACAAATTGAATTCAGACAAATTTCTCCTCTTGCATGCATGCACAGAAACTGTTGTGACTTCCGTTACTTGCAATAATGGATGATTAAAAGAGTTGTCGTACTTAAACAATGAGAAGGTCAAGAGTCAACCTAAGTGGTTGAGGATGGAAGTAGCTGAGTCGGTGGGAACTTTTAATCCGAAATGTTTAGAAACAGAGATATTGAGTAGAAATCTATTTTTAATTGAAATCAAAGGGGCAACCAGTCTCAAGCAAGAGTATCAAGCCTCACCTCTCCGTGCTCCAACTGTCCGACAAGTTGCCACAAGCCGAACCTGAAAGGCAGCCAACGATGAATTGTCCATACAGCACACTCAAGCCGTGTTCTGAGACTGCAAGAAACAAAAGCCAGACATTTGAGAAAAGAAGGACAACAGCTGAGGAAAGAGGACTCTAATTCGGGAAGGATACTAAGTAACTAACACGAGCAATGTTAAGGATAGTTGAGATACGATCATGCCACATATTACTTGAAAGGAATCTGCCTACATAGCCGTTAAGAAAACCAAGTTCCTTTTCATTGCAAGTCATTGTATAAATACAGCTTTAATAAATAGGTAGAGCTTTGAAACGTAACAAGACACTGAAGTTGAATTGGCAGGCAGCCAGGACCGAGCAGTTCAAATAGTTACCTATCCACGCACACTCAGAAGACAAAGCAAGCAGTTGCAGCACAGCAAAAATAAAGGTCAGAATGGACGCATCGGAAATGGTTTCAAAGGCTTCATGGTGAAACTGCAAATACAGGCACATTGTTACACAACACAGCAGCAACAAGTTTAAGATACAGAATGAAGTTGACCTGTCATAAAAATACACGAGCAGAAGTGAAAGTTAATAGAATATATGAACCCTCTTTGAACGGTGTCCAAGACATTACTAATGTCGGCAAGCTTGGAAAAAAATGCAAGCCCTGAGTGAATAACTATGAGTAATTCCGATATTTGTCAGGAGCCAAACTGGGCGAGAATGAGACAACATAGCCCGCAAAAGGAAGGTACAACAAGTTTAGTGACTACGGTTCTCAGTACGAGGGTTCACAGAAAATGGAGGCTATTTCCATGAACAGTACGTGTACAGGCGCTGTCGGTAATTTTCGCTGCAGGTACGAAATTGTACACTAAAGTTGATTTCAATCGTGGACACATAACCTCCATCAGCAAAAGAGAACCGACTGACGAAATCGAGTTCCTGGGAGCATACAGCAAAGATGCAGTTTGCCAATACGACGAGTATGCACAAACGGAGCAAACACAAGATAAAAAGTTCGTACTTGCCGACAGACACGCAAAATATATTGCGACGGACAACGCTCTTCACGAGCAGACAACCACTGTTCGCAGGCAGGCTGTACTGCGAATAACGCATAACGGCTTTCTGCTTATTGTTGTTTACAATCGTGTGTTGGTTGGTTGGTGCGAAATTCGTTATTTACTGTTGACGCAAATGCGCTGAATTCCTTCAAGTGGACGCTGAAATCACTTGAGGACTTTCGCGACCGCGATATGCTTTTCATGCCAAGTGTGAATTCTCAGTGGTGTCAGAGGTTATGGTGAAAGGCAGGAATGACTTCGCCACAGCAGAGTCACAAGTGTTGTTCTACAGACTGAGTGCATCGCAAAGTGTTCCCAGACCCTCAATTAAAATGCATTGTGGGGACTGTGGCAGACAGGGAGACAGCGGTCTCCTGCAGTCAACACACAAAGCCCCTGGTAAGTTGTCAACCAAATTTTTGGCTAGCAAGGCCGCAACATGTTTCAGTTTCATTCCATCCGATTTTGAGATAAAGGGAGCTCTTGCATTCTGCTAGTCTTGACAGTGTAAGGGTCCATTCTCCTAGGCAGAACAATATCTAAGTGGTGGTTTTCAAAAAAGTATCTCTCAGTAAGCTCCAGTCGGACGGTGCAGGAACTGTGAAACTTATGCAGGGAGTTTGTATCACTTTAATCGTTAAGTGTTAAAGGAATGAGTTGTTGACTATGCATTAAAGTGTGGTAACACAGACATTGATAGACATTGAAAAGATTCAATACTCACTTCAGGAGCATTTTTAAAAAATGAGAAAGCTGATGCAAATACTCTGTGATGTGAGGCTGATTGTAACTTTTCACTACGCAAGAGACTCAGTCAAACAGTTCAGTGACTGTCAAGCTTATTGCACACTTTCAACGAGCTGTTTTCCCAAGTCAGCTGTCGTTGTTAAAATGGACATTTGGTTCCACCTTCTTTTTCAAATGTCAAGTTATGACATAGCGCAATGACTAAGGTCATTTGTAAGGTGAGTTATATTCAACGACAGGGAAAATGTGTTTTCTGAGTGATTGGTGTCAGGAGCTCTATTTTTTGTGAGTTACTTACTTTCAAGTACATGAACTGATTCCCATAGATTCAACCCCCAACTCTGGATAGGTCCTGACTGGTGACGGTTTACGTAAAGCTTTCAATCCCAAAGTCTTTATCCGAATACCTCACAGCTTCCCATCCTTCACTTTCTACATTTTCAACCCAAAATTGTATTAGATATAGATAGAGTTGCCATTTTCTATGTGCACTTTGCTTCTGAATCACAGAACACATTTTGGTCAAAACAAGTAAAAATTGATCACATTTTCTACAGTGTAAGATTTTTTACAATATTTAATGCTTTTTACATTTTATTCTGGGCTGGACATTTCAAAATATGGTAACCCTACCTTATTCTTAAGTGATTCAAGGTTTCAAATACTGGGGATGAAGGGTGGACTTCTGGTTATTTAGGTTGGAAATTGTGAGGAAAGAAACACAATTTGAGCGTGAACCATCATAATTCAGTAACTTGTGGGAGCTTGGGGCCCTATCTGTCGGAATAAGTTCATGCAAAAGTAACAAAAAAATTCACTACCACCGGTACACCCTCCACCAACAAAAAGGTTAATCGAAAACTCGCCTTACAATAACCTTAAGTGGATCCTTGAAGTTGATGCATTCATGAGTAACAACACGAACTTTGCAAGCCATTAAAAATGAATCCTCACAGAAGCAGCTTTTATAGAGCGAACGCTGCATAAGGGTGCCATAAGGGTACTCCCATGAGGCCTCTTCGTGGTCTTCTCTGAAGCAGTTCATAATTAGAGAGCCACTCATCTTCCGACAAAGCCAGTATTTGGCATTTCCCGACAGTACTTGGCGGACTCTTTTAATAGTTACGAATTACTTGAGAACTTTCGGGTGCTGTATTCTAAACATCAACATCACGTCAGTCTTTCTGCTTTGTTTTTGTGCCACATAAACACTACATTTGCATTGCAATTGCAGATGACAGCTCCCCTGCCGCGAGGCTAGGCGAAGCCCGGTAGGAATGACAAATTTTGCGCAACGTGAGTGTGCTCGTTGGGTTGCCTAACCGCCCGGAGAGGGGCTCCATGGCGAAGTGGAGGTCCAGGAGAGGGCGGAGGGGAGTGGAGTAGCAGTCCTGAAGGGAAACTTTTAATTTTTAAATTAATTATTTTCGACCAGTAATTAAGAAACAAGATAAAATAGTAAAATGTCTACACAGATAACAGCTTGTAATATTTTCACAAATAAAATAATTATTTAGAAATTATTCTGGTGTTGTAAAAAAGGAGAAAATTTTTAGATAACTAATTGTTTTTTTCTTAAAATATTTGTACACAATAATTAATTTATTTACAATTTTTTATAGAAATATTTTACTTTTATTTCCTTGCATTAATTATTTCAAAATATTTTTTTATTATTCAGAGATTTGTTGGTGGACAGTTTCTTTTGGGGGACAGAAAAACTGGTGAACAGATCTGGAAACCCCTCCCCAAATAACAAGTAATTAATTAGATTTATACTAAAAATTTAAGTTTACCTTCAGACTGCTGTGAAACCTGGACATTCTTGACTGTGGACTGAGTAAAAGCTGTCCGGCTTGGTTGCTGCTGCTTAGTGTGGTTGGCCGCAGCTGCTGAAGGCCCAGCATTACTGTTTGAAAGCAGTGACACTGTGAACATAAGAAATTAAGCAATTAACAATGAACAGCCGAGTAAAAATGAACAAGGTCAACAGCCCTAAAACGTAGATGTATAACCTACTAACCTTGCAGTGGTCTAGGAGCCTGAGAAGGGAGCGGCTGAAACCTACGTCTCTTGGGAGGAAAATCTGCAGACAGAAAAACATTGGTTAACAAGTGATAAACAGTAAAAAAAAAAAAGGTAAAAAGGTGGTGAGCTAGTTGGTAATAGACGTGTGCGCCGCGCCGCCGGTGCGCCGCCGCCGACTCATTTCACCACGCCGCCGCCGCCGACTAAAATTCCCCGGCGCGCCGCCGCGCCGCCGCCGATAAAATAATCGGCGGCGGCGCGGCGGCGCGGCACAAAATGCGCGCATATTTTTGCTCTTGACTGCGCGCCGAATATGTAGGCAACTCACCGTACTCCGCCCTTCCTTGCCATCCCCCGCGACCCGGCCGCCAGCAGCGCAAGCGCACTCTGTCATCCGTTTGCCACACCATCACGCCGATATTAGACTGATTTCCTTTTATTACTTGACTTAAAAAGGCCCTTTCCCGCACAAGCCGCCGGTCACGCCGCCGCCGCACCGCCGATGTTTGACCCGGCGTCGACGCCGGCGGCGCCGCCGCCGCCGGCCAGATTTGGCCCTGACGCCGCCGCCGACAAAAATGTAATCGGCGCACACGTCTAGTTGGTAAGACAAAATGTAATGATAAAGACTGCCACACAGAATCAACGAGGTTTCCACTTAGTTAAAGTCCATCTACAATTAGAGTGGTGTGCGGACGGATCAGAATGAGAGGGGGCTATGTGGACTGTGTGAGTCCAAGAGAGACAGACAGATTGTTACTCCCTTTGAAGAGAGAACTTTATCCCACTCAAGGTGGAAGACAAGTCATTTTGTGTCGTCTTGGCGCTAAATGATGGGCTATCTTGATGTTCGAGTGAATTTTTTGGTCACATCGATGTTATATTGAGAGTCAAATGACTTGTCTTCTTCCTAGGGCAGGTTCGGTGGTTTCGCAAGTATAGGTTATAGTGACCGCGAGAAGCGATTGAATACCAAAGCAATGTCGTAGAGCTATGATCAATGAAATTAATTCTACGGAAATGAAGCGATGTGTCAGAGTCCTAACAATCGTCACACTTTCAGTGGGCAAAATGATAGGAAACTCAATTTGAATGAACTTGGGTCATGCGGTTATCCAATCGCGAGCTCTAGTAGTTTTGAGTAAGGCTACAGCGTTCAAGAAATTTATAGCTTACCATTTTCTTTGTCGGCTTTCTGACGAGACGCCATTCTGGACTGGATTATTATTATACAAATAAATTCAAGAGTTTCACCACAGGGAATGCCAAAAGACCAATCTAGCTAATCTGGCTAGGTTTAATATGAAAAGCACGGAGGGATACGAAAGGAAGCACTCAGACCAGCAGGTATGAGAAATTCAAAATCCTTTTTGGCTAAAGTCAGGTACGCACTCAAACCTTGCCTCATCTTGCCCATGCCCATGCGAACCTGGTCGCGTTTGCGGATTAAAAAAAAAATAGTGGAAAAAATGTTAACGATTTGCGCGAAACAAACCGAGAAAAATTTACACGTTGACATCAACATATAAGAGTAAATGTTGTATAGTTGGTTGTCAACACTGGCTATAATTTGAAAATGTTTTCTGCTTGCTGCCTTGCGATTCAACACCTAGTTCAAAAATTCAGAAAAACGTATGTTTTTATCTTAGGTTTCGATCATGTCACCCTGTTTTATCGCCTTCAAGTCGGTGTGCCAGGCTCAACGACTGTATTCATCTGCTCAAATCAGTGGACAGCCCTTTTTGCAGCTACAATGGACCAAAATATGGTACCCTAACCTGTGAGTAAGCCACTGCTTATTACAATGTTGTGATAAGTATTATCGCCTTAGATGTGTTACTAACACTCGTAACTCGCCACGAAGAGTTCTTTTCTCATTTATTACATGAATTTCCAAGTGTCCTGGAAACGCTGCACAAAAATTTGACTTGACTCTTTTTGCAACACGACATTTGGAGTCAAGTCAAATTTTGTTGAAACGAGACTTGACATTTGGACTTAAGTTGAGATAACTCCTTTTTCCAACCGATGAATAACAACCTAAGTTGACTTATCTCCTTTTCCAACTTTCAAATGGAGCCATGTGGATTTTCCGTGACTTGTCTCCTTTTTGGGACTACAAGGTGATCGTAAATGGAGCCAAGTGGAGTTATTCCCTTTTTCTGTGTCGATTTGCTCCCTTTCTATGGGGAGTTCAAGCAAAAGTTTTAAACAGTTAGATTCGAAATTTTTTGAAGTATTATAATCCATGAAAAAGTCATTTTTGGAATAAGTCGACTTATCCCCTTCTTCCGCTTCATGGATCAAATTAAGGCATGGTTTGTCAACGGAATTCTGGTGCTGGTGGCAGCTTTCCTGTGAGAGCGGACAGGTACGTAATCACCATCATTTGAACAGGGAGACGACTGTGGTGTGCCTTCGGGGGTACCATCGGGCGAGATATGATGATCAGTTTGGCCTCGAGAGGTGCTCGCCACCTCCGATCCAGAGTGTTGTTGAAGAGGACCAACGAAGGGAAGTGTTTTGAGTAAGACCTCAATGTTTGAAGTAAGTATCTGACATTTCTTTTCGTGTCTTTGATCAAACACAAATTTGAGCCCTGACTTCGGAATTTTCCTTGATTTTTCGCAGGTACATCGTAGAGGAAACAAAATCGGCTTTTCACAGGTACAACCCATGACTGACTGATTACAGGTGCAGTTCCTCTCCATTTTGCACTTGCACGACGCAACATCAAACAAGTCACAAGATGAGACAAGAAAGGAATTGAGTCTTTTGTAAAAAGCACGGGGCAAACAACTCACGCAATCATGTGTACACCCTGCCCGAAATCACGCACGAAATCGCCCGAAATCACCCGAAATCAAACTAAAATCATTCGCAATCGGCGCAATCATGCGAATCACGCAAAATCATGCAAAATCATGTGAAATCGAGTAAAAATCACCTACAATCATGACAATCAAGCATGAATCACGGACAGTCACGCGCAATCACGCGCAATCACGACAGTGTGCACGGACACCTGACGTATCGAAACCGCTTTTGAATAGAGGGACGAAAAGGCGCCACGGCGATGCCAGCGCCAAAAAGAACGTCACGTCCCCCCCTCCCCCCTGTCCCCCCTCTACGCTGTTGCGGTTGTGGGCGGTTGGGAGGCGGGAAGCCGACGGTATCAGGCAGCCCTACATTTAGCGAGGTACTGCAGCACAACTAGGCAAGTACAAATCGTTGTAGTGACAATAATTTCAAAAAGATAAGAGTTGATGTCGGGACATTATAAAGAGTCATCTGACTTTTTGTTCGTGCAACTGGAAAGATGTGCACTATTATTTGTGGTTAAGGTTATGTGCACCTGTCGTAGTTTTGATTACTCAGAAGAGTGTTTAAAATTCCTTGATTTGACGCAACCTATTGGCAAGACTCAGATTCCCACTTTTTTCAGTGTAAATAAAGAATTTAAGGGTTGAATTTGTCAGGATGGATTAGTATGAAGCCTGATCTGGTTTAATACGTACACGCCATTGAGGGAAACTGGAAATACACAAATGATAATAGCTATAACCAAACCAGACAGAAGAGCCTTTGCAAGCCTTTGTCGGAAGAGTTCATGGATTCCAATCATACCAGGCAATTGTTAGATGTCTTGACGTTTCCCTTCTCTTAATAAAAATAGGGACAAAGTCCAGGTCGGATGAAGATTTTTGTTTTTGAAATTATCTGAGGGTAGAGAATTCCTGTTCTTTTCCAAATTCATATGTTGCCATTTCGAAAATTTTGGTTTTTCAAATTTTTCATACAGATGGTTAGTGCCTTATTCACACGGAACGAGCAGGTGAGCCGTTGTATTGGCAGAATAACTCGAAATCAGGCGAAATCGATTGAAATCAACCAAAAAATCGCGCGCAATCGCGCGCAATCACGCAAAATTTGCCAAAATCACCGAAGATTTTTCAAAATCATGGCAAATTTAGCGAAATCAGACAAAATCGCGCAATCTCGTCCGAAATCAAGCAAAATCAACGAAATCATGCAAATCATTTCTCTTTCCGAATCATGTGTACACAAAAACGCTGAGTTGTTTGCCCCTTGGCAATACCTCAAACTGAACTGCGTACGTAACTTGATACTCTTCAAATGTTTAGCGATGCGGCTCAGAACAGAAGAAAAGTAAGTAGGGCCTGCGTAACGTGATTCTCCTCAAAAGTTCAGCAATGCAGCTCAGGACAGAAGACAAGTATAAGTAGGTAAGCACCGGCAATACCTCAAACAAAACTGCTTACGTAACGTGATACTCTTTAAAAGGTAAGCGATGCAGCTAAGAACAGAAGAAAAGTAGGTAGGTACACATGGATCCGATAATACCGCAAACAACACAGCTGACGTGATGTTAAAGAGTATAGTGCTCAAGTCCTACGTTGATACGCAAGAGAAAAAAGAATAGTGCGTTTGTTACAGTTCGCCACAACAAAGAAAAATTGGTGACTCAAGACAATACTTGCAAAATAGGTCAACATAAGCGTAACATGTCCTATGGCTCAACCAGCATAACGTGTCCCCCAGGCCGTTACAGGAGGTTCAGCGTGACAGTGGCAAGGTAGATGGAACAATCTTAGATAAAAAAAAAAAAAAAAACATGTCTTATCGTGCAGCGACCTACTCCGGTTAATCGAGTCGAGCCAGTTCAAAAACATTTTGAACTGTTTGCATGCAGGCACGCACTAAAGAACAGCGTGCCTGACCGAGACTGCATTGGTCCCACACGGCGAAAACGGTTGCTGGGTTTCTCGTGTAGCTTATATGGACGATTGCTAGTGAGTTCCTGAAAAAAACAGGAACCGTTTTTGCCATGTATGACCCATGCAGTCTCGGTCTAGCATGATTTTCTAAAGTAGGTGCCTGCATGCACTCAGTTTCAGATGCGTGCCTGGCAAGCCCACACTTTAAAATGTGTGCCACACACACACTTTCGTTTGCAGAGCATATCACTTCAGCCAAACCAGATTTTTCGCCATTGCCCACAGAGTAAGGTGGCGTGGGCAAATCACTTCATTGTTCAGTCGGAGGAACAGCGATTGACATTTGTAGAGACACATCCTGCCCTAGTCGTCATCTTTTTTGGTTTGACTAAAGTTTGAAGTAAGCTACTTCACACTTCTTTGACATTTTGGTAGTCGTTCTTGAAGCCTTGACTTCACTGCATCAGTTCCAACCAATTGAAACTTCCAATCAGCTTCAACCGTAACTATCTTCTACTTAGTACACATTCCAAACGCATGCATGCAAGTACACTTGGCTATATATTTGCCTACTAATGCGTATTTGGCAAGTTCGCTGTAACAACTGCATGCTTGGTGCCACAAAACTCCATACTGCGCCAATGCATTTGTTATTGTGCGTAGCCAAGTATCCGTTGTGTGTGCTTTCAAGCATGCGTTTTTAAGTGTCGTCTAAGTTTGTACTGCGTTGTCTCATTACAGTCAATTCAGCTATATCGTTGTTCCTAGTCTATTTCCGGTCGGTTGTGTGCACTGGTAAAACTAAAGCGTAACTGTATGCTTGAGTCAAGCATAGAGTTACGCTTGAAGACGTTACGCTTGAAATGAAGCATACTCTAGAAATTCCCCCATGCATTTAGATAGGGGAAATCTTGGCGGATGAGCCTGTTACGCTTGATTTCAAGCGTAAACTGATTACGCTTGAAAACAGGGGGTAATACTACGCTTTAGTTTTACCAGTGTGGACGCTTAAATGTGCTTACCGGAAGTAAAATGAAGAACCAATCGTTATTAAAAAAGTAACCACGAGGATATGAGCCTCAGTTTTTGCATCCGATCTCCACATTATAACGCAAATGACCTTATTTTTACCGTTTGGCTGTACTGTTTGGCTTGGAACTATCAGTTAGCATCAGTCTCTTTTTTCCTTATATATCGTGTGCGTGGGGAAGCGACGCATCTTTGCACGTCATTTTCTTCGCATTGACACCTTTCTTTGTTAGAAATAAGCATCTTCATTCTTCGTTGACATTTGTGTCGTTCTTGTAGCCTCGCCTCGACTGCATCAGTTCCAATCAATTGAAACTTCAAGTCAGCTATATTTTCGTCTCTGATCTATCACTTCAAGCGTAACTTACTTCTACTTAGTACACATTGCAAATGCATGCCTGCAAGTACATACTTACAAACGCATACTTGGCTATACATTTGCCTACTTATGCATATTTTGCAAGTTCACTGTAACAACTGCATGCTTGGCGCAGAAAAACTCCATACTGCGCCAATGCATTTGTAACTGTGCGTAGCCAAGCATCCGTTTGTGTGTGCTCTCAAGCATGCCTTTGTTAGTGTCGTCCAAGTTTATACTGCCGTGTGGTTACAGTTAATGCAGCTATATCGTTGTTCCTAGTCTATTTCCGGTCGGTTGTGGGCACTTCCTATTCCATTTACCGTGAAACGGGGTAATTTCGGGCACCCGGGGTAATTTCGGGCATCTCTGCCCGAAAGCATTGCGATGATGCTGCCGTCTAGCGGTGACCTCGGAGGCTTGTCCCGTTGCGCGCATCGCATTCACCACACTTAAAACCGTCGGATCATTCCTCTCGAGACCAAAACAGATCCAATCTTTTCGAGATACAGTGTTTTTCGTATTATACACTTTTTACCTAAATTCAGTGTTTGCGTGAAAACTTCAACTGGCAAGCCAAACCTGTTCACAAACGGTCCATAAGGTATTTTTTTTTCGATTTGGACATGTTTTGAGCATGCTGTGTCAAATTTTCAATCACCTGCGGCAAATAGTCTGGTAAATAGGGGCTCAAAACTAAAAAATGGTTACTTTTAGGGGTAATTTCGGGCACTGAAATGGCATGCAAGGGCAAGCAGGGTTGTTCTGAACACTTTAAATTTCGCAGGGCTGGAGTGGTGTAAGCTTCTTCCAGATCTTCAGAGCTCTTCTGAAAGATGAAGATGATCCATTAACACAGATAATACTTAACTGCCGCAGCAGTCGCTTTGTGGAACTTTGACTATTATAAAAATGGGCCAAGGCTACATCTGTACTTCTTGTGTAGTATGTACACATCCTATCTTAGTGTCAATTATTGGTTCGTGACTAAAATTTTATCATGTTTACCGGGACTTTGACTTTGAGAACGGCCGCATGGCTTGCCGGGTTGCTACGGAATGCAGAGTTTTCCAGAAAGCCACTGTTTCTTCCCAATAAGACTTGCCTCCCATTTACGTCAGTTTCAAGGGGAAGATCCACGACTCATCTTCGCGTGATATAGTGTGGCTTGAGTTGTACCATTATCAAAAACAAAAAAGGATAAAGGTTCAAGGTTAGACGTTCAACAAGAAGCGTCCTAAATAGCACCACCCCACTCTCCCAAACATCAAACTGTTTGTTCCAATCATGACTCCAAATTATGTATAAATGACCACCCCTACCATCCCTCCACATCTACATTCTTAAGAATTTCACATTTTATCACATAAGCTCAAAAGAAAGACACAATTATTGATTTTGAGACCAAAATCAGAACGACAAGTCGTTTTTTTCTTGGGTGCCCGAAATTACCCCCAAACACGGGGTAATTTCGGGCACTGCTTTGGGCCCTCCACTGTAAAAACGGTAAAGCGTAAATATCTGGAATTGGCGTCAAATTGAAGCTAAAGGTGGGTAGATGATAAATTTTAACCCTCAGGTCCATGGCAACACCACGACCTTCACAATTTTAAAAATACCTCTCAAAAGTGCCCGAAATTACCCCGTGTCACGGTACCGTGAAACGGGGTAATTTCGGGCACCCGGGGTAATTTCGGGCATCTCTGCCCGAAAGCATTGCGATGATGCTGCCGTCTAGCGGCGACCTCGGAGGCTTGTCCCGTTGCGCGCATCGCATTCACCACACTTAAAACCGTCGGATCATTCCTCTGGAGACCAAAACAGATCGAATCTTTTCGAGATACAGTAATTTTCGTATTATACACTTTTTACCTAAATTCAGTGTTTGCGTGAAAACTTCAACTGGCAAGCCAAACCTGTTCACAAACGGTGCATATGGTATTTTTTTTTCGATTTGGACATGTTTTGAGCATGCTGTGTCAAATTTTCAATCACCTGCGGCAAATAGTATAGTAAATAGGGGCTCAAAACTAAAAAATGGTTACTTTTAGGGGTAATTTCGGGCACTGAAATGGCATGCAACTTTAAATTTCGCAGGGCTGGAGTGGTGTAAGCTTCTTCCAGATCTTCAGAGCTCTTCTGAAAGATGAAGATAATCCATTAACACAGATAATACTCTACTGCCGCAGCAGTCGCTTTGTGGAACTTTGACTATTATAAAAATGGGCCAAGGCTACATCTGTACTTCTTATGTGTAGTATGTACACATCCTATCTTAGTGTCAATTATTGGTTCGTGACTAAAATTTTATCATGTTTACCGGGACTTTGACTTTGAGAACGGCCGCATGGCTTGCCCGGTTGCTACGAAATGCAGAGTTTTCCAGAAAGCCCCTGTATCTTCCCAATTGTGCATAAGACTTGCCTACCATGTACGCCAGTTTCAAGAGGAAGATCCACGACTCATCTTCGCGTGATATAGTGTGGCTTGAGTTGTACCATTATCAAAAACCAAAAAGGATAAAGGTTCAAGGTTAGACGTTCAACAAGAAGCGTCCTAAATAGCACCACCCCACTCTCCCAAACATCAAACTGTTTGTTCCAATCATGACTCCAAATAATGTAAAAATGACCACCCCTACCATCCCTCCACATCTACATTCTTAAGAATTTCACATTTTATCACATAAGCTCAAAAGAAAGACACAATTATTGATTTTGAGACCAAAATCAGAACGACAAGTCGTTTTTTCTTGGGGTGCCCGAAATTACCCCCAAACACGAGGTTATTTCGGGCACTGCTTTGGGCCCTCCACTGTAAAAACGGTAAAGCGTAAATATCTGGAATTGGCGTCAAATTGAAGCTAAAGGTGGGTAGATGATAAATTTTAACCCTCAGGTCCATGGCAACACCACGACCTTCACAATTTTAAAAATACCTCTCAAAAGTGCCCGAAATTACCCCGTTTCACGGTAGTTTATTTTCACGGCTGTGCGTAACTCAAAGTCTTATAAGGAAAATTGATCTCTTTGCAGGTCGTCCTAGTCACTGCTGCCGAGGAGCTGCGTTAGAGCGGTTCGTTTTTCCTTCATGTTCTATTTTTGGAGTTGGGTAACTTTCATTCGGTTCCGCTTTCCAAATGATGAATTTTGGCACCTCAGCCGGCAAAATCGGCCCAGCGGAAAAGGTCGCGCAAGGGGCTTAAGTGCGCCTTAACAGCCCTTAATGACTCAACGTCCAAGTATCGATGTAGGACCTTCGCTATATTGTAAATATAGTGATTTTGACGCCCAAAGATCAAAATTTTGACCGTTTTGCCGTATCTTTACTCCTTCAGAGCGAAAAAAGCGAAAACGTGGTCAAAAATATTGTTTTGAGCTAAATAGGATGTTTTTGCAATGTTTTCGCTTTTTTCGCCCTGAAGGAGTAAAGATACGGCAAAACTGTCAAAATTTTGACCCTTGGGCGTCAAAATCACCATATTTACAATATGGCGAAGGTCCTACATCGATACTTAGACGTTGAGTCATCAAGGGCTGTTAGGGCGCACTTAAGCCCCTTGCGCGACCTTTTCCGCTGGGCCGATTTTGCCAGCTGAGGTGCCAAAATTCATCATTTGGAAAGCGGAACCGAATGAAAGTTACCCAACTCCAAAAATAGAACATGAAGGAAAAACGAACCGCTCTACTGGCTTGGCCCAATCGGAGGCCGTCTCTCGGGACTTCGGTCCTCGCACCTCATACCCCGTGGAGGTAAAGCGCAAACTTATTGATGTAACATCAGGACTGAGGCCCGCTCTTGTGTTCCCACTGTGCCAAAGATAATGTGCAAAACATGGCCATTGCACCAATTTTCACAATACATGAAGGCGGGCTCACAGACCCCCCCTTCCGAGACCTATCGAAATCTGCAATAAAAATTTTAAGTCGGTCGACCCCCTTTTTTCAAGATGAAGGGTCGAAGTTGATTATGTTAGTAAATTCGGGCCGAGGTAGCCAATTCGCAGCCAAAACTTTGGTCAGGGGTCGAAATTGATTTCATTTTCGTCATCAGCACCTTCAAAAATATACGAAACAATGTAAAAACGTCTCTAAAATATAAAGTCACTAAAAAGTTGCCATTTTTTAAAGTGTTTTTTCGTTGCTACGACTGAAAAATTTGACATAGAGAGCTGCATTTCGGCGTGTGGCGAGCCAAGGATATACCTAAAACCCTGCAAAATCTCGTCCCGATCGGCCGAGCCGTTTGGGAGGAGTAGTGCGGACACACAAACAGACAGACAGACAAAACTTTTCAACCCCACTGGAGTACCGTGAAACGGGGTAATTTCGGGCACTTTTGAGCTTTTGAGAGGTATTTTTAAAATTGTGAAGGTCGTGGTGTTGCCATGGACCTGAGGGTTAAAATTTATCATCTACCCACCTTTAGCTTCAATTTGACGCCAATTCCAGGTATTTACGCTTTACCGTTATTACAGTGGAGGGCCCAAAGCAGTGCCCGAAATTACCCCGTGTTTTGGGGTAATTTCGGGTACCCCAGGAAAAAACGACTTGTCGTTCTGATTTTGGTCTCAAAATCAACAAGGTAGGTTTACGCCAGACCATGTCTTGTCGTAACAGGCTTCGCGATGCTACGCCAGTTCCGACAATCCACGCCTGGCGTTACACCTACCTTGGCCTGCGGCGCTCCCTGCTTGCCTTCGGCAAGCTGTTTAAAGGGTTCATTGAGGCAATGAGTAGTGCACTACGTGATGAATGGTCGAAGTATACAAGCTAGGGCGCGCCGCCCTTACGTCGAACCGAGTATAGGCAGCTCCGCTTCGCTGCGCTGGCAATTTAGTTCGACAGGGGCCGATACCAGCTTGGCCTGCCGGCGGATTCTTTTCGGGCCTTCTTCGGCCCTCGCACCAGACGTGACTTGGCCCAATCGGAGGCCGTCTCTCGGGCTTCGGTCCTCGCTCCTCACACCCCGTGGAGGTAAAGCGCAAACTTATTGATATAACATCAGGACTGAGGCCCTCCCTTGTGTTCCCACTGTGCCAAAGTCAATGTGCAAAACTTGGCCGTTGCACCAATGTTCAGAATACATGAAGGCGGGCTCACAGACCCCCGTTCCGACCCCTCTTTGAAAAGGTCTAGATGAGATCTATCGAAATGTGCAATAAAAATTTTTAGTCGGTCGATCCCCTTTTTTCAAGATCCTGATTCGGCCAACTGATGAAATCGGGCTCCTATGCCCCCCTCCCGACCCCTCTTTGAAAAGGTCTTGCCGAGACCTGTCGAAATCCGCAATAAATTTTTTTAGTCAGTCGATCTCCGTTTTTCAAGATCCTGATTCGGCCAACTAATGAAGTCGGGCTCCCAGACCCCCCTTCCGACCCCTCTTTGAAAAGGTCTTGCCGAGACCTATCGAAATCTGCAATAAAATTTTTTAGTCGGTCGATCCCCTGTTTTCAAGATCCTGATTCGGCAAACTGATGAAGTCGGGCTCCTAGACCCCCCTTCCGACCACTTTTTGAAAAGGTCTTGCCGAGACCTGTCGAAATCCGCAATAAAATTTTGTCAGTCGATCTCCGTTTTTCAAGATCCTGATTCGGCCAACTAATGAAGTCGGGCTCCCAGACCCCCCTTCCGACCCCTCTTTGAAAAGGTCTTGCCGAGACCTATCGAAATCTGCAATAAAATTTTTTAGTCGGTCGATCCCCTTTTTTCAAGATCCTGATTCGGCCAACTAATGAAGTCGGGCTCCTAGACCCCCCCTTCCGACCCCTCTTTGAAAAGGTCTTGCCGAGACCTATCGAAATCTGCAATAAAAATTTTTAGTCGTTCGACTCCCTTTTTTCAAGATGAAGGGTCGAAGTTGATTATGTTAGTAAATTCGGGCCGAGGTAGCCAATTCGCAGTTAAAAGTTTGGTCAGGGGTCGGAATTGATTTCATTTTCGTCATCAGGAACTTCAAAAACATAAGAAACCATGTAGAAATGTCTCTAAAATATAAAGTCACTGAAAAGTTGCACTTTTTCTGCCGTTTTTTTAGTGTTTTTTCGTTGGTACGACTAAATTATTTGAGATAAAGAGCTGAATTTTGGCGTGTGGCGAGCCAAGGATATACCTAACAACCCTGCAAAGTCTCGTCTCGATCGGCCGAGCCGTTTGGGAGGAGTAGTGCGGACACACAAACAGACAGACAAACAGACAGACAGACAAAACTTTTCAACCCCACTGGAGTAACTGGCTTCGCTAATCGCTCAGCCAATAATTGTCTCTTTCTTTAGAGCTTATGTGATAAAATGTGAAATTCTTAAGGATGTAGATGTGGAGGGATGGTCGGGGTGGTCATTTATACAAAATTTGGAGTCATGATTGGAACAAATAGTTTGACGTTTGGGAGAGTGGGGCGGAGCTATTTAGGACGCTTCTTGTTGAACGGCTAACCTTGAACCTTTATCCTTTTTTGTTTTTGATAATGGTACAACTCAAGCCACACTATATTACGCGAAGATGAGTCGTGGATCTTCCTCTTGAAACTGGCGTACATGGCAGGCAAGTCTTATGCACAATTGGGAAGATACAGGGGCTTTCAGGAAAACTCTGCATTCCGTAGCAACCCGGCAAGCCATGCGGCCGTTCTCAAAGTCAAAGTCCCGGTAAACATGATAAAATTTTAGTCACGAACCAATAATTGACACTAAGATAGGATGTGTACATACTACACATAAGAAGTACAGATGGAGCCTTGGCCCATTTTTATAATAGTCAAAGTTCCACAAAGCGACTGCTGCGGCAGTTGAGTATTATCTGTGTTAATGGACAAGGTAGGTTTACGCCAGACCGTGTCTTGTCGTAACAGGCTTCGCGATGCTGCGCCAGTCAGGACAATCCACGCCTGGCGTTACACCTACCTTGGCCTGCGGCGCTTCCCTGCTTGCCTTCGGCAAGCTGTCTCAAGGATTTTTGAGGCATTGAGTAATGCACCACGTGAAATCTGCAATAAAATTTTTTAGTCGGTCGATCCCCTTTTCCAAGATCCTGAATCGGCAAACTGATGAAGTCGGGCTCCAAGACCCCCCTTCCGACCCCTCTTTGAAAATATCTTGCCGAGACCTATCGAAATCTGCAATAAAAATTTTTAGTCGATCGATCCCCTTTTTTAAAGATCCTGATTCGGCTAACTAATGAAGTCGGGCTCCTAGACCCCCCTTCCGACCCCTCTTTGAAAAGGTCTTGCCGAGACCTGTCGAAATTGGCAATAAACTTTTTTAGTCGGTCGATCCCCTTTTTTCAAGATCCTGATTCGGCCAACTTATGAAGTCGGGCTCCTAGACCCCCCCTTCCGACCCCTCTTTGAAAAGGTCTTGCCGAGACCTATCGAAATCTGGAATAAAATTGTTTAGTCGGTCGATCCCTGTTTTTAAGATCCTGATTCGGTTAACTAATGAAGTCGGGCTCCTAGACCCCCCTTCCGACCCCTCTTTGAGCAGGTCTTGCCGAGACCCATCGAAATCTGCAAAAAAAATTTTTTAATCGGTCGACCCCCTTTTTTCAAGATGAAGGGTCGAAGTTGAAAATGTCAGTAAATTCGGGCCGAGGTAGCCGATTCGCAGTTAAAAGTTTGGTCAGGGGTCGAAACTGATTTCATTTTCGTCATCAGCGACTTCAAAAACATAAGAAACCATGTATAAATGTCTCTAAAATATTAAGTCACTAATAAGTTGCACTTTTTCTGCCGTTTTTATAGTGTTTCTTCGTTATTACGACTGAATGGAATGAGATAGAAAGCTGAATTTTTGCGTGTGGCGAGCCAAGGGCGTACCTAATAACCCTGCAAAATCTCAGACAGATCGGCGGAGCCGTTCAGGAGGAGTAGTGCTGACACACAGACACACGCACGCAGGCACGCACGGACAGACAAACAAAACTTTCCAACCGCTAATCGCTCAGCCAAAAAGGGGGTCGACCGACTCAAAATTTTTATTGCACATTTCGGTAGGTCTCGGCAAGACCTTTTCAAAGAGAGGTCGGAAGGGGGGTCTAGAAGCCCGACTTCATCACTTGGCCGAATCAGGATCTTGAAAAAAGGGGGTCGACCGACTAAAACATTTTATTGCAGATTTCGATAGGTCTCATCAAGACCTTTTCAAAGGGGGGTCGGAAGGGGGGTCTGTGAGCCCGCCTTCATGTAATGTGAAAATTGGTGCAACAGCCATGTCTTGCACATTAACTTTGGCACAATGGGAACACAAGAGCGGGCCTCAGTCCTGATGTTACATAAATAAGTTTGCGCTTTACCTCCACGGGGTATGAGGTGCGAGGACCGAAGTCCCGAGAGACGGCCTCCGATTGGGCCAAGCCAGGTCTGGTGCGAGGGCCGAGAAGAATCCGCCGGCAGACCAAGCTGGTAGCGGCCCCTGTCGAACTGAATTGCCAGCGAAGCGGAGCTGCCTACTCGGTTCGACGGAAGGGCGCGCCGTAAGCTTGTATACTTCGACCATTTATCACGTAGTGCACTACTCATTGCCTCAATGAACCCTGAAAACAGGTTGCCAAAGGCAAGCAGGAAGCGCCGCGGGCTAAGGTAGGTGTAACGCTAGGCCTGGAATGTCGAAACTGGCGCAGCATCGCGAAGCCTGTTCTGACAAGACACGGTCTGGCGTAAACTTACCTTGTAAATACTTTATGATCAAAATGACTATTAGTTGTAAGCTTTAATTTGGTCTTAACAGTGGTGTTGTTGTAAAATTTTTAAAGGCCATACGCTTGCCCGAGATGCTTGTGTGGTTGCCTACCTACAGGCGCTCGAAAAAAAGCAACTTTGTTTAAAAAATTATTTATTGTTACAGCCATTTTTGAAATTGCAGTAATTTTGTCTCTTTCATAACTCTTTTCCTAGCTTTCACTGAATCCGCTGAAGCATGAGTTTGCAACCATACCTTCGCGTACGGTGCTATATCTAGGGCCCTGACATCAGGACCATTGATATTGATAAAAAGCAAAGCGCCTAGGTTCTCTACAAGGAGGCGTGTTCTCGTTAGGGTACAAATTAAATTCATCTGGTTGAAGGATCGTTCAACTTCAGCAGTGCTTACAACCATTGTCACAATCAGGTCCTTAAGGGGCACCAGATCCTTTGGAAGCACCGTGCCGGTCTTAACCTTTGTTCCTTCCTTTAAATTCAATTTTTTTTTTTTACTTTGAATGTAAGCTACTAATAAGTAAGATGCTCTCACTGACTGTGTTAATGGTCTGTTCTATGGCTGACTTTTAGAGTGACACTGGATTTACTTTTATCCTTTTTGCTTGATCCCAAATGAAAATGGGGTTGGTTCTCTCCCCATTTTATCTCAAAGGTACTTACTTTCTTAGCAGGGAGTTGATTTTCTCAAAGCTTTAATTTCCATTTTGATTTAGCTGATAAGAAATTACAAACTTTTTCTTAGGTTCAGTCCTGCGCCAGCTATGCTTTGATTTGAGATGAGTGTGTCTATTTTCTAGTGTGGTATAACAAGTATTTTTATGTGTTGATCTCAATTTTTAATGGTGTTGTCTATTGTAGTATTTAACTTACTCTCCCTCATTTTTTCCAAGAAGCAAAGCTTTTATTTATGTTTAAGATAAGGTGCCTGCTAGATGTGACAAACGGTGCTTTGATTGCTTTTACTAGAAAAAAAACCAACTTACTTTTGAATGAACCTGTGCCTCTCCCAAACAGCTGACATTTAGTTTGCTTTTTTTCCAGAAACAGAGCTGTTACCCAAAGCTTTTATTGTTGTTTATTAGTACACCCATAATTACTAAGTAAAATAAATTTTGTTCAACTTTTCCATCATTTCTTACTTTTCTCAGGTATATTACCTCACCCTTCCTTGCGTCTGTCCTATCCAGTATAAAATGACTGAAAATAGCGGCTAAAAATACGATTTCAAGAAATCCTGGTAGTCACAAAGTTAATTTTATATTTATGTTCTGGTTTAACAAAGATAGCTAAGGCTACGACTGCGTTGTGTGTAGTTCTGTTTATGTTTGTCAGACCATTATAAATAATACTAAAACTTACGTAAAGACCAGCTGCGTATTAATTTGTGTCAAAAACAGACATTCAAGACAGTCTCATAATACCTAAAGGACAATCTATTCACAAAAACGTGCAGTAAAATAGGCCAGTTCACCCAGTTCACCTAGCTGTAAGGTTAGAAAAAAGCACAGCCCCCGTGTCCACATCGTTTCGTCTTAGATTCAGAAGTACCATCAAACCTCGCTACAAGGTGCAGCTACACGCCCACTGTTTTCGAAAAGGGACTTATAGTCACACTCAAACTACGTTAGGGATAGTTTTTTCACAAATGCATTTGCACAGGCACGCAGTTTAATGTCCTATTTCACTCCGATTCAAAGAGTTTGGAAAATTTAGGGTTGGTATTTCTGAAAACAACAGGGCCTGCGCGCAGCGGCGCGGGACACTCGGGTCAACAATCACCGACCGACAAGCCGATCCAAATGGCCACGTTCGAAAACAACGTCTATACCATTGTTGGAGCTCTTCTAGCTGCAGTAAAAGACAATTTTGATTCGAACGCGCTTTTTCAAGTGAGCGAGCGTTTTTGGTGTAAGCTGTACAGAGGCGAAAAGGAGCGCTGCTATTGGTCGGATTCCATTTCCGGTGGCTCGGCACCCCCCTCTCCCTCTGTTTTTCGCTGACGAGTCGAGTTTTGCCATGGAAACGGCGATTTCAACTCAAAATTTCTCAAAATTGGCCCTACACTTTTCAACCACATTTCACCACTGAAATCAGGGTCCAAAGTTCTACCACTCTGCCAAATCGCATCAAAATCGTATAGAAAATTTCGGATTTGCATAAGGGGCCAGACTGACAATAAAAATAAAAAAAATAAAAAAAAAAAAACCAACCCCGGTGAGGCTAAAAGGCTACTTCGTGCCTAAAAAAATAATGCTTTTATTTATTCTACCTTTGATCGTGTAACTATGTCTAGCAGTGACTCCAAAGAAATGGTAAATTTAGCCCCAAATCAAACTGCTGCTAGGACAAACACAACTATCCACTTTGATATTTACATTTGATATTTGAATTGATATTGAAATTTGATACCGTCAACGCGGGTAACTTGGGACACTTTTACACGTGTTTATAACGCTCAAGGCAAGATTTTTGACCGAGGCCATTGGGTCCTAACTATGTTCAAGTTTGACCCTTTCCTCATTGCTGAGCCTGACTGCATCTGCATCGGAATCGGAAAAGCAACGGGCGAAGCCCTCCACTAGGTCGGGCGGTGGTGGGGGTAGCATAGCGGCTCGCTGGCTCGAGGCCGGATCGCCTGAAGGTAGGCACACGCCATGCACGGTTGTGTGGCGGGCTAGCATCGTCGCCCCCTGCAGCCAAGGAGGTTTTTCGCAAGTTTAAGTACCTTCCAGACCTCCGATCGCAACGAGGTGTGCACCATTCGATGCGGCGCACTCACATTGACTCAAGGACCCCATGTTTCTTGAGAAATGGGGGCGGCTTTACGTAGAAAAGCGAGAAAAGCAAGAGAGGAGCCCCGCATGCGTAAACGGCTGAGATTTTCGAAAAACGTCTTGAACGAAAGTTGTAGGAAATAGAAAGGACAATCAAAGCCACCCTTTCCGAATAAGATGCGAGCTCAAAATTTTTCGACAACGAAGAAAAACGTTTTCTGTAACTTCGGGACAAGTTTTTGGAATGAAAAAGTCATTTTAGATGGGGGGTGAAAACAAGGCGTTTGTAGGGCTTCTCACAAGCTTCCACCCAGAGAAAACCGTTTGTTGATATGTTATTTAGTTTGGTCTGGAGGGAAGATTGAATCGGGAGGTGTCGGTGCCGTTCGCGAGCAGCGGCCGCGGGCGAGAGGGGAAGGGGCATGGAGGTGGGGATGGAGGGGAGGGGGAAGGAAACTGGATGGTTTGTTTTGGTGCACGCATGAGTTTATTCATTTATAAACCGGTCACAATTTGATTCATAATCCGCCGTGCGCAATGGCGCAAACGCGTCAACTTCTGTAACTGCACCTCAGCCAGCAGGCCTTAGTTGGTGCCCGGGACGCGCACCTGAGGGATACTACGGATAGTTTCAGGTTAGGTTGAGTTATGCTAGCGTTAGGTCTGTCGCGAGTAGAGTAAGACCTGTTGCGACCCCGTTAGGTTAGGTTGGAGATGGTTGGACCATTTAGTTAGGTTAGGTCTGTCGCGAGTAGAGTAAGATCTGTCACGACCCCGTTAGGTTAGGGTGGGTTGTACCATTTACCTTGGTTAGGTTTGCATTATCACACCAAATTATTTGTCTCAGTTCCTAGCATTCAGAAGTAAATCCACGTGGAAAAGAGGCATAACTCAACTGGACCCCTTACACGCTCCCCATTTAGCGGAAAATGGAAACAACTTAAGTCTGCATGACTCCGTTGAAAAAGTTAGCAACAGAAGATAACTCAATCTGAATGTTTATGAATCTAATGCAAAAAGAATCACTTCAACCTAACCCTCTTTATTTTTAGAACTTAAGTTGCACAAAAGAAAGCCAAAAAATATACCAGAGTAATAAACACTTTACGCAGACCATAATTCTAGTTGTATTGTCTTTGAATTCCACTTCGCTTAGAAAAATTAAGTTAAGATGACTTCGTTATCCATTTTAACGGATATTGATAAGTTGAAGAACCCTCTACGGAGTGACCTGATACTTTGATGTATTTTTCAAAATTTTACTGATACTTTTTCAATTTCTCATCATCCGCAACTTTTCTTTGTTCTTCGAACAGTCTTTTGTTTCTCCTAAAAAAATTGGTGGCCAAAAAAGAGTTTAGCAACGAAAAAAAATAATCGTCTTATGCGCTGCATTTATAAATTATTGGACTTTCCTGACATTTCATGTGTTTGTTGAGATATCCAATTTTCCTTTAATGGCTGACAGGTCCTTGTGGGACGTTTTGAACCCACAAAGTTTGAAACGGGGCCACGACTAAATCGTGTATATTGGTTAACGTTTGAGTAGAGTTACTCTGAAGTAGAAATTAAAAGCATCGGCACCAGTCTCTTGGTCTTTGCATCTACAATTGGAAAAATGTTATTCCGTTCCGAAGCTACAACCAACACCGTTTCGTGGAGAGGAAATGGAAAGCACCTGTGAGAATACTCCAGTTTTAACAGAGAAGATTTGGTGATTTGATGCACTTTTTCAAAGCAATAACTTATCCCGTAAGAGTCAAATCCAGTATCCTGTAATGGCGGACGAAGAACTGGGTATTGGCTCAGCCCCGGAGCTTGCTTCCGCCTAGTGGCTATGTTTTAAAACGAGTTCGTTTTTGTCCGTAGAGAGCGCGTTACGGCGTCAACCCGACGACGCGCGTTCGCGCTTCCGAAAAACACACCTCTGTAATCGAACTACCAGCTCGGCTCCGCACGCCTCGGCTCGTACGATCAGCCTGTCGCTATGCAACAAGAACACTTCCCGTTCAGAGTGGTTGCGTACCTTCCAGGCGCTCAAACAGGCCGGCGCCGTGTCCGATACTTCGCAAGCAATCGCCCGCACGGGAGCGGAGGCGCGCACGCATTTGCACGCGCTGTGCACGCATACACTGTTAAAAAAGTTCTGAAAATTCAGACCACTTTTTTTAGACTTGGTGGTCTGAATCTATTTTTCAGACTTGTTTCAGACTACTTGTCTGAAAATTCAGTCTTTTGGTGTGAAAATTGTGACCTGAGCGTCTTACAACTTGAATGAAGACCTGTGCAGTCTGAAAATTTAGACGATTAAGTCTAAAAATTCAGACCAACGTAAGATTTCGTTTGTCCGCTAGATGGCGCACATGTTGTGAAACATACCTCCCTCTGTTTAATAGGCCTTTATTGCAAAAATATACTAATTGAAAAGTTCAAAAATTGGCAACACTTAATCGGTCATATGAGAACCATGCTCTGTTGCAAGATTCATCTCCGTAATATGTGTGGGAGTTGAACGATTCACATTGTAATTTACCTCTCGCGGGTGGCTCCGTGTCGCCATTTCCTTGGGTGCCGCAGGCCGGCTCCTCGTTTGTCAGGGAGAAGGCCCAAGGATCTTCTCCCTCAACCCAATTTTTACTCGAGGTGTCCTCTCTTGAGGACTACACACACATGAGATGGTTCCAATATTGTATTTTATATGACATGGACCTTGTTGTTTGCAATCTTCATACAGGTCTGAATTTTTAGACCACCAACTCTTAAATGTGAGACTCTCCAGTTCAGAATTTTAAGACCATCTAAGTGGTCTGAATTTTTAGACCTCAAGTCTGTTAATAACTTCTGACTCATTTTGTCTGAATTTTCAGACTTTTTTTTTAACAGTGTACGCCCGCACTGAGCACGCACTCAGCACGCACAAATGCACGCAGATGCACGCAAAACGCACGCAATTGCACGCAGAGCATTTCACCTCGGGCCGTCATGTGATCCCTTTGTTTGAGGACCATCAAACAGTAGGGGCACTTGAAAGCCCCCTCCCGGCGGTAAAGATTCTTCTTCTGAAATCAAAATAAAACAAATACATGTTATTAGTAAACTCAGAGCATCTTGGCGAATCGCTGTGAAAAAATGTTAAAAGTGAAGACTTAAGCTGGCTTGTACAAACGACTTTCTCAATAAAAAAAAAAAAACTATAATAAAATTACCTTTGCCTCTTTTCTGAGTTGCTCGGAGGTCAGCACGTCTTTGATCTTAAGCCTCTCGTCCCCTTTGGCCTTCTCGGGCGTGGTTGGCTTCTGCTGAAACAAGTGCACACCAAGATCATGAATGTATGCCACGAGAGAAGATGAATGAATGCACAATCACTGAAACGTACATTATAAAATTTTTAATTATTTCGTGGTCTGTTTTTTTTTTCATATTTTTAAGAAAAAAAAAGCCCTATCCATGTAATTAAAAAGTCCTTCTTAAAAATACTATCAGCCTCCACGTCAAATTTTTTCTAAGACATTTGAACAAAAATGAATGAGACACATTACAATTACCTTCTTGCCACTACCCTCGGAATGAGGCCTATCCCCCTTGCCTGCTGGCTTCGGCTTGGGGCTCGCCCTGGGTTCCTTGGGTTTCCCACTGGGGTGGCGCTCTCCCGGTTTCGGAGTTGAGGACTGAAACAGAAAAGCATTCTAATTGTAAAAAAAATTACATTTTTACACACTTATGCTGTTTGCAGGTGACTATTCTATTTACCTTGCTGTGGCTGCCTTTCTTGGATGCCCTCTCCTCACCCGCAGACGGAGGAGAACGAGGGCGACGTTCTAAAGAAGTACTGGCTACAGTTACGGTAGAGTCCTTGGAGCGCCGATCGGTAGACTTGGGAGTAGAGGACTGAAACAGGAAAGCATTCTTATTGTAAAAAATATTACATTTTTACACACTTATGCTGTTTGCAGGTGACTATTCTATCTACCTTGCTGTGGCTGCTCTTCCTGCCGCCCTTCTCTTCGACCGCAGAGGGAGGAGGAGACGCTGCCCGGGAGGCCTTCATCTTCTTCACTTTCAACGGCGTCTGTGGGCAGGTACAAGAAAAATCTGCATACTGTTAGTCGGACGGAAAAGGAAATCAGGATTAAAGCACACTAAACTTATTTTTACAATTTCTGTACGCGGTCTCGCACAGTTTTGTGCACGCGTGCTTTTCGTACAAATTTGTACGTGATTTCGCACGGACTCGTACGATTCCACATACAAAGCTGTACGAAAATGTACGAAAAAGTTCGCGTGCACAAAATTCTGTGAGACCACGTACAAATTTGTGCAAATACATTTGGCGTGAGTATTATTAGCAAGTTGTGTTACCCGCATTGAAGACAAGTCCTCAAAGGTGGCCTGCCTTTTCTTCTGGTACGACAGCGGTGCCTTGGTCGGCTTGGAGGCGGCCCTGGCGCCCATGCCCCCTTCGGCGGTACTCTTCGATTCGGCTCCCTCCGATCTTGCAGCGTTCCTGGCTTCCTTGGCCTTCTTTGCCTCCAAGGCTTCGGCAGCCATCTGGAATTTCACCCTTAAAAGTATGTCGTCTATCTGAAACGGAAATTAACACAGTTTACAAGTATGTGCACGAGTAGATAAACCGATGTTAATGAGACGTTACATAACAAAACGATTACTCACGCTTTTTGGATCGACAACCGCCCCATCGTCGTCCGAACTACTAGAATCCTCTGACGATGTATCATTTTTGTGGGCAGTCTCAACGTCGCCGAACCGGAGCCCTCCGCAATGACTTGCGTTAGGGGTCGTCCTAGTACGGTCCCCACACTGTCCCCGTCCTCCTGAGGGCTCGGCGTGTGCATCGTGAGGCTGCACAGCCCGTCCGGCGCGCCCTCAGCCCCAGATTCCTAAAAACGAAGAGAAACAAACACCCTTCTATTAGTCACTCTTATTCAGACACTTTGCGAATGGAGGACAGGCCATGGAAGCAGCTGTCAGCCACGGACTGCAGACCAACCGATCGAGGAGACGCCAAAAGCGGCGTACATGAAAAACAGACAATAAAAAGATTTGCACCGCGCTGCCTCACCTCACCCAAGCCTGCTAATTTCACGAACGGCGGAACAGCTGTAAGCCACCGCCATGATCACCAAACGATTAAACTACCGCCCGAACCACAAACAGATCAAATAAATTTTGCGCCGCGCAAGGCAGCAATTGTTTTGGCACCTACGATGTGTCTGTAATAAACACGTAAAGAGTGTCCGGATTTAGGAACCAAAGTGTCCTAATTCCGGACAGGCTTTAAAAATTATGGTAAGTGAAAAATTGGTGTGCGGGTAATAGAAACTACATGAAAAAATACTACCTTACCCTATCGACGGAATTTTTTTAATCTCGTATGGTTTGTCGCGCAGAACGGCTCAAAGATCGCTTTGAACGTGTCCTAAATCCGGACAACAGACACTTTTGCACGTAAACACCTATGTCCGGATTTTGGGGCACATTGGGAAATCGCCTCCCAAACCTAAACCAGCCAACAAAAACAAAAAACAAAACTTGAATCTTGTAGGTAAAAGAACATACTTTCACTTTATCAAAGGGTCAATGTGACCCGAGCATTGACTGCTGAAAGCCCGGAAATCTTGCAAGGCACTCGAAAAAAGAGCCTGTTTTGAGGAACCCAAAAATTCAAATTCCGCGAATTTTGGTGAAGGAGTGGTGACGGGTACCGAAAAAACGTGTTCGAATTTAACTTCCTGAACGTTGTACCTGTCCAATCCATGTTTGACCGTTTCGATAATCCCGCGGGTTTGCGATTCATAAGCTGTTAAATAGCGAAACGCAAAAATGTCTGGAATTAGGGCGCAAGTCCGGAATTAGGACCTTCGACTGTACACACCCCTCACGGCGCACTCGCCGGTCCCAGCAACGCGCCCCCACGGTTACTTATAGAAGACAGCTATATCACTCACCGCGTTCACATTTCTCGGAAGGAAACGAACGAGCTCCGCGGAGTGAGCCAACCGAATGCACGCGCAGTTAAAATAGCAGAGTATACTCGCTTTAATGTTAATAACAAATGCACTAATTGAACAAATTCGTACAATTAACAATAAAAAGGCGATACCGCAATGCAAATAAAAATTCATAGGCGAAAGGAACCAAATTACAATTAAAAGCGGCTATTGAGCAGTCGCTATTTGAAGTTAATGTCATTTACAAAGTTTGTCATTAAAATTTCGGACTGTTAGGGAAATACGCTTATAAAAACGAACCGAAAAATCAAAGTCAAAAACCGGACGTTTAACCCCAATCGGGATTTGTCTTGCCCTCGCGCCCTGGATCCGCGGGGAACACCCGCTGCTTCTAATAACCTATGGCGCGAACAACGTTTCTAACAGAAAAAAGGTGATTTGTACAATACCTGGCACGGAGCTTCCGGTGGGGCAGATTCGCCGCTGGTTAAGCTGTCCGAGGTGTCCATGGCCGGGGCGGTTGACTGCGCGGTGAAGGACTGCAAGACAAATCAGACATAATTTATTTTTTTATAAGTAAATGCTATATGACTCGTTGCGCCACACCAAACGCCCCGACACAACGCGAGGCAGCAATAATCCTATCTGCGGTACTATTTGAAAGCCTTCCCACTAAATGCATTCCCAATGGACAGTCTGGAGCACACACACACACAAAATTACTATGTAGTTTTTGGTGCAAAGCTTCGCACGAAATTGAGCACTCGTTTCGAAACGCACGAATTTTGTGCGAAAGAACGCACCAAAATGTGCGTCATTGCGCATGAATTCGTGCATTTCACGCGCATGCACAGTTAAAAGCTTTGCACAAAAAAGGACACAAACCGTTCCTAGCTCGACAACGCGACGTCCCGGGTGGCCCGTCGAATCCAACCCAAACCCAGGCCGGGGTAACTTAACAGAAAGTCAGGAAATAACGTTAAGTTATTCGGTACCCGGTATACCGCACAGTAAATCTAAGTTACCGTTTTGGTCAAGAAATGGAACAGAAACGGGCAGTAAAAGGTTCTGTATCTAGGTTGTACCGAAACAGTTCTCCATCGGTACCGTTTTGGCCAGTCGGCAACTACTTCGGCCTCCGCGCTATCGTTCTCGTACCACACGTTACCAAACCAGGGTTGCGCTCGCTGTTTCTGCCGCTCTGTACCGAAACGGGTCGGTGCTCGCAGTTTCGGTTGTCGCCCAGCTCATTGCGGTGCACGCACGCGCGCGCTGACTCAACTACAGTGTTTGCTGAACTTGTATGATTATGGTTACTGTAAAGTGAAAAATCTTACTTTCAAAAATATTTGTGCAAGCAGTTTTTTTTTGTTTTTTTTTTTTTGTCTGAAGATGCTTACTGTAAGACGAACTGAAACCCAAAGTTGGGACCCCCCAACTACCATTACTTTCTGAGTTATTGATGTTTACGCTACAAATATAGTCATTTCTCCCAAGTTCTCACGAATACGAAAACAGTTTTCAGCCTCCAGCTGAAAACTCCAGCTCCTACTTACAGAACTGCTACCACTCTTATTTTAGAAAATCGTATTTCCTTTTTTTCACTTCACAATAACCTTCAAGTGCCTCGCAGCCATTCTTTCGTCTGACAGCGTTTGGGTGAGTGTAAGGGCTGAAGTTGGGATTAGGCATGTGCAACGTATGTGACAAACATCTAGTCACATACTGCTGGCTTTTTAGAACTTCTTTTGGCTTCATCTCTCTTCGCCCTAGACTCAAGTTTTCTCTAGTACCATGTGTTTGACCTGAGTGATATCCTATTCATAATCTTGTTTACTATTTTAATAATTCTATCCATATGTACATTTTTCCGAAACTCTTGACACAATATCGATGATAAGATTTCCCTGCAAGCTGCACGGCTTTGTTGAGTTGATTGTGAATGCTAATTGAGCATGTGTCTTGGTCATGCAATGACTTATTGTTTTCTTTTTCTTTTGTTTCAGGACCGGTCGCTGCCATAATTTCTGCTTACAGTTGTTAATAAAACCTCGCTGTTTACCCGCGTGGAAGGATCAGTAGTTAAACTGCAATTAAAAATGCAGTGGCTCATCTGCAGTTTCTTTCTGTAGTTCTTTTCTTCCCTTAGATTGTATTTGAAGTGTCATCAATTTTGTTTTGTCCGCTGCAGTCAGTAATGTGCTTTGAAGTCGACAGAAACTGTCCTTAAACTGCATTTTTGCTACCAGATCCAACTGCAGTCTACATTGGCATTTTGGAATGTAGTTGAAACCACAGCTAAAATTCGCCTTATTTTCAAATGCAAGTGTTGATGTTAAATATACTTCTGAATTGCTCTTTGCTTACACATGGAGAGTAAAAACAAGTATAAGACATATACAGGCCCGGGCTCAATAGAGGACTTCGGGCTAAAGAAGAAAAGGGAGAAGACCGGATGTCGCGGCGGCGGCCCATAACAAAACCTCATTTGTTTTCCCCCTCCACTCCAAGCAGCCGACGGCGGCGGCCATGCTTGTATTCGAATCGGCGTCCGGTAAATGTTATACATGTTCTCGTTTTAATCGCGGAAAAAACTATTGTTGATGGATTTTTGAGACAAGTCTGACCAGTGTTAGATAAATTGTGTATTTTTTAGTGTCGGATGTTTGATTGGCGTTTAAATACTTGCATGGCCGCCGCCGTCGGCTGCTTGGAGTGGAGGGGGAAAACAAATGAGGTTTTGTTATGGGCCGCCGCCGCGACATCCGGTCTTCTCCCTTTTCTTCTTTAGCCCGAAGTCCTCTATTTGGAATGCAGACAAAAACTACCATTAAAGTTCATCACACGAGAAGTCAAAGTGTACTTCCAACTTCACCCTAAATGTCCTTTAAGGTCGGGGCCTTGGAATGATTCAACTCTCTCAAATTTCGCCGAGTGAAGCTCCGCTCTGCTTCCAAATCAGTGTGTCTCGACAAGTGATGGGAAATTCCCGGTGGCGTGGCCCGCGCCGAGGGAGGAGTTGCGGAAATCCCTCGTCTACCTGCGCGCAAGGGCATGGCCAGTGGCATCGCCCGCGCTGGAGCCCGACCCTCAGACGTCTCCGTAGCGCAATTGGCAGCGTTGCGGTCCGACAATCCGGGGGCCCGGGTTCGACTACTCATCTGACTATGACAAGCTACAACGGATAAAAAAGGAAGCTATCGAGGGAGGGCGGTTAACAAAGTCTACAAGTCTGAAAAAAATATTTTTTCGCAATTATATTTTTTTAACGAAACTGTCTGGAACTGTCCAAAAAACTGCAGTTAAAACTGAAAACGTCCGAAATAAGTACTACTTTTTTTGCAGTTAAAGCAGTTAAAGCCTCCGGCAGGAGGCTCAAAGGGAGAATGAGAGAGGATTGTTCAGGATAAGAGTCGGTTATAATTCGAGTTGTTGTAGTCTGGTAGCTGGGAGCGCGGAGCGCGGGGAGTAGCTGCACGCAGGTCTTGCAGGAAGAGCGGTTAAGTGTACTTAAACTGCATTTTAACTGCAGTTAACTGCAGTCGAACTGCAGCTGGTTATGTGCAGTTAGACTGTGGTCAATGCATACTTCAAACTCCAAACAAAATAGCACATTGGTGAACACTTTAAGAACAATTAAGTCACACTACAACTGCCCTCCTTATTCACTGCAAAGTATAGTGCGACTTCAGTTCCTGGGCACAATTCAGATTGCAGTTTCTCCCACGCGGGTATGCAAAATTGTTTTATTGATGTCAATCATTAGTCATTCATATCTCAGTTTGTGTAAGCATGAGAGAAATTTTTACACATGAGAATCATAGTCTACACATGTAGAATCAACCAACTATAGTGATTTGTCCATAAAAAGAATTAACAACAAAAAAAATACAGGGAAAGAAATGCTAATATATCTGTCTCAGGTGTTAGTTATAAAAGTCATTCACATTCAAATTTGTGGACCTGAGACAGATTACCACACATGAGAAAAATCCACAAAATAATTACAGGGGGAAAAAAAATACAGATGCATCTGGCTCAAACGTTGGAAACAGTTATGGAACTACATTGGAATCTTCCACTTGGTTAACAAATCCTTTAAGTGATTGTTACGACCAATATGGGTTGACACTTTGGCAACTCCAATAGTAGCAGCAGCAAGAGCCACAAACGGAAGACGGCAATTGGTCGGCCACTTAATATCAAAGACAAAGTACATCGCCAGTACGTACATCAAGGAAAGAATTGGATCTTCAGTGGTGAAAAATGGGGCAGTATCAAGGTAGCAGGAGATGTTGAATTTGTCATCGGTCTTCACCACTAATAGCCTTGGAGGGTCTCTACCATTTGGCCGCATTTCATCAGGTGTTGTACCTTCCTGTGATCAAAGATAAACAAATTAATTAATGCATGGTATCATTGATGATCTGATGAATATAATTCAAATGGTTGTTAAAATAAGATATTAAACCTACAGGAAAAATTTCCAAAACCTTTGCTGCCCTGTTAGATTCTGATTTGGCTTTGTACCACAGAGGTACTTTGTGGAAAAATTGTAGGACCTCCACCGTTTGCTCTCCTGTGCGAATGAAATGTAACAAAAATTGGATTAAAACAAGCTTAATGTTAAAAGGGAAAGTTAGAGAGGTTCTTGTTGTCGCTACAAAAGTGTCTAAAGAAGAGTCCAAAATACATTTTCTTAGGTTAAAAACAGGAAAACTAACCAAAGGACTTCGGGTCTTTGCTAGTTGTAAGTATGTTCTTCTCCGACATGAACTCAATAATATGGGGCAAAGCGTTGCTCCAAGTGGTCTCAACTTGGGACTGCGTCATTTGAATGTCAGACAGGAACTCTTCGAGCAACTAAAATAAAAAATTCTGTTTTAGTTAAAGTTTGCAAATTAACAGCAAAGAGAGGAGTATCAACTTTTAACAGTAAAAATGATTATCAAAAACTTTTATACCAATTCAGTCAGTTGGAGTGCTGGAAAGTGTCGAAGGAGCAAAATACCGGGGCTTGTCTTTGCTTCCTTCACTCTGATTGCTTTGGTAAGCAACATGTTTTGTCTATAAGAAGTAATAGATCTGACTCCTGAGGCCCAGTCCAAAAGCATTCTCTCTTTTGCTTCAGCAGGCGAAATTTGCTGTTCAGCAGTACTTGCACTTGCATTCTTTTCCTTGTCTTGTTTGTTCCAAGCTCGATTTCGCCGGCGCTTCAATTGGTCAGTAAGATGTTTCTAAAAATGTAAAAAACAATTTTTTTCTAAATCTTAGTTTTTAATTAAAGAGGAGAATGTAAAAACAACACTTACATAATTAGGATCAAGTAAGGGCTGCTTAAAGGGTGAATATTTCTCTCCCAATTTTCTTGCAGCCTTCTCCATGCACTTATTCGAGGTGAAGTCATTCTGACACAGACTAGAAACAACATCTTGAACTATTTTTTTTTTGTGGTTGGCATTTACTTTTTTAGTTTGTAGGGCAGTCATCACATCTGTTGGAAATTTTTTGGGGAAGGTGTTTGCTATCTCATCTGAAGTTGGCTGCATGAAAGAAGAGTTTGAAATTAATATAATGGAGCAATGCAACTTAAGCTTATCATCATGTCCTTTTCATGAACGCACCTCAGTGATGTCAGATGCAGAAGAGCCGCTTCGTTCCAAAAGGCTGCACAGGAAGCTGTTATCGGTAGATGGCACTTCTATGATGATCTGTCAATCAATTTACAGCGTATTATTCCATCAAGAAGCAAACAGCAAAGACTATGGAAGTGCACTATTCCACTGTTAAAATCCTTTACTAAAGTGAGGATTTTTTATCTCAACAGCAATTCATATTTTAGTAACTTTTCTACAAATGATTTAAATTATTGTAAAGCAATGATAAGTGCTGCATTAAATCCTTTTGAATCAAGGACTTGAACATGATTTCTAGTTGCAAATTCACCAAATGTTTTCCATTTTGGTGCATCAGTGGGAAACAATGCTGCTGCGGCACTGACCTTCAATTTTTCTGGTTGGGTTTGGTTGAGCGCCACAGCAGTGTTCTTGCTTGCTGTTGAACGAATAATGAAAATATTTGGTGATTTTGCTGCTGCAATTGTTGCTTAGTTCCTTGATTTAAAAATATTTGATGCAGCTCTAATGATTGCTTGACATACTGGACCAACAAAAAAAATTTCTGGTGACTTATACCAAAATATTTTCTTCTTGGTCCAGTATGTCAAGCAATCATTAGAGCTGCATCAAATATTTTTAAATCAAGGAACTAAGCAACAATTGCAGCAGCAAAATCACCAAATATTTTCATTATTCGTTCAACAGCAAGCAAGAACACTGCTGTGGCGCTCAACCAAACCTAACCAGGAGAATTGAAGGGCAGTGCCGCAGCAGCATTGTTTCCCACTGATACACCAAAATGGAAAACATTTGGTGAATTTGCAACTAGAAATCATGTTCAAGTCCTTGATTCAAAAGGATTTAATGCAGCACTTATCATTGCTTTACAATAATCTAAATCATTTGTAGAAAAGTTACTAAAATATGAATTGCTATTTGCCTGTTATTTTTACTTTGCCACTTTGTCAAAATACAAGTGACTTCCTGCAGCAACTTATTGTGTGGAGTAGCTTATTTACAAATAAAAATAAAAAAAAATAAAGATGCTTGAAATTATTTAAAGCCCACCTGAGATGAATTCAAATCGCTGCTGCTACTGCTATTCAATCCAGTGCTGCTGTTTTGATTTCCATCTGCACCACTATCATCTGTAAAAATAAGAAAAATATACAGAAATGTTAAGGCTATTGATACCTCATTCCATTCAACCAGTGGTACCAGCAAAAGTAACTCCCCATTGATACGGCCCATCATTGTAGATTTCACAAAATCTACTCGTTAATTTGTTTATGAAAGAAAGGACCACTTCAGAACAAACAGTTTTCCCATCTTATATGGAAAAGTAAAGGGTTGTCCAAATGGACCCTTACAGTAAAGTATCATTGAGAATCCTATGATTAATCATACATTTTCTATGATCAATCATTGAATTTCAATGATCAATCATTGAATTTCAATGATTGATCATTGGGCAGCCAATGATCAGTCATTGAGGTCCTATGATCAATCATTGAGGGGTCAATGATTGATCATTGGTGCCACTGAGAGTATCATAGAGACTTAGAATCGTGGGGAGGTGTCATTGGGCTGTCATGATGGAACATTGGGACTTAGAAAAAGCCATGAGATGTGTTATTTGACATTGAGTGATTCAGTTGTAGAGGAGTGTTGGAAACCCCTGAGAGGAAAATATGGCCAAAAAAGATGAGTAATTTGCAAAAAATATAATTTTTTAGGGACGTTTTAATTTTAGACATGAAATATTACAGAACACAAAAATGACTAATAACCACAATAACCAATAATTTACACATAGATAGAAAATTCATTAAAGTTCCTCTAATATCTAGTCTCGTTCTACCAAATTGACTAATGGATAACAACAGTATTTGAGAGGGTCATTCCCAGGATAAAATGTTAACACACATTTTCTGCCAATCTGATTAGGAAGTATTGCAACACATTCATTGGTTTTCCGAACAACTGAAGAAAATAGATTTGAAGACAAACCTAATGCTCTATCCACAACTAGCACATCATCAGTAGGCTGCAACTTAAACCCCATAAGAACAGCGAAGGTTCTTGGAACATTTTCTACCGTCACAACCTTTATGGCATGAGTGATAATAATGAAAGCAGCGTCATCAACAATTTTAACAACACAGTTCAATCTTTTTTCCAGCCTGGGGCAGTTCTCAATGTGATGCTGCACGTTTTTGTACATGAATTTGTTGTAGAAATGGATGTTTCCCATGGTGTTGTTAATCGGAGCATCAACAAGATTTTCAACAACATGCAGATGCACTACCCGTAATGTGCCAAAGTGAGCATTACCTATAAATACAAAGTCTCTACCATGTCTCAAAAATCGCTGTGATGTTTTGCCACCGGTCAAAGTTTTCAAAAGTTTTGTCAAACAGAAGGGAGCTTGGGGATGAATATTATTCCATGCCTCCTTTAATCCTTGAAACCTCTGGTAAATCTTACATATTTGCAGAGGTACAGCCTGTGACGAGCGAAACATTTTGGCCAACAGTCCATTATAATGCTCAAATGGAAATGTGCTCCAAGCCCATAGTGCTCCATAATTCTTAATACTTTTAGGAATGTGCAAGAGGAGGTGCGTGTTGTACCTCATTAATTGTGGTGCATCATAAACTTCTTCAACAGACAATACATATTTTCTTAAGGCAGCAGTACCTTTCTCGTATTTTTCTGGTGAGACCGAATCACTCAAAAAACAAAACATGCTATACACTAACAGAAACCAATGATTTAAATATTTCTCTGGAAACTTTATGGCCTTCAAGCAAGGAATGGAATAATACAACAAAAAATTCTTCCACTCATGACCTCTCCACAGTTTAGCAGTGTGAATGCTGCGTGGTGTTTTAGTTAATTCAGAAGGTGGTTTGATAGAGAGAAAGACCTCATCAAATTTACCAAGTTTACGCTTAATATAGAACGGTTTTCCCTTGTTCGCCCCACGTGTCCAAAATTCAAGCATTGTTTTAACCACTCCCAACAGAAGGCAATGTAAATAATCCGGGACAAATGAATTGCAAATATTGAACCCATTGAGAGTCATGAGCACTGAAGGCCCCTTGATTCCATTTATGACCAGCTTACGGTTGTTGCTCAGCAAAATAGTTCTTACATCTTCTAGATGTTGTTCGGCAGATCTTGAGCGTTGCTTGTCTCCCCTGTAAACTCTTGCTTTTCCCCTCCCTACTGCAACCTCCTCTCCGGGGTGTAAACAAAATGCACAACCATGCAATCCTCTAAATAGTTTGATATTTTGAAGAGGAGCTCTAGCCACAGAATCTACCGAGCTTAAGATGGTGTGAACCTTAACAAATCTGGGTGGAACAGTGGGCAGAAGTAGGCCATTCAAGTGGAGATCATTAAGTTCATCAACAAAGGGGTCGAGATATGAATTCATGTTTGGCTTTCCTCTACCATACCACAAACCACAAAGGATTATGTTTGCTCTCCTAAGTTTGAAGGGCAATTCATTAATGGCGACCTGAATCGGCCAACACTGGATAGAGGAAGAGGGGAAAAGCTGACAGCCATCAGTATTGAACTGTAGAGTTAAATCACATTCTTTCCGAATTACACCTCTGTTTAAAGCTGACTGGTACACTCTCCCATTAATAACATCACTTTCATCTCTGCTTTCCCAACGTAGGCTATCACACAATTCAGTTTGTTGGAATAAGTAAAGAAGTTGCTCTTTCAATGACAATGTTAGAAAGCAACTTCCTTCTTTCTTTAAAGTTTTTCGGTTACACTGAACACCACATTCACAGACAACATTGTCAACTCCATCTTCAAACCGCACTAATCTTTGACATTTGTCCTCAGAACAGAGAAATTCAGTCTTTACTAAAGGAGGCGCAGGAAGGTGCTTCTCAAATAGATAAAAGGTTCCAAACTCATCGAAGGGCAGGTGGCAGTTAATGAGTTGGAGCAGTTGCTCTGTTGCGTGATCACTCAATGCAAATCTAAGAGCAAAGGTCATGATGAGTAAACGGCTTTCTTCTCGAGTGATGCGACAGCCAGCATACAGTGGTACTCTTGCCTGAGGTATATCGCCACCTAAGTCGTCATCATCAGCAAGTTCATTACACTGCAAAAAAAATCCATCTTAATTTTAAGAAACTAGTTTGTGAAGCAGTTTACAAAGATTTTTTGCTATTAAAAGTAAGAAACTTTCCCCTCTTAAAACTAATAACCAAATTTTTAAAACTCATAGAATTTTGTTAATTAAATTTCATAATTATATTAGACTAAAGTGGGAGGTAAGAACGACTGTACTGACGTCCGAGATACCATGTATGTGTGACGGAAATCTTCATTACAACGTGCATCATGCACCAGAACTGGATCAGCACTCAAAAATAGGATGTTGACGAAAGAGGACCACTCTCCCTGCTTTCGTCACTGGTGGGATGAACCACACAACGGAGGAGGATTGTGCGTGCACCTAACCTCAGGTCCGACCGGAGACGCCAGCGAGTGGCAACATAAAAATGCGTTTTTCTCTAAATCAGTGTAATATTTTGTTAAATACTTTTAGCTAACCGATAGAGAAGATATTTACGAACGCAACATATAGTATCATTTGCAAAAAGAAGGTATTTTAGAAACATTTATTGGAAATACTAATCGGGAAATGGTCACGGTGCTCCAAGCGCCACCTAGCGGCAGGTCTGTGAAACGTGGCCTTGGACCCAGCGGCTGACTGTGGACCATACCATGTGAGAAGTAGCTTGTCAACAGTTCGCGGGAATTTATCAAACTAAACCTTCGATTTACGTTGAATGTGACCGCACTCGCTGAAGCGTTCAACCTTTACTTGAAACAGTTTCAGAAACCTAGTTGTGAAAAGTCATAAGTCATCTGGATTTTAAGAGACGAATTATTACTTTTGAAAGGCAACCTTAGTTTTGACAAACCCAGTTTATGAGTTTTCAAAATGGTTTTGAAATTTACCAACTATTTCTTACTTTTCATTTTAGTTTTGGTAAATGTAATAAATTATAGCACTTTTCACAAACTTTTCTGAGTTTTCATATCATTTCAAAACATTATTAAGTTTAAGACATTTTTATGTCTTAAATTTCAGAAAAATTTTTGCAGTGTACTTCCTTCACTCCCCAAATCACTGTCCACATCACTATTCAAATCACCCGCGTCTCTAACATCATCTTGGTCACTGTTCACATCACCTGCTTCACTAATATCATCTTGGTCACTGTGCAAATCACCTGCGTCACTAATGTCACCATCTTGGTCACTGTTTACATGCCCGTCTTCTCGCTCGCTCTGGTCAGCATCTGAGTCTTCACCGTGGGGTTCATCCATGTTCTCTTCATGTTCTGAAGCAGTCTCATCAGAAATGGATGATTGAGCAGACATGTGGGAATCCGATGAGATGTCTTGCATGTTAGCAAGAGGGCTGCTGTGACCAGAGGAATGGGAAACTTGCATATCGCTGATGGGGCTACTGCGGCCAGAGGAGCCATCTGAGTCCTGGTCAGACTCATCGCCCTCATTGATCTCACGACCACCATTATCCTGCAGATAAAGAATGTGTGTTAATAGAATAACGCCAACTAGAATTGTCCTTTGATGCCAATGTTTCAGAAATTGAAATACTAGTGAGGAGCGCACTAACCTCAACTCGGTTGTTTACGTTCGCGTTGTTCCGCGCTCGTAAAGTCGACTCGGGTATTTCTTCGTTAGGATCACGCAGATACTTAAAGTAAGGCCCTCGTCGCATAGTATTTAGGATAAGAAAGTCTCTAAATAATAAATAGACGCCAGAAATGAGCCCAAAATTTATGACTTCTTTGTTTGTTATGATGCTACGGAGGTACACTACCACAACACCGGTGCGTCAGAGCGGCCTAGTTTCAATAATTCCTAGGGGAGACATATTGACCTAAATTTTAAGAAATAACATATTATGCATTCTTATGCAATATATTGATGAAAGCAGCATTACTTTGTACAGCAATTTTAAGTCCAAAGGTTAGAATCTTTTACAAGTGGCACGGGGCTTTGGTTGGTATGACCATACCAACAAAGCAATGCTGAAACGGTTGCTGTTTGGATGTTCATTCTAATGTTGTCCTCTAATGTATGTGATGAGCACATACAGTTTCATTATTGAAGCCACCAGTTATCTTTTTAGTTCAAGGTATCCAACATTTTTTTAGTTTGAAACATCATTAGTGTGGTAGTGGCGCTAAGCCTAGAATCATGGCCACCCTGCATCCCGCCTTTTCCACCGCGTCCCCACCGTGACTCACCGCAACGACACCTGCCGGCGCCCTCCGTTGATTCGCGTTTACCTGTGGTTTTATCCCCCTCCACCGCCATCTCACCTGGGCGCCATGTCCACCTTCAACTACGCGGACCTTTCAAACGTACAAGACGACAAGTGCATGGTAGTGGAGTGCATCAATGAAGACCAATCGCCTATAGCTGTCGGCTTTGAGTCCTGGGTCCCTAAGGAAGCCTTGAACAAAGGGCAGCAGGCTCTTCTGAATCAAGATACTCCGGTGTGGTGGCCGAAGAACTGGGATCGGGCCGACGCCCGGAAGACGAAGAAGGTCCTGAAGAAGGATCAGGCTGCATGGTCCCTCATCGTGGTCAGAATTCTGGCATTTGGAGGTAAGCCCTTTGTGCAGGTGCACTCCCGCCCTGTGCACCTAATGGCGGCCACCCTGCATAAATTAATTTGAGTGCTGGGGACTTATACTTATTTTTCTTGTTCAGGTTTTGTTGAGATGAACACCCAGGCCAGGTGCAAGGCGGACCATGGAGTGCTGGTCCTAGACAAAAATGCCAGGAGGAAGGCTCATCAAAAGCAGTTGTCCAGCAGTGATGAGTCATTAGACAATGAGGTGAGCCGCAAATCAAAGCACAGTGCTAGGCTGGGAAAAAGAAAATTAAAATTAATTGCTTATTAAATAATATACAGAAACAGTCACAGAAGAAGAGGCGCCTTAATCCGAAGGAAGCGTCTAAAAAGAAAGGCAAGCCTAGCGTCTCTGAACCCAGTAGCAGGACGGTGATGAAGGTCCTGGAAGGGCCGAGTGGCAGCTTTTCTGCTGTAAGTTTATCTGCTGTGAATTTATCTGCTGTGACACTGGCTGAGTGCAGCTGCAGGCCTTTATTAATGCTTTCTCCTTATTGCAGGATGATTCTGATTCGGATGTGGGTGCAAGCAGGGGAGCTCTCCTTGATCAAAATAAAATTTTGAAAGAGGAGAACTTCCGCTTGCGGAAGGAAAATTCCAGGCTGCGAAAGTTGATCAGGACAAGTGAAAGTAAGCATGTCAAAAATAGTCAGTTAGCCTGCGTCATTACTAGTAAACAATCAAAATGTACACTTATTGTATTCATTTAACAGGCATACCAGAAATGGAGCGAATGACAAAGGACCTGCTAGCTGAACTCCGAAGCAGTCTCAGCAGCAGCAAGCAGGTGAGGTTACATAACTAATTTTTCTCCTGAGGCGTTGTGAGTGCAAAGGCCTAACTCCCTTTTTATCCTAATTCTTTAGCGGGTGGTCACTTCTAAGGGCAGCAGCAACAGCAGCAAAACAGATGGGGTGATTATTTGTCTAACCGATGGGGATTCAAATAATTAGTAAGTCCATTATTGTTTTTCATACATATTATTTCCTTCATTTCCCACCAGATCAAAGCATCCACCAGGAAGCCAGGCCTGAAGGAATCTAATGGCAACAAAGTAGTGGAAAAAGGAGCAGCAGGCAGCAGCAGCAATAAGTTACAGGTATTTAATTTCAAAGAAGATTTCTGCTCAAATAGCATAACAATTTTCGGTACTAATGTATTATTTTCCCCCCACCAAATCCAAGGAGAAAATAGTTGAGCAGCAGGAGAAGGTGGCAAAAACCGATGAAGGCACAACCAAGGAGAAAGAAGTGGAGAAGCAGGATAAGGTACCCTTTGACTAGAAAATAAAAACAAATTATCACATATGGCCCATCTTAACAGACATTTTCTCTTCTTTACAGGCTGTGGTCATCACGCCTACTGACAATAAGGAAAATGAAAATGCTAATGATAATGAGGTAAATTAATCAATTACTTTACAATTAATTTGACTTGCCAATGTAACTAATTTTATTGGAAAGTGAAATGCAATAGCTAGGTAACTAATTTACCCTGTTTGTTTAGACAATGGAACACAACGAGACAACACATACTGAGGAACATGCTTCCCTGTCAGCAGAAGTAAGATATTCTAAAGTAACTCGAGTAAGTACACGGCACATGCTCTAATGATTTTATTGTCTTGCAGGAGAGCAGTTCTGTAGCTCTGAACATTGGGGGGAGGAGGATAGTTGGTGATACATGCTATGAGCGCCTCTGTGGCTTAAGTGACGATATCAACAAGTACACCAACTACCTCATCCCCATGGTCTTCACAGCGGAAGAGATGCAGAATTGCTCGCTGACAGGGAAGCAAAGCAACTTCCATAAAGGCGCCAAAGAAGCAAAGAGGCAATTGCCACCAGATGTGGTGCAGGCATTCACCGGTAAGATCTCCTCCATTGATAAAACTTTGACAAAGATTCATAACAGCACTAAAATTACCTTGTATGTTACAGATCACATCCTGCACAAGTTCAACATATGTGCTGCAAAGAAAAAAGAAACAACCAAAGAGATTAATGATAAAATTAGATTTAAATTTAGAAATTACAAATACACTAGTACCTGTTCAAGTAAGAAGCAAAATAGTTCAAATAATGATTCAACCAAATGATTCAAATCCCAATTAGTTAAAAATTTGTTTAAATTAACCTTAGTTAGTTAGTAACATTTTTGTATATAACTGTTTCAGATTTGCTTTTGTTACTTTGTTAAGGTGCTACGACAACTAACTCCAACCACTATTTCACTTTCACTTTCAGACTCACAGTCATGTTTCTTTGCTTCTTTAAATCTTGCTGTGCCGTATAAGGTTACCAGATTCTATAGACAGCAATTTTGATAGCTTGGTAATTCTCATTCCAAAAGTACTTTTGAAAACAAAGTTTTTGAAGTGATAAGTTGATGAGTTGGTTGTAGCAGCACATTTAGTCCTTTTTCCATTGTCATGTCCTTGTATTTATGTAAATTTGTGTACATTACTATGTTTTTGTTGTCAATACATAGGGGTTAATATGTTTCAGATTTGCTTGTCACTTTGTTTGTTAGTCCTTTCCATTGTCATGTGCTTGTATTTATGCAAATTTGTGTACATTACTGTATGTTTGTTGTCAATACATAGGGTTTAAATGAAAGCTGCTTTGTTATTAACATTCTAGGCCTTTTTTTAGAGGCACCTGCCAATGATAAATCATAGGCAACTTGCCTATGATTTATCATTGGAGCCCAATGATCCATCATTGAAGCCACCAATGATCACCAACACCAATGATTCATCATAGGGAAAAAAGATCATACGCGAAATAATCATTGACCCTATGATTCTCTATGATTTTTTTTTCAATGATTCTCAATGATACTTTACTGTAAGGGGAGTCTACCTCTTTAATTAAGAAATGAAAGTAATACGTACTAGTGATTTCTTTATGAGCCGGGGCAGGGCAAGCACAGTAGGTGCAGTCTGCCCGTTTAGCTCCTTCCTCGTACTCATAGTCAGTGCATGGGCACTTTGTGCACTTTCCCCGATTGACTCCTCGAGGATCTTTCATCCTAAAACAAAAATTAAAAGAACAAAACTTAATTACAATGTGTATACTGCATGTACAAAAAAAGTTTTTCAATAAACCATTTACACACCTCATTGTTTTTGTTAGTTCATATAACTACACCAGAACCAACCACCTACAAACTATGTCAACCCATTACAGTTCCATACATACACTAAAAAACAAATACACTAGGAAAAAAAACTATGCATGAATACAGATAAACAAAGTGAGGTGTACATTAAAACAAAGCTCCACCAGCACAGCACCTCAGAGCAATGAAATATTCACCCTCGATTTTGTGAGAGTTTAATACATAGTGAAACAACATAGAGTCCAGACCATAAACAACCACACTGTCCAACACTTTGATCTGAAATGCAGCAAAGTGATGTTTAAACATAACAGTTTCTACTTTTTGGCACACAAAGTGAACATTAGGATAAATCAGGATCTGCACAATCTTAGCAAACACAGGTAACATATTTTCCTTGTCACAAACAACACAAATGAAGCACTCTTTCTGAAATTTCATACCATCACATTGAAGCCAGCTTGTTTCAATAAGTTTGCCTACATTAGAATGCAACAACTCCTTGTAGCTAAAATCCTTTGGTTGAATAACTATAGTAGGACCACAGGAAGGTTCTGATCTCAGTGACTTAGACCAAGCAACGGCTTTATTCAGTTGGTGCTTCTGAGCAACGAAGAAGGGAATATTCTTGTACGACCCAATCTTCTCAACTAATTTTTTCAGGGTCCTGTGCTTTGACTCACACCTCATACAGAGATAGTTGACAAGACTTCCCATTTGGAGAATCCACCAAACATAATGAAGCAAATTGTGCTGCTTGGAGATAAGACCACATTCATACAAATCTATGTAATCTAAAAGATACCTCTCCACAGTTTCTTGCAACGTCACAAGCATCCACTTTTCAATGTCAAAAGTAAAACTAATGCGTGTTATTTCTAAAGCATCCAGCAAATTGTTCAGGTGTTTGTCGTCTTTTCCGACAACAGGACCAATGATCATTGGCAAAGTCGATGCCAAAAGCCACATTTGACTAGCAGATTGATGAAACGTAGCACAATTTTCATCAGTAGTGTTAATATGATCAACTTTAATTGTGGACGGTTTAGATGATCTTTCAACAAAACCATAGTCAAAATTGCGAATTCTTGCATTTAACCAGTCCAAAGTAAAAAGCTTGGGCCCTGGACGCTGGTATAAATGATATTTCAAAAGTTTTCTTACAGTCAGAGGTAAAATTCCCTCTAGGATATCATGCATCAAATCTGGAGGAAGTCCAGCCACAACATGATAAGAGTCAAGTTCATTCAGAACAGAGTTCCTGTTGACACCGTAAAGAGTGCTCAGTTTCTCATTTTTTCCTCTTGCCGTCTGAATTTTAGAACATTGAAGAGAATGTGCTTCAACAGTGCGATGCAGACTCACATCTTCTTTTGTCATGCGTCTCAACTCTTCTAAAGTGACCATGCACACTCTACAACAGCGATGAGCAGTAAAGCCTTCTTTGAATCCACCCACTCCGTTTGAAGCCAGGTTATCTCCAATAACGGCAATTAATGTACCATACACTCTTTGGTTATTCTTTAATAGAACTCCTTGTTCAAAGCGTTTTAAATCTTTAACTATTAATTCAAGGACTGCATCAAGGCCATGAGAATCTACCTTAATCAAGTTTGTATTCACAATGGCAACAAGAAATATGTTTGATGTCTTAGAACGATGCTTAGGAGGAATATTGTCTAAATACATATAGAAAGCTCCCAGCTTTTGATAGCCAGCTCTGCTTTTTAGTGGAGAGCATGCTTCCACATCATCATAGTACAATACAAATCTAAGAGCATCTGGATGTTCTTTCAAAACTTTGTTGTTCTTGCACTTCTCTCCTTTCATATAACTATCTAGAAAATGTGAATTATTTTGAAGTTGACCTTCCTCAACAAATCTGTTATAATCAGGATGATTGACTAACTTTTCTACAACTGAAGCAAGGGGAACAAACATTACTTCTTCTTGGCGCAGTTTAGTAGTTTGTTTTTGCTTTCCTTTAACTTTAGATGCACAGAACTCTCTTCCTATAGGATATCGCAGAGCTTTTACAACTCCCAGAGAATCTTTGAAGTGTTTAGATTGTTGTTTCTCTGTTCTCAAATTTTGAAAAACACTTTGAGTTGTACATGCTATGGTCTTTTTGACATTAACAACACTTTCAAGGGAAACACTTTGAGCGCTCAGTTTTTCACTAACAGCAGAAGAGAAGACATTCAGAGCATTGTCAATTAATTTTTCTGTATCGTACACAATACCTTTCACAGAAGACGAGGGAACGCAACATCTGTCTTTCAAGTTGAGAAGAAACGATGCTGCAGCTGGATTGACACCTGCAGATGTATTCTGTACGTTCTTGATGCCCCCAACTTCTTTTGCAATGCACTCAGAAACTTTGAGACCACGCTTTCCATTGCCACCATCCTGATCACTACTGGTATCCGAATCACTATCACTTTCATTTGATGTCACACTCTCATCGTCGCTGTCACTGTTTTCACTAATTTCAGTGTTTGAAGTTGACACTGCATCACTCATATCAAGCAACCCGACTATAGTTGACACTCCATCACTCATATCAAGTGACCCAACTGCAGTTGACACTGCAACACTCATACCAAGCAACCCGACTGAAGCTACATCACCTGACTGTTCTTTCTCGTTCTCACTTTGTTCACTTGCCTCTTGGCCACTGTTCGCACCTAAATCATCTTGTTCTTTCTCGCTCTCACTACACTTACGCTTCTTGCTGACACTCTCACTACTTGGAGATCGTTGCCGCTTCTCATGGTGCTTTTGGTACCAATGTTTTTGGAAGAAGGGTAGTGTATTGAACACAACCTTACATCCTGGACATTCAATACCTAATTCTTGATCTCCAGAATGATAATCTCGGAAATGTTTCAGCACTGCACGCCCATTGTCCAAGATCTGGTCACCACATTTAGCACAAATCATTGTGCTATGGCTGGCACACTTGAAGGGCCAGAAAATACATGAAACAAAATAAAAGGGGTTAGGCAGAAAAAAAAAACTCAGCCATAATGGTTTAAAAAAAAAGGGCACGAAAACCAAACTACAAAATAACTACTCGGGAACAGAAATTGGAATGAAAACTTGATTATTGAAATGAGGATGTACAACCAGGGAGAATACCCAACAGACAGTTAGAGGGCTCTAAAAATTCTACTACATGTTAATCAATAACAAAAACATGCAAACTACAAAGGAGGCGTATCGAGGCCTCGGGTTGTTCAGGAAATAATTCAAATCCTGTGAGTGACGCCAATCTAGAAGATTAACAAAACCAGTCTCTCACTAGCCTGTCTAGGCTATGTTCTCATTCTGACTACAATCGTAAGAATAGAGGCATCTGTTTCCTTCTAGACAACTGCCTACGGAAATAAAACAAATGTTTGAGATTTGTTGAAACTTTCACAATCCAAACTTACTCGGGACTTGGATCAAGAAAGATATTTCGAACGAGACTCGTGGGAAGAAAGAAACGTGTTGTTCAGCAGCAACAACACTTGTTGTTGTTGACTTGCTTGCCGATGCGTCGTCTTTTGTTCTTCTTTCAGAAGTTGGCTATGAGCTACGACCTTCATCGGCCAGAGGTTTTCTGTCAAAATCGTTAAATTTTGACATTAAGAAGAACAAATTACCGACGAATCGAGCGATAAAATGCGCCTGAGCACCGGTGATCGTATTTCCGCAGCGCCGCGACCGAATCAGTACAGCCTGCGACCGATTCCGGCGCGCGCCTCCCCGATCCAGTGTGCGCTTGCCCGACGCAGTACAGACCCGACAACTATCGGCGCGACCGCACAAAAATGGCGCCAAAGCGCTACAGGTTCAACCTAAAAACCTTACAGAATTTTTTACCCTCCCGTTTCTGTTCATTTTGACTGATTTGGTGGTACCAAAACGGTAACTTAGATTTACTGTGCCGGGTAACTTTGCCACCTAGGGGATTGTTTAACGTTATTTTCGCATAAACAAAAAATCATGCCGTGGTGTTATTTGGTATAATGAGTAACAATTCTAGTCTGTACCAATCCGTTATCGGTAACAAAAATAACGTTAATTCGCGCCGCTGTCTTCTTGGACCCCCGCTTCATGTCGCTGCTGACGCCCGACCAGGTGCAGGAGGCCAAGCAATACTTGCACCACCTGTGGGACAGGATGCAGGTGGTGCAAGGTCCCTCCCCCCCGGCGTCCGAGGACAGCGGCGACTCCAGCGGTGAGGACAGCCCCGCCGATGTCCTGCAGGACGACGACGACGAGCTGAGCGGCGGATCCCTCTTCCAAAAACTTCTGGACAAGAAGAACAAGGAGCGGATGACGTCCACAGGCGTGTCGGCGGCGGCGGCAGCGCGCAGCGGTAGCAGCAGCAGGCAACTCAGCAGGGCGTCCCGGTGGGCGGCACTCAGTGCGGTGCTGGACGAGTACGACCGCACCACGCCGCCCCTTGCCGCCACCGAGGATGTCTTCTTGTATTGGGAGAAGAAGAAGCTGCTCTGCCCAGGGCTGCACAAGCTCGCCATGGTCGTGCTTACAATCCCTGCCTCGCAGGTTTCTGTAGAGCGGCTCTTTTCAGCCTTGAAGTTTATCCTCAAACCACAGCGGTAGGGCTTGCACGGCCGCAACGTGGACGATGTCACCTTCCTCCACACCAACAAGGACCTGGTGAAGGAGGTGGTGGGAGACCTTTTGAAGAAGAGGAAGACAGCACAGGCAGAAGATGCCTGAAAAAAACAACAAAACACAACCTATTAGTAAACTATAAGTGAATTATTTTTATGCCTACTGTTACCTCTATTTTTTGTTACTTTAAAAAACTAACTAATTTTTGTTACTAGAAAAAAAATGACTTATCTATGTCAGTGTAAAGAAAAATTGACTCTAGTTTTTGTTACTTAAAAGAAAAATTGACTGTAATTTTTGTTACTGTAAAACAAATTGACTGCAATCTATGTCAGTTTCAAGAAGATGAATTTAATTTTTGTTACTTAAAAAATTGACTTATCTATGTCAAAATTGACTCTATTTTTTGTTACTTAAAACAAATTGACTGTAATTTTTGTTACTTTAAAACAAATTGACTGCAATCTATGTCAGTTTAAAGGAAATGAATTCTTGAATAAATTTACTTTCCTTGAGGATATATTTTTTTGTATAAATTTGTTACATACAGGGTTTAGATTTACACAGTTCACAAAGGCTAATGAATTTAAGAAACCGGCATGTTATTCAGGAGCAAACCAAAGAACCATTTTATTATTAGATAGATTTGTGCATTTAAAAATTAATGCTTACACTTAACTGACCTGAGCTGCTCTTCAGTCAGTAGTCATTTTTCTTCGGGCTCTTCTTACTCGCCTTAAAGTCGTAAAAAGACGACGAATTTTGGAGGAAAACCTGTAGCCATTTCTTTAAACCTTTGCATCTCTTCTTGATTCGTCTCGGCCGCCATGCCTCATGCCTAATGATTTATCTACTATTTGCGGTATTACCATTCTCAATAGGAACGTTGCTATGGTAACGAATGAATGCAATAAACGCGAATGAAGCAACCTCAAAGACGGAAATCAGAAACAGCGCGCCTGTGGAGCTGAGCCCGAATGTGAATAAAGCCTTGGGCGGCGTTCGCGAGGGTGGTTATGAGAAATTGTTGAGGAAGCAGCTGCCACCAAGATGATAACGTCATATGTACTGTAGCAGTAGTTATTAGCGTTAACTGAAATAAGACGGGCACATATTTAACTTTAATTTTGTTAGTAGCTATGTGCGTTATAAGAAATAACGTTATTTTCTAAAACATGATCAGTAGGTTAAGATTTTTAACATAACAAAAATTCAACCGGTAAAACATTAACGTTTAAACTATACCGCGCTTTTAATGTTATTGGAAATAACGTTATTTCTTTTAACCGTTATTCATAGTAACCAGACTTTTTTCGGCGGAGAAATTACTGTTATATGCATTCTCGTAAATTCTGTAACTTAAAACGCTTCGGTGTGCCATTTATTGTTAATTTACAATAACGTAAAAATTTCGGTAAAATTAGTAACTTAAAAAAACAAAAATAACGACAGGAAATGTTACTCTGTAATTTTCGTTATGTTACCGGTTACGTTAAGTTACCCCGGTCTGCCAAACCACGTACTAGAGTCCCCGTCCCCAGCCAAAAACCAAAAGAAGAGAATCAAAATTGCAATAATGCTAAAGGAACCAAATTTATACAAAGTGCACAAAAATTCAAATAACCCACATGGGAGGCACAAGTTTCAATCGCAGAAATCACGCAATAACTTACCGTCCACCCACGGACATAATTGAGGAGTGGTACGGATACCGCCGCAAGAAAAATTGGAAAAACTCCAGGTCCATGGAAAAACCCGGCATCCTTGCCACGGTCTGCGGTCCGTTAAGGCAGTGCGCCCGAGTGACACGATAATTGCGAATCCCTCGCGGCGCCGCCTGAGAGCGCGTACGGGACTGCAGCCAGATAGGATGGATGTTACGCTAGGAGGTGCGCCCCGCCGCGCCGCGTCTGGCTTGAGGTCGGAGTCTTCCAATAGCAACTATGACTCTATTTGCAGGCGGGGAATGCCATGCCAAGTCACTCTGCCCTGAATGCGAAAGCCCCGTTACCCGCACCTGTATCGGCGAAACGCAAGCGGCAGCGGAACGCGCCGATAGCGAAACATGGACCGGAAGTGTCACGCTGACGTACCCAGTTCTTACTGCCAGTAACCGCACTTAACAAGTGAAATGAAATAACAATTTACACGTACCCAGTCGGGGAAAAGCAGCCCAAACTCCTCCAAATCTCTCCACGTCAAAGACTGCATTGTGAAAGCGTGGATAATCGCGGAGATAGATGTAGCGTGGGAACGCGCTGCAGCGGCGGGCGATAGGCTGCCCCGAGGTCCTGCGCTGTGCGCCCCGCCGCGCCGAGTTGACGGCTGGAGAGGGTAGCGTCCGGTTTACTATTAGCAGCCCCGGGACTTCTAATAGCAGCGCAAAATGCTCTTTGCTACCCCACAATTCTTTTTCCAAATTTATCTAAAGTGCATAGAAATAACCCTCGCCTAACCGCAAACAAATTTGCTGATTGAAGCAACGCTATAGCTTCGATGCAGCTTTCGGCTGAACTGTCGTTGCGCCACACCGACCGTAGGCCTGGGCGATTATTGGCATTCATCGTAATCGGCCGATGAATAAAATAATCGCGATTAGTGTCGATTAGCGGTTCGGTAATCGGTAATCGAAAACGCTAACGATTCATCGAAAAATCTCGATTAATCGACTTTAAATTAATCGGAACATGCCGATTAATCGAAATGAGCCGATTAATTAGAAATTATAAATAAAGGCTCAAGGCGGCGGGAGAGCGAAACACGACCAACGCCTCGCTCTGGCAAGCTTGCTTTCCTTGCCCCGTCCAGCCCTGCCCTGGACAGCGATCACGCGATCGATCCTGGCTCTGCTTGTTCGAACGACCGGACGGAGGGATCACGATAACCAAATTACTAATAATCGATAAAGGACGATTAATTGATAATCGGTCATCGTTAATTAATCGTTCATACACCCGATTACCGAACCGCTAATCGGAGGTCCGCAAAAATCGTCCGATTATCAAAATAATCGCGATTATTTTCGATTAGTCGATTAATCGCCCAGGCCTACCGACCGCCCCGACGCACAGTGATGCAAAACCGAAAAAAGTCGTGCAAAATTATAGAGTGCCCCGATCACTACCAAATTTCGTTTAAGTGGGTTTTGGGGGTCGCTGACCTCATTTCTGGAGAGATTGAACGTGAACAACCACCACAGGGGCGGAACTAGGGCAGTTAAGGGGGGTAACACGCTAACGCTGTGCTTGATCACAGGCAAATTTCGTGTGCGGGGGTTTTAGGGGTCGCTGACCCGAGGGGGTAACAACTGGTAAATTTCGTGTCAGCCGGATTACGGATTACCCCGGATTACCCCGGAGTACCCCCAAATTACCTCCGGATTACAACAAAAAAATCCCTGGATTACCTTTGGATTTGGCAGGATTACCCCGGATTACCTCAAAATTTTCCCGGATTACCCCGGATTACCTCAAAATTTCGGGTCATCCGGATTACGGATTACCAATTTGCTGTCAGCCGGATTCCCGAAGTCGTTACCCCCTCGCGCTGACCTCATTTCTGAAGAGATTGAACGTGTACAACCACCACAGGGGCGGAACAAGAGCGTCTAAGGAGGGGGGAGTTTGTTTTTGTTCGAGAAATGGAGGTAGGCAAGTCATTTGTGGACAGTATATATAATCTGCAAAGTATATCAACATATACTATGTCATGTTAAAATTTGAAAACTTAATAAAAAAGAAAATGCATTCCATGTAGAGCTTTAGGAAAGCTGCAAACGACACGATGTTGCGACTTTGGAGTCGATTTTCACGAAAAGCGCAACGTTTCGCAGCCTCACACCATATACACCTCGAAGTAGGCCTCGGATACTACCATGTGGCTGTGACAGATTGGTTCGCAAGTGTTCGCAACTCGACTTATTTCACGTCAAAATCAACAAAAGTGATGAATTTAGCTAACATTTTATAGCGAATATTTGGTGACCGAGAGCTTTGACCTTGATTGTAACACATGTATCGGATTTCTTAGACCTTCAGCTTTCCAAAAACACCCAATATTATACATTTTGGTGCGCAGATGAGGCCAAAACGAGCAGTTTTCACACCGCATGTAGCTTCATTCGGTTTTCGCCTCAAATTGCTCCACTTTAGCGCCATAAAAAGATAGGATTACCAACTTTTGGGTTCAAAACAGTTTCGCCTCCATATAGTTCGACCTTTACAGCGCTCAAAAATGTCAGCCCCCTCACGGACGGACCAAATCGAAGAAAAGTGCTTTTTGCGCGACTTTTTCCGGTTTTGCTTTACTGTGCGACGCAACGCGAGGCAGCAATAATCCTATCTGCGGTACTATTTGAAAGCCTTCCCACTAAATGCATTCCCAATGGACAGTCTGGAGCACAAACACACACAAAATTACTATGTAGTTTTTGGTGCAAAGCTTCGCACGAAATTGAGCACGCGTTTCGAAACGCACGAATTTTGTGCGTAAGAACGCACCAAAATGTGCGTCATTGCGCATGAATTCGTGCATTTCACGCGCATGCACAATTAAAAGCTTTGCACAAAAAAGGACGTAGTAATTTAGTGAGCACACACAAACCGTTCCTAACACGACAACGCGACGTCCCGGGTGGTCCGCCGAATCCCACCCAAACCGCGTACTCGAGTCCCCGTCCCTTGAGAAGGGGATTATGCAATTATCACTAACCCAAAAGCAAATTTACTATTTGGCACTGGAGACGAGATTTACTCACACTCGCAAAAGATTCGTAAAATGATTTAAGATCCATGCCTGATGAGATCCGTGACTGACGACACAACGCGCGCGATGCCTTCAAGAGGATGCGTGGTGTGGCCGGAGTCACTCAGGCTTGGAGTCAAAATATCATTTCGAGTTATATTATGAATACAGAGAAACGCATTGCAGATTCGGGTTTACGGGGATTCAAACTTATTTAAAATTTTTATTGGGGTACATGCTAATAGAAGCACAGACTTCGTGTCGCAACGCGAGCACTTCCGGTCAGGTCCTGTGCAAATTTTGACGTCAACAGTAATACACTACAATATAAGCTTACAGTTTCGGTGAGGATAAACCCGAGATCCGCTAGGAATGCCTCCAAACTTGTCACGTCCAATGTAGATGCCATGTTGGGATCGGACGCGCGCAGCTAAATACGACGCCAAATTTAAGGAGAGCCACTGCGTGTGGGAGATGCCGCCCGAGAACTGATGCGCGGCCGCGAGACGACCATTAAAAAGCGCGCAGACCCAATCAAATTCAATCAGCGCAGTATTAACGCATACTGTTGAAAGTTTTGTCCTTTCTCACTAGCAGCTACGGCAAACGTATTACGTATTTTGCTAATTACATCCCCCACTAGAGCAACGAAGGTTTCCTCAAAATGTGCACCGGAAAGCACAGAATGCGAGATTGGGTCCGCGAACCCGCACACACGGTTCCCTGGCTGCCTGGTCCAGTGAAAAGCTCGTTTCTCTACGCCACTGAGGGCCTCATACAGCCGAAGGACTCAATGAAAAATGGATTTTCTTAATAACAGGGAACTTATTTTTCGCGGCCGCTGCGCGGCCGGCCCCGGTCACACCGCGCCCGCCCCTATCTGAAGCCGAGTATCCTCAATAATTTGTTAAAAAATTTGTCATTAGCAAATGTTCAAATTGAACACATTCGAACAATTTGCAAAAACCAAGCAAAGACAATTAGCAGAAAATTTGAAAACTGCCCGGAGACAATTTTCAATGAATTGCAGATAACACTGCAATGATAAAAATGCAAACAGCCAATCACTGTGCTGTTAGACATATTGATTTATTTAAAATAAAATGCAAATTGAAACGCTCTTCGCATATTTCAAATAGTCGATTATTCAACTAACAAAAACTCGCAGATAACAGTGCAGACTAACAACAAAGCGCGTTAATAGAAAAACGAATAAGGTTAATATACCCTTTGGCACAGCGATTCTGTACGCACGACGTTTTCTAACAACAAATGCGTTTGTATCAGATTGTATCAGATTTCTATGTGCTCAATGCATTGAAAAGGGAACCCGCGTTAGAAACACGCCTGATTTTATACACTGCAAACAGAAAATAATTCGAGCTACTAGGATTATACATGCAGTTTGCTATCTGAACGGCGTTCAAATGGCATTCGATACTATTTGTATTATACTGGTATTTCGCGGTTAGATAACGCACAGACTAAGAGTGGGCCACGGAGCGGCCAGATTACCGCTCCAAGTTAGAGTACCCTAACCTAACCTAACTCACTTTTTAGTGAGCTGCAATCGACACTTTGGGGCGATTTGGGCCAACGATTCGCAGACTTTAATCTCCTAAACTGAAAAATCCTGTCGGTTGATAGATGATACAAAAACGACCGCTGGCCTGAGAGCTTCACAATAGGTGTCTACAGCATGTAGTTTTGGGGAGCTGTCGAGTTGCTGGCGAAGTCTTTTGAACATGTGCATCAGGAATCCCACCTTGTTGTACTGCAAGTGTTGTGGACGACGATAAGTTAGCCCTATTGATTGCAATTGTGGAAAACTGTCTCCAACATCGAATAGAGTGAAGTCGATGTAGCTTCCAAGCCTTATGAGATTTCCGCTGTGGATTAAGAGGATGCTCGTTGCAATTTCAAGGTGGTCGTCGTAAGCATTCCATGCTGACATGCTGAGGACTAGGACTGTGATGTTGTCCACTTCACACAGTTTCACCACTTCACTGTCTTTGAACAGCTGCAGAAGCTTCGCACACTGCTCTCTGGTTCTCTTGCTCGTGGCAACCGCGCCTATAGTGAGGTTAGGCGGACACATTGTCCCTTCATTCAGCTTCACAGGGGTATGAATGCCACGCCGCATTTCAAGAAATTGTTCCCACATGATCATTGCTGAGCTGAATGAGTCTTTAGTACCTCCTTCTAGTAAGTCAAGAAACGAAAAGGTGTGAGTGACTCTGGTTGTTCGTAGGTACTTGCTCGCCGCTGTGGCCAGAAGGGCGTGCCCCGAACGAACCAAACGGACTAGGTCAACAACAGTGCAACATTGAAATATGGCGTAAGAAGTCATGCTTCTTGGAGAAAATCCTTTCTCAATAGAATTGGCCATCCTGCATTGAACACTCTTCTTTCTTGTCTCCCGGCCTGGTGGCGTTCACCCCAGTCTGGCAAAGTCGTGGCGAGCGTTTTTCCCGCGGAAAGGAACGAAATTTCCCTTTTACTTCCTTTTTTCCCCTTTTTGGCTACTTTTTTAAAAGAACCTAAGCAAATTGAAGATATTTTGGCACTGCAAAATTTCCACAGGCCAATTTTATTTCCCACAGGCCTAAAAATGTCCCATAATGTGGGAAATTTCACACGAGTTCGCAACACTGGTCCACCCCTCCTCCTCCTCCTCCTCCCCCCCCTCAATTCTGGCCTCGCAGGCCCACTGGTTCAGTATCTGGTTCCAAATACAGGAGGAAACAGGCCCTCTTAGGGAATTTACGATGAATAGTGAAAACTGGTTCCAAGATATCACATCCAGATTTTTCCCAGACCTGGCTCATCATAATTTATTTAGAGGGTGCTACTCTGAATCTATAGAGCCTTCAAATTCCCCTGTAGCATGAGTGGAAGCCGAGGAAATTGACTTTCAAAAATAGTTGTAAACCTTTTCAATGTTGGTTCAAAACAGAGCTTTTCTCATGGAAAACTGAGTGACTATCAAAACCGTGTATAAATACTGATTACAATGAGCCCCCTCACATAATTTACAGAGGAAATCCAGAAGAATTCCTCAAGAGGACACGTAACCAGGAAATGGCAGCGGAGAGCAATATAGATTTTTCTACATTTGCACTTTGCGAGCAAACTTGTGGTCCGATTGCAGTCCTCCAAAGCTTAAAACCTTCAGGAGGAGATGCTCCTTCTGCCTCAAGTGCTTTCAGTCATAAAATTTAAGAGAAAAACGATGATTTTATATCATATCTTGAATCTGTGTTGAAGGCCATCTCAGAGGCAACGTAAGCACAAGATAGAATGGCCACTATTTTTCTGAGTATCCTGGCAACATTCTGAAGCCCCTTTGTGAACATGGAGACCAAATTCCATAATCAATTTTTTTGTTATCTATACCAAATTTGTAAAATACAAGAATAATAGAAAAATTAGTCCAATCTATTTCAGACTTTGGCTGATGAAGTTTTGATATGTCGGTAAGTAAAGTGCAAAAGCCAAGAAGTTTACGTCAAAGAGATAGTGGCATCGTACAAAGTCTACTATTGTGAGAGCCTAAGAAAACTTTCAACCGACACTTAGCTGCAACTGACAGCCATTCCAAACAGTAAATGGTGTGTCTGATATTTTTTTAAGGTATCCAGTAAGGCAACTGGAGCCTCTCTAAAAATATGGAGACCTAATTCAAAAATCATTTTTTTCATTTTCTGACCAAAACATTAAAATAGTAGAAAAATAGAAAATTGACAGATAATGATTCCAAATTCGGCAGGGAGAACCTTTAATATGTTGACAAGATGTGTGCCAAGACTTAACATGTCACGATAAAAGAAATCTTAGACAGAACCAGTCTGATATTTCAAGAGCCACTGATGAATCGTATACATCTTTCCAGGTCCACTGAGAGTCACCCAGAGATCAGAATGAGGTGATAGTTATTTTTCCCAGTATCAGAGAAGTCAAACCAAGCATCTCTGATAATATGGGTAGCCAATTCAAATAAAAAATTAGACATGTCACCAGGATATGTAATAAGTTCCTTCGACGAAGCATCGCGGTAACGGTTGGAAAGGTCAATATTTGTATGAAATAGTGTTCGTCACTGAATGCAATGGGAGAACACAATAACCTAGCGCATGAGCATAAAAAGTTAGTGAGATCTTAGTGAAATATTGCCATAAATTCCAATCAAAAGAAAATTTTGGACGTTTCTGGAGCCTTTATTGGGTAACGCATCAGTTTTTTTACCAGACACCTACAGGATCATTCTCACATTTCTCACATGAGATGACAGTTAGTACAAGCGCATAGTATTGCCAGTAATGATTGTTTTAATCATTTCAAGGTAGTAACGCGAAGACATAATTGTATTGAACATGCTTCCTTAACATTCATGGTTGTGGAATTGATAGTTTTTTTGCCAGACATCAAATTAAAATGCTACCACCAAGAATTTTTTTGCTTAAAAATTCAATACTGTTATTTAAATAAAAAATTACTTGAAAAATAGAAATAATGCTTCCATGATCTTGATATTTTGGAATGAAAATCTCTCATGAGTATAATTGTCAGATACAGAGTCTCAGGTTGTTTCGATGAACCATTTGGGAATCAGACACAATCTATGCTCTCTGCAAGAATTGTAGCATATCCAGGTTTGAAATACCTATGCAAGCCAACCAGGGCTAAAATAAAAAGTTGTCATTATTTTGAAGAGCAATGTAAGAGTCATTGACAGTCCCTCCCAAATTACTGCAAGGAGTTTCTGAACTTGTGAATGAAATGAAAAGCTACTTAGAACTTGGCACTGCGTTGAAAGGATTCAAGAAAGATGGGAATAAGGTTGGTGTGGACCTTTGATCTGGCACACTGTCTTCCTTTCATATGTGGGGAAGTCAATGGCATAATGCAAAGTTCTGAATGTGTTCAGATTTATTTGAACATGATAGATCACGAAAGAACAGTGAAGCAGTCTTAATAAATGCAACAGTTCAAAGGAAACAATAGAATAATAGATATGGCGTATCAACCACCAGTAAACTACAAAAGGAAAAAAAAGGATTACAATTCCGTTATAAAGTCAACATGAAAAAACAATGGGACAATAAAATGAAACCTTCATTCTCTACAGTCAGTAGATGAGAAGGCGACATGCATGGGTCCCTGTCAAGTCTTAATTACTAACTTTGGACAGGAAAAAAATTTTTGAGTAAAACTGTTAATCACTAATAATTACACAAAGTAAAAACAGCATGGTGCAGCTGAAGCAGGTCCATGTAGTGAAACAATCTACTTAATATTAAGGAGCACTGAGACTTTCTTACCGTTACCAGTTTTCATTGTAACAACCTTGAACGATTTCTCCTTCTCCTTGTCTTGTATGACCATTGGGGACAAAACAACGTCGTCACCCACGATGGAAAGAATGTCCTTTTTCTGAATGAAACGGAGTTCATCCTGTTGACTGTCAGAGACAATGCCTGGCTGCAGAGACCACTCTGTGGGAAGGGAGGAACGATGACGCAAAATGAATTTGCCGTCCTCTTTGAGAACTTGAAAGTCGTCATCTACACTGTCATCTCCCCCTTCTAAGGCGTATATTTGAATAGCAGTGGTCGTAACTATACGCGCCCTTAATTTAGAAGTTGCAAATCTCAGGGCATATTCGGAAGTGTCACCATCTACAATGTCGGTGAGGGTGTCTTCTAAAAACCCAGCACAGTGGAGAAATGATGATGGCTCTTTTACATTAATGTCACTGGAGTCAACATCAGTAGATTGGGGATTGATGCCGAGCTTGCGACACTTGGCTGCAGGCTCTGACCCAAGGCTGGGAGACTTCGCTGATGAGACACATTGAGGTGCTGGAGCTGAACTAAAACTAGGTAACTGCCATGAGGAGACCTTTTGGATGTTAGAGTGCTTCTGCACATCATGGCTTTCTGCATCGGATGAAGGATTGGAGATGTGAAGGTCATCGTCTCCTTCCTCTTTCTTCTCAACGCGATACCTGTCTGTAGGCTTCACAGAGGACCAGTCGTCTAGGGAATTGCCATAACCCAACGAACGCAAGGGACGGCTCGGACCAGGTTTGTCCGAGTCATCACAGCATAGGATATTGCTAATGACCTCTTTGACAAGGTTTTGCAAACACTGCTCTTGAGGAGCGGCAACATTGACGGGCGGGACGTAAGATGACCCAGCGGCCTCGATTGACTTTTCCTGTGTGTCCCGTGCGGGGTTGAAGTTACCTTTGGATGGAAAAAAGTGGTAGGCAGAGACATGTATGTGGGACTGTCTTTCCTGGGTATTTTAAAGGTCGGTACTGATCTTATGAAATTGCTGCAAAACAAAAATAGGCACACTCATAAATTACAGGCTTTTGTCGGGATGCTAGAAACAGTTGAACAGGTGCAAAGAAGCAATACATACTTGAGAAACATTCTCTGATCTGCAGGCATCAGTGAGTAACGCCCCTGAAACTTCTCTGCCAGCAATCGTGGAACCTCTTTCTTTAAATTTCGGCTGACGAAAGTCTGCGATCCCTTAATCGGTCTACCGAGCGCCTGAAAAGTAAATAGAAAAACAATGAAAAATTGGAAAAATTACAATGAAATCAAAAATATTTTCTCCGTAAACAAGATGGACGTACCACATGCAGTTGTTGGAGCATTTCCATACCACAAGGGTTCACCGGTTGTGTTTCCAAGAGCAGATTGAAGATTACTTTCATCTCGTCCCTGAAATATCGTTCAGGCGACGTGCCTACAGGGCGCCCAGGCGGAGCACGCCCGCCACATCGAGAAAAGAAGGGCTCCTGCAAAGGACAAACAAAGTATGAACCGATATTTTGACATGATATAGGATGAGATTTGCAGTAAGAACCGACAAGTGGCAAGCGTCAGCTAACCATTGGTTGGTCGTCATCGCTGCTACCGCTGATGCTGTCGTCATTCCCTCGGGAAGCACTTTCCTTGCGTCCTTCCTGAAACCCAGGACATCATTTGAAAAGTGACATCAACAGAGAAATGCCTATGCATGTGGTGCAGTGAAATAAACTATCTCTTTCATTAAGATGTGCAACTGTCAGAAAAGAGCTTTATGTTTTCATTTGGTACGGCCCAGGGACAAAGACCTAACCTAACTCCCCGCACATAAACACAAAATGATTTCAGAAGTAAACGGGGCGACACCCAATGCGGAATTCAATTAAATGGAGATGCAACATCGACATTAGACGATAAGATGCGAATGTATTTACCATTTGGACGACAGAATTCCGATGCAAGACGATGTGGGCGTAAATGTGTGATGCCGGTTCATAGATTCACAATCCGTCTCCTCTCCTCAGTCTCTGCTAGGGTTGTGGCACTTCCGGTTTCAATGTGCTTGCAGCTATTGTTACCAGTCGCAACCACACATGCGTCTGAAACGACGACAGGACATTAAGTTATTTTAAAAGAGTCAATTCATTAAAAAAAGATGACAATGGAATTGAATTCAAAATACTTTTAACTCAGCCGAGTATCTACGTCCGGTTCGATCACTGCCCGAACTCCGAATGAAGCGGGCCCCGAAAAGGTCGTGAAGTCCGCCATTGTGTACTTGCCGTTTGTTTGTCGTTACCGGCCGAATCCGCGAGCACACAGAAAATTGAGTGATATTTTGACAACAATGATTGCCGAAGGAGACGATTCGTCTTCCTCAGACGATGACCTGCTGTTCGGAGCCGTCCCAGGCAAGAGAGGTAGAAAGTTGCCTTTCGGAAAACAAAGAAAAAAAAGAAACAGCGGGTGGTCGTTCCTAACCTGCAACATTTACCTTTCTGTTATCAGGGACATCAAATGAAAAACAAGGAACTGGCGACACGAAGAGAGGACATGCCCCGCCCTGGAAGCGTCTGATAACCGAGGACGAGCTCATCGTTACAACAGGTAAGAATCGTCAGAGGCCCTTATATTTTTCCGTTTGTGTGACACCAACCCATAGACCGCTACAAACAGGCCTTTTTATCGGTTTGTACGGTTTGTACCCCTCACTCTCAATAATCCTAAGAACACATGGTTCACAAAAGCAACGATGCTTTTACAGTGAACGGAATGGAATAGAATAAAATATTCAGCCATTTCCAAGTCAGATTCAAGGAAAAAGAAAAAAGCAAAGAATCATACAAAAATTCTTGGGAACAAGACACAAACAGTACAAATAAAAAGTTATGGGTAAACGCTTAAAATAAAGATGCAATTTCTGATAGGTGATTAGAAATTGAGGTTTTCATAACTATCAAAAAATTTTCTGCAGGATGGACACTTTTGCACAGGCCCCTCACTCTCAATAATCCTTAGAACACATGGTTCACAAAAGCAATGAATGCAGGAGTCCAACTTTGACCTTGGCACTCTATCATAACAGACAGAGCACACAACAGGCTCTTGTTGAGCCACTTGAGTGGCATTCGTGCACCTCCTTTTCGCAGCTGGTTGAGCGCTGGGGGGAGGTGGTACTCTCCGGGGACGTCCAGGACCTCTTTTAACTGTACACAAGGATTAAAGGAAAATTTGTTAATTATTATTCTTTTTTGTAGAATTATACAAAAAGGTAGTACAAAGGGAATCAAAAGTATCACTTACACGGAGGTAGTTTTTTAGCACGGGTAGGCCTGCTGGTCCTTGGTTGCTCAAAATCATCGGAGAGCTCGTCTTCGTCTACCTCCCACTCATAGTGTGGGCGAGGCCTGGCTGCAAGACCCGAAGAACTATCAGCTCGAGACACTGACCGTTGTTCTTGAGACCCTGATCCGGATGGTAGGGCTTGCAGCACCTTGTTCATAGTTTCTTCTAATTTTGCCATCATGGCAGTCATAGGCGTATCTGGGATCAAGTGAGAGCATTGTTGTCATAATTTATAAAACAATGACCACTAGCACCCATAAGGTCATTCAAGGGGCTATTAAGAGAATTGTACTACTGAGATCACTTGTAATGCACACCAACCTGAACTAGTGGAGCAGGGGACAGCGGGCGGATTGTTCGCCGCTGCCTGAGTACATGACGACTGATGCTCTGATGAAATAGGCTGCTGTGGAGTCGGAGGCTGTTCCTGCACTGATGGAACAGGTTGCTGGGTTGGAGCCTGTTGAGTTAGAGCCTGTTGAGTTGGAGCTAGAGCCGGAGCCATCATCGGTGGTGGAGTTGCACTTTGCTGCAGCAGGGCAGGATTGAATGACGCCATGGCGGCCGCCATAAATTGCTGCATCATCATAAAGTTGACAGGTGGCGGTTGAGCCAGCCAATTCCAACCTACAAACACAACAATGTCAAATTAAAGGCGAAAAATTAATTAGGAGAAAGCGAACTTGGGTGTTGTGGTGATCAACACTTTTCGTTGGGCGCGGCGCGATGCAAACGGCATAGCGCGTGCAGCAGGAACGCGGGCCGCCGCAATTAGCAAAGAACATAGAAACGGTTAACGTGATTGGGAAGTGAATAAAGACATGCTTAAACGAAGCGTTAAGACGGAACCGATTTAAATTTTCTCGTCCCCATGCCTGGCAGCTCTTGCGCTCGACCACGCAATGGTCGCCTAGCTCTGAGCAGCTCCAGACAATAAAAAACACTTGGCCGGTGACCTCTTCAGATCTGGCCATCCAGCAAACATTGCTCGCCCAGCGAAGTGGCCTTCCAGCCCAGCGTACACCAGCAATATCAAAGTGATCTGAATCGCAGACTTGGCTGCAAGACCGACAGAATCTGGGGGCGAAGGGAAACACGAACTTACCTTGTCGAGACCCTGACGAAGGACCTGCCACTGCCCGCCGCTCTTCGGCTTCGTTAAATGCTGCCTCATCCGCATACGTGTTCTCATCGTAATTAGCATAATTGTCATTATTTTCTCCATCTTGGTCCATTTTAAGAAGTTGTGGTTAGAAAGGCCAAGACAACGCAGTCACGTTCATCTGCTCGACAACGGCCAGGCCTCGCACTAGAGCATGCCGGCGTCGGTGCCGGTTGAAGCGTAACCACTCTGGTCAAGTGGAGCTATGATTAATTTTTGTCATTTATGCCGTCTACAATAACCTGGCCATTGTCCAAGTATGAGCTATTAATAAACACAAATATATTTTTTTCACAGCAAGGGCTAGATGGAATGCAACTCTTTGATGTGAGTCGGGCATAGTTATTCAGGAGACAGGTTGACAATAGTTGTAGTTTTTTCAAAATAGGATCCAAGTTTAACTAACTGGCTACCTCACATAATGCTCACGTGTGTAATTTTTTTTTAAGATTTTAAACTAATAGAAATTTTTTTTTGATAAAGCGGGAATAATTTAAGAAAAAATATCGGAATGCCATCTGCTACTGCATTTTTGTCCTTCCCCCTGCCTTGTGGTGCCCTCTGACGGCAGCGGCAGGCAGCCCCGACCCCATAACTGCCCATAACCACCCATAACATTGCAAATTTCAAACGAACATCGACGCAAGAAAGCTCTAACGACCGTACTCAGGACCAGGATGTACAATCGTGATACCACGGATCGGAATCGAACACCGGGCCGTTGACTCGGCGTCAGCGAAAATGTGCTGTAATTGGAGCGTACGTAATCTCTCTTTTTTGAGCCTAAGAGCGGACTTAAGTTGAATCTTTGACACATTCCTCACAGCAGGCTCAGTTGGCGTAAGGTTAAGTTCTCGTAGAGGTATCATATATACTTGACAGGCTTATTGTGGTTTTCGTTCCTGTTTTTACAGAATTCCTTGAAGATACCTTTGTCTGTGACGAATTGCCATTCTCCTTAAAGGTGCTCCTACAATGACCTCATCACTCATCAACTTGTCTTTTAACTGTTTCATTTGGACGGACTTGTAAGACATATGGTTAGTCTCTGTAATCAAAATGTGATACAATATTGTAGGCAGCATTATTCCTTATGGGTTTAGACTAATGTAAGTCTGTTCATCACTATATAATATATATTATAGCCTAAATAAAATTGTTAATTTGAATTAGTTACATGAGGCAATTTTCTTTTTGTCATAAATTCATACGTGTGGTGATGAAAAGACTAAAAATAGTCCTACACCATAAGAAATACTGTTCTCCACAAGACTACATCACATTTTGATCACAGAGAGCCCCATATGGCTTACAAGTCTGTCCAAATGAAAACACAAGTTAATGAGCAATGAGTTGTTGACCCCATTGTGGTAGCACCTTAAATTTATACCGTGAAACGGGGTAATTTCGGGCACCCGGGGTAATTTCGGGCATCTCTGCCCGAAAGCATTGCGACGATGCTGCCGTCTAGCGGCGACCTCGGAGGCTTGTCCCGTTGGGCGCATCGCATTCACCACACTTAAAACCGTCGGATCATTCCTCTGGAGACCAAAACAGATCCAATCTTTTCGAGATACAGTGATTTTCGTATTATACACTTTTTACCTAAATTCAGTGTATGCGTGAAAACTTCAACTGGCAAGCCAAACCTGTTCACAAACGGTGCATAAGGTATTTTTTTTTCGATTCGGACATGTTTTGAGCATGCTGTGTCAAATTTTCAATCACCTGCGGCAAATAGTATGGTAAATAGGGGCTCAAAACTAAAAAATGGTTACTTTTAGGGGTAATTTCGGGCACTGAAATGGCATGCAAGGGCAAGCAGGGTTGTTCTGAACACTTTAAATTTCGCAGGGCTGGAGTGGTGTAAGCTTCTTCCAGCTCTTCAGAGCTCTTCTGAAAGATGAAGATAATCCATTAACACAGATAATACTCAACTGCCGCAGCAGTCGCTTTGTGGAACTTTGACTATTATAAAAATGCGCCAAGGCTACATCTGTACTTCTTGTGTGTAGTATGTACACATCCTATCTTAGAGTCAATTATTGGTTCGTGACTAAAATTTTATCATGTTTACCGGGACTTTGACTTTGAGAACGGCCGCATGGCTTGCCGGGTTGCTACGGAATGCAGAGTTTTCCAGAAAGCCACTGTATCTTCCCAATAAGACTTGCCTCCCATGTACGTCAGTTTCAAGAGGAAGATCCACGACTCATCTTCGCGTGATATAGTGTGGCTTGAGTTGTACCATTATCAAAAACAAAAAAGGATAAAGGTTCAAGGTTAGACGTTCAACAAGAAGCGTCCTAAATAGCTCCACCCCACTCTCCCAAACATCAAACTGTTTGTTCCAATCATGACTCCAAATTATGTATAAATGACCACCCCTACCATCCCTCCACATCTACATCCTTAAGAATTTCACATTTTATCACATAAGCTCAAAAGAAAGACACAATTATTGATTTTGAGACCAAAATCAGAACGACAAGTCGTTTTTTCCTGGGGTGCCCGAAATTACCCCCAAACACGGGGTAATTTCGGGCACTGCTTTGGGCCCTCCACTGTAAAAACGGTAAAGCGTAAATATCTGGAATTGGCGTCAAATTGAAGCTAAAGGTGGGTAGATGATAAATTTTAACCCTCAGGTCCATGGCAACACCACGACCTTCACAATTTTAAAAATACCTCTCAAAAGTGCCCGAAATTACCCCGTTTCACGATAGTGTATCCCGTGTCTCCTTTCCCCTGTTGCAATGAGCTTCCCATCTTCTAACATGGTTGTGGAACTTCATGGCATGGTCAGGCATGATGGGAATCGCGTGGGAATCTCGTCTGTCTACCACCAGAGACGTGGTTTTTATTACCACCTAAATCGGTCGAGTGAGGATAACACAGTGGCTTATTTGAGGTGCACACAATACAGAAGAGGGCATTGCCAGGGCACTGGCATATGGGTAGCTGGAACAGGTTTCAGCAGGACTCATGCGCACAATCATGTTCCTGACCACCTGCTCATTGATGAACTAGAATTGAGGCGGAGGATCCTGGCCCGGTGCCGCAGTGGGGAACCCACACCCTTCCGACAAATTTTCCAGCAAGAGAGAAGGAGGTTGGATTCCTGTTGTGGTTTCTTTCGTTGAAATCATTTGGTTCAATTCCGTGTGGATCTTTCAGTCATGCATAATCTCTCTTAATTTATTGTAGGTATCCTCGAGCTGTGCAAGTTCGTCTGACCTTTAGACGCTTGCGATGCTCCATGTCTAATGCCAGGAGGTCGATTTATCCCAGAATCCCAGAATCCCTTGGGGAACTAGGAGATGTCCTTTCTAGCCCACAAACAGAGGTCATATCAATGACCCTGGATGGTGAAGACAATGTATTTGCAAGTACAGTGAGATCTCATGATGGTTACACTGCTGTGATTTTGAGCTCAGACAGGGGTCATTATTTTTCAAATCGACACACGACCCGAAATCGAGGGTGACGGATTTGGTCCGAACCCAACCCAATCGACTTGTTGGGGTCCCAAACAACCCCCCACAAGAGGAAAAAATTTTAAATTTTTTTTTTTTGAAGTTATGGGCGATTGCATTTTTGGGTTTTGACTAATTTCAATTAAACTTACCAAAATTTCCAAACTTTTACCTGAATGGCTATTGGGTACTTGTATCATCTTAAGTTGTTGAATGAGGTTCTACAAACCCACTTCAAGCATAAAAAGCAAAGAAAATAATTTTAAACGCAATGTTAGGTAGAGATTGTAGCTAGATTTTGGGTTTTTTTAGATAAAAAGTGAAAATTTCTTTTTTACATGGTTGGAGAATTCCAACGATATTTGGTCCTAAGATTCACTTTGGGTCACCGATAATTAAATGCAAAACATTTTTGATGGCAATGCGCATCTTCCCTGGAACGGCTTGACATTTCTGATTTTGGGGTTCGGAAAGGTTTCGAAAGTTATGCATGTTGGTTCAGAAGTCACTTTGGAGACTCGAAAGCATACTAAACCCACATTTATTTGAAGTCGACATGAAAATGACTTCTCCTGGGGATATTTCACTTGTGTCCACTGACCCGTCACCATTTGAGTGCTACAAATCACTTTTCACTATGCGAAGTCGAAGAAAAAATTAATCTGGTGGATACATGGTGGTACGATCAATTCAGAGCAAATCAAAATGAGCTTGAATCATCATGCAATATCACACTGATTCAATTTACGGTACATGTACATGACAAGGGTTCACTTAACACAGAAAAAAGACACAAAATGATATTGAATTAGATGATTGTGTAGAATGGTGCATTGTCTCTTCTGTGTTATTTTTAATTTGGCTGCTGTATGGTTTGTGTTTGGTACGATCAAGTCAGAGCAAATCAAAATGAGCTTTCATTGCATCGTGTTTGAGGCCCACTAGCTAAGAAGAGTGCTCTTGAGAATGCAGTTGTAATTTGACGGCCTTTAAGTTTAGTCACATGACCTTTAGTGCCGGCAAAGGGGGAAAAATGTTTTGGTCTTCAGTTTTTACTCTTATATTTGAAAAAAATAATGTTTGCATAATCATTATTGTTAGAGTGAGATATATAATATAAATATTAGATAAGAATTATCTTAGTGGGACACAGAAGCAGTCTTTGGTCCTCTTGAATGGCAGGAAGAAATCTGTAAAGGAGTGATACTATTATAAACTAGTTGGTGGCTAAATATATTTTACCACAAATTTGATTGCATGGGAACTAACCACAGGCAGGAACTTTGAGTCTCAATCATCCTTAAATTTAAAAAAAAAATGTATTAATTAAGTGAAATTTTTTATTTATTTATTTTTAATAAAAGCTGTCGATAAATACCTCATCTTGGGTGATAGTAAGGAATTGCTGGTGAACCACTTTCAGATCATTTTTGGACAGAATGTAAACATTATTCTCTGTCTTTGGATTAACAATAGATAGAACCTCTCTAAGTTGGAAAGGGCACTGCTCAGCTTCTTCAGTAATTTTGTATTTGTATTGAGACCTTGTTTTGACTGAGCAGGCAATAAGGAGTTCCCTGCAGTCATCATCAAGGGGCACGATCTGACCAAAAATCCAAGATTCTTCAAACTGGACCGTAACATACTGGCCTGGGGTGAAGTCACTCCACTTAAATGTTTTTCGCCCTGATTCTATTGGTACTCGAGGCTGGAGTGCTACTTTTTCACCTACATTTTTCTTGTAAGATTTCAATTGCCACTTTGCTCTTATTATATCATTCTTAGATACAATGTAGGATCCTTCTTCTGAATTAAAATGCAAAAGAGTTAACACTTCATCAAGCTTGAAAGGTACACACTCTGAATCCTCAGGTGGTTCAAATTGATGGGAGACTAAACCATTTTTCTCCAGAAGCATGGCTAGAACTTCTTCAGACTGATGATCAACAAGAGAAATCACAGCTGGTTTCCAAGAATTTCCATAAACCACTGTAATATGCTGGCCAGGGACTAAATTCTGAATTGAGGGCTTTCTTCTCACTAACTCCACAGGTGTCAAAGTTCCAGTGCCTGCTGGTGATATCCTTTTGGTGCAAACTTCACTGGGACCGATTGGGATAAAAGCATGAGAAGAGCGTATCTCATTGATGTCAAGAGCCCTGTCAAATCTTGGCTGAAGCTTAGCTTGTGATTCAAGCACTTCCTGTGATGTGACAAAGCATACTGCAGTTTTGTCATGCAGGTCCTGGCGTTTCTTTGCCCACATATAAAACTCCCTTGGGTTGCGGATGAGCTCACCCTGCAGGCTTGACTTGGTTGCTTCCCGTTTGAGGGCACCAGCTTGACCGTCACAGGGGCCCTTTCCATGGGATGTACCAAAGCAGTGCCACTCACCCTTCACATGGAAGTCCTCTTCATGGTAGCTTAGCTTGATAATGTTGAATTTATTTTTATACTGTTGTGCCGCTCCATCAGAAAAATATTTGACAAGCTTTAGATTTGGCACCTTTGTTTTTAAAAATTCAACAAGTTTCTTCTGGAAGGTGTGAACAGCAGTAATGTCATGCTTCATATATTCAGAAACTATTGTGAAAGATACTTGTTTCAACTCATTTTCTTTGTAATAGGAACAAAAGGGATGAAGTGTGACTTGGTCCTGCTTCCAATAATAGCTTTGGATAGAGTCTTGGATAATACAAGTGTAGTTCTCTGCAAAATCACATATGGTTATAACTTCACCGTCTTTCAATTCTTCTTTTGCTTTTCTCAAATAAGCAGCTTGTTCCTTAGAAATATAATGGTGAGGCAGTAGAACAAGTAACTTGTCAATGTAAGCTGTCACAAAATCATCACATTTCTTTGTCAGAGTATCAAGGTTGCAGCGATCAGTTGAGGCCCATTGATCATACGTAATAGTTTCAATAAAATTTGCATCGAAGTACTCTAGCATCTTCGATTCCAACTTCTGAAATCCAGGACACTTGGGGCAGCATGCCTTCAGATAGCACTCTCTAGTTGGTGGGTCACACAATACTGAATTCATTACATCCTTATATGTGCCAAACTCTGGATCACATTGTTTCATATCAGAGGCTTCATGCATGAGTTTAAAGTTTAAAGGTAAAAAAAATTAAACAATGCCTGGCTTATACACTGGGGGCCAAAATTAGCGCACCACTTTTTTCTCCGCGCATAGATTTTGTTATAATTAAGGTAGAAACTTGAAATTTGTAGGAGAGATGGTCCAATGTGTTGTGAAAACGCCCCTAAAGTTGCAACAATCCATCCCACCCCCTTGTGCCGTTTTCCACCCCTTGCGTAAAACACTGTCAAATTTTAACACTTTGGCCGCCCTCAAAGTGTCCTTTCGGATGTCACAGAGGTTTGAAACTTGCAGAGCCGACTCATTTTGACCTCCTCTTTCGATTGAGACCAGAACCACCCCCGTGCGACTCACCGTTTCGGAGCCACAGAAAAAACCACCCCTAAAAAGGGGTGATTTTTTCGGATTTTTTCCGGGGTGTGAGCGCGGTAGCAGGAGGTCCCCCGGACATGACAAAAGTGTTTCCATGTCCGTAGCACCCTCCAGAGGGTGTCCAGCCTCTAACGACTGACACCCCAAATCTTTTTTTCTCGCTAAAACCACCAAAAATGTCAGAAAATGGCACAAAAAGCACGTTGCGCGGTTGATCTTGACCACCAAGATCGACTCCAGGCAAAAAATCCCCAGAACGTCCGTAGACAAGGTTGTGGTAAGGGTATGCACCCCCTAACGCCCCCCACCCCCTTCGAAGGGGATGAAGGGCCGCCAGCGGGTCACCGCGGCCGCACCGCGAAAGGGAAGCCCCTCGGGCACCTCGACACCAATTTTGAAGTCGATCGGCCAATGCGTTACCTTCCGGAGCCCGAAAAACGCAAAACCGTGTCACTTTCATCCCCTAAGTTTGCACCCCTGGTTCTCCGTAACCAGGAGGGGCAAAACATCCGTTCAGGCGCGCCAAGAAGCGCACAACCTTCCCTGACCAGGGTGCAAAGGCCCAATCCCCTGCGATCAACCTGTCAGCCGCCAGCGTCCTGACAAAACGGGTCGCACTCAGAGCCCACCCGGAGATCGGTCGGATCGCCGCCTGGGAGGCAGGCAGCCACTCAGCCTCGCGTTGCGAGCAGAGAGCGACATCGGATGCTCCCTGCCGACAACGCCGCGCAGTTCAAACGCCGGCCGGCCACCGGAACGAGCTATGGCAATGCCGCGCCGCAATCAAACATCGTCTCCAAAAAGACACAGTCCCACTCAAAAGGCGTCAAATTTTTACCACAACAGTGGCCACCGGGCCATTCATGAGACTCATTCAAAACCACAGAAACGACAACAATGAAAACCTTGAGAAAATTGACGCGTCAAGACGCGCGGCCACCGTCAATTTTCTCAAGGTTTTCATTGTTGTCGTTTCTGTAGTTTTGAATGAGTCTCATGAATGGCCCGGTGGCCACTGTTGTGGTAAAAATTTGACGCCTTTTGAGTGGGACTGTGTCTTTTTGGAGACGATGTTTGATTGCGGCGCGGCATTGCCATAGCTCGTTCCGGTGGCCGGCCGGCGTTTGAACTGCGCGGCGTTGTCGGCAGGGAGCATCCGATGTCGCTCTCTGCTCGCAACGCGAGGCTGAGTGGCTGCCTGCCTCCCAGGCGGCGATCCGACCGATCTCCGGGTGGGCTCTGAGTGCGACCCGTTTTGTCAGGACGCTGGCGGCTGACAGGTTGATCGCAGGGGATTGGGCCTTTGCACCCTGGTCAGGGAAGGTTGTGCGCTTCTTGGCGCGCCTGAACGGATGTTTTGCCCCTCCTGGTTACGGAGAACCAGGGGTGCAAACTTAGGGGATGAAAGTGACACGGTTTTGCGTTTTTCGGGCTCCGGAAGGTAACGCATTGGCCGATCGACTTCAAAATTGGTGTCGAGGTGCCCGAGGGGCTTCCCTTTCGTGGTGTGGCCGCGGTGACCCGCTGGCGGCCCTTCATCCCCATCGAAGGGGGTGGGGGGCGTTAGGGGTTGCATACCCTTACCACAACCTTGTCTACGGACGTTGTGGGGATTTTTCACCTGAAGTCGATCCAGGTGGTCAAGATCAACCGCGCAACGTGCTTTTTGTGCCATTTTCTGACATTTTTGGTGGTTTTAGCGAGAAAAAAAGATTTGGGGTGTCAGTCGTTAGAGGCTGGACACCCTCTGGAGGGTGCTACGGACATGGAAACACTTTTGTCATGTCCGGGGGACCTCCTGCTACCGCGCTCACCCCCTGGAAAAAATCTGAAAAAATCACCCCTTTTTAGGGGTGGTTTTTTCTGTGGCTCCGAAACGGTGAGTCGCACGGGGGTGGTTCTGGTCTCAATCGAAAGAGAAGGTCAAAATGAGTCGGCTCTGCAAGTTTCAAACCTCTGTGACATCCGAAAGGACACTTTGAGGGCGGCCAAAGTGTTAAAATTTGACAGTGTTTTACGCAAGGGGTGGAAAACGGCACAAGGGGGTGGGATGGATTGTTGCAACTTTAGGGGCGTTTTCACAACACATTGGACCATCTCTCCTACAAATTTCAAGTTTCTACCTTAATTATGACAAAATATATGTGCGGAGAAAAAAGTGGTGCGCTAATTTTGGCCCCCAGTGTACAAGTCTCGTATCCACTTTCGGGCTGCTACGACCACTGATAGGGTCTTTACTGTGAATAATCTCGGGGCTAAAATTTGAGCGAAAAGGGTTACAATGAGAGCACAGGAAACTTTGTAACATACTCTCATTTAAAGTATTGTTTTCGATCCAGCAATGCCGCAGTGACCATTTTCAGCCTCAAAACCATTGTCTTTACTTAGTGTGCTCGGAGACACTTGCATAGAATATGCAGGAATGCAGAGTTTTTTTAATTTACATTTGAATTTAGATATAAACTGCAGCGCCAGATGTCGATTTTAAACTAGAGCCTTGCATGGGACGCCTAAAAAAAATATGATAACATAACAACGGTGTTCTTTTCCTCTTCGTAAAATAATTTTTTTTTTCTGTTCGTAGTCTAATAGCAAAAAACCTGAAAGTTGCCCAATGAGGACCTCACTTAGTAAGAAGAAAAAAAGAACAAGACGGCGGCGCGGTGGCGGCGCGTAGCGCCGACCCATAACATAGCAGAAGCCGCTAGCCGCAGCGAGACACCGCTGCTGCACAGCTTCTACTCTGCTTATGTTATTTTAGCTCCGATTTGAACGCGGTTTTTTCCCTACGTATGTAGTTTTTCACGCTCTACACGGCGGTGACAAAAGTTTCATTCGAAACCACCAAGCAGGTGGCAAAACATCGATGAAATACCGGTAAGTAGGTTAGTAGGAACGGGGTGCAGCCTTAGACGGGGCTCGCGCCCGGAATACTGGTATTTGGGATGGATTTCGAATGAAACTTTTGTCACCGCCGTGTAGAGCGTGAAAAACTACATACGTAGGGAAAAAACCGCGTTCAAATCGGAGCTAAAATGACATAAGCAGAGAAGAAGCTGTGCAGCAGCGGTGTTTCGCTGCGGCTAGCGGCTTCTGCTATGTTATGGGTCGGCGCTACGCGCCGCCATCTTGTTCTTTTCTTCTTCTTACTAAGTGAGGTCCTCATTCGCTGATTTTTAACCAGATATCGGAAAGAAAATTTGTTTTTTCTGCGGGCGTAATCCTGCGACAGGATGCAAGAAATACCCCATTCCGACTCACTTGAAACTTCTTAACAACCCAAGAGAAAGGCCGTTACTAAGAAGGTTTATTTTTTAGTATCTAACGAACGTTAAGGGGTTTTACAAGGTAAAAATGGCTTGGTTTCAAGACTAGAATTGAACTGACTACCGTGCTCATTTTAAAGGGACAAGGTGACAGCAACCCCCTGCAGTACCCAATTCAAGTAGCGACAAAAAAAAAAGTTAAGTTTATGCACAAAAATATAATTTTGGGTGGTCAAGCAGCAGCAGCAGCATAGCATGTCCTCTTTGCCTGAAAGGTAGGAAAACAAATACATGCAGCCGCTTATGTTATTTACATTTCATGACAAAAAGAAATTAGAAACGACAGAGACACAACTCTACGAGTAAAGAGAAGCAGGCGAACCTTGGTGACCGAAATAGGCCACCGCCACTTGATGTTCGTTCATATAAATATGCAAGGATGCATGAAAATAACAGAGGGATTGTAGACAAGGCATGGCAAGGCATTATGTAAATAAATCGCCGAGCCGCACATGTCATGGATATTTGTTTTGGTGCAGCACCTAGAGATTTTAATTGTGAAGTTAGATTCAACGTAACCGTAATAAAAGTATGTTGCAGTATTTAATGGAAAAACATCCAAACCTTTGAAAGCCACTCGTTGGTTTTCACCACGGCTACGAAGCGTGAAAACAAACGACGGGTCCGGCAACGTATCCACTGCGAAAGGAGGATCTTTCCCCGTCGGCAGTGGCGTCACCACAGTGGTGTCCGGACGGCCTTGGATGTCGCGGTGGCAGTCTCTTTTGTGACCTGTGTTGAAAGAGAAACATTCATTCGTTAACAGCAAGAAGCATCTTCTGAAATGAACACACCTAACAGAAACGTCATAAAATTAAAAACGAAAATACCTTTAAAAAAATCATTCGTGACTGTCTGAAGAAAAATTTCAAATACCAATGCGCCCTGCTCGGGCTTCGACACGGCACGCCACAGAACTGCTGCACTGTACTCCACATCCCCTACATTTGGCAGTCACTTTGGGGTTCGGAAAAGGCCTGAAAAAGACCCACACGACCACGCAGGCCACTGTGAGCGGAGCGAATGGAATAAATGGGTGGGTTTGTTCAGAATGGTTGCGGTTGAGCGTGGGTGGGAGGTGGGGCAGGGATGAAGGAGTAAATAGGGAGGGGAGGAAGGGTCAGATAGACAAGGTGGAACTGGGGCGACGACTTTTGCTTCTTGACGTCCAGGCAACACCAACCAACGGTCGAGGCCCTCTGTAAAATGAACCTGCAACAACGAAACGGAACAAAGATATGAATTACATTAAACTTTACACAAAGACGGCAAAAAAAAAAAAACCACAATTAAAGCATCAGAGCCACCACATAAGAATGTAAAAGCATTCAGATAAACAATCGATCATACGGTAAGCAAACATCAATTGTCTTAATGCTCCGAGTGAAGGGGGGCCGGATTTTTTTTTAACTGTGCCGCACATGGTGGCGCGTGAAGTAAACGGCGATGGGAACCTTCAGAGAGACTAGAAAGAAAGAAGTTCTCATGAGCGTCAATTTATAGACCAAAACTCATAAGCAATATTAAATCATCAAATTGGTATTAAAAATCCATGACAATTTTTTTTTGAAATTTAACGAAACTCTTCAAACTTCAATAAGGTTTATGAAATTTGAATGTAGTCCTTTTATTAAAAGTTATGAAATGCAAAGTAGGCCGTTAATATTCCGCACAGGGAGACCACACTTTATGCACCTGCAAAGACAGGATGTACTGGCTGTCGAAAACGGTCACGTGGAGCTTGCAACACGTGTACGGTATAGGGGTGTTGCGAGAAATTAAAACAGGGAAGCCGCCGTACTCCTCATCTAAAATCTTGGTAAGGTTACAGCAACGCCGTGTGCGTTCTTAGGTCTGCCATCTTGGATCGAAAATCAGCATGTTTTAACTCTTATCCATTTCTGGGTCTCTCCTCTTGCTACAATCGGATCACTCACTGAACGCCCCGACTCCAGCTAAAGGCATCGGTTGAACAGAGCAATAAAGAAGAGAGCCGCTTTATTTTTGGACTCATGAACAAGATACCGCTCAGGCGGCTGCGCGATGGACAGAAGTATCGAGTTAGTACACGCCACAGAGAGTGCACGGAGCACACTGTTTAGTTTGCAGAGTAGGACTGTTGTCCCAGTACCTGCGTAATGCGGTAGCTCTTGGTAATAATCTCTTTGTTGGGACTGGATTTCCCAGAAAAGAGATGGCGGAAAAAAAAGCGTGTGGGTTTGCACCCATGCTAGAAATTCCCACGCGCGATCCGGCGGGGCATCATGGGGGCAGCATGTGGGAACCGTTGCGGCAACATGGTGGTAAGTTAGGGGTAATCCGTGGGGGAACTCCGGAACTCAAAACTTTATCGTATCAAAGGATAAACCGGTGTTTTTCGAAACGTTTAGGAAGTGTTGTACGGAATCTTGTCGTTCATCGTATGGAGGCAAAAATAGGCGTAAAACAAGATAACTATCGTACGGTCTGGCAACACAAATCCATCGGTTAGTTCCAAATCCTGCACGGCAGCGCACGGCCAGCCACCGGCGTGCCACACTGTCAGGTTGGACTCGCAGCCGATTTCACCGATTTGGTTTCCATGAGATATTCCCTAGACACACGAGTCGTGCCTCAACCACTAGGTTACCAAGGTAGGTTTACGCCAGACCGTGTCTTGTCGTAACAGGCTTCGCGATGCTGCGCCAGTTTCGACAATCCACGCCTGCGGCGTTACACGTACCTTGGCCCGCGGCGTTTCCTCTTTGCTTTCGGCAAGCTGTTTCAGGGTATGTTGAGGCAATGAGAAGTGCACTACGTGAAGAATGGTCAAAGTATATTATATTAGAAAATTCTAGTCGTGGTAGTCCCTACGTGGTTGACACTTTCGTCAGGGGTCATGATGGATCTCATGTTCGTCATCAGCACCTTTCTTAACCATGCGAAACAATGTAAAAATGTCTTTAAAATGAAAAGTCATAGAAAAGTTGCACGTTTTCTGCCGTTGTTTCAGTGTTTTTCTTTGGAACGACTGAATGGATTGCGATAGAAATCTGCATATTGGCGTGTGGTGGGCAAGGGACATATTTAATAACCCTGAAAAATCTCAGCCAGATCCGTCGAGCCGTTCAGGAGGAGTAGTGCGGACACACACAGACAGACAGACAGGAAAAGTTTTTCAACCCTAGTGGAGTAACTGTCTTCGCAAATCTCTCAGCCAACAAGGTAGGTGTAAGCCTGACAATGTCTTGTCGTAACAGGCTTTACGATGCTACGCCGGTAACGACAAACCTCGCCTGGCGGAACACGTACCTTGGCCTGCGGCGTTCTCTCTTTGCTTTCGGCAAGCTGTTTCAGGGTATGTTGAGGCAATGAGAAGTGCACTACGTGAAGAATGGTCGAAGCATATTATATTAGAAAATTCTAGTCGTGGTAGTCCCTACGTGGTTGACACTTTGGTCAGGGGTCATGATGGATTTCATTTTCGTCATCAGCACCTTTCTTAACCATGCGAAACCATGTAAAAATGTCTCTTAAATGAAAAGTCATAGAAAAGTTGCACGTTTTCTGCCGTTGTTTCAGTGTTTTTTCTTTGGTACGACTGAATTGATTGCGACAGAAATCTGCATTTTGGCGTGTGGCGAGCTAAGGACATACCTAATAACTCTGCAAAATCTCAGCCAGATCGGCCGAGCCGTTCAGGAGGGGTAGTGCGGAAACACACACACAGACAGACATGAAACGTTTTTCAACCACAGTGGAGTAACTGGCTTCGCTAATCGCTCAGCCTATTCGATATAAAGTCACTAAAAAGGTCCATTTTCCTGCCGGTTTTTTTTTCAGTGTCTTTACGTTAGTGCGACTTAAAAAAAATGAGATAGAAACCTAAATTTTTTCGTGTGGCGAGACAAGGACATGCCTAATAACCCTGCAACATTTAAGTCAGATCGGCAGAACCGTTTAGGAGAAGTAGTGCTGACAGACACACACACACACACACACACACAGTCAAAACTTTCCAACCCTTAATGGAGTAACTGGCTGCGCTAATCGCTCAGCCAATAATCGGGCGAGCGATATCCCCACTTCTCGCCTTCCCACCGCGACTGAAGCGCCTCCTGGCGGCCAGAGTCTGACAACCGTGCCCGGCCTGACTCGACTCCACTACTTCCTCGCCAGCCTTCGACAGGCACAGTCGCTGCTCAGTCGGTCGCCGATTTTCCCGTCGACGTACTAAGTTGTCGCTTTGTTGCAACATGTTTTCAAGCCGTGAGGTGAATACGGAGATCGCCGGAAGGACCGTGCCTTACATTAGGGTGCCAGTCCCTGAAGGTTACAAGGTGACGCACATGTCACCTGGACAGAACTTCGAAACGACTTGCATCGAGTTCTTGCCCCCGATAGAAGTGCGCCTGTTCCAATTTGAAGATACCAATGTCCCACACACGGCTAAAATCAGCTGCGTTTGGTTGAATTTCAAACAGGTGAGTCAGTGAACGATCTACGCCACTCATTACGTGGTTTAAGGATAAAGGGGAGGTGCCAATTTAAATTTTGCATTTCTTAAGCTGAGGCCCCAGTGTTGGAGATACTTAGATATGCCACACATGGGGCTCCAAGCCCGATGCCCTCCTAAAATCGAAGAGGCTTTTTCAGTCAGTTCTTCAGTCCCAGTACATTGTTTTACGTTAAAATACTTTGCGAAGCGGAACCATAGCCCTCCATTCTTCTCGGGGGCCTGGATTACCGGAATGAGCAGCTATGGGAACCTTGTTTGCACGGGCGTGTTCCTCATACTGTTTCACACAGTAGTGGATTTAACTACATGATTGTGTTGTTTACGACGTCAGTTGGTCTGTCGGTATGCTCGTCGGGTGGCGCTCGCTGGGCACGGCCCCAGGAGCTTGGCTTGGCCCGAGATGCTCTTGGTGCCGGCTCGGCCCAGCCCTGCTCACAGCACAACGCGTTCACGCCTCGGACGGTTCCAAGAGCGCTCGCTTTATCTCCTCGCTTTATCTCCTCTCCCTTTTCCTGCTTAAGCTCACCTCTGATATTTTAAAGAACGAAAAAAAAGTGTTTGGACAGCAAGAAACATTTTCGAAAGATTCAAACACGGAAATATAAGTTTTTAACAAGTTTTGCTTATGAATAATCTATGTCAGTACAGTCTGGTTCCTAGTCGATGCACAATGCCTATTTGCAAGTCCATAACATATCTTCGTTTGTCTTTTTTTCCAGCTTAAAGTAGTTGGTGCTATCCTTGATGGTCTTTGGGATAACAACGCATAATGGAACGACAATTTAGAGAGGGTTCTTAGTGAAGAAGCAGAGAAAATTTTGATGGATTGTGGCGTTTTCAAAACTTAAGACTTTACGTGGCAGCAGAAAACAGAGCTGCGTTCATTAAATAGGCCACGTTGGCAGCAGGGTGAATATAAAGTTGTAAAGCGCAAATGTACAAGTCTTAAAATAGAAACTGCTTCCTTCCATGGTAAAGAACTAAGTTGTATAAAAATAATCAAAGACTACAATGAAGATGAGGTTGCCCAAGGTTCCGTCTCTGGTACTGATCGCATAGAATGCGTCATGAAGGCTGCTTGCTCTGAACCACACGTAAGTCTTACTCTCTCATTTAAAAAACTTCAGTTGGAAGGCGTTAAAATCGGTGTAGAAAATTGTAATCATATGCCCGGTGTTTGCGATAAAGAATCTCACTGGCCCGTAACGTAATGTGCACTGTCCTTATACAGGCATTACATTACGGTTCCAGCACAGGAGAATCTTTATCTCAACAAGACCACATAATTACTTTGTCCTTCACCTTTTATCGGCTTTCACCTTAATTATTTTGCTGCCTTGTTGCAAAAATTTATCTCTCATTTTTTTAAATATTATCTTACAGTTAATTTTGCCAACCCGTGTTATACGGTTACGGGAGTGTCTAGACGGCCCTCACCATGTGTGCTACATGTGTTTTATGAGTTATTTATATTTTTCAAATTAAATGTCACCATCTAAATTTGTTAAAGCTAAAGACTTCTTGAAGATTTGCTTCAAAAGGATCACAAGCCTTTATTTTGGGCACTTTTCTTAGGCTTCATTTTTAGCTTGTAACCTTTGTTTGAAGGAAAAATATACAGAGAATTTTAAGAAAGGATAAAAGAGATAAAGATAGAAAAGCTTTCCCTAAAATAATCTCTGACTCTCATCGTTTAGTTGGTCTGCTTCTATTACATCTGAGGTAAAGCCCTTTAGTAGTAACAGTTTTCATTTCCATTTCAGAAACATGATTGCTGTAACAAAATTATTTGCCGGTGAGGACAATTTTTTTGCTATTCTTGTGGAGGTTCCATTTCTCGGGTCAAACCCTATGATCACTTCAATGGAGGACAGTGCCACATGTATGATCCCGTGGAGAACTAGGTTGTAAAGTTCCCTTTACGCATTAAAAATGATTTTCACCTCCTGTTTATGTCGCACCTGAACTCTGAAAGCTCTTTTCTTGATTTTGATCATTAAACAAGGTGTACGATATGATGAATTTTAATTTACCTACAAATTGTACTTCACTTCAATCTCAGTGTCACAATTATGCGCACAAAAAGACAAACACTCGTATGCATACATTGGAAAAACTAAACACAACCCTACCGAAACAGGCATGCCAGCCAACTTTGTCGCCTGTCTCTGGCGTTCATTGGAATATGCAGGAACGGTCACTCCGGGCTCACTGACGGGAATCCTGCAGGAAACCTTTACGGTGTATCTTTTAAGCCTTGGAAGGCCGTAGCAGTATTCATGCTTTGTGATGATACTCACCTTTAAGCCATCATGTCTATTTCGTCCGCGTCATCAGCGACGACACTGGCGACGTCACCGGCAGAATCTGGAACAAGGCAGTTGTTAGCTTAAAAACCTTTTACCTGTTAAGAAGATAAAAGATCAATGCGCCCTCCCCGGGCTTTGACACGGCATGCAACACAAGGGATGCATTGTCCTCCAAATCCACCACATTAGGGAGTACATTTGGGCCAGGGTGCAGAAAAGTCATGAAAAAAAAGATGGATCTTTTTAAAAAAAAATTCTACCACTTTTGACAAGGAGAACTCAGCGCCATAAGCAAATAAGACGATGCCACCATTTCCATTGGTGAAGTTCAACAGTAGCAAAAATTTCCAATATGTGCTTTCGGCAAATGCATTAAGATTGTTATGTCACTTAAATGGAGGGAGCGAAAAATTGTCCAGACCCTGGCACTATGTTCGCATACTATTCAAAGAACTCATTATTACGCCCATTTGCATAATCCATAAATAGAGGTAAACACTATGCCCAGCTCCAGTAAGAACGACCCACACGACCACGCAGGCCACTGTGAGCGGAGCGAATGGAATAAAAGGGTGGGTGGGTTTAAAATGGTTAGGGCGGAGCGTGGGTAGGAGGCGGTGCAGGGATGAACGAGTGAGGGGGGAGGGGTGAAAAAGGTCGGATGGATAAGAAGAAGGAGTGGCCTAGACCGCTATAAAATATGGGTTATTACCTGATTTTGATCTTCTGATTTTTTCGCATCTTGTTTACTTCCGGTTATGCATTTTATCCGTTGCACTGTCTTCTACCGACAATTTTTTAAAGCGGAACCGGAAAGCATGTCAGGGCTCCCTCCTCTGCCCACCTGCTGGACTACTTTACAAGTGTGTGGCCGTTTTGGCGCACAAACTCAAAATTTCGTCCTTTTTGGTCCATTTTCTTAAATTCAATAAGTTTCTCCACTGTGTTTTCACGAATGCTACCGACAGATTTGTACACATACACTTGCATAATTATAAGATTTCATTCTCGAATACAACTGCAAGTTTTTACTCTTGTGTGTGGAGAAATGATCTTAAACCGAGGTTATGTGGTAAAGTGTTGGACGATAAACGAGCATTCCCGTCATTCTCTCGCCTTCATAAGTGCACTTATATCCTATTTACATTCTGCGTGGTGAATTCCTTCCAGAACTGTTCACTTCTTTAGTGTGTTTTTCGCTGCAGTCAGAAGCCTCAGTCGATCTGCAGGTAGGTTCGCAACGACCATAGTAGTGTTTGCGCGTCTGACGGAATGAGAAATGTTATTAAAAGATGTTTACACCGCTCACCATAAACAGATGTTACTTATGACCGGGTGTTCGTGCTATTGAATATTGTACTAGTATGCCCCTAAAGTATACAAGTACCGACACTTGCTCTGCAAACTCAACAGTGTACTCAGTACACTCTCTTTAGCGTGTACTCTCGAGTACAATCCGATGAGCGTGTACTCATGCGCACACTCCCACGAGAGTGAACTCAGATGAGTACACACCTACAGCTGCATCAACTGCTGGGCGTGCGTGGGTGTGCACTCATCTGAGTACACTCTCTCGGGAGTGTGCTCATCTGAGCACACTCTCGTTGGAGTGTGCTTATGAGTACACGCTAACCAGAGTGTACTGAGTACACTGTTGAGTTTGCAGAGTGCTTGCTCCTTTTTTTTCTTTTCTGTATGATCTGGTAATAAAAGGATCTAAATTTTGTCAGGTTAGTATTAACTTAAAATTGCCTTGTTCGTTTGCCGCCATCGTATAAACTAATGACAGCGTTGCCTGGCCCACACCACGAAGAGGTGAATAGAGGTCTTGTGAGCCCCCCCCCCCTTCCCAAAAAATCACAACAACAACTTATCTTTAAAAGAAAAGCCTGCAGTTTTCTGTTTAAATGACGCACAACAATCGTCAGTTTTTATTACTTTAAATTGTGTCTAACACTTACCAATTAATTAAAAATGTCTTTGAAAATATAAAATCAAATACTGTGTCCTTAACCACTTAGATTACAAACCATTGTACATATTCCAGTAATAATCATCATTAATGCCTTTTCGTCTTCTTGCCTTACTCTACAAATTTGCAAGCTAAAACGAAAAAAAAAGCGATCTGCATTGTCTGTTTCAAGAGAACACGTCGGGAGAATTTTCCTGACGAATAAGGTCAAGTAGACTTACCTCCTTACGAAGCCATTCTTTGGTAATGTACATTTTCTCGAGGTACTTTTCCATTATTTTCCCTACGACTTCAATGGGATACTTGACACCGACCTTCTTTTCATCGTATCTCCTTTTGTTTAGATATATGTTCAGTTCGATCGCAGCCTAGTGACCAAGACATTAATTCCTCTCAAAACACTGACACTTGCGAAAGATACAACCCTGTCATTGAAGTCCTTACTCTCATGTTGTTGACAAGTTTAACTTGCCTGGAAACATGCTTCTTTTTGCATGCTGTAGAAAGAATTAAGCCGCAGAAGAAACATCTCTTCTTTCCTATATCTGTTAAAAATGAGATAATAGCGCAAATTTTTAGTTATTTGAGAAAACAAAACAAATTAAAGACATTTTAGTTCTATTTTTTACAGTATGAAACAATACGGTTGTCATCTTGATCATTGTGGTCTTGGTCGTTAATCCTTGTAAGGTCCAGCGTTTCTAGCCGCACAAAGCAAGGCCTTAAGGAAACATGGTTATTTGGCACTGCAATAATGAACACATTATTGGTTTGTGTCACTTTCAACGCATCTCATTGAATTCTATTATATTTGTGCTTTGTGTATGTAAATGTTGTTTACGACCATTTTGATTAAAGAGCACTGTACCTGATACCCTATTTTCATCATGAGAAACGGACTCTTGGAGAGGGCTGGAACGCAAGTTGCTCTCCACTCCCTGTTCAATTGGTGCTGAGAATACTGTGTTCTCATGACAAACTGACAACTGGAGAGGGCTGGAACGCAGGTTACTCTCCACTCCCTGGTCAATTGGTGCTGAGGATACTGTGTCCTCATGACAAACTGACACCTGGACAGGGCTGGAAAGCAAGTCTTTTCTTTCATGAGTCTCGATGGATGAATCTGCGAAATTAAAAGAAATTTAACGTTCATCTTTACCATCATACACTCCCGACAAAAATTAGCGGAGCACTTTTTGTCCCTGCGATATTTTCTAAGTCTTTAGAGCTAGGAAGGTAAAATTTGGTACACGCGTGCCCCCATTACTCTTGTCAAGGCCTGCGAAGCGCGCGGGCCGTGCGCCCACCCTTACGGACGGCACCCACCCCTAAGTGCGCAAGGGTGTAAAAAACGATGAAAACGCGGCGTAAAAACCACTTCAAATTTTTCGGAAAGTCAAAATTTTTAGTGGACCGACTCAAATGAGTCTCCCCTTTCTAACGGTGCAAGCGGAATTCAATTTGGACCAACCCACCCCCTCCTGCAGCCGCCCCCACCCCTTCGAGGGGGTGGATTTGGAACATATCCGAATTTTGCGCCAAATGGCTTGGGGGCGTCCCCCGTACCAGGCAAACATGTTTCATCGCGGTTCCGACCACCTCCGGTGGAACCACCCCCCGCTGAACCCTACCCCCTTTCGAACGGCGTCTGACCGGGGCCCTTCGGTTTGTGAAAAATGCGAAAAAAATTTAGGGGGCATTTCTCCAGTGTCCAAGAAGACGCCTCAACCGAGAAATCGAACGCCAGACCATTGCAACCCCTGCGGTAAGGACGTTCACCCCCCCCCCCCAGCGCCCCTGCACGCCCCTGGAGGGGTTGGAAGCCCTCCGATGAGTGGTCTGGGTGAAAAAGACACGGCGGAAACGATCCTGAAGTTTTCAAGATTAACCAACAAACCGTTCGCCTTCCAGAGCGAAAAAAGCGCAATTTCCAGTGCAACCACCCCCTGACTTCCGCCCCTTCCAGCGACTTACTGAGTAAAGGTAGCAGCCCGTACCAACGTCAGCTCGCTCGGCTTAGGCATCATTTCGAAGGCCAGCAAGTTTCAGGCCGATGAGACAACGAACGCGACCTTGGGAACGACGCAATGAAGGCCCTGCACTCCGGCAGTGCGCAGCGCCGCCAGATCAGTAGCACCTTGCGCCAGCGGGGTAGGCAGCGGAGCGATCCGGAGGCCTGGTTGCCTGCCTACCCCGCCGGCGCAAGGTGCTACTGATCTGGCGGCGCCGCGCGCTCCCAGAGTGCAGGGCCTTCGTTGCGTCCTATTTTATGTATTTCTGTTAAAGAGCCGCACGATTTTTTGTGTGTTTGTTTCTTCCTTTGCGATAAACCTTTTTTTCCCACGTATCAAGGAAATTTTATCACGTTGTAAGTAACGAATACACAAAGAAACCTAATTAAATGCCTTTCAACAATAACACAGAAAAATTCAATTTCACCTTACAAATTTCCCAAAAGATTGCGGCCAGCATTAATTTTTTTCAACACCCTTTTTTTTAAATTAATTATGTTTTACTTGACAAACCGACCACTTGAATCACGAGCCCTCTTTTTTTTCAGAATTACTTTTTTTTTCTGCGGCGTCGATCCTCACTGAACAACTTCTTGGGACGCTGGTAGAGCCAAAAGGTCGTGAACTTGTGGCAAGTGGTTCGGATTCTTCTCACTGGGGTTCGCTTCTTTCATGAGACGTCGCACGGCATGCGGGGGTAAGTCACCGCTGCCTCTACTGCCTTTTTTAGGAGTGCCGCTGTAAGACGGATCACTTGGCTCGCTGAGAACATCTTTAAGAACGCTTCCCCCGGTCACTCTGACGTGAGTAGTAAAACAGGCACTGACTTGCATTGCCTACCCTGCCCCTGGCAGGGGCAGGGGCAATGCATGCCTGCGCCTGTCGGACTCCGCCATATCGTGTTTCTCATCCGGACGTGCGTGCCGTTCTCAAGGCCACGATGTTCCGAGGCTGCCTACCCATCAGGCGGGCCACAGGGGCAACGTGAGCCAGTACCAGTCCGACTCCCGCCGACTCTGAGTCATCCGGACGTGACTGCCGTTCTCAAGGCCACGATGTTCCGGGGCTGTTTGGCCGGTTGCCTACCCACTAGGTGCACCGCCCGTTTTCGTCCGGCTGCCTACCCACCAGGCGCCACGTTCGTAATGTTGCGTTTGGGGCTGTGTGTCACCGGGGACACCCGGAGGTGGACGATGACGTCCTCCCCGGCCTCCGACCGACTAGCCCCAAGTGTTTACTCGGCGGAGGTCCGAGGCAGACTGACACCTCCAGCAGGCGAGCAAACTTGCACCCGTTCTACTTCGCCGAGTTTCTCATCCAGACGTAAGTGCCGGTCTCAAGGTCACGTTCCAGGGCTGCCTACCCATCAGGCGCCTTATGCCAATTCTTTCTCAGGGTTGCCTACCCATCAGGCGTTTTCGGGAAAAGGGGAAAATAAAATAAAAAGCAATGTGCATTAAATTTTTTATTTTTGTTTCTGCTTTTTACAACAGATTTGACATTTCGTTACACGAATATCTTCACAAATAGTTACATTCTGAGCATAACGCTTAAACATTTCGTCGACAATCTCGTCATTAGAGGTACAATCAGAAATGAAACAAGTTACAAAATCCTTCATACAGTATCCATGTGCCTTAAAAAGTAAAAACAGTACGCAGTACTGCCCACATACATCAGAATCGAATTCCTGTAGATCAATTGCGTTTTTGGTCCAGAGTTTACATTGGCGGTCCATGAATTTTCTGATATTAGGGACATAAGGTCCAAGTCCATAGGAGCAGAAATGTTCTCCTCGCCCGTCGCAGCCAACATAAATGGCTTGCCAATGTGCTCCCGGCTTGTTGATGGGGTCGGTGTTCACAATGATGAGTGACGGTTTATTGTGTAAGTTGTGTGGAAGTGTGTCGGAGGCAAATACTCCTTCAAAGTGTGGTGAAGCGTGTGGATCTTTTCGCAAAACCGCTTCAAGGGTGTGCCCGTCCATTTCAGACTCCAAAGTCTACGACCACGTTTCGGTTTTTGTCAATCTCAATCAAATTATTGAATTCTGAGAGGACAATACAGTTTATGGCTCCCGCTAGAGGTTTAGCAAACTTTACTTCTCTTTGGCGTCCGGTGCTTTTATAAATGGGTGAAATAAAATGTATCTGTGGTCGGTTAGTTCAACTACACTTGACCGTCCATTGCCATCCGGCAGTTCTTCAATGGATGTCAGCGTCTCATGAAGTGCGAACAGGATGTTTTCACGGGTGATGTAGTGTCCCGGTGTTATTAAAAATGTATCTTTTTCTCCATCAGAGTACTCAATTTCTATTAAGTTTTCTCCGTCGGTCACTTGTTTAATCGTGTTAGGATAGTGTATATCTAACAGAGCTACTTCCAATTCTCCATGAAGTTCTACACGTTCAGATAGTTGGTTTTGTAGTTTCATGTTTTGTTTTCTGGGTACACCTTCGGGCTAGCATTGCTTGGCAGCACCATGTAGAAATCCATTATGTCTCCACAATATCTTTCGCGAAGACCCAAGAGCGGGATGACTTGGGGTAACCTCTCTAGTGGACGAACTTCTCTTTTCTGACACCCTTTCCCCGCTCCTTGAGTATATATGCAATTTTGTAGAGCTCTGGTCTTTTTACGGGGCTCAGTTCCCACGAGTAGAAGTGTCCCTCAAGTTCTTCATTTTTGTGCAGGTCGGCTATTCGGTTTATGGGTTGTTTCTGCGGTATAACTTGTGTTATTTTGAATACTTCTTCAGACCAATTCCAAGTACACCCTTTTTCAAACCTTCTTTTTTCTCTGGAGATGCGAACAAAGTCGCCTACTTTAAATTTAGGTGCCATTTTCTTAGCATGTAATTTTTTTCCATATAAAGTATTGTAAACCTCTAGTACACGTTGAGGATTGCTGGCTTCATGTGGTGTCATCTTCAATGTTTTGTGTTTTTTGTGGTTGTAAGCAAATGTAATGTTTTCTAAAACTCCGTCAGTGTACTGATAATTTTCTGTCTGTGTAAAGACCCGTTGCATCCACAGTCTCAAAGTACCAATAAATCTTTCTGTAATCGTACATTTTGTATCCGGGTTGTTTGTGTGTCCATAACTGATGTCGTGTTGCTTCAAAACGGTTTTCAGTGTCCTATTGTTTAGCTCCCCGCCTTTATTCGTGATGAGCCTACTTGGCCTCCTGGTTGTGTGCTGAAAAAGGGTTTCAAATGCCTTTTTTACCGTAGCAGCCTTTTTTTTCTGCACAGGTATTGTCCAAGCATACCGAGAAAACACGTCAGTCACACACAAAATATATTTGTGTCCTTGATTGTCCTCTTGAATTGAACTAAAATCTGCTAGGTCAGCTTTCCAGCAGTCATCGATGTTGTCTGGATACGTCACATTCCGTCGGAACTTTCTGCGTGCTCTTCGGTGTAGTGATTGCGAGTCTTGCTCCTGGAGGTAGGCAGCTACTTGGTTCTTACTAACTTCACCCCCCGCCGCTGTTTTTAGGCGTTCCAGTGTGCTGTACCCCGCAGGGTGGCGTGTATCTTTGTAAATTGAATCAAGTCCATCGCTTCCATTTTGTGTCTCTGACGGCAACTGCACCCCTGTACTCGCCTTTCTTTGTATTTGTAAGGCGTTTCCCTCTGCCTTTGTGTGGGCTTTGCGTGATTGTTTTCGTGGCGTTTTCATATCTTTCACTTAGTCCTGCACCCTCTTGCGTTTGTAGAGCCCGTATGTATTGTTGGTTGCCTAGGATATCTAATGGAGTGTGAAGTGATTTCAGCACCAAAGCAAACGTATGCCAACGTGAAATTTTCGCTTGTTTGCGAGTGCGAACCGCGTCAGAAATCAAGTCAATGATGCTCGAGTACGTCTCTCCACCGACTGACGTGGTTCCGTTCCTATCCCAACTAATATAGGCTTTCGCTTCTGGTGTTGATAAGTGGTCATAGAGTGCTGAAGCGGCGTTTTTAAATTTGACAGGGATGAGTAAAATGAGTCTTTGTTTTAAAACAGTGTACTGTTGTGTCTCCGAATCTCTTTCATTCTCGTTTTCATTGGTAGTTGATTCTTTTAAAATGAGTGAGGCGGGCTTTCTTTGTTCTTTGACAAAATAAAGGTACCGCTGTAGAGCTTGATCATACAGTTTCCACTTATCACTGTCTGCAGCTCGCTGTTTCAAAATACGACTCATTTCTTGGTTCAAATCGTCCATGACATCTCCAGATGAACGAGCCACGGGCTTTTCGTGTAATTTTGTCATGGCCTCGTGAGGCACGAGTATCAATTTCTTGCAGTGTTCCACAGTTGAAAAATTATGCGCCGAAGATGATTTTTCCGAGGGTAGGAGCTAAAACACTGAGCAGAAGGGGTAGAAATGATCCCCCCTTTTGGTTTGAATCTTTTTTCTTGGTTAACCAAGACTCTCCTCGCTTAGCCAGCCATTTAATAATTGCTTTGTGTTTCTTCAAGTTTTCTTTTTGTGTAGGTGTTAGCGGCACGTTACCGCACAAAGTGTTGTCACAAAGTTCACAAATGGAGTAAACAAGCGCCTTGTCAGCGTAGTTTAGAATGGCCTTGCGTAAGTGTGGAGGAGCTCGCTGAAGAACATGAAGTAAATCTTTATGAGATGGATTCGTTGAAGGGGACATCTCGGGACTTTCAGATGTGTACCCTTCGGCTCATCGTCTAAGAATGATTTACTACGTACGGAGAAGAGCACTTTTATACTTTCCTTTCGGTATGTATACTACTGTCGTTGCACCAGGAAAAATGTGTGTTCTCAGTCGTAAGTGGTCTTTTTGTCTCACATGAAAATCGAACAGAATATAAGAGTGTCCCTCCCGTGTAGCGTCTTCATACGCCTCCAGCATTCCTTTCCAATGAGTGGGATCTTCTTGAAGGACAAAAGTTCTAATTTGTTGCACATCTCGTGGTGATTTTAATAGAATAACATAGTGTGCTTGTAGACTTAGCTGTCTGAAGTGAGGAGGGAAAATGGACTGAGAAAGGAACCAGTAGGACAAATTGTGGTGATGAGATCCTTTGATGGCAATTTTTAAAAACTCAGGATTCTTGACTTTGTCTAAGAAATCATCGACAATGACTAATTTGGGACCTTCCCCAGGAGGAAAGTGGTCCACCGAAGGTGCGCCCTTAATAAATTGGACAGAGTGTTGCTGTGCCAGTTCGTCGTACATGCTTTGATATTCACTGTAATACCAAATGACCGTTTCGAAAGTGGCCGTGAACATTTCGGCACGGTGTTCTACTATCTTTTTGACCAAAAAGCTTTTTCCTGCTCCACTCGGAGCACAGACCAGGGCATTGGATGGATGAGAGAAACGCAAATCCATGTTGATCGTGCAATGTGTGCACTTGAAATGAGCGGAATGAAACATGTACCATCGTTTATATGTGCTACGATGTCATATAAGAGTACACCATTGTCTTCCCCAGGGGCACCCAGATTGACGGGTGCGGGTGAGCGAGCACACGGTCGGGACGCAGCGATCGCGGCGTGCGGCCGGGTACGGACCGCCCAAACACAACAGGATCAGGGAGCGCGGGGCATGGCGCGGGCGGCCCCACTCGGTCGCGACGCAGCGACCGAGACGCGGGCGGGCGGGCACGGACAGGGGCGGGCGGTGCGTGCGCGGGCGTGCGCGGTGCGTGCGCGGGCGGGTGTGCGCGGTGCGTGCGCGGGCGGGTGGGCGGGTGCGGCGTTGCGCGGGCGCGCTGGAAGAGGCACTGAGACCGGCACTTACGTCTGGATGAGAAACTCGGCGAAGTAGAACGGGTGCAAGTTTGCTCGCCTGCTGGACGTGTCAGTCTGCCTCGGACCTCCGCCGAGTAAACACTTGGGGCTAGTCGGTCGGAGGCCGGGGAGGACGTCATCGTCCACCTCCGGGTGTCCCCGGTGACACACAGCCCCAAACGCAACATAACGAACGTGGCGCCTGGTGGGTAGGCAGCCGGACGTAAACGGGCGGTGCGCCTAGTGGGTAGGCAACCGGCCAAAGGGATGCGCGAAGCGCCTGATGGGTAGGCAGCCCCGGAACATCGTGGCCTTGAGAACGGCACGCACGTCTGGATGAGAAACACGATATGGCGGAGTCGAACTGGTACTAAGCATCTGGTGGGTAGGCAACCGGACAAGAAACACGATGTGGCGGAGTCCGACAGGCGCTGGCATGCATTGCCCCTGCCCCTGCCAGGGGGCAGGGTAGGCAATGCAAGTCAGTGCCTGTTATACTACTGACGTGATGGTGGCAACAAATTGCGTCTACGGCGGGCACTGCGTTTGTGCATCAAAGAACCTGTAAGAAAACAGCCACGACTAACATCGTGATGTTTTTTTTTTTCTCATACTTTTACTGCCTTTCTTACCACCTGTCACAAATTCAGACACTCACTCCAGACACAACTGTTCTGTTAGCATGATTTTTAAATCATTATTTATTTATGTTTTACAGAAGCAAAGGACACATTATAGCAATAGTTTCTGAAAAAACAATGTGTCCACCAGACTTCGAAAAGGATAACAATAATGTTGGCACAGTCACTGAGAAAAAAAAGAGAATATTTTCTCTACGGACCGGTTCGCTTTGCGAACCATGGATGTCCCCTAAATGGTGGCAACGCCACTTTTGTGGTAAACAATCAAAGGGTAAAACAGTTAATTTCCTCTTCCATCTTGTTACCGTCCGTCTTCCTTCTGTTTTTCAATCACTAACGATTTGTTCCCTTGTTTTGGTTTGTGAAACTAACCTTAAAGTTTGGAGTTGGACTGAAGCTTATTAAAGACGTCCAGGAAGGGGAAGAAATACTCACTTACTATGGCAAGGAATATTTCGAAAAGGGGGAATGTTGGGACTGCAAGTGAGTTACATGTTATACAGTAAAACACGTCATAGAAACACTGTCAGTATTTATCAACGTTTCAAGGTTTCTGCCTTCACCGAAATGTAATGAGCAAATTTCAATGAAGTGAAAGTCGTTTAAAGCGTTGCAGGAAATTTTGGTACTGCGACCGTTTTTTGCCCTGAAAATTATCTGTCTTGCCCGTAATGTGATGTGCACAGTCAAATACTGGCATCACATTACGGTTCTAGAAAAGGAAGATCTTTCCGGCAATAAACGCACAGAGATGAGGTCTCCTCCATCACTTTCAGCGGCTTTCACTGTAATGGCATTGCAATTTTCGGTTGAACACAACTATCGTATCGACATGAAAGCAGTCCTCTTGGCAGTGTTCTGAGACGAGTTTCCCTGTAGTTTGTTATTTGACATTTTATACGAACCCTAAATGGATCTTACCTCTTCTTGCACAGTCGCCTCCCCAATGCAAAGCTAAGAAAGAAAACAATTTATCCAGCATCACAGGAACTGACCTCTGAACTATGTTTGGACCCAGAAGATATGGATGTATCACAAATCAGCAGCCAAAACAGTTTAGTGTGCTTACATCAAAACGAAAATGATCAATCATTTTTATCTGCTTCTCACGAAACTTTGTTCCCCCTGCAAATTCAGGCTTGTCGCCTGATTATTCCCAGGAACAACAGAAAGGCTCTGCTTATGCAACTGACCCGGGCTCTGGCTCGTTTGAAGACACAGGGAGGCACTGTTAGTAACTTTTCGACAGTTAATACGATAGATGATGCGGCATTTTGCAATCCAAGCGAAATAATCGTACTTTCTCTTTTGTTTTAGTCCTGTATGGCTGGGGTCAGGCACAAGGCGACGATTCAGGGATCGGCCTGGGCTAAGCGCCTGACGGGGAGCTTGACCCGACTGATCAGTTGGACAACGCACCGATGCTATTTGGTAATACTCCAGTCAGGTGGCGATTCAGTTGCAAGGTTTATCGTTTGATTTTTATTCGAACACCGCATTTAATAAATGATATTTATTTTTTTAGTTAAAGTAGCGGCTTAGGATTCATTTTTTGACAGTTAAGAATCGGGGCTACTGGCAGATGAAGCCCTAATGACAAGTCCAGTCTCGGTTTTTTCATTCTACACTCCCGACACTCCCGGCAGGCAACCAGGCTTCCGGATCGCTCCGCTGCCTACCCGCTGGCGCAAGGTGCTACTGATCTGGCGGCGCTGCGCACTGCCGGAGTGCAGGGCCTTCATTGCGTCGTTCCCAAGGTCGCGTTCGTTGTCGCATCGGTCTAAAACATGCTGGCCTTCGAAATGATGCCTAAGCCGAGCGAGCTGACGTTGGTACGGGCTGCTACCTTTACTCAGTAAGTCGCTGGAAGGGGCGGAAGTCAGGGGGTGGTTGCACTGGAAATTGCGCATTTTTCGCTCTGGAAGGCGAACGGTTTGTTGGTTCATCTTGAAAACTCTAGGATCGTTTCCGCCGTGTCTTTTTGACCCAGACCATTCTTCGGAGGGCTTCTTACCCCTCCAGGGGCGTGCAGGGGCGCTGGGGGGGGAGGGGGGGGTGAACACCCTTTCCGCAGGGGTTGCAATGGTCTGGCGTTCGATTTCTCGGTTGAGGCGTCTTCTTGGACACTGGAGGAATGCCGCTTAAAGTTTTTTCGCATTTTTCACAAACCGAAGGGCTCCGGTCAGACGTCGTTCGAAAGGGGGTAGGGTTCAGCGGGGGGTGGTTCCACCGGAGGTGGTCGGAACCGCGATGAAACATGTTTGCCTGGTACGGGGGACGCCCCCAAGCCATTTGGCGCAAAATTCGGATGTGTTCCAAATCCACCCCCTCGAAGGGGTGGGGGTGGCTGCAGGAGAGGGTGGGCTGGTCCAAATTGAATTCCGCTTGCACCGTTAGAAAGGGGAGACTCATTTGAGTCGGTCCACTAAAAATTTTGACTTTTTAAAAAATTTGAAGTGGTTTTAACGCCGCGTTTTCATCGTTTTTTACACTCTTGCGCACTTAGGGGTGTGTGCCGTCCGTTAGGGGGGGGGCGGACGGCCCGTGCGCTTCGAGAAGAGTAATGGAGGCAGGCGTGTACCAAATTTCACCTTCCTAGCTCAAAAGACTTAGAAAATATCGCAGGGACAAAAAGTGCTCCGCTAATTTTTGTCGGGAGTGTAGAATGAAAAAACCGAGACTGGACTTGTCATTAGGGCTTCATCTGCCAGTAGCTCCGATTCTTAACTGTCAAAAAATGAATCCTAAGCCGCTACTTTAACTAAAAAAATAAATATCATTTATTAAATGCGGTGTTCGAATAAAAATCAAACGATAAACCTTGCAACTGAATCGCCACCTGACTGGAGTATTACCAAATAGCATCGGTGCGTTGTCCAACTGATCAGTCGGGTCAAGCTCCCCGTCAGGCGCTTAGCCCAGGCCGATCCCTGAATCGTCGCCTTGTGCCTGACCCCAGCCATACAGGACTAAAACAAAAGAGAAAGTACGATTATTTCGCTTGGATTGCAAAATGCCGCATCATCTATCGTATTAACTGTCGAAAAGTTACTAACAGTGCCTCCCTGTGTCTTCAAACGAGCCAGAGCCCGGGTCAGTTGCATAAGCAGAGCCTTTCTGTTGTTCCTGGGAATAATCAGGCGACAAGCCTGAATTTGCAGGGGGAACAAAGTTTCGTGAGAAGCAGATAAAAATGATTGATCATTTTCGTTTTGATGTAAGCACTCTTAACTGTTTTGGCTGCTGATTTGTGATACATCCATATCTTCTGGGTCCAAACATAGTTCAGAGGTCAGTTCCTGTGATGCTGGATAAATTGTTTTCTTTCTTAGCTTTGCATTGGGGAGGCGACTGTGCAAGAAGAGGTAAGATCCATTTAGGGTTCGTATAAAATGTCAAATAACAAACTACAGGGAAACTCGTCTCAGAACACTGCCAAGAGGACTGCTTTCATGTCGATACGATAGTTGTGTTCAACCGAAAATTGCAATGCCATTACAGTGAAAGCCGCTGAAAGTGATGGAGGAGACCTCATCTCTGTGCGTTTATTGCCGGAAAGATCTTCCTTTTCTAGAACCGTAATGTGATGCCAGTATTTGACTGTGCACATCACATTACGGGCAAGACAGATAATTTTCAGGGCAAAAAACGGTCGCAGTACCAAAATTTCCTGCAACGCTTTAAACGACTTTCACTTCATTGAAATTTGCTCATTACATTTCGGTGAAGGCAGAAACCTTGAAACGTTGATAAATACTGACAGTGTTTCTATGACGTGTTTTACTGTATAACATGTAACTCACTTGCAGTCCCAACATTCCCCCTTTTCGAAATATTCCTTGCCATAGTAAGTGAGTATTTCTTCCCCTTCCTGGACGTCTTTAATAAGCTTCAGTCCAACTCCAAACTTTAAGGTTAGTTTCACAAACCAAAACAAGGGAACAAATCGTTAGTGATTGAAAAACAGAAGGAAGACGGACGGTAACAAGATGGAAGAGGAAATTAACTGTTTTACCCTTTGATTGTTCACCACAAAAGTGGCGTTGCCACCATTTAGGGGACATCCATGGTTCGCAAAGCGAACCGGTCCGTAGAGAAAATATTATTTTTTTTCTCAGTGACTGTGCTAACATTATTGTTATCCTTTTCGAAGTCTGGTGGACACATTGTTTTTTTTCAGAAACAATTGCTATAATGTGTCCTTTGCTTCTGTAAAACATAAATAAATAATGATTTAAAAATCATGTTAACAGAACAGTTGTGTCTGGAGTGAGTGTCTGAATTTGTGACAGGTGGTAAGAAAGGCAGTAAAAGTATGAAAAAAAAAAAAAAGTCACGATGTTAGTCGTGGCTGTTTTCTTACAGGTTCTTTGATGCACAAACGCAGTGCCCGCCGTAGACGCAATTTGTTGCCACCGTCACGTCAGAGTGACCGGGGAAAGCGTTCTTCAAGATGTTCTCAGCGAGCCAAGTGATCCGTCTTACAGCGGCACTCCTAAAAAAGGCAGTAGAGGCAGCGGTGACTTACCCCCGCATGCCGTGCGACGTCTCATGAAAGAAGCGAACCCCAGTGAGAAGAATCCGAACCACTTGCCACAAGTTCACGACCTTTTGGCTCTACCAGCGTCCCAAGAAGTTGTTCAGTGAGGATCGACGCCGCAGAAAAAAAAGTAATTTTGAAAAAAAAAGAGGGCTCGTGATTCAAGTGGTCGGTTTGTCAAGTAAAATATAATTAATTTTAAAAAAAAGGGTGTTGAAAAAAATTAATGCTGGCCGCAATCCTTTGGGAAATTTGTAAGGTGAAATGGAATTTTTTCTGTGTTATTGTTGAAAGGCATTTAATTAGGTTTCTTTGTGTATTCGTTACTTACAACGTGATAAAATTTCCTTGATACGTGGGGAAAAAAAAGGTTTATCGCAAAGGAAGTAACAAACACACAAAAAATCGTGCAGCTCTTTAACAAAAATACACAAAATAGGACATTATCTCTTTATTATAGATACGTCACCTTTAATTTCACAAAACGTTGCGCGGTGGTCGTAACCCCACAGAAAAGCAGAACGATTTTTTTTTGGTGGAATTCCAACCTGTTGATGCATACTTGGCGGAGTTCACACATACAAAGGCATACCGTGAGTGGACTTAGCCCAGTATGCGTTTGTTAATGTGTTCTCAGCTAATTATGCATCTAAAGGTGTGAATTCGACCAAATGTGCATGTGCAGATGTGCACTTACATCAGAAGTTGCAAACACTTCAGTTTGCAGAGAGCACCTGCGTACTCTGAAAATCCAACATTGGCAGTTTTATAAGAGTGTGCTGCACTGGGTACACTCTCTGGAGAATTTGCGTTCATCTCAGTACACTCTTTATGGAGCGAACCGCGCGACGTCTAAGGCGGGTCCAACGCGATCTAGAAGCTCTAACCCCGCCAAAACGCCAGTTCGGAGCTTCTCCGAGCCTGCACGCGGCTTTGTCAGCCAGACACATCTCATGCCTGGCTGACACACCCGCTTTGACCTCAACCGAGCGAACCGCGCGACGTCTAGGGCGGGACAAAAAAGGCTCATCTGCCAAAAATTAATACGTCAGAGGAAGTGATTGTCACAGGTACAAAATGTACCCATTTCATTAAGCAGCAACAGAAACAAACAAACCTTTCAAGTAAAATAAAAAAACGTAACTTTTTTCCATTCATTTTACGGGATCAGAACATTGTGGTTCACTCCAACCACGAGGTCCTCAATGACATATAAGCAGGCCAGTTGGTTGAAAATGGTGCAGGTAAATATACTCTAGTCCATTTAACCCAAAAAAAACAAAAAAACAAATAATTATGTACAGGTATTTTTTTTTTTTTTTAGCTTTAAACTTTCTCAAAGAAGAATGTCATCTTTTGAGAAAACGACTGAGTATTATGTGTGACAGTAAAAACTACTATGGAGCACAAAAAGTAACAAGTCTTGTATGGTCATCCTACTCACAGAATAGAAGTAAATTATCTTTCCTAAATGAGAAAGATGTACTTTTTTTCCTTGACTTGGACTTACTATTACTTTCAAGACTTCATGAACACACTAGTATCGTAAATAAGGTACAGTCGCACTTTGACAAATATGAAGCTCCAAGGATCAACAAAATTATGCTTCTGCAGCTCATTTTAGATGAAACACCGATGCGTTACTAATTTTTTCAGATGAAGCACTTGCACAGTGAGGAAGGTACCGTCAACGGGGGTAACTTGAGACACCGGGGGTAACTTGGGACAGTCTTCCCCATTGGCCTTGTTGGTGCTGCCATCTCGCGACGGGGGCTCGTAGCGTCAAACCCGCGTCGGGGTTTTGTTGAAGAGGCATCAAGGCGCGCGTGGAGAGGAAGAGAAGATGCGTATCATCACAGTAAATTTTCAGAAATCGGCAAAAAAGGAAATAAGGTTTTTGACAATTTATGTCAAACACTGCTAAGTTGATCCTAGTACGAGGAGTGAAAAGCAGATATGGCCGAATTGCATCTCTGGATTGTTAAATCATATATTGATGAAGAAGGATGCGAAATGGTGCTGACTTCAGTCTTGCCATCTTGGGCCCAGACTTCAATTTATAAAATATCGTAAATGCACGGGGTAACTTGGGACAGTCATTCCATCATGTTCCGTGCAATCTTGGTCTCCTAGGAATCGCCTCTCCCGGTTTATGACATAACCTGACCTTGAAATGTTACGCTGGTGATGTAAAGAGATGCCTTGCTTTGCAGTTTTTGCTTCCGCTAAGCCATGTTTTTCACTTTTCAACAAATACCTAGAAAATGCCTAGGATATAGCGGAAGAAAAGAGAGTCCCATTTGTAGTCCAAATCTTCATCCTATAACGACTCCAAGGCCTGGATTCTTGGTCGAGACATTGTCAACATAAGTTTTATGATTAAAAAATCTAAATAGATACATGGGGATGAAGTTTCTCCCCTACTGTCCCAAGTTACCCCCGGTCTTGGGGTAACTTGGGACACTATTTCGGAGCAGATTGTAGACGACGTACTCAAGGCAAATAGACCAGACAGGCATGAAATAATGAGGAAAGGGTCAAACTTGAACATAGTTAGGACCCAAGGGCCTCTGTCGAAAATTTTGCCTTTAGCGTTAAAAACACGTGAAAAAGTGTCTCAAGTTACCCCCGTTGACGGTATTGCATTCATTAAAAGATTTAAAAACCATGAATACTCTGATTTAGGGAAGTTGTCGCAAAAAAGGCACATCGTTCTTCAGATTATGTTGATAGTAAGGTCTTCTTTTCTGGTTCGATTTGTGGAGTTCTGTTTGCAAATGCCACTTAATGTTTCTTTCCTTTACCCAATACCAGCAATTTTTAACAAAGGCTGCTACTAAGCAACTTGATAAGGACACACTGAAGTTCCTCATTGAAGAATGGATAGAAATGTTTGAGAGTGACCCTGAATTTGAAGTGATGACTCAAAAGTTGGCTGGCCACACAAATTCACTACAATTCTTGTCAATTTTGACAAATACATTACAATCAAGAGTGAGTTGGTACAATTTATCCTCAGTCTAACAAGCACAAAATTGGTTATGTTAATGATACATTTTTTTTTTATTTTCCTTTCTGCAGTGCAACGGAAACTACCGGACAACTTGCGTTGAAATTGTGATAAAACATTTAACTTCAGCGGTTAACAACCTACAATGTAAGGCTGAACAAGAAAGTGCAAAAGAATCATTATCAGGAGGGTATAAGCTTTTAGGTAGTTTAGTAACTGATATCCCAGGATCGTACAGAGAATGTATCCTGACTGCATTTTCCCTCAATCCAAGTGAAGAAAGTCTGAAAGAGCTGAAAGCACTGCATAAAATAGGGTACTTCGGAGAAGAGCTGGACCGGAAGTTGAGAAGAAATCAAGAAGAACAAAGTATGCGAAATTTGTGAGAATGAGCGTCTGCGTCGCCGTTCTGCCGCTTGCGCAGAGCTATATTCTCATACAAGTTCGGCTTTTGTTCTTCTTGATTTCTTCTCAACTTCCGGTCCAGCTCTTCTCCGAAGTACCCTATTGAAGTCAGTGACAACATTCTTCCCCTTACTCAGTCTTTATCTGATGACCTACAGATTATTGTGAAGACTTTTCGTAATCGTACCTTAAATTGGCAGATGGAATGGCAAGATTTCATTAATTGCTGTGAACAACATTTGCACAATGGACACCAACCCGCATGTAAAGAACTGAAATATTTACAATTGGACTATACTCAATTTCAGAACATGCCACCACAGGAAGAATATGGCATAGAGAAAGGATATGAAGAATTATCCAACACAGACTTACACAACATTACACCCGAGGAGGAAGGTGCACCGAGAATAAAGAAAAAAAACAAGGAGACGTCAAAGAAAGTGGACAAGCAACCTGAAAAAAAGGATAAACAAACAGAAGTCACCAACAACAACACCTCCAGCACTTGCTCCAGCATCACCACGACCACCTCATGAAGACTTTGATTTATTTGTTTACTGTTACAACACGTTGAAAGAGCAGGGAACAAATACATCACCATCATCACCACGTAGCACACCACCACATTCGTATGCAGCAGTAGAAGCTATGCCACTCCCAATATCTGACACAAACCCACCTCCAAGTCCACCACAACCAACACAAGAACACAAGCCACCAGACTCTCGTTCACCACTAGGAGCTTCAACGCTGGCACCTTCGCCTCTGTGTACACCACTAGCACGTACACCACCACCTGCTCCGACACAACCAAAAAGAAATAGAAAATTAATTACAATACACTGCCCTACACACTAAGTGTTCTACGGTGAAATCTATTCGTAATACGAATAAACATTATGGTATCTTACGGTACTTGCTGCGCAAACATAATACGAATGAAGGGTCTCATATGTTACGGTGAACCTTCTCCGTAAAGAAATGCTAACTGTACTTTACGAATCCCAATTATGAATCTGCTTGCTCCCCGTAGAAATGGAAGCCATTCGTGAACCATGATAATTTTTCATTTATAAAAATTTGCTTACCCTTTTTAGATTTACTCATCAAAATATAATACATGACACAAATCATTTTCTCTCTACTCTTTCATCCATGCAAACCATGTTCAAGAAGTACCCGGATCACATCTTGGCATACATTTCTACGGTGGTGACATTCTGCACAGATTTACGTTATTTTCGAAGACCTTTGCTCCCACTGAAGCTTGGTTAACAATAAAACAAAAAACTCTATTTACTTACATGGAATGGGGCCAACAGTGATAAGGTGATTTGTAATTCCTATGTTGTTTATCTTCTTCTTCCAACCAGCCATCAATCCAACCATTGTGTTTAGGTTAGGAGGGGCCCAATGGCATTCACATTTGATGGCCAAAATAAACACTTTGTCATAAGTTCCAGCATCTTGCATGCATGGAAGATTGTTGTTTCCGCCACTTTGATTCGAGTCCTGCCGCTTGTTGACCATGGCGATAAAAATTCAAAGATCTTTTCTAGTAAAAACTATCTCGATTCAAGTCGTACACAAGTCATAAATACAACAACAAGCAGCACCAGTAGTTACACTAACGCCCACCAGGAGCGCTACAGGCGTCGGGCATCAAGGGGCACGGGGGAGAGAAGGCAGGGGCAAGGCGCAGACAGGACCCGAACAAAACAAAGTACGAAAAAAGAATTCGGGAGTCGCGACTTAAAAAAAATACACTTTGGTTACGATGTCGCCATTAAAATATGGCAAGATTAGAATCAAAGTGGCTGTACCGATGATTTTGAGCGAATGCGGGGTAGTTAAACAAATGACAAAGTGTTTGTTTCGGCCACCAAAGAAGTTTGCATCGGCCCCTAACCTTTGACACTTGACTTAGGAACCAAGCTGCCAGAAGATGGACACATCAGAATTTTCATGTAGCCCATCGTTTTGAGTCTCATTCTACATCGTTCCGTGTAAGTCATTAAAATGGGGCTTTGTCCAAGTTATGCTAAAACTTGTTACTTGCTTATGTTATCATCTGCCGTTGACTAAGTATCTAACACTAGAAACTGGCGCTTTCTTTTGGTTAACATGAATAACAAGATAAACTTATACCTTTTTTTGGGGGGGGTTAAGTCCAAGACTAGAAGTGATGATTCATAACATACGTATGAACTCTGCGTTGTGTTTGTAAGCTACCAATATTTTCAGACATTCATGTCAGATTCGTACTGTACTGAAGCTGTAGTCGCCTCCTTATGATTAGATCTCACCGTAAATTATAGAGCAAAAGAATAGGAACAGACCTGATATGTATTACAATACAAATCAAGAAACTTGATTCGTATTACAATACAAACCAGAAATGTTGTTTGTAGCATACGAAGAACAAAATTTCTTCGTAGCATACCAACAAGATTTCACCGTAGAACATTTAGTGTGTATGCCAAAATGCCAAATTAAATACAAAGAATACAAGGTCACAAGACTCAAAACACACGAAAAAAAATACCACCCAAAAAATTCAACACAGCTTCTTCTGCAAGTGGATAACGTATACCCACCTTTAAACCCCAAGGGCACCAGGTCAACATGGTGTGATAAATGTAAAAAATTCATGATCGGATCCAGCACAAACTACACCAGACACATGAATAGAAAACATTCCAATGAACAACATCAACAACAAAAATAATAATACGGTATTCTTGCAATTGTACGAATATTTTTGTTTCAATTTAAGTGTTAGAATGATTGTGTCTTGTGGCAATTCTCTAACGTTTCGTTCCATTTTCGACGATAATCGGGCCCTTTTTGAGGAATTTGGCGGTAATTCAAAATTAGGGATGGCTTGTTGACGGGGGAAGGCGGTCTCACAGGGGTGCTAGCGACTTGGAAACAGTTTCATTGTGACCGGGGAGGCAAGCGCTACAACCCTCAACCTTCGGAATTTTTTGAAAAAAATTACCCCCCCTCCCCCCTAGGGGTGGGTTTTACTTTAGCGCCCGAACGGGTGGAGGTAGGGGGTTGAATCTTAACGCGTTCGAAAGAGGAGCTCAAAATGAACCGGCTGACAAAATTTGAACCCCCTGCGACCCCCGGAACGACCTTTTGATCAAGGGAAAAAAGCCGAAATTTGACAGGGTTTTACGCGGAGGGTGGAAAATGCAGGAAGGGGGTGGGTTCGGGTCTCGCCGCTTAAGGGGTGTGTGAACAACCCCTTGAGGTACCTCTCTACCAAATTGGAAGCCCCTACCTTAATTTCCGTTGAAATGGCGAAGAAGAGTTGAAGTGTAACGCTAATTTTGACGCCCAGTGTATGTTAGGACTGCTTTCACCACAAGTGTGTCAATGTCCGCAGTGTGCCAAGTAAGTTTTCCATTTCAGAAAAAGTTACCTCAATATCAGAGTTCATTAAGAGTGCATTGCGTCATAATGCCAACACATGGTTTGCAGCATCAGGCGCGTAATTAGGGGGGGGGGGGGCACGACCGCCCCCCCCCCTTTGGTCCCCGAAGGACACCAAAATGTCGGCCTTAACGCGGATTGTTTCTTCGTCTTCCTGTTGGGGGTGGGAAGGAGGAATGGAATTTTCGTCCTTGCTTGCCAGGGCTGCGCTCTGCTCTAAAGCCACGGCGCTTTTGCTCCTGGGCGGCTAGTGGTTGAGGTTGAGAGCGCCGTGCACCGTGCACCCCCCCCCCCCCCTTTCCCCCCTCGCACTCCCTCGTCCAGCTACGCCGCGGCGCAGGCGCAACAATCGGCTGTGTCGTGAGTGCTGGGTGGACTAGGCATTTGCGGCGGGCGTGGTTCCGCGCGTCGCGGCTGCTGTAGTGCTTCGTGAATTAGTTTGCGTGTGTCCTCCTTTTCCTGCCTTTCTTCGTGTGCTGCTGCGGCCAACATGGTGAGTGTATGAGTTTTTTTTATTGTTGTATGTACCGGAAAAACGGTTCCTGATTTCCAGGAACGTCCTCAAAAAGCCTGTGTCTCACCATAGGCTTTTTGGGAAAACCAGGAATCGTTTTTACCGTGTGTGGCGTGGTTTTTGGACGCACGGTGCGTGCGTTGCGTTCATTGAGATTCCAAAAGCAATAAGCATAGCACGTCGGCTCATGCATGTTGTTTTTCTTTAATAGGCTTCTGGTGGGTCGGGTGGTGGCGGCAGGGAAAGGCCACTAGTTACTCTTCACAACTTTTTCCCAAAGAAAAAGAGTGGCAGTAGTGACGGGGTTGAGGTCACAATCTCTGAAATTCCCTCAAACGGTGATGGTGATGGTGGTGCTGTTGCTGGAGGTAAAAAGACTTCTTAGACTTCATTGTGTTGCCTCTATTATGTTTTTTCTCTCTGCATAAACAAACATAGACTAAGATGGTTTTTTTTTACAATCAACAGTAGCTGCGGAGATGGGGCCTCCTGTTCCTTGAACTGACACTATGACCCTGAGCCCCTCTGCTGGTGCTAGTGATGACCGTTCTGACTATGTTCCTGATCAGGGTTGTTAAAGTTACTTTAACGATTAACAACGATACCGTGAAACTGGGTAATTTCGGGCACTTTAAAGAGGTATTTTTAAAATTGTGAAGGTCGTGGTGTTGCCATGGACCTGAGGGTTAAAATTTATCATCTACCCACCTTTAGCTTCAATTTGACGCCAATTCCAGATATTTACGCTTTACCGTTTTTACAGTGGAGGGCCCAAAGCAGTGCCCGAAATTACCCCGTGTTTGGGGGTAATTTCGGGCACCCCAGGAAAAAACGACTTGTCGTTCTGATTTTGGTCTCAAAATCAATAATTGTGTCTTTCTTTTGAGCTTATGTGATAAAATGTGAAAATCTTAAGGATGTAGATGTGGAGGGATGGTAGGGGTGGTCATTTATACACAATTTGGAGTCATGATTGGAACAAATAGTTTGATGTTTGGGAGAGTGGGGTGGTGCTATTTAGGACGCTTCTTGTTGAACGTCTAACCTTGAACCTTTATCCTTTTTTGTTTTTGATAATGGTACAACTCAAGCCACACTATATCACGCGAAGATGAGTCGTGGATCTTCCTCTTGAAACTGGCGTACATGGTAGGCAAGTCTTATGCACAATTGGGAAGATACAGGGGCTTTCTGGAAAACTCTGCATTCCGTAGCAACCCGGCAAGCCATGCGGCCGTTCTCAAAGTCAAAGTCCCGGTAAACATGATAAAATTTTAGTCACGAACCAATAATTGACACTAAGATAGGATGTGTACATACTACACATAAGAAGTACAGATGTAGCCTTGGCCCATTTTTATAATAGTCAAACTTCCACAAAGCGACTGCTGCGGCAGTTGAGTATTATCTGTGTTAATGGATTATCTTTATCTTTCAGAAGAGCTCTGAAGAGCTGGAAGAAGCTTACACCACTCCAGCCCTGCGAAATTTAAAGTGTCCAGAACAACCCTGCTTGCCCTTGCATGCCATTTCAGTGCCCGAAATTACCCCTAAAAGTAACCATTTTTCAGTTTTGAGCCCCTATTTACCATACTATTTGCCGCAGGTGATTGAAAATTTGACACAGCATGCTCAAAACATGTCCAAATCGAAAACAAAATTCCTTATGCACCGTTTGTGAACAGGTTTGGCTTGCCAGTTGAAGTTTTCACGCATACACTGAATTCAGGTAAAAAGTGTATAATACGAAAATCACTGTATCTCGAAAAGATTGGATCTGTTTTGGTCTCCAGAGGAATGATCCGACGGTTTTAAGTGTGGTGAATGCGATGCGCGCAACGGGACAAGCCTCCGAGGTCGCCGCTAGACGGCAGCATCATCGCAATGCTTTCGGGCAGAGATGCCCGAAATTACCCCGGGTGCCCGAAATTACCCCGTATCACGGTAATCGATTTTCGATAAGTTTATGTTAACGATAACGATAACTCGATAACGTTACCGAGAGGCGTTATCGATAACTAGTTATCGTTAACGCGATTCCCGTTAACTTATCGATCGATAAAAAAAGTAACTTATTTCCCCAAACACCGGAAAGCACGCACAAGTTGTCAGAAAAACATTGCAAGCATTCATATTTTCGCGCCGCTGGCACTTCACTGCACCTCCCCCCACCCGCTGGCCTGCGCGATAGTCATTTGGTTTGGCTGCCAGCTCTGCCAGCCGTCGGCCGGCGTCGGACAGGCGTCAGCCAGCCTAGCCTGTTTGTGTGCATGTTCGTGCCCGTCCGTACGTACCGTCCAAAATTAGATTGAATTTCTTATAAAACCATGAATGAAGCTGAAGTGGAGGGCGGCGGCGACGCTGCTAACACTCAAGAGGACGACAGCAGAATGCCATGGGCCGAGTTCAACAAGTTCTACAAATATGTGAAAGAAAAGGACAAGAAGAACTTTGTAGTTAGTTGTTTGTTATGCCCCAACAAAACTGTGTCCTGTGCCTACGGCAGCAAACACAACCTAAGATCTCATTTAGAGGTAAGCCGAAAATCAAGTGACAGAGTGAGGTTGGTCGTTTCTGTTTGCAATCAATAAGAGTTCGTCCCCGCTGCCAATGTCAATCAATGTGATTTTTTAGGTTAGGTCTTAGTCGCGTTCGGCTTCGTGTTTCGGTTTGGTTCGTGTCAAATTCCTGAAGTGCGGCTAATTACTGCTGTTTTAAGTGCAGAAAAGCACGGTTTCTGGCCAATCCTTGTTGCTGGTAGTTCGGCTTCAGAAACTAACCTGTATTTTGTTGATTTGCGTTCATGCCGGTTCTGGGCATTCCACTTTTATTTTAGGGGGGCGGGTGGGCGAGGGATAATGTCCGATTTTGCAGGGATGCGACCGGATGTGAAACCTCGAGGATGACGCCCGGGTAACGCACCCTGGTGGATGTTTTCCATACTCTGAGTTTGAATGCTCTCCCAACCGCCGACCGCCGACATTCTTGAATGGTGTCAAATTCAATAGAGATTATTCTTAAACTCTACTTAGTATTATCATTTATTTAGACTTTATTAGGATAACTATCATTATATCTTTTAATTTATTAGTATAGTCTTTATATTTGAGTGAATTGGAGTTAAGAATCTTACTGTTTGCTAACCGTAGCGTCTCAGTCGCGTTATATCACTGCAATTTATCTTTTCTTTTATTAATTCCCAATTTATTTTTTGTTTGTGTTTTGCTTTTTTAAGCATCTAGGTAAGTTGTATGTAGACTTTTCTACTCCTTGCATAGGGCATAGGTTATGTCAGCCTCAGTGACAAAATTGGGGGTTTGCCTTGAAGAACACGCGCATCTTCATTTTCGTGTGTTTTCTTATTGCACATTGAAATAACGGACGAAATAAGTCTTTCGGAAATGCGCTCAATACGTTTCATGATTGACTTTTTGTGCTGATCTTGTCATTGCACCTGTTGCCTCAGCGTAGCGTAACTAACATTTTTTTTTCTCTGTCTGAATAGGTTCATACTATGGCTCAGCATCGAGGTGAGAAGGTTCAAGAAATCAAGGGTGATTTGTTTGTGTATGCTCGAAGCAATTATGCGTTGGCTCATTGTGTGGGTGCTGACTTGAAAATGGGAAAAGGCATTGCTGTTGAATTCAAACACAGGTTTGGTCATCAGCAGTATCTCCTGGATCAGGGCAAAGTTGCAGGCCAAGTAGCTGTCCTTCCAGCCAACATGTGCAATCGTGAAACTCCCATTTTCTACCTTGTGTCCAAGACTCTTAGCTATTCCTATGGTCCCCGTTGGCAGGATTTTGTTTCTTGTTTGGTGCAGCTCCGTCAACTGTGTGAACAGATGGGCATCAAGTATGTGGCCATGCCTCGCATTGGTTGCTACAACGACCACCTCCAGTGTTGTGACGTGGAGGCAGAACTCTACAGGACATTCCAATTTTCCCCTGTCAGTGTCTTTGTGTTCACCCCTCCAGTGCTTCCCACCCACAGGTTTCCTGATGTTCACGTTGGCGAACCATCGTACAGAGGTTTTCAGCTCCTGGGTGACAGCCAAATGCTCCGTTTTGCTCAAACATTTGGTTCTTATCAGCAGCAGCCTCGTGAGCATTTTCCCAGGCGACTTGGTTTGTGCCTTTCTGGTCAACGCATGAAGAGTTTGCAGTTCCTTGTCCAGTCAGCCCAACTTCATGGCTCCGTGATTGTTCTTATTGGCACAAATGATGTTTTGCAGCTCTTCAAGTATGGTGGGAATTTCAGGAGGGACATCCGCCAAACATTGAGGACCACTGTTCGCCAACTGGGCAAAACTCTAGCTCACAGGTGCACTCGAGTCATTGTCCCTTGTATTCCCCCTGTCCCTGCCCATGCTGAGTGTGCGGATCATGTTGTTTGGTTGAATGGGCTGATTGAACACCTTCCAAAGTTCCATGCTAACATCCAGGTGGTCAAGTGGACAGAAAACATGGATGTTAGCTTCTTTGAAAGTGTCATGGGTCCCCCTGGCAACCAGCGGCATGATCTTATCCATCTGAACTACAAAGGCCTGGAGCTGCTGAAGACTTCCTTGGACCAAGCTATTTCGTCATTCCCTCCTTTGTAGTGTTGTAAATAATTTTCTTCTTCTTCTTCTTCTTCTTCTTCTGTTTTGTTTTATTTATGCGAGTGTTTTTCTTGATCCCAAACAATCCACAAGTTTGTATTATCAAAGTCATCTGTTGAAAGATTGAGTATAGTAAGCTAGAGCCATAACAGTACAGCTCCTAATGTCCATCTACAAAAACCTCCTTTGGGTTCTTCTTGTTTTTCACTCCTGCTTGACTTATTAGCTTCTTATGGAGCTCTAGCTAACTTCATTGCGCTTTCAGTCATTGTTCAGTCGTCTAAAGTTGTAGCTTGTGGATTGTTTGTATATTTGATATTGTTAATTTAATTAATCTCCTCTGTTATATTGTGTGTTAAGGCTCTAAGTAATCTCCTGAGAGATTGATTATTAGAATAGCTAGAGCCATTGGTACAGCTCCTAATGATCTTTCTCCAGGACTTTGCTTATTTTTCATTTATCTTTTGATAGTTTTTAACGTAAATTGTGCACCTATCTTTGGAAATTCTTTACTAGTGACGGCCATCAGGTGCTTTGTTTTTTGTTTTTTTTTCCTACTTATTAACAACATGAAAATACATTTAATTACAGACCTTGCAGTCTGTGCTTATAAGCTTCATCATTTATTCCAATCGATTGTTATTGGTACCTAATGATAACCCCAATAACAATGATACTATTACCGACAACTAAATGCAGCCTAAATTGCTGTACGGTTTTTCCAAATTTTAATGCAGGCTCCAAACAATGTTCAGGTGAATCAGTCTTTTTAAGTATGAACTTTGTTTGGATGACAGTCTCAACCCTGTGAAAATGCAGAGAGATATTTTTTATTCAAAATCCTTATTTCATTTCTCTAAGGACTTCAAAGGAAAAGCAAAAATTGTGTTGCTTGACGTATTTCATTAATTTTTTTTTAGTGCATGTTTTTTTTTTTTTTTTTTTTTTTTTGGTTTATCGTACATCACTCAGGGTTTTGTTTTTTGCAGAACCAAATCTGAAACTTTTCAACGCTACCCTCCTGCTGCATTTGAGTTCGCAGCGAACCAAACTTCTTTGCGGCGAATCCCTGTCTAGATGAGAAGAGTTGTCAATTTTCATGTCAAATGTGTTTGTTATATCCCAGAAATTCCCACTATTTTTGTTTGTTGCTGAAACGGCTTATGCTATCCTTCATTAGAGTTGCTCAATGTAGTATTCAATAAATAAACTTGTAACACAAAGTTCGTTTCATTCCTCGTACCTTGTACAAAACGTTTACCTATACAATTCTACAAAAATTACATTACAAGGTGGGAAAGAGTGAAATAAACATTTAGCAGATTGCAGCTATTGAAGTATGGAGAAGCGAATTACTCATATTTAGGGGCGTATTGCCCTCTGCAAATCTGACTAATTTTACCCTTAAATAGAATCACTTCTACTTGTTTCTAAACACACTTCAATTCACTGAGAGAATGGTCAGACATAGGAGTCGAGTCAGAAAAAGGGTTCGACAAAATGCACAAATTAAAAAGAAAAGGATTTTTTCGTCAAACCCTTGACATCCTAGCACTAACAGAATATTAAAACAAAGTCTTTTGAGTGTTTATTTTTGAGACTCCTCATAATAGTGAAAACCTGTGCAAGGAATGCAAGTAACTCTTAAGTAATACTGAAAGTAGTGGTTTTTAGTAATATTCAAGTCAACTAATGTGAGGTTAAGCCATGTTAAGTTTCTTTGCCCAGATGAATGGTAAACGCCGGAACATACCCATCCCACGCCCTCATGTCTGGACTGAACAAACATTTTTGAATTTGCCGCTCTCTGTTAAGCCACGCCCATTGGCTTCTTCCCTACCAAGCCACGCCCACTCAGTTTAAATGGAATATAAACCTGATATGATTCTTGATGTATGAGTTTCATTATGGAAGAAGGTTTTATTTCTTCTTGTCTATAAATATCCTTTTCATGGACACGTTCGGGCTGAGAACACTAGTTTACAGAGAACACTGTAAGTGCCCCATTGTCGAGCCGGCAATCGGCAACACTGCTGTGCAAACTAAGGTCAATGACCTCAGCCCGTTCAATGGACTGAGCCGTGCGGCAGTCTGAATTGGCGCGCATCTGATCCGAGAAGATTCCTTGTATCCTTCCTGGCTATGAAGCAATTACTACTTTAATTTACTCTTTACCTTATTTTCTTCGAGTATCATCGTATGGAATTTGTGGTAAGAGCAGTGAAAAAGTAAGTGAATTACGAGTGGGTTACCCCCGCGGCGCCAAGGCCGCTAAGCGTCTAGGCTAGAGGAACCTGCGCTGTTGCTATGTAGTGTTATCAGTGATAAATCACTAGTTTTGAGGCATTGGTGTGCATAGGAAAGGATTAGAACTGATAAGATTTATTTTTTGTTAATTAAGTATGTATATTTCATACTCCAACATTAGAACACAGTTTCCAAGCGATTCCCTTTTATCTTAAAACGGTCTTCAACTGACGCTTGTATTTATTTAAAGCATTATTAATTATTATTACATCTAGAGTTGTTTGATAGGGCAAGATGGAAAACGAGGAAATAAATAGGAGTGGTGTAGAAGAAGGGGAAGAGTCGGTAGGGCTTCAGGACTCTTCGGACAATGACTTGGTTCCACCTGGTTCTAAGTACCCTCGTCAGTGTACGTGTGGTCAGGTGTACTCAACAAGGCAGAGTTATTTTAAGCATCAGACGAGCTGTACTAAAGAGAAGAGAGTTTCTATGTACCCAAGGAAGTGTGAAAGGTGTCCGCTTCTTTTAGAGAACAAAGTACAATTTTGTCGGCATAAAAAGAAGTGTAATGGTGGCGGAGACGCTGAAGTGAATAGCATGAGACCAAAGATTGTTTACCCCAGAGAATGTGAAAAATGCCACAACTTGCTTTCAACTAAACAAGATTTTTCCCGTCACAAGAAAGTTGAGTGCACAGCTGATGGTTACACACTGAAAGAAGCAAAACATGCACAATGCTTAGATCCAGGGTGTACACGTAAATTTTATCATCGTACTGCAATGGTAGATCACCTTATCAAGGATCACTTGAAGGAGTTCAAAATTAGGCAGATGTCGTTCACAACGATGGCTGAGTTTACAGCTTGGAAGGACGAAATCGAGGCTGAGTCATGGACTTGCTTTAGAGCTCCTTATGGAGCTAAGTGCAATGGAGATGGCACTTCTAAATATCACTATTTTACATGTTAATTTGATGCTCCTGAGAGAAACGAGGATAATGAAAGGTCCAAAAATAAATGGAAGTGGGAAAAGGGACGCATTCCTACCGAAGTCCATTGTCCTGCGCGCATGCTAGTCACTGTAACAGAGGGCCAAATTAGTGTGAAATTCATTGAAACTCACAACCATCCATTAACTTTTCACCATACTGTTTTGCATAGGGTTCAGCTCACCACACGACACTTTATTCAATCTTGTTTGATTACTGGTATGTCACCAGTAAAAGTTCTTGAGCTTTTGAGAGGTGATGTTGGTGAGCTGGGCAATAGGGATCCAAATCAGAGACCTAAAAAGGAATTTTTTATTACCTTGCAGTACATCAAACACTGTAAATCCAGAATTAAAGCTCAAGGAAGACTACACAAGGAAGATCACATATCAGTGGATATGCATGTCAGAAATTTGATGCACATTGGCCGATTTGAAGTAGATGGAGTAAAGAATGATCGTTATGATGGATTTGATGATGGGAAATTTAGCCCAATTTTAGTTTACAAACCTCAGGGCAAACCAGTGGTAGTTGGGCATCCTAACTTTGATTGCATAAAAAACAGCGCAGAACTATTTATTGTAGGTTTTCAAACTAAAGAACAGTTAGATGTTATGAAAGAGGGTTGCAAAACAGTATTGTGTATAGACTCCACATACTCTACAACTGAGTACGGGTTTTACTTAGTTAACATGGTAGTTCAAGACCCGTATGGGCAGGGGTACCCTGTTGCTCATTTCATAACAAATTTTCAAGATGAGGAAACAATGGCCCTTGCCTTTGAGAGTATTAAATTCAGATGTCCAAACTTGGTAGTCAATCTTCTGATGACTGACGACGATCAGGCAGAGTATAAGGCCTTTTTATTAATTTTCCCTGGGACGAGACATGTTCTCTGCACATGGCATGTCCGAAGAAACTGGAACAAAAATATGGCATCAATAGCAGACAAAGAACACTGTGGCAAAAAACTACGGAAAGGCCAGTTAATTTTTTTGCCATGATTCTCCGTACCCAGGACCCAATAGTTTCCGTAGCCCTCTTGTCAATATTGACCGTAGGACTTTACAGTCCTCTCCGTATGCCCTTAGCAGTCTTTTCCGTACACCTCATTGGCCTGAAGTGTAGCACACGTTGGCCTCAAAATAGGTGCTTTGCAGCAGCAAAATAGGATGTCTGTGAGTGAACGCAGCTCTGGCAAGTGACAACCATCAGTTGTGACATTAAACTACGGGCACTTTGATTCACCTTGATGACCAGGGTACTTACTTGTGACATACTGGGTGTGATGCAGAAGATAATGTGAGTCCAACATTCATGTCCAGCAACAAAGGCAGTCCATATCACTTTTAAACAAATGTTGATGCAAAAGTTACTACCCAGTCTCAGTAAGTACACTGGTGGGGAGGTCTCCTCGCGGCTGAGCTAAGATGGGTTCACACGCGGACCGTACTGAGCTGGTTACGTTTACGTTCTGTCACAGCCGGGCGTTTTGATTCTCGAGCTGTGAGCAGGTTAAGTCTTGGCCACTCTATAGGCCAAGAGCCAAACATTGATTGTCAGCACTCAAAGACGTCGCGCTTGCTTCCAAGGCGAACCGGAGGTGAATCTTAAAGGAATAGTGTCATTAATGGACCATGACACGATGATACTGCCGAAAACTTTCGTGAAAATGACTCTTAATTGAGAACGAAACAGCAGCTGAGCTGTGGCTGCTGTCTGCTTGAACTCATTTGTTTATTTACAAGCATCTTCGTCTTTTTGTCTTCTTTAGTCTCCAGTACTGCCAACACCTGCGAGAATCCGACTGACGTGTAATAAGACTGGTTTCTTTGAGATTGAAATACACAGTCTTGGAAGCTAAGAAGCAGACAAACTGTGCACTAGAAAAATCATGCATTTCAGAAAAACAGTTGAAAAATAGGGAAAAATAAAGATTGTTTGCAGCTGGGATTTTATTTTTTTTGGCTTTCCTTCGCGCCTGCCGGTGCCGGTGCGGAGCAGAGCAGACGATATACTCCTGTTGCGCAATGGCAGCTGTGTTGTGATTGTTGATTTTTAGCCTTAGGACTTGGATATGAACCGTCTTCGGAAAGCAAAGCAAAGCCGTAAAGTCGTGTTTGTGCGTTCAGTCGGTCCACTGCAATGATCTAGTCAACTGCTGCCAGACGGTTTCGACTCGCGACCCGCCAAATGTTGTCGGCGTCCATCTTAACCTCCCGGTTCAGCGTGGCAGCGCCGTCCACACGTATTTAATTAACACGTTATTCCTTTCCTCTCGTTTATCGTAAGTCCTTGGCGGGCGTCCGAACTCGTCTAATTTTAGGTTGCTTTGCATGTGACTTACGCTTTGATGCGGATTCCCGGAATTTCGCCTCTTGTGTGGTGAAGCGCACCGACTCTGAATTGCTTTTGCCACTGTCGTTTCGTTTCGCTACGTTTCGTTCTCGAATCACTCGCTTAGATCTTATCCGAGTCGCTTCCGTGGGGCTTCAACCGTGTGGATCTCCGTTTCTCTCTGAGTCACCATTGCCCTATGGTCTAACATGTTGTTTTGTGAAAACAGGGGATAGCTGGAAAGGAGTGGCGGCAAGGTGATTTGGTGAGGATGCAGTAGTGCAGAGTGGGATTCATCAATCCATTCAGCTGATAAGGACCATCCTGGACGCAGTGAAGCAGATCTCCTGCCATTCTTCAGAACTAAAACTCCATGAGTAAGTTTTCAAATTTCCGTTGTCAACACATCAGCCTGGCCTCACTTCATGCGCACGGAGTCAGGGAGACAGTCTGGTTTGTAGGGAGGGTTGGCACAGGCGGGGCCTAGGCTACAGACCTGTAAACGCCTTTGAAGCCCTATCCAATCTATACGTAGTTTGAACAACAATAACACCCACCAGAAGGGTGTTTTCAGAAAGGTGCAACCATGGCTAGGTGCGCAGACAGGAAGAACAACAGAAATCAGAGCTGGCACTTGTGTATGCAGCCAAATCATTTCTCTCTTTTGAAAATTTCAGTCGCTCTCTGTTTTTAAAACAGAGTAATATTGTCCTTGCCCTTATAAATTAATTAATAGAAAATTCTTTTTCATCTCTAAACTTATGGTAACATGCCGTAAGAAAGAATGTTTTCTTTGGAAATAATTTATGTAATAAGACATTTCTATTCCAACATGTGCACACATTTTTCTGAGCCACCATTGTGCTATTGTTTAACATGTTGTTTAAATACAGGTTGTGGCTGGAGAGGAGTGGCGGCAAGGTGATGTGGTGAGGATCCAGAGCAGAATCCATCAGTCCGTCTAGCTGATAAGGTGCTGAGCCATCCTGGACGCAATGAAGCAGATCTGCTGCTGTTCGTTGGAACCACATCTCCATGAGTAAGTTTTCACATTTCCTTTGTTAACACATCAGTGTGGTTGTAGTCCAAGCGCAATTTCTTCAATCTTGTTTCACGAGGAATATCATAATAAGGCTGTATGAATTGTAATCAAGTTCACTGTAATCAAAATGCAAAGCATACTTATAGGAAAAACCATTCTCCATGCCATAGCACTGTATTTTTTCTTTCTCTTTTCTTGCACCTCTTTATTAATTAACACAATTTTATTTCATTTTGCACATGAAGCGCTGGGTTAATGAGTGTTGAGTTTTGCGGGTTGATTGGAAGAGCACCTTGACTAACTTTTCTCTTTTTCTTGTTTTCTGCCCAGTCCCAGTGGATGCAGGACAACTAACAGACTCAGCAGAGTCCCTCTTCCAAGCTTAGAGGACCAGCTCTGCTTTTTATTGGCCATGCTACCTATCTCACCACTGAAGAGAGAAGCAGAAGAAAATAATCAAGAAATATAATACTTTAGAGTTTGTGCTGCCTGAAGCTATTGTCAAATTATTTTTAAGTTAGTGATTTGTAATTAATTGTTTGCTCTGCTTTTGCACTCAACCTTTGCTTTGTATTGGTAATGGCCAAATTTGTTTTCACCGACCCTAAAGGACTCTACTCTAAACTAACTTCATTCTATTTGCATTTTGGTACTGAGTTTAAATTCTATATTTTCTTGTGCAAGCAGAACAGTTTGCATGTTGCGGAGGGTGGCATCAATGATCTTCAGCCATTATGTAGCACTGGTAGTCCATTTGTTTGAGCTGTGAATTATTTTTGGAGAAGAAGACATGTTATTAGCTTTGCTTTGTAGGTGCTTGGTTTTGTTTCAAATCATAGAACTTTTACTAGATTGATTGCTGAATTGTTTAATGTTTTGAAGTAATATTATCATTTTTAAGCCTGGAGCTATATGTTAATTTTTATACATCTTACTTATTGCTATAAAATTTACTTAATCTGCCATATGCTGCCCAAAGTACAGATGTTGGTGATTCTGTCCTGGTCAGTTAATTATTGTATACAATTTTAATTTTTAAATCTAGAGCCATTAGTTGATTTATATCTATTTTAATACAGTTCTATAAAATTAATTTAATTTGGTATATGCTGCTTAATGTACAGCTGTAGTTGATTCTGTCCTTGTGAGTGTATTGTTGTATTCAATTTTCTAATAAGTTTCTTTCATTAAATTCCATTTTGTTCTTGATATGCAAATGGTTACATCCTTATCTTCACAGAAAGCTATGAATTTTAGTGCTAAATCTTTCAATTGAATTAACCAGTCTGGATACAATTGCAGAGGTGCAAGGCACGGCTCCTTTTCTCATAGTGTGCTGGTTTCCAAGCCTGCACACATTTCTGCATAATGGGAAGGAAAAGCTTGCGTTATTTTATGTGCTTTTATGTTTTTAACTTACTATTGAATTGTGGTATGGATCACTACCTTTCTAAAAACTCAAATGTAAACTTGAGTTCACTTGGATAGTGAACATCAAGAATGAAAGCTGTTTGGATAATGGATATGATGGCATCTGCTGCTGTAAATGTTTTCATAAGGACCTCCTTGTCCAAGACGGTGTAGAACTTTTCTGCAGCATACATGTTTTGATCTAGAACAATAGAAGATGCAGGCTTTTTAGTTGAATTAATACGGTAACTTACTCTGATACAAATAAATCATCTTGAGTAAAATAACTTACCAAGGGCAATTAAAGTGAGGCTTGCTTTTAAATCTGGAACACTACTCACTATGTCGTGTTGTAGACTTGTTCTCTGTAATGCGAAACAAAGTTGTAATTTGGAAATGCCTCTGAGGAGAATCGTTCAAAATGATTATTTAGAAAAAGTTAAAAAAGGCTTTACCTCAGCACATTTTAAAAAGTTGTGAGTACTCTCACCAAAATAATGTCCCAGCATTTTTGTGGCCAGCAGAAATGTTGTCTTTGAATTTTTTCCTTGGTCCTCCCACTTCCAAAATTCTGCAATGTTTCGTAAGCCATTTTCTGTGTTAGGGTTTTGTAAGAACTGCAATAGCAATCTCATCTGCCCATCGGAGTAGTCTTGCAAAGGGATGTCCACGGTTTGACCAGAGAGTCTTAAGAAGTGACTTGATTGCCATCGTAGTTCGAACAGGAATGGCCAATCCTCCCGAAGTTGACGGATAACACTTCCTGTGAAAGAAATTCTTTAGTCCTAGCAATTTCTGATTGATTCTCAAGATGTTATGAGTAATAATAATTTTACCTGGATCATCCATCTCCTTATCATTGTCTGTTAATGCCCTCACTGCCTGACATATTTCTTTTCTCTGAAGCTCATATGTGAAATGCATCAACTTAGTCACCTGCTCGGTATTAAGCTCACTTCTGCGGTAGTATCTTCTTAAGTTGATCAGCTCTTTTTTGTAATCTTCTTGTGTTTTTTCATCTCCCACTTCTGGCTCATGCTGCTCAGCCAGTATACCAGGCTGGCCCTTAGACTGCACGGCTCTGTTTAAAGGCCGTCTTACTGGCTTGCTTCTCCTTCCTTTGTGCTCCATTCCATGGGTAAAGGACTGAAGAAAATTTTGGTAACCTTCTTCGTTTGGCACATTACCTCTGTCATTTCTTACCGCTGTGGGATATCTCTCACAAATTTCGTATGTTACAGACTCATAAATTAATTTGCCAGGTGTTTTAGTTTTCACGTAGTGATTATCTTTAAAGTCCTCATAGGTATTAAACAAATCGTTTTGAATCCATTGTTTGAGATCCATGATATCCTTAGTGGACCCTTTTGTCTTCTTTCTTTCAGCTTTATCCAGGTTTTGTAAGATACTAACTTTAACATTGGCCCAATCAATACTGTAGGAAAAGGGCTTCCACTTTTTGGCAGGTTGACCTAAAAGAAACAATCACAGTAAAAATTAAAATACTTCAAGTAATAAAATGTTGATTGGCATACAAAACGATGTTGCTTGATTACGGCATAATGATCTCACCATCCTCCCCAACATTTGTGTCTCCATTGGGATCTATGTTTTCAATATCTGCAAAATGATATACAAATATAAATAATACTTTAATGCTGTTAATGAGACACTGTGTTTGTTTTGATTTTTCTTTGAGTGTACCTTCATCAAAGTGAAAGATGGACCCGCCATCAGAACTGTTCTCCCCTGACCCTGTAACACACATTCTTTTTATGTGCTGTGAAATACGTTCTTTAAAACACGTTAACAGAGACAAGCTGGGTCAGTTATGCTCTCTGAGTAAAACTTTCTCACACAACGAGCTTACCTAGTGACACCAGAGCTGCAGCTGCTAAAGCTGCCTCGACCCTGTTGATCCTGGATGTCGATTGACCCGCCTGAGGATGGGTATTAGTGGTGAATACTATCCAGCGCTCAAAATTACTTTAAAAAGAGAAAGAACAGCTTACCATAACTTGTGGAAACTCTTTTCGAGGTTTCTTTGATGTTTTCAAACGGTCAACGCGCGCCTCTGACTCGAATCAAAAATGACTTTCCGTCGGAGTCGGAGCTACCAACTGCAAAAGTGATTTGTTGCATATTCCCATTGTGCTTGACACAACAAAACTGCTCTGACTTGTGAGAAAAAATATGAAAAGCATTTCTGAAATACTGTCTCTTACTTTGTCTCACCTGTCGAGCTGATAAATCGCCGATGAGGTCGTTTCTTTACATTAGCAGGTTTGCAGCTATGTTTTTGTTTTCAGCTTGCTCTCCCAGCCAATCAAAAGCCTCTCCTTACGCCCCAGAATGTGGAAGGGGAAAAGCGATATGCGTCGTTTTAGCGCGTTTACTGAATGCACCTTCATTGCTTTGAGCGACACGTCGGCCTGAAGTGTTCGAAAAGAACGCAAAAGGAACTTAACCCTTCTGCCGTCGCATGTGTTGAGACAGACCCGTGATAGTTAGATTATTGTCGAATGGGGACTCCATATTTTGCCATGTTTTTAGATCTGCCAGGTACCTACAATTCTTTATAAAAATGTCTCCCATTATTTTCATATGTTTGTGTTCTTATTGTTTTGTTTTGTTTTGCAGGAGACTTTTGTTCGATTTTCTTTTGCGTATTAGATGGTTCCAGCTTTCTCTAGGTGCATAAATCTTCCATATTAGGTAATTAGATAACCTTATCCTGTGAATCTATAAACATTGTCAAACTGACTTACATGTTGTGTTAATATGCAGGTCATGAGTGGATATTATTTTGTCTGCTCAGAATATTTTCCCATTTTCTTCAGCTGGATCTGCCGTATTGTGCATTGTGCTTTTTAAGATTATGTTAGTTCACATGTCATTGGTATTCTTTGATTTATCTCTTGGTATGTTTCCCTTTCTTATGATTCTCTGACATTATTTAATTGACATAATACATTTAACTTATCTATTTACATTTGCTCCCTTTCTCAGGTTTCGACTAACACCTGAATCTTCTGCATTGTTTTGCTTCCGAGAGGATTTTATAGCTGTGCTTGTAACTTTACATTTCTTCACATGTCGTTGGGATTCTTTGATTTATCTCCTAGTATGTATCTCTTTTTTATGATTTTCTGACATTATTTAATTTACAGAATAGATTTATCTTATCTACTTATTTTTGCTCCTATTCTTAGGTTTGGATTGACTCCCGAATCTTCTGTACTGCTCTGCTTCCGAGAGGAGTCTAGCTCTGACTATAATGTAAATATAATTTACGATATAATTTAAAGTACGAGGTTGTGACTAGCTAACTTGCGTTATATTTTGTTGCAGTTCAAAATGGGTGTTACCATACAAGAGTATCGAGCCAGGATTGGTACCTTTATATGCAGGAATAAATCAGTAAGAAGAAGTACAAGTGGAAGTGACCATGAAGGCAGAAGTTCAAAATTTTTGGCATATCCTATGTCTCTTCTATTGACTCTTATCCTTTTATTCATGACTGGTATCGAGCTCAACCCTGGTCCAACCTACCCATGTAAGGAGTGCCACGAAGTGTCAACAAGTGCTCAGAAGTATTTTGACCATCACAAGACGGCACACGCTGCAATACCATGCTGCTTTCCTGGTTGCTCTGCCAACTTCATTTCATTAGGTGCTTTTCAGTCTCATCTGTGTAGGAATCATGAACCAAGGAAGGATGTGCCTCAGGTGCCTAGTGAAGAGTGTCCAGTGCGAGACTGTTCTATTTCACGAAAGGGAAGATCCTTCAAACAACATCTTGAGGACCACTTGGATGCTGGGCACCAATTTGTCTGCCTTTACCCTTCATGCAAGACTGTTCACAAGAAAAAAGGATCTTTCAGAACACATCTCTCACAAGTCCATCCAGCAACCAGCTCAATATCAACCAGTGCCCGTACAACTAGTGATTCACAGTCATCATCAGGTTCAACACAACCAGCAAGTTCCAGTACATCTAACGTTTCACAACCATCTTCAGTTCCAGCTCAGCCAGCATTTGTTTACTGTGTTCCTCCTAATGTCATCAAGCAAAATGTAGTCCTTTTTTATTTGGAGCTTGAAGGGCATAAAGTTTTGCCTTCGGACACAGTTCAAATGATATGTCAGAACATTGCTCAATTCACTGACTGGTCCCATGAGTGCTTGAAGGTGATACTTAAAGAAGAGTTGTCATATGCTGGTCTGGAGAAAAAAAAAATTGACATGATTATAAACAAAACATTCAGATGTGATCCTATTTATAACATTCACCATGATGATCAATCCCATGAGCGTGTCACCACAATTTACATCCGCAGGGAAGAAATGAAGGATAGAGCACCTTTCATCCCTTCAATTGAAATTCAACTAAAAGCCTCTCTGGAGGATAAGCCTAGATATGCCCAGTATGTGCCTCTGAAGGAAACTTTAGAGGTGTTACTACAGGATCCCAATGTGAAGAGAGAATTTCTAAAATCTTTCATGAGGCAATCCAACCCAGATGTGTACGAAGATTTTTGCGATGGCTCTGCCTTCCAGGAGCATCTTGCGAGTCATGATCACCACAAATGCATTCAAATATTATTGTTCCAGGATGCATTTGAGTACAGCCCTTTTGGGCCAGCTAAAGGAATATATAAAACAGCTGGTTGGTATTATATGTTAGGAAATCTTCCTCCTGAGTACAGGTCAAAATTGGATATGATTATGCTGCTATTTCTCATACAAGAACAGTATTTGAAACCATCTGTACAGGAGCTATTAGACTCTATTGACAAATTAGATCAAGCCTTGTCTACACTAGTAGAAGAATTTCAGAAGTTGAAGGATCCGCAGATAGAAGTTGATGGGGTGGCATACCCAGTGTGTTTGATTGTTGTTATGGGGGACAATCTGGGTCAACATCAGATTGGCGGTTACATTCAGAGCTTCTCTGCGAACTATTTCTGTCGTAACTGTCCCATCAGCAAGCAAGAATTCCGACAGAATCCTGACACTTGTAAACCATTCCGAACTGTGCAAGACTATGAAGCCTGTGTTGCTGAAGCCATGAAGAAGTTTCAGGAACTGAAGAAGAAGTCTTTGTCAAATCAAGCTAAGAAGCGGGAAAAAGCTCAGGAAGACCTGGAAGCTGGTGAAGATGTGTCAGTGCCAGATCAACCAGTTTCCAACAGCGCGCTGAAAGAACTGCGAGCAATGCATCATATGGGTGTAAAACCCTTACCATCTCCTCTAAATAAAATAACCGGCTTTCACGTCAACTTGGCCATGGCCCCATGCTTGGCACATGACTTGTTCCAGGGAATAGTTGGAGTCACTTTGGGTAAAATACTAGAAAGCTTAGAGAAAAAAAATTGGTTTGATTTGCCAACTTTAAATCGTCGGATAACCACCTTCAAATGCAAAGGACAAGATGCCCTGGATGCTCCTGCAAAGATACGGTCATTTGATAATGTTACATCACATGCATGTGAAACGTGGACTCTGTTAAGGTTGCTACCTCTAATGCTCGATGACTTGGTAAAAGACCCAGAAGATGATGACTGGCTGCTGTACTTGAATTTAAAAGAGATATGTGAATATGTGTGTGCTCCTAAAATTACTAAGACTCAGATAGAATATCTTCGAACACTTATCAAGGAATTTTTAGTCAAATTGAAGGGACTTTATCCATCATGTCTTATTCCCAAGGCACATTACCTATGTGAATATCCAGATTTGATCTATTTATTTGGCCCGTTGATACGGCTCTTTACCCTTAGAATGGAAAGCAAACATGTATTTTTCAAAAATGTGGCTAAACAATGCAAGTCTTTTCTGAACATAACAAAGACACTGGCTCAGAAATACCAATACAAATTCGCTTGTGACCACATTAATGGGTTCTTACCTCAAGAATTGGAATATGATATTACTACTGGAGAAGAATTGTCTGAAGCACCACCCGAGTTACCACCTCTCTCAAATGACAAAAAGGCCATGAGTGTCAAAACTGTAATAGTTAAAGGAACCCAATATGAGATCGGCATGTATATGCTACTCAACAAAGTAGAATCCATTGACTTATCTGTCGGGTGCATCACCAATATTTTGATTTATCCCGATGAAACAGTATTTTTCACATTCAATGTGCATACAGCCAGATCTTCAGGAAACGGCTACTTCGTCATTTCTCAAGACAATATCAAGAAACAGGGAAACAACATTTCAGATTTGCCAGATTACTTTCCCCTTCCGTCCTACACAATAAACAATGAAAAATATGAAAAAATTGAGTGTATCAGCTTAAAACACTCCACAGTTTTCATGTAAATTTGAATTCTTTCGCAATCCTGTCTAGTTATGTTTTCTGTCTTATAGATCATACCTGCTTGTAAACTTGCTTTATTTTTCAAAGTAAGTTAAACATTGTTGTCTTCCCAAAAATTTTAAGAATAAAAATTTATAAAAAGTGTAACTACTTTATCTGTTTCACAATTGACAGACACCCAAATTAAACTTCAACAAACCATTCAAGCCAAATAATAATTCAATAAACTGAAATTTAATACAGTTTTTAATCAGACTCAAAAAATTGTTTACAATAATTAACTGACCAGGACAGAATCACCAACATCTGTACTTTGGGCAGCATATGGCAGATTAAGTAAATTTTATAGCAATAAGTAAGATGTATAAAAATTAACATATAGCTCCAGGCTTAAAAATGATAATATTACTTCAAAACATTAAACAATTCAGCAATCAATCTAGTAAAAGTTCTATGATTTGAAACAAAACCAAGCACCTACAAAGCAAAGCTAATAACATGTCTTCTTCTCCAAAAATAATTCACAGCTCAAACAAATGGACTACCAGTGCTACATAATGGCTGAAGATCATTGATGCCACCCTCCGCAATATGCAAACTGTTCTGCTTGCACAAGAAAATATAGAATTTAAACTCAGTACCAAAATGCAAATAGAATGAAGTTAGTTTAGAGTAGAGTCCTTTAGGGTCGGTGAAAACAAATTTGGCCATTACCAATACAAAGCAAAGGTTGAGTGCAAAAGCAGAGCAAACAATTAATTACAAATCACTAACTTAAAAATAATTTGACAATAGCTTCAGGCAGCACAAACTCTAAAGTATTATATTTCTTGATTATTTTCTTCTGCTTCTCTCTTCAGTGGTGAGATAGGTAGCATGGCCAATAAAAAGCAGAGCTGGTCCTCTAAGCTTGGAAGAGGGACTCTGCTGAGTCTGTTAGTTGTCCTGCATCCACTGGGACTGGGCAGAAAACAAGAAAAAGAGAAAAGTTAGTCAAGGTGCTCTTCCAATCAACCCGCAAAACTCAACACTCATTAACCCAGCGCTTCATGTGCAAAATGAAATAAAATTGTGTTAATTAATAAAGAGGTGCAAGAAAAGAGAAAGAAAAAATACAGTGCTATGGCATGGAGAATGGTTTTTCCTATAAGTATGCTTTGCATTTTGATTACAGTGAACTTGATTACAATTCATACAGCCTTATTATGATATTCCTCGTGAAACAAGATTGAAGAAATTGCGCTTGGACTACAACCACACTGATGTGTTAACAAAGGAAATGTGAAAACTTACTCATGGAGATGTGGTTCCAACGAACAGCAGCAGATCTGCTTCATTGCGTCCAGGATGGCTCAGCACCTTATCAGCTAGACGGACTGATGGATTCTGCTCTGGATCCTCACCACATCACCTTGCCGCCACTCCTCTCCAGCCACAACCTGTATTTAAACAACATGTTAAACAATAGCACAATGGTGGCTCAGAAAAATGTGTGCACATGTTGGAATAGAAATGTCTTATTACATAAATTATTTCCAAAGAAAACATTCTTTCTTACGGCATGTTACCATAAGTTTAGAGATGAAAAAGAATTTTCTATTAATTAATTTATAAGGGCAAGGACAATATTACTCTGTTTTAAAAACAGAGAGCGACTGAAATTTTCAAAAGAGAGAAATGATTTGGCTGCATACACAAGTGCCAGCTCTGATTTCTGTTGTTCTTCCTGTCTGCGCACCTAGCCATGGTTGCACCTTTCTGAAAACACCCTTCTGGTGGGTGTTATTGTTGTTCAAACTACGTATAGATTGGATAGGGCTTCAAAGGCGTTTACAGGTCTGTAGCCTAGGCCCCGCCTGTGCCAACCCTCCCTACAAACCAGACTGTCTCCCTGACTCCGTGCGCATGAAGTGAGGCCAGGCTGATGTGTTGACAACGGAAATTTGAAAACTTACTCATGGAGTTTTAGTTCTGAAGAATGGCAGGAGATCTGCTTCACTGCGTCCAGGATGGTCCTTATCAGCTGAATGGATTGATGAATCCCACTCTGCACTACTGCATCCTCACCAAATCACCTTGCCGCCACTCCTTTCCAGCTATCCCCTGTTTTCACAAAACAACATGTTAGACCATAGGGCAATGGTGACTCAGAGAGAAACGGAGATCCACACGGTTGAAGCCCCACGGAAGCGACTCGGATAAGATCTAAGCGAGTGATTCGAGAACGAAACGTAGCGAAACGAAACGACAGTGGCAAAAGCAATTCAGAGTCGGTGCGCTTCACCACACAAGAGGCGAAATTCCGGGAATCCGCATCAAAGCGTAAGTCACATGCAAAGCAACCTAAAATTAGACGAGTTCGGACGCCCGCCAAGGACTTACGATAAACGAGAGGAAAGGAATAACGTGTTAATTAAATACGTGTGGACGGCGCTGCCACGCTGAACCGGGAGGTTAAGATGGACGCCGACAACATTTGGCGGGTCGCGAGTCGAAACCGTCTGGCAGCAGTTGACTAGATCATTGCAGTGGACCGACTGAACGCACAAACACGACTTTACGGCTTTGCTTTGCTTTCCGAAGACGGTTCATATCCAAGTCCTAAGGCTAAAAATCAACAATCACAACACAGCTGCCATTGCGCAACAGGAGTATATCGTCTGCTCTGCTCCGCACCGGCACCGGCAGGCGCGAAGGAAAGCCAAAAAAAATAAAATCCCAGCTGCAAACAATCTTTATTTTTCCCTATTTTTCAACTGTTTTTCTGAAATGCATGATTTTTCTAGTGCACAGTTTGTCTGCTTCTTAGCTTCCAAGACTGTGTATTTCAATCTCAAAGAAACCAGTCTTATTACACGTCAGTCGGATTCTCGCAGGTGTTGGCAGTACTGGAGACTAAAGAAGACAAAAAGACGAAGATGCTTGTAAATAAACAAATGAGTTCAAGCAGACAGCAGCCACAGCTCAGCTGCTGTTTCGTTCTCAATTAAGAGTCATTTTCACGAAAGTTTTCGGCAGTATCATCGTGTCATGGTCCATTAATGACACTATTCCTTTAAGATTCACCTCCGGTTCGCCTTGGAAGCAAGCGCGACGTCTTTGAGTGCTGACAATCAATGTTTGGCTCTTGGCCTATAGAGTGGCCAAGACTTAACCTGCTCACAGCTCGAGAATCAAAACGCCCGGCTGTGACAGAACGTAAACGTAACCAGCTCAGTACGGTCCGCGTGTGAACCCATCTTAGCTCAGCCGCGAGGAGACCTCCCCACCAGTGTACTTACTGAGACTGGGTAGTAACTTTTGCATCAACATTTGTTTAAAAGTGATATGGACTGCCTTTGTTGCTGGACATGAATGTTGGACTCACATTATCTTCTGCATCACACCCAGTATGTCACAAGTAAGTACCCTGGTCATCAAGGTGAATCAAAGTGCCCGTAGTTTAATGTCACAACTGATGGTTGTCACTTGCCAGAGCTGCGTTCACTCACAGACATCCTATTTTGCTGCTGCAAAGCACCTATTTTGAGGCCAACGTGTGCTACACTTCAGGCCAATGAGGTATACGGAAAAGACTGCTAAGGGCATACGGAGAGGACTGTAAAGTCCTACGGTCAATATTGACAAGAGGGCTACGGAAACTATTGGGTCCTGGGTACGGAGAATTATCACAAGTTGTTTACAGAATTCTCCGTAGTCTTTTGCCACAGTGAATTAAGGAGAGGTGTTAACCATAGTTTAGCAGTTCTGATGTATGAAAAACATGAGCCAACATTTGAAACAATGCTTATGGGTTTCATTGCTCAGTATAAAAGTAGGTGCCCTGTTTTCATTGACTATTTTGAGACTTATTACAAGGAGAGGGCAACAGTTTGGGCTTTGTGCTATCGAAATTTCTCACATGGAAACACTGACACCAATATGTATTGTGAGTCATTGCACAACTTGCTGAAAACACATTACATGGAGAGAATTCAGAACAAGAGAGTTGATGACCTTACACAAATAGTCCTCAGAATGGAAAGAGACTACTTTTTGAAACTGTGGAAAAATAAGGCGGAGGGAAAGAAAGAAGTAAGTGTCACAGTAACACAGAAAAGGAAACACACAAGAGGGATAGCCATAAAGGATGAGGATGTGACACATGTTGAGGGTCATTTCTGGGCAGTTAGGTCTCAGGATGAAAAGAAAAAGGATTTGGATGAGGAATACTTTGTAGTAAAGCATAATGAGAAATGCCCAGTGGACCACTGCTTTGTCCAGTGTGCCACGCAAATATGCAAAGGTTTGTGTGAACATTTGTATACTTGTACTTGTCCTTGTCCTGGGGGAATGTGTAAACATATTCACAAAGTTCACTCCATCTTTCTCAGAGAGACCTCAACTACTAACCATACAGATAGGGAGGGGGAATTTTGGGATGCAGAGGAGGGTGGGAATTTGCATTTAACAAACCCAGTAGAAGTGGAGATACAAACCAAAGAAGAAAAAGATAGGAAAAAAATTGAAGAAGTTGAATCTCTTTGTCAAATTTTACAAGAAAGATGTAGTAAGCCAGAAAATTCAAAGTTCTTGGACCACCTTAAGACACATTTACAGCAGCTAGAAGTCATGACAAGAAATACAAATAAACAAGCCCCTGTAGTAGAGATAGGCACTACTAAGTTTCAACCTACTATGTCTGTAAACGGACCTCAAAAATTAGTGACTCAAAGTGATCTTAAATTTAAGAGAACTGCCTTAAAACCTAAAGCAACTGATGCAGTAAATAAAAACCCAACATATCAGGAAAAGAAAAATATCAAAGTGTCTCTTTTAAGTTTGGCAGGTAGGGCTACTTTAAAACGCCAGAGAAATGAATTACCTCTTAGCTGTTCCCAAAATGATGGAGACAATAGCGACCTCTCTACTTCAATGTTACCAAATGTTCCGACAAAACAGGCTAAATTGTCTGCAGTGAAGCAGGAAGTTATTGTGCCTAAATTAGCAACTGTCGATTTGAAGCCAAACATCACTTCTGTATTCCGTGATCAGTCTCAACTTAAAACTAACAAAGAGCTTTCATTCACACCCAAATTAGGTTTTGCTGCTACAATTCATGACCATGTGCTTTTCTTTGGCAAAAGAAGCAGTATAACATTTGTAGCATTAAAAACTTTAGATCCTCATATAAGTGACGCTGAAAGCTCATCTTTGACTACTATAAGTTATCGATTTACCAAGGGATGGCTACATGAGGATGTCATTGATGCTTACCTCTTTCACTTGTGTTCTGGCAATGACACAGTTCATGCTCTAAAGTGCTGCTTTGCCAATATCCTGAACACAATGCCAGACAGCAGAGAGGCGAGGAAGATTCTCAGTGACCAAATTTCAGAGTCTGTTGAGACACTCTTGATCCCAATGAACCTCACCAACCATCATTGGATTCTTGTAGTTGCAAAACCAAAACTCGGAGAAATCCATGTGTATGACCCTGCAGACAAAAATTGCCGAAAGATTTATTTAGACTTTTTCCCCAAATTGACAAAACTTATCAATGAGGAGTACAAAATTTCAAGAACATGGGGAGTCAGATGCCCAACCCATGTAGAGCAGGAAGATTCGATAAGCTGTGGGGCATTTGTCTGCTTTTATGCAAAAGAAATAGTTCATGAGACAAAATCACAGACAGTAGATATAGATCAGTTCAGAAAAAGCATTTATCTAGTTATAACAGGAAATTGCCTAAAAAACTTGAATTACTCAAATAAAAAATGTGTTAGTTGCAGAAAAAAAGTACCAAAACAAAATGTGATGTGTCAAAATTGCCACCAACTATACCACATTTCATGTCTTTTGGCAAAACACCCCAATTCTAATTTACAGGCTGGTTCCGAGTACAGATGCACATGAGTAAATTAGGTGACTGTCTCTGAGTGGTGGACTGGTAAGAATAGCTAGAGCCATTACGGTACAGCTAATCAGTCGGAAAACAAAGGCAGGCGACCAAGTTAGCATACTCACAATACTACAGCATACACAACCAATGTCTTTGAGTGGTGGACTGATAAGAATAGCTAGAGCCATTACGGTACAGCTAATCAGTCGGAAAACAAAGGCAGGCGACCAAGTTAGCATACTCACAATACTACAGCATACACAACCAATGTCTTTGAGTGGTGGACTGATAAGAATAGCTAGAGCCATTACGGTACAGCTAATCAGTCGGAAAACAAAGGCAGGCGACCAAGTTAGCATACTCAAAATACTACACCATACACGACCAATGTCTTTAAAAGCTGGGCTACATAATACATTGACTACATTGAAAATTGGGGTGTGCACTCAACATGGGTCAACTAGTCATTATAATTAAGTAACTTGGTTGAGATGACTCTCTTGTAATGTTCCTGTAAATAGGTTTGTACATACATTGAGCCTTGCCTAGTCACAAATTCAAATAATTTATCCTATTAATTTTCTCCAAATATTTTAGCAAGTAAATTATCAAAACATACGGCTGTATATGTAAATAAATAAAATATAGAAATAGAAGCCGCCATGTTTAGAAATATTTAATTAGTCATTATGATTAAGTTACTTAGTGAATAGAACTCTCCCTACAAACTCAAGTGTGTACATAGCATGCTTCAGGTTGAAGCATATGCCTGCAAGTACACTCCACCTGACGCCAACCTGGCATGTACACTCTACGCTGGAGCATGCTTGCCAAGTACACGCCACATTGGAGCATGCTTTTTAAATACACGCTAGGTTCAGCAACAGTGCACTTGCAGGCATGCGCCACCTGGCGAGTACTTGGCAAACATGCTCCAACGTGGCGTGTACCTGGCAAGCATGCTCCAGCAAGGAGTGTACATACCCGGTTGGCTCCAATTGGAGTGTACTTGCAGGCATGCTTCAACCTGAAGCATGCTTTGTACACACTTGAGTTCGTAGAGCTCTTGTGATGTTCCTTTAAATATGTTTGTACATACATTGAGCCTTGCCTCTTCACAAATTCAAAGAATTTGTCCTATTATTTTTCTCCAAATATTTAAGCTAGTAAATTATCCAAACATACTACTGTATATGTAAATAAATAAATGATAGAAATAGAAGCTATGTTCAGAAATATTTAATTAAAAAGTGTTTATGTTGCAGGTCTGCTCCGCTCCAGCAAAAGTAAGAATTGTGTTTAAAACTTAACACAATCCCTACTAAAATAAGAATTGTGTTTTTTTTTTTGTTTTTTTTTTTGTTTTTTTTTTAAATAAAACATAATTCTTGTTTGACTTTTTCTGAATACCCCACTTCCAAGTGGATGTTAACTGAATCACCAAGCTTCATTATTTGGCTTCCTTTTATTAAATTCACCGGCATCAATTGAAGCTTGAGTGTGAATGATGGTAAATTACCAAACAAAACAGCCGAAATCGCTGTTCCTCTATTCCATTTTTGCAGGAAATCTTCAAAAACCACCATTTTTCACATGTAGACCTTACTTTGAGCAACCGCCTGAGCCCAATACCATTTTTCCCGGTTCAAATGCGACTCGTTAATGGTCTTCAAGTATCCTTAGGAGCCCACTTTGCCAATATAAAGGAGGGGTCTGAAATTAAGATACACATGTGTTTCACTGTTTCTTTTCTGTAACCTGCAGGCGTCTTGTGTCGACTACACCGAGAAACAGTCCGCATCGTTTCTATAACGAGGAGCAGATGACCGTGCGTCAGGCCATAGCAGATTTTAGGAATGACGTCCATTACTGGCGTATAACCAGGGTGCCAATTCGCCGCGCCATTCACTTTGGTGCTGGAGGTGCAGCTGCTGGCCAAGACCATGTTTACCCAGTGGCAGCTGGAGGGGCTGCTAGAGGTGCAGCTGCTGACCAAGACCCTGCTCACCCACTGGCAGCTGGAGGGGCTTCTGGAGGTGCTGCTGCTGACCAAGACCCTGCTCACCCACTGGCAGCTGGAGGGGCTGCTGGAGGTGCAGCTGCTGACCAAGACCCTGCTCACCCACTGGCAGCCGGAGGGGCTGCTGGAGGTGCAGCTGCTGACCAAGACCCTGCTCACCCACTGGCAGCTGGAGGGGCTGCTGGAGGTGCAGCTGCTGACCAAGACCCTGCTCACCCACTGGCAGCTGGAGGTGCTGCTGCTCACCAAGACCCTGCTCACCCACTGGCAGCCGGAGGCGTGGCCCATGATTATGAAAACATGGATGTGGATGTCATCAGCTTGTCCAGCGGTGATGAGGATCAAATGGACGTGGAAATCATCTCCATTTCCAGTGATGAGACTGATGCTGTGCAGGAGGAGGAACAAGGTCCTCAATCAAACCCTTCACTTTTTCCGGAGCATGCGGCAGAAGACCTGCACTCTCTCTCCACTTGCTCTGCCACGTCCCAGGCGATGGAGGACCTTGATGATGATTCTGGTGTTGTGTCCATGTCTGATGTGGTGGTTTCTACAAGAGATGTGGATGATAGTGAGGGTATTGTGGTGAATCCTGTGAGTGATGTGGGAGGGTCTGTGAGTGATAATGATGATGTTGGTGCTGTGTCTGGTGTTGTGTCCATGTCTGATGTGGTGGTTTCTACAAGAGATGTGGATGATAGTGAGGGTATTGTGGTGAATCCTGTGAGTGATGTGGGAGGGTCTGTGAGTGATAATGATGATGTTGGTGCTGTGTCTGGTGTTGTGTCTATGTCTGGTGTGGTCGTTTATACAAGAGATGTGGATGATAGTGAGGGTATGGTGGTGAATCCTGTGAGTGATGCGGGAGAGTCTGTTATTGATAATGATGATGTTGGTGCTGTGTCTGGTGTTGTTTGTGAAAGTGTGGTGGTGAATTCTGTGAGTGACAATGATTATTTGTCGTTCTTGGTGACATCAAAGGATGCATCCACATCCCCATTGCATGAATGAAAAGTGTGTTGTGAAGCTAGTTGTGTCGTCCTTTCTCCTATCATTCGAGGGGTGGGGGAACTCTGCATCACGGGGGGTACTCTGCTATCCGCTTTCTTCTTATGTCCTCCTTCCTTCCTTCCTTCCTTCCTTCCTTCTTTCCTTCCTTCCTTCCTTGCAAGTTTGCACATCAAACGCTTCTTTCAAACATGCGCGTGCAAGTTTGCATAAGAACGCGCTATGATCGATCCTGGTCTTTTAAAAAAAGACCTATTTGATTCGGTGTGTGCATCAAGGGGAAATAACTTTGAATTTCAGTGTACAAATTTTTGAATTACACATGAATTTCGGATGAATTTCAATGAATTGCAGCCAAATTTCTATGAATTTCGATATGAATTTCAATGATTTTTGAAGAATTTCTTTGAATTTTGACTAATTTTCGTGAATTTGGAAGAAATTGGACTAAAATTCAAGATTGACCATGAATTTCGGTGTACAAATTTTTTTGAGTTGTTTCCCCTTGGTGTGCATTGTACACAGCCTGCCGCGACCGTAAGCACATCTTGCTGGCCTTGACCATGCAGGATGCTATCCGCTCAAGGTGTGTAGAAACGGTACGCCTTGGGCGTATCATTTCGATACGCCTAAAGGCGTACCCTTTTCTGTGGCATACGCCTAAGGCGTACCGTTTCTGAACACCCAGAATGGCAGTGTAGGCACTTTGATTAAGCAGAGCGGAGCTTGGTTTTTTACGACGGTCAAGGAAACACTTCTTCAATTACCGTAATCAAGTCACAGTCGAAACAAACCGCGTTGCTCTAATACTGCGTGCGTTCTAGGGTGTGCTGGGCCAACGCCGACCTGATGGCGGGCAGCTTGGCCTCGGCGGTGCGGTGGTACAGCTGCAGGAACTGCGGGTGCCCCACGGCGTCCCCGTTGGCCTCCACGCTGGCTACGCGCTGCCGCAGGTCCTCGTCGGTGGCCTTCTCGAGCACCACGGCGGTCTTGCAAAGGCCAACAGGAAAGGGCTGGCCTCTCCGGGCCTCCCTGCACCAGCCAGCTACGGCCACCCACCTGCAATTGGCGGGCAGGTGGGACGCCACCTCCGCCTTGAAGCGCTGCACCATGAGCAGGTGCCTCAGCTCCTGGACGTTGGAAGAGCCGCGGAAGTTCCATGCGAAGCGCTCTTTGCGGGCGTCCCAGTAGCGCTCGGCGAACTCCATAAAGCTGTGGCCGAGAATGAGCCTATCGAGTGCGCGGCGCGAGGTGGTGCGGGCAGGGCGGTGCGGGGCGCACCTAAAAAACACGTCGGGCCGCACCTACTTGGCGAAACACCTCCTTGGGGCAGCTGAGCGACGGCGTACCTGACAGAAGCATGCAGCGCTTGCTCGCCCTGGCCACCTCCAAGCCCACCGTCGTGCGCAGCGACTTGCAGTTCTTGAGGTTGTGGGACTCGTCCTGCAAGAGTTGCCGTCAGTGAGGAAAGGATCCGTCTGTAGCGTTCGCCATCTCAGCCCTCAGTGGTCAGCCTTGTGCCGTGCACCCACCATGATGACCACGCCGAACCACGCGCGCAGCAGGGCGTCCTTGAGGGAGGTCATGGCGTCGTAGGACGCGACCACCACTCGCTTGCCGTCCAGCACGGCGCTGCGACCGCGGGCCAGGTAGGGCTGATCGCCGGGGAGGTGGGCCCGCAGCTCCTGCCTCCAGTGGCAGCAGAGGCTGGCCGGGCACACGACCAGCAGCGGCCAGTCGGCGCGGTAGTGTGCCGCAACGGCGAGGGCCTGGAGGGTGTTGAACAGCCCAGCAAAGCGCGGTCACCGCGCTCTAGGGGGAAGCTGCAAATGGATCGCGAAGTGAGGCGGAGAGGGCCAATGACGAGTTGCCCTGAGAGCACTGCACATGGGCCAGAATTTCTCTGACACCACCCTTCCTCCCCCGCCTCTCTCTCTCTCCCTCCCTCGACGGCGTCCTCGACGGCTGATTCTGGGGGCATTCTTGTCGGCGGCGTGCTCAATCTACCGTCTCCATCTCTCATGCCGGCGGTACGAGTTCGAATCCAGGCAAGGCAGTGTAGTTTTTCTGTGAAGCCAGCTGTGGCCGTGACCTTGGCATCAGCTGGGGCTCCGCTCGGTAGCCTCAAGCGAAGGTAGGTACGGACCGAACTTAACATTTACTTTAGTACACAGCATGTCCCAACATCTAGGTAGCTTGAAAGAAAAGTGCCAACTTTAGTAAAATTCTTTCATCTGCATGTCCATGTCCATGCACGTTAGGCGCTTGCTCCCTCTACGCAGAAGCGTGGACTGTGTCGGACTCCGCCGCGTCCGTAGGTTTCCCCTCTAGGTGAACTTAGGCGGAACGACCTCATCCCTGGCAGCGTCCCTAGGCGTGCCTGGGATTGCCAAGGTTCGCTAAGGCTCGCTGAGGCTCGCTAAGGCTCGCTAAAGCCCACTAAGGCCTTATTGGGCGCGCGGAGGCTCGCTTAGCCTAACTTGGGCTTGCTTGGGCTGGTCATACCAAACGGGGTACTCAGCACCACGGCTCCTTGCGGTAGTTCAGCAGCTTGTCCCGCAGCGCCGCGGGCACGGAGCAGAGCCGTGTCCACCGCCAAACCCACGTCGTGACGCGCCTCACCAGCACGGCGTCCACCAGGTCGGGCAGCAGTGGCCTGCATGTGCTGGTCCCTGCGCGTCCCTCACAGCGTGGTAGGGGCTCACCTGGAAGGTCCCAGCCGAGTCGGAGCCTACAGCAGCCTCGCCGTTGCCACGGAAACACAACCACACGCAGTGCGCAAGCGCCGAGCGCCTGCGGCAGCTAGCATAAGAAGTGCTGGCTCCCGGGAATGTGCGCCGTGATGCCTACCCTCGAGTCGCCGGGCGCTTGGCCTGATTGGTGTGCCTGGCCCGTGGGGAGCCGCTATACCGCCGATGAGGGGGGCCTAGGAGCGCCAGGGCGGCGTGGCGCTGCCCTTAGCGCTGTTGCCCTTTGTGGCAGCGGGCGGCCGTCGTAGGGCTGGCGGTGCGGTGCGGCGTGGGCAGGCTTTGTCCGCCTCGCAGCTGCTGTTGAGGTCCTGGGTCGGTGAACGCCGGGCGAGGGAGTGGCTGCTGATCCCGCTGCTGCCGCTGGCCCTGCCTTGCTTGCCGCCCCTGGCCAGCGGTCCACCAGGTAGCTGCGTGCCAACGCTGCTGGCCGCTGCTCCTGCTCGCCCAAAGAATCCACTTGGTCGCGTCATCACCCTGGAGTGGTGCTGCTGCTCTGCAAACTCACTCCTGTTTTCGCGCACGAAGACAAGCGCCGCCTCCAACAGGGCCCTGCTGCGCTGCCGCTCCAGGGCCGCGGCGTCCAGCTTCCTGCAGCATGAAGGGAACCAGGAGACGGAGCATGCGGGGCGTGGCTATGGAGCCCGCTGCATGCGGATAAGTTTCTCACCAGCAGGTACTCCTCACATGCCCGGTGACTAATTAGGGAAGCCATAGCCCACCGGAGTCAGAGGAGGGGAGCGGGGAGAGAAGAGAGGAGAGGTAGGGGTAGAGCAATAGAGAAAGAGAGAAGTTGAAAATTGGCGATGGGAGTGGGGCGTCGGTCTCGTGAGCAGACGTCAAAAAATGAACAGACAGCCCCGGCAACAGCGGAGCGCCAACAATGGCTGCCTAGCACTGTGCCCCCAGTACCCGGTGTCATGCTGGCGGCGCTCATGTCACTGCCGCAGCTGCCTTTCCTTTACGTGGCGCCACAGCCGAAGCCACTCCCTTCCCCTTCGCCCCGCACCCTCCGCAACTCTCACCCTCCACCGTGGCAGCCACCGCGGCGCGGCCCCCGTTTCGCAAAGAGAGAGACAGAGAGAGAGGCAGAGAGAGAGAGAGGAAGAGAAGAAGAGAGAGACAGAGAGAGACACAGAGAGAGAGAGACAGAGAGAGAGAGAGAGAGAGAGAGAGAGAGAGAGAGAGTCGCACAGAGAGAGACTGGTCTTGGGGCCCAGGGGCCGCCCGACGAACGCGCCTTGAGTCCGCGAGGACGGCGTCTTCGGCGTGCTCCGGCAGCCGCGGCCGTGTGGCCGCAAAACCCGCCGCGTGCTACACTTCGCTCCTGCATGATGGTGGGTACGCTGAGTGACGCGTGCGTGACGCGTGCGTGACGCGTGCGTGACGCGTGCGTCACCCCGCCACTTAGAGGAAGCGCCCGCGGAGCGTAGGGCAGGCAACACGGCGCACAGCCCCGCCAGGTGGTACTGCCGCACCGCAGGGGTCCGCGCAACGGCAGAGCGCGTCTCGACACCCTGCCTCAGCAAGCTCCTCGGGAGTGACAAGGCAGGGCGATATGGGAGTCCCACAGCCACCCGTCGGCCCTGGTCTGTAAAGTTAAGGGCGCGCGCCCGAGCGCCTGCGGAACGAGAACATCTCCGAAGTGCATTAAAATGTATATTTTTGGAAAGGGGATGGTCCAGATAATCCAACTATCGGCCCTTTTTTTGATTTTGAGCATTCTTATTAGAATTAATGGCATGTATTGTGCAGCAGTTCACCTGCGAATAGCGTTACCTATTTGCAGTGGCAGTGGTCCGATTCGCAATTGTCTCTTTCTTTCCCGCGTTCTCCGCAGTTTAGGCCAGAGTTTTGATCCTTTTTATATTATTGATGGTTAATTAATATCTTCGCGCTGCGCTGAAAAGAAACGGCCAAACAGCTCCTCACTACACAACGAAACAATGACGAATCGGAGAATCGGACCACTGCCACTGCAAATAGGCAAATTCGGAGGTGAACTGCTGCACAATACATGCCATTATCTCGAATGTGGACTTCCGCTTTGGTATCGCTGCCGGACGGACGTGCTGTGCCTGTGACGTTCTGTGCTCCCCCCCCCCTCTTAATAGCAAGTGAGGTTAAGTGCCCTCGGGCGGTGTGGTTAGTGACCCTCCCGTGAGAGATGCGCCAGGACTGGCCCTAGTGTTAAGTGGTCTACGCGCTCGCCGTGCGAGGCTAGGTATGAGAATCAAAACCGTGAGGAGTTCGGGACGGAATGTGACGTAGACGTAGGCAGGAGCGGCTGAGCAGTGGATGTGGAAATCGAACGGATGGAAGATTATACTATTATTTTTTTAGTTTTTCAAGAATAAGGAGTAAGTAAAGGTATTTGATTGTCTACTCAACGTTCGCAACACGACCGTAGCCTCGCACAGGGTCATTCTCGAGGGTCGGCCGAGCGGTTTACACCTGACCAACCACTGCGCTGGATTTTCGATAGTCTGGCGCATCTCTCACGGGAGGGTCACTAGGTGTGGTGTAAACTGAAACCACGGGTAAAAATAGGAATACCGTGAAACGGGGTAATTTCGGGCACTTTTGAGAGGTATTTTTAAAATTGTGAAGGTCGTGGTGTTGCCATGGACCTGAGGGTTAAAATTTATCATCTACCCACCTTCAGCTTCAATTTGACGCCAATTCCAGATATTTACGCTTTACCGTTTTTACAGTGGAGGGCCCAAAGCAGTGCCCGAAATTACCTCGTGTTTGGGGGTAATTTCGGGCACCCCAGGAAAAAACGACTTGTCGTTCTGATTTTGGTCTCAAAATCAATAATTGTGTCTTTCTTTTGAGCTTATGTGATAAAATGTGAAAATCTTAAGGATGTAGATGTGGAGGGATGGTAGGGGTGGTCATTTATACACAATTTGGAGTCATGATTGGAACAAATAGTTTGATGTTTGGGAGAGTGGGGTGGTGCTATTTAGGACGCTTCTTGTTGAACGTCTAACCTTGAACCTTTATCCTTTTTTGTTTTTGATAATGGTACAACTCAAGCCACACTATATCACGCGAAGATGAGTCGTGGATCTTCCTCTTGAAACTGGCGTACATGGTAGGCAAGTCTTATGCACAATTGGGAAGATACAGGGGCTTTCTGGAAAACTCTGCATTCCGTAGCAACCCGGCAAGCCATGCGGCCGTTCTCAAAGTCAAAGTCCCGGTAAACATGATAAAATTTTAGTCACGAACCAATAATTGACACTAAGATAGGATGTGTACATACTACACATAAGAAGTACAGATGTAGCCTTGGCCCATTTTTATAATAGTCAAACTTCCACAAAGCGACTGCTGCGGCAGTTGAGTATTATCTGTGTTAATGGATTATCTTCATCTTTCAGAAGAGCTCTGAAGAGCTGGAAGAAGCTTACACCACTCCAGCCCTGCGAAATTTAAAGTGTTCAGAACAACCCTGCTTGCCCCTGCATGCCATTTCAGTGCCCGAAATTACCCCTAAAAGTAACCATTTTTTAGTTTTGAGCCCCTATTTACTATACTATTTGCCGCAGGTGATTGAAAATTTGACACAGCATGCTCAAAACATGTCTTAATCGAAAAAAATACCATATGCACCGTTTGTGAACAGGTTTGGCTTGCCAGTTGAAGTTTTCACGCAAACACTGAATTTAGGTAAAAAGTGTATAATACGAAAATCACTGTATCTCGAAAAGATTGGATCTGTTTTGGTCTCCAGAGGAATGATCCGACGGTTTTAAGTGTGGTGAATGCGATGCGCGCAACGGGACAAGCCTCCGAGGTCGCCGCTAGACGGCAGCATCATCGCAATGCTTTCGGGCAGAGATGCCCGAAATTACCCCGGGTGCCCGAAATTACCCCGTTTCACGGTAGACGTAAGTCCCCCGATGCTGCCCAGCAGCGGGGGCAAAGTGATCCCTCCCGGAATTCCATTAGAGAAGAGGATGTGCATGCCATCATCGGGTCAGCCCCCAACCGGGCCGACCTCATGTTCGACAGCATGGACGTTAGCGACGTGGGCTCTCCCCCGCATCTCTCAGCGCCCACCTCTCGGAAACGGGCAGCCCACGCTAGCGACGACGACGTGGAAGAGAGCACTCCTTTCAAGAAGCCTACAAGTAAGGACAAGGATACCCAACAGAAGGCCCGTGTTGACCCACGTGAGTACCTGTTCGACGCCGACGACGAAGGCCCGTTCGAAGTGTTCATTGCTAGCATCTCCCCCGACCCAAACAAGACCAACATCGGCAACCTGGAGGCCGTGGCCGTTGCGCGAGCTCTTGCCCGCGCCGAAGTCCCCTCTTATGCCCCAGTGGCACCACGGAGGACGGGCACAACGCAGCTCTGTGGGCATACGCCACCTTGGTGCACTTCGTCACGACGACGCCGCGCCCCTCGACCGCGGGCTTCGCGGCATGCCTGCTGCGGGGCAAGAGCGAAGTGAGGGCCTCGCCACACCGATGGCCTCCCAATGTGGCCGCGGCGCTGCATGCGCACATCCAGTGAGCCAGTGACCCCCTCTGAATCTGTGGACCCCTATGTTTTGGTTTCTTGTTCTGTGTCTTGGTTGGTTTTGATTGCTGTTGTTTTTCCTTTTGCTTTTGTTGCTTTTTGTTGCTTTTGATTGCTGTTGTTTTTCGGTATGTACCTTTTGTTGTGTGTTTTTTTTTATACCTGTTATGTACTTTTATGCTCTGTTGATTTTTAATTGACTGTTTCAACTTGTCACCACCAGAGGAAAAAAAAAATTGTAACTTATTATTATTATTGTAACTATATTATTAAAGATGTTTTCTAAAAAAAAAAAAAAAAAAAAAAAAAAAAAAAAAAGAGGTAGGAACCGGGTTAGTGTCACGTTCCGGACCGCAGCCGAGGCCAACAAGTTTATTAGTGAGCACCCCAGTATTGAAGCCAAAGAATGGCGCGTATACCTCCCCCAACATCGCCGCTTCTCAACGGGCATCGTTGGGGGCCTGGACAGGGCTGCCACGGCAGATGAAATCCTGGCTGAAGGCAGAAGTAATACCAATGCTAGGTGTGTTGAGGCGCCCCGCTTGCGGTACCTCGACAAAACCGACGGAAAATGGAAGGACTCCAGTGGTTCATGGAAAGTCAAGTTCGACTCCCCGGCCCTCCCCTCCAGGTTTTACCTGTACTCCTTCTCCACGCCGATTGATACATATGTGCAGCCTGTTCGGCAGTGCCCTAACTGCCACTCCTACGGCCATAGAGCTGCTAACTGCCCTACGGAGAAAACCCCAAGATGCGCCAAATGCTGGAAGCGCGGCCACACCCTCGTCGACTGCCCCTCCGCGGCTCCAGAGTGTTTCTACTGCCATGGCCCCCACGCGGCCAACGACCCCAGCTGCCCCCAACGGACGGAGGAGAAGAGGGTCAAGACGGCCATGGCCCGAGAAAATTGCTCCTACGCTCAGGCAGTCCAAAGCCTTGCCGCTTCCCCCCCCCCCCCCCTCTAGCAACCCCAGGACGCCTGCCCAGGACATCAGAGGACGCCCCGCTAGAGTGGTTCGTTTTTCCTTCATGTTCAAATTTTGGAGTTGGGTAACTTTCATTCGGTTCCACTTTCCATATGATGAATTTTGGCACCTCAGCCGGCAAAATCGGCCCAGCGGAAAAGGTCGCGCAAGGGGCTTAAAAGTATCGATGTAGGACCTTCGCCATGTTGTAAATATAGTGATTTTGACGTCCAAGGGTCAAAATTTTGACCGTTTTGCCGTATCTTTACTCCTCCAGGGCGAAAAAAGCGAAAACGTTGCAAAAACATCCTATTTAGCTCAAAACAATATTTTTGACCACGTTTTCGCTTTTTTTCGCCCCGAAGAAGTAAAGATACGGCAAAACGGTCAAAATTTTGACCCTTGGGCGTCAAAATCACTATATTTACAATATGGCGAAGGTCCTACATCGATACTTAGACGTTGAGTCATTAAGGGCTGTTAAGGCGCACTTAAGCCCCTTGCGCGACCTTTTCCGCTGGGCCGATCTTGCCGGCTGAGGTGCCAAAATTCATCATATGGAAAGCAGAACCGAATGAAAGTAACCCAACTACAAAATTTGAGCATGAAGGAAAAACGAACCACTCTAACGCCCCGCCAATCCGCCCCAGCCCCACAGCGGCCCCCCGCCTCAGGTCCCCAACGGCCCCGGCCACGGCCCATGCTGTTGCACCGCCGCCCCGTCCGCCCCTTCTCTGGAGAAACTCATCCCCCTGCTGGCCAAGCTGGTCTCTGTCCTGGTGGCCGAGCAGCAGAAACCAACTTCCTTAATTTGAGCTTGACAACAGAAACAAATTTTCCGGTCACCAGAAGAAGGGATCAGAAAGAGACATTGTGCATTCCTAAAGCAAGGAGACTCCACTGATAAGCTGTAATCCAAAAATTCTCCTGCTTACTCCCACAACTCTTCATGTGAATCAATGCCTGCACAAACTTTAAAGTTTTGAAGTCTTGTCACCAGCTCAAACAAATAATCAGCCAAACTGCCAATATTTTGGGCTTCAGGAACAGTTTGACAATCAAACACTCTGTTTTCTCTAGGGACAGGCATACCATGCACAAACAGCCCAACAGATCCACTGGTGTGGTCGTAGTACACACAGCTTTGGACAGCAGCATTTTTTGTACAGGTGAGTTTCATCAATCGCAAAACATTATTTTCCAAAATTTCGCTCAGCCAACCTCTAGGCAGTAACAACTTTAATTTGTCCATTAGAGATGAAACAAAGATCTGCCAAAAAAAGGTTAAATGATTAATGAAATAAAATAAATTTAAAAAATCTGTAAGAATAGTAACAAGAGTAATTAAAGAACTCTTACCCCACCAGGGTCTGAGGCTGGCAGTTCATTCTGAATTCCAACATCAGGTTTTGAAGTCTTGGCCTCTGTGGTCTGATGAGCATTTGCTTCACAGTGAGTAGTTTTACTTTGTTTCAAAACATGAGAGTCTGATTCTGGCGGAGCTGTGACAAGAGGGCCAGCAGAACTGCCCAAAGGTACCTAAAAGCAACAATTTTTTTTTAAGTTTTTGAACTGATAATAAATAATAGTAAAGTAAAGCAAATTAAAACAATGTATAATAAATATTAAAAACATAAGCTTACTTACCCTGGGGTCATCAGGAGGTTCATTCTGATTCCTAGCATCAATAGGTTCTGAAGTCTTGGTCTCTTCACTCTGTTTCACAATGACTAGTTATCACCAAGCTTGAAATGTTTGAGTCAGATTCACCCAGAGCTGTGATAGGAAGGCCAGATGCAGAACTGCCAGAAAATATCTGAAAGCAACATTTTTTTAAATTTTGGAACTGATTTTAATTCAAAGTAAGGGTAAAAGCAAATTTAAACAATCTATAAGAAACAAACTTACCCTAATGTCATTAGGAGGTTCATTATGAATCCTTGCATCGATAGGTTCTGAAGTATTGATCTCCTCACACTTTTTGGAACTTGATTCACGATGAGCCCCGCCAAGAAGGGACAAGGAAAAAGAAGACTGCCCAACGCTTCGTGATGCAGATTTGTCAAAAGGAGCAATTCAAGCCAAGAAGGACAGATATCGAATGATGCACAAGCAAGAAAAGAAGCGTGCTGATCGCTTACAAAAAAGACTGGATTCTCTCCAAATTAAGCTTGATGAAGTTTTGAAGGATGATCTTTCTTCTATTCTGAGAGTGCACCAGAACAAAATGACTCCATTGCAGAAGCTGTTCTGGGAGTCTCAGATGAAAATCTTGTCCCTTAATGACAAAAGGGGAATGCGGTGCCACCCCATGTTAATTCGCTTGGCCCTGTATTTGCATTCACTCTCCGATGCAACATATGAATTCATTAATGAAAGTCAAATCTTAACCTTGCCTTCCAGTAGACGGCTATTTGACTACAGCCATTTTATCCAGCCGCAGAAAGGTTGTCAACAGGAATTAACAAACCAAATCAAAGAAAAAATTAAGAAATGTGGAGGAGAAGATCATCACTGGTATGTCAACCTTATGTTTGATGAGATGCATATCCGATCTGGCTTGGTATTTTCTCGGTCAACTGGAGAGCTTATTGGATATACCAAATAAAGCGGGGTGGAAGAAGAACTGAAGAGGATGCAGGATGAGATCAACTCCAAAACATACAAGCCAAGATTGGCCAAGAAAGTTCTGGTGATTATGGCTCAAGGCATCACAAGCGATGTAAAAGATGTGCTGGCTGTTTATTCGACTGATGACTTTTCTGCCAGCCAGCTCTATGATAGAGCCTGGGAAGTAATTTACCATCTAGAAGAATCCGATATCAAAGTGTTGACCCTCACATGTGATGGTGCATCAGTCAATCGGAAATTTATTCTCATGCACGAACGCCTTGATAAATTATGGCCTTACTGCTACTCCACCAAGAATTTAGCTGGAGGCTCAAGGCCATTGTTTTTCATCTTAGACCCACCTCACCTATTAAAAGCCATACGGAAGGCCCTTGCAAATTCATTTGCACATAAGAAGACCAGAAAATTATGGAGGAATAATCAATATCTCTCCTGGAAGGTAATAGAAGCCTTATTTGAAGCAACTAAAGATCAAAAATTCAGAGGACACAAACTTACTAAAGCACATGTTAAATTAACCAGCCTTAGTTGCATGACGGTCTTGTTTGCCACTCAGACACTCAGCAACTCAACAGGAAATTGCATTGAGGAATTGTCTAGTCATGAATCGTTCCAGTCATTTGAGACATCTGAACTTGTGTGCTCCATTAGGAAAATGAATAGGTTCTTTGATTGCGTGAATGGTAAAGATGAGACCAGTGAGGGTAACAACCCTGACAAATTTCCATTCACCTCTTCAAGTGATGGCAGGCTTGATTTCTTAGAGCATGATTTTCTTGATTACTTTGAACAATGGAAGACAGAAGTAATAAACAGACCAGGAATTTGTACCAATGAGGAAAGAAGCCGCATGATTATCAGTCATCAAGCTTTGGGCGCTCTGCAAGTGACTGTGAAGGGAATTACAGGTGCAATAAGGTACATGCTGGATGAAGTTGGTGCTCCCAGTGTGTGTGCACGGGTTTTTAATCAAGATCCTCTCGAACAATACTTTGGTAAAATAAGAAGAAAACATGGGGACAATAGAAACCCCACTCTCAAGAATGTTCAAGATGATCGCATGAATATACATGCCCAAGGTACTCTTTCTCTGGCATCTCGGAAAGGAAATACATCAGTGACTAAGAGAAAAGACTTTGAAATTGACAATACTCCTCTACCATCAAGAAAAAAAACAAGATCAAGTGAATAAGGAATGGAAGTGCCTGTACTTTCTTAACTGTATGTGCTTTAGAAATGCCATATTGGAAAATAATATATAATATAATATTTACTTTTTTTTGTCAGAAGTTTTTGTAACTTAATACAAGATGTTAAAAAAAATACAATTTGTGATGTTAGAAAAAATACAATTTGTGTCAAATGTTTGAACCTGTAAGTGAAAACGAGAGAAATGCAATTATTCCTGTCAAATATCGTTAAGCGATCATTCAATATTTCAGTATTGGCTCTTTGATCTCAAGCTACAGTTTTAAATCAACAATATTTTAAATTAAGTCTTCATCCTCTTCATCCCTTTCCACATAATTACGGTGAAGATGAGTACGGAGTGGGGCCACAGATGGGTTGTAAGGTTATAAAGTTTAAGATTAAGTTTTAGATTTAATCCCAAATGGATGAATTTGAGCTGTTTGATGACGAAGTGGAGGTACTCTTAGCAGTCATGTTAGTGGACCAGGAAGAACGTGAAAGTGACGGTAGGTTTGGTTATGTTGCTATTATTTCTTCGCTAATGACTCGTACACATACTGCACCCTATTTCCTATTTCGTTCTTCAGACAATGAGGAGATCCCCTACGTGGACGTCGAGGGCTACCGCCGAATGAGCAATGCCTCTTTTGAAATGCATCTCAGGATGGACAGGCACTGAAAATGTTACGGTCGGACACGTGGCCAAATTATGGCGTGACAAAAAGTCACGTCAAAAATTGGCGTGACAGGAAATTCACGCCGAAAAATGGCATTCATGTGAGTCACGCCGTCATGTGGCGTGAATGGCAGTGCGTTTTCCAAAAAAAGTCATGCCAAAAACTGGCATGACAGGAAATTCACGCCAAAAATTGGCGTGAATTTCTGAGTCACGCTGATTTTCGGCATGACTTTTTTGTCATGCCGTTTTTTGGCGTGACACTTTATTCACGCCCCTAAAACGGCACGAAGTCACGCCGATAGATTTTCAGGGGGATTGTATTTCAGGTTCTTCTGTTTATAGTTTCCTTTTACTCAGTGCCCTTTCATTTCACTGTACTATTTTGGTGTCATAGCTATAATCTTTGGTTTAAGAAGTTAATCCTAGTGTTTGGTACCCATATGAGAGAGACAAACCGATTAATAAGGTTACGCACACCTTTGGATTTGTGTCTGATGATGGGACTGTGGTCTCTCTTCAATCCAGATACGTACAGAAGTGGAGGCCCCAACTTTAAAAGCGGTAAGGAGAAATCCACCAACATTACTGCTATGTAATTGAAGTTTTCAGGGAGTTAGCACCTCGCCTCATCAGGTGGCCCAATGCCCTTGAAAAGGAGCACATCAAAGCAGAATTCGAAGACCGTTACGGATACCCAGCTGTTGTAGGATGTGTTGATGGAGTACACATGACTATTACTACCCCCTTAAAGAAAAGCGAGCTTATATTGACGGGCATTACAACTACTCCATGCTTGTGCAAGCAGTTTGTGAGCATAGGCTGTTGTACACGGATGTGTAGGGGTAGGTTGGGAAAGAAAAGTACACTCTGGACTCGGGTAAAAAACGAACACCTGCTGTGCCTCCGCACTGAGACTTTACTGAACCATTTCAAGTGTGCTTTAAGAAAAAGTGGTCATTCCGCCGAAAAAAAATAATTTTGCCCACTTCTTTATTTAAGGGGGCAGTAGCGCTTCGTGCACGTTTTTCTAATTCTTTCCGAACTTTCTGTTTGGACCGCAATAAAAAATTTGGTATAAACGCTAGAGACAAACGGTAAGCACCATTTAAAAGGACAGACTTTTTACAACAATTTCAAAAAAAAAAAATTTGTTCTGGCATCAAATTAGGCAGGGATATAAAGCATGTGAAAAAGGTCTGCAAAATCATACATGATGTCACTGCGCGCACGATTGCGGCCAAAGTTTTAAACTTTTTTCCAATCGGTAAAAAGCATCCGAAAGAGCATAAAATTGCCCACAAAATGAACCACCGGCGTTAATATCGGACGAAAAATACTGCTAGAAAAATGTACTTTTTAACAAAAATTTTGATATAACGGTTTTTTGTGTTCAGTATTAAATATCTAGCAGTATTTTTCGTCCGATATTAACGCCGGTGGTTCATTTTGTGGGCAATTTTATGCTCTTTCGGATGCTTTTTACCGATTGGAAAAAAGTTTAAAACTTTGGCCGCAATCGTGCGCGCAGTGACATCATGTATGATTTTGCAGACCTTTTTCACATGCTTTATATCCCTGCCTAATTTGATGCCAAAACAATTTTTTTTTTTTGAAATTGTTGTAAAAGGTCTGTCCTTTTAAATGGTGCTTACCGTTTGTCTCTAGCGTTTGTACCAAATTTTTTATTGCTGTCCACACACAAAGTTCGGGAAAAATCAGAAAAACATGCACGAAGCGCTACTGCCCCCTTAATATTTGGAGCCAAAACGCATGGTTGATTAAAACACTAAAAAGGACCATGAAAAAAATTTTTTAAACTGTTCGTACTTTGAAGTATAGCTTCGAACAGAATCAGCCGCCAGTCGAATGTGTGGTACCAACTTATAGCTTAGACCATCACCTTTAAAAATCAGTATCGTTTGATGCTCTTAGGCTTGAATAAAAAATGTTATACGTGGAAAAATGAAACGGCTAAAAAAAGTACAGTCCCCTGGGGAAGAAAAGTACAGGCATTGGGGAAGAAAAGTACGCCCTGTAAAATTATTGAAGTGGGGTAAAAATGAAATTGGTCGCGGAAAAATATTTTATTTGGCGAGAGAAACTAAAAATGTTAACACACTTTATAGAATGAAACTAGAAATGGAGAAGTTATTGGCCATTTACGAGGCGAGGGGAAGAAAAGTACAAAAAAGCTGTACCCTCGTATAACTAAGAAAAGGCTTCTTGGACTTCCTATTATAAATCCATGTAGAATCAGAACCAATAGACCGATTTTGACGAAACTTGAACTAATGGCAAGTCCTTACCTCTCACTTTAGGCTAAAACCTGATTTGAACCAAGATTGGACCTAGTATGGTTCCGAATTGCAATTCTTTTCACTGTACTTTTCTTCCCCGGTGGTGTACTTTTCTTACCCTTTTCGGGAAGTACCAAAATCACATCTATTCTGGCATGTTGTCCGTCCTGTGATGACCTGGAATTGATAAAAAGTGAACCATTTCATCGGGAAGGGACTACATTAAAAGTTCCACAGAGCAGACTAGTTGAAGCCTTATTTGTAACTTCTGTACAGTGCAAAGTAGCCGTTTTGTACTTTTCTTCCCCAACCTACCCCTACATTGGCCAACCTGGGGCCATTGGGGATGTGCGGAACTATGATAGGAGTCCCCTTTCATCACTTCTGCTAACTGAACCTGAAATGCTGTCAGATGAAGAGCACCTGCTTGGAGATGGCGCTTTCATCCTGACTAGCAAGGTATTTACAAGTTTGAAAATTCATATATATGATCTGAAGCACTGTGATGTATATAACTTGAATTCCTGCAGATTCTTACTCCGTATGCTGATGATGGCCATTTGACAGACTGGATGAGGACTCACAACTACTTGCTGTCCGCACGCCGTGTGAAAATTGAAAACAGTTTTGCTTGCCTGAGAGCTAAGCACAGAAGATTGAAGCATCAACCCATGCGCAATGTTTATCTTGTGAATGACCACATTATGGCCTCCTTTGTGATTCATAATTTTATTACACTTAATGGAAATAAAAATGAATTTGAGGTAGGTTCTTTTTTTTTTTTCTTAATATGGCAGAAAAGCAGTGCTGATTGTCGTCTTCCTTCCCTTAGGGTCTTCCGGTTCTTGTTCCTCAATTAATTTCTGATGAAGAATTTGAACAGCTGAACAATCGTGCAAGGAATTTGGGGGCAATTAAAAGGGAATACATAGCTAACTACTCCATCCACATGAGTAACTATTATCTCCTATACTTTACAATGCTGTATATACTCTTTATGTAACTTTGTGTTAAATTATGACCCTGATTCTGACCAAAAACTGACCAAAGATGAAATTCTTGCCATCTTTAATTGTTTTTAAGGTCCAAAAGTATGTTTAGTATGGATTTGAATAGATAGGTCTCATAAGACAAACTGGCATACATAAATTTGTTATGAAACAAATACAAGATTAAAAGAATCCTCTTGTTGGTAAAACAATAGATTGGTCAAATAATCTGTTATACTTCTTTTTTGTGTGTTTAAAAAATGTGCTGGAAATTTGTGATGGATGTTTATGACTCCCTTACATGGTTGATTATTAAAGATTTACTAAACTTTAGTGACTGCTGCTGGCACACAAATTAATGCCAAATCCCCTATTAAATAATCTTCTTTTTCTCAACATGGCCACACACAGTTCAATCAGTAGATAAAGTATTTTCCATAAAAAAATTAAAGTAATACGGAAATAGTCCACACCTCACAATAAATAATGATGTGAAAAAAGGAAAGAAAACGGTTTAGGGATCACCAAGTGAACAAAAGACTTGTTTCAGTGTGCGATTGTGAGGGACTTGGAGGGAGAGGATGAGTCAGAGGTCTCGTAGAGACAGGAGCGTTCTGTATTGACAGTAAGTGACCGAGTACAGAATGGTATCTGGCGCCTGGGAGTGCGTGCTTATATTACAGGTGCAGAAGAACATAGGGAAGAATAAGGGTCGGAGAGTGGGGGAGCATGGCCAATGGTATGGTGAGGCTAGGGTATTTAGGGGAAGAACAGTAAGAAGAAGAATTGTAGGTCCTGGCCAGGATCCTTAGGGCAGTGGTAGTAAACGTAGGGAAATGACCACTAGTAAGCCGTGCTCTGGTTATGTTCTCTATTGTTCATTTCACAACGCCACTCCCTCCTGTACGAAGAAACGAAGTTTCTCAAAATTTTCTTCCATGCTTTTACGAACTCCATTTAGAGTTTTTATACCGTTCAACCTTTAGAATTTAAACGTTTAGATTTGACATCCCACTCTCTCACTTAATTTGCACATTTTTGTTTTAATTATATCGTCCGATTGAATTAATTTCTTGTTGTTTTCTTGTTTTTGTCTTGATGACTGCCAAACGTTGACTGAAACTGATGCTACAAAGGCTTGCGTCACCATTACACCGTACGGTGCCAGGCATTGGGGGTCCAGGCCTAAGCCCGCGGTTCAGCGTGATGTTAAAAAAATAAAAATACAGAGTAGTAGGCCTTTAACAAGCAGCATGCCAGATGGAGTCCTCGTCTCCAAACGGATGTTACAACCGTCGTCACAATTTGCAACACCGCGTGAAGTGGGGATGTTCGGCCTGTGGGCCAACCAAAGATTGTGTTAGTTTTGATGAGGCCCCAACTGAAACAAACAGAAAACACTCTACACAGTTTTGCGCTTTAAAGTATCTAACCCCTACTCTGTTTGGTTGGTTTTGCCTGGCGCCTGTCCTAACTAGCTCATTCCCATTCTAAAGGCACCTTGAAATCTAAGAAGTCTAACTAGCTGTTTGCTAGTGGAAATACTTAACTCATGGGATTACTCCTCGCGTGTAGACGGGGGCTCCTGGGTTGACGTAACGTCCCTCTCTAGGGCTCGGATGATATCCAAAGCCAATGCAAGCAGTTGCTCGAGGGTAAGCGTTCCATCCAGGACATGGACCGGATTGGTTTCCTCTCGCAACAGCCAGGTGTCAGTCAGATCGTGAAGTAGGGGGAGGTATTCGACAGTGACACCTGCTTCTTCCGTGCGACCTTTACGGTTGAAACGATGGTACGCTACAGCTGTGGTGTGCGTACGTAGATGTAATGGATCGGCCGCGGGGTAGGTGGGGCGACGGCGTCGCGCAAGATCCTTAGAATAGCCATATGTTGTGGGCTAATGGCGTTCATCTCGGCTAGAGCTTGTGCGAATACTCTTAGCGAGCATTGGGGCGAGCGCTCCAAGACAGTCAGCTCCTCCGGGCGGTTGGCCAGCAAGTGTGTTTGGCGGCGGCCAAGTGTGGCCAAGGCCAGAACTTAAACGGGTAGCTCCAAGTGGTACGATCCGCGTAGAGCAGTTGAAGTAAGTCTTTCACGGGCTCGTCCAGTACCGGAAATTGTTCCAGTCTTTTAAGGTTGGCGGCCAAGGTTGACTTGCCCGCTGCGATGTTACCTTCAAGGTAAATGATGGGTGCAAGTTGGCGTCGTTGTTTCATGAAGTAGTGCCCTAAAAGTGCAGCGACGATGGCCAGGAAGACGACGTGCAACATGATAAGGATCATTTCGGTTCAGGCTGACGTGAGCCGAGACGACAGTGGTCCTGTAGATCAGACTTATTGATTTTTTGTTTTTGATTTAAGTCTCCTTTTCCTCTCCGAATGAATGGGATACACTGTGTCTAGCAACGGTTTTACTTCTTTCTTGTTTACCGTGAAACGGGGTAATTACGGGCACCCGGGGTAATTTCAGGCATCTCTGCCCGAAAGCATTGCGATGATGCTGCCGTCTAGCGGCGACCTCGGAGGCTTGTCCCGTTGCGCGCATCGCATTCACCACACTTAAAACCGTCGGATCATTCCTCTGGAGACCAAAACAGATCCAATCTTTTCGAGATACAGTGATTTTCGTATTATACACTTTTTACCTAAATTCAGTGTATGCGTGAAAACTTCAACTGGCAAGCCAAACCTGTTCACAAACGGTGCATAAGATTTTTTTTTTTTCGATTTGGACATGTTTTGAGCATGCTGTGTCAAATTTTCAATCACCTGCGGCAAATAGTATGGTAAATAGGGGCTCAAAACTAAAAAATGGTTACTTTTAGGGGTAATTTCGGGCAATGAAATGGCATGCAAGGGCAAGCAGGGTTGTTCTGAACACTTTAAATTTCGCAGGGCTGGAGTGGTGTAAGCTTCTTCCAGCTCTTCAGAGCTCTTCTGAAAGATGAAGATAATCCATTAACACAGATAATACTCAACTGCCGCAGCAGTCGCTTTGTGGAAGTTTGACTATTATAAAAATGGGCCAAGGCTACATCTGAACTTCTTATGTGTAGTATGTACACATCCTATCTTAGTGTCAATTATTGGTTCGTGACTAAAATTTTTATCATTGGCTGAGCGACTAGCGAAGCCAGTTACTCCAGTGGGGTTGAAAAGTTTTGTCTGTCTGTCTGTTTGTCTGTCTGTGTGTCCGCACTACTCCTCCCAAACGGCTCGGCCGATCGAGACGAGATTTTGCAGGGTTGTTAGGTATATCCTTGGCTCGCCACACGCCAAAATTCAGCTCTTTATCTCAAATAATTTAGTCGTTCCAACGAAAAAACACTAAAAAAACGGCAGAAAAAGTGCAACTTTTCAGTGACTTTATATTTAAGAGACATTTTTACATGGTTTCTTATGTTTTTGAAGTTCCTGATGACGAAAATGAAATCAATTCCGACCCCTGACCAAACTTTGAACTGCGAATTGGCTTCCTCGGCCCGAATTTACTAACATAATCAACTTCGACCCTTCATCTTGAAAAAAAGGGGTCGACCGACAAAAAATTTTTATTGCAGATTTCGCAAGGTCTCGGCAAGACCTTTTCAAAGAGGGGTCGGAAGGGGGGTCTAGGAGCCCGACTTCATTAGTTGGCCGAATCAGGATCTTGAAAAAAGGGGATCGACCGACTAAAAAATTTTATTTCAGATTTCGATAGGTCTCGGCAAGACCTTTTCAAAGAGGGGTCGGAAGGGGGGTCTGGGAGCCCGACTTCATTAGTTGGCCGAAATCAGGATCTTGAAAAACGGAGATCGACCGACTAAAAAAATTTATTGCGGATTTCGACAGGTCTCGGCAAGACCTTTTCAAAAAGTGGTCGGAAGGGGGGTCTAGGAGCCCGACTTCATCAGTTTGCCGAATCAGGATCTTGAAAAAAGGGGATCGACCGACTGAAAAATTTTATTGCAGATTTCACGTGGTGCATTACTCAATACCTCAAAAATCCTTGAGACAGCTTGCCGGAGGCAAGCAGGGAAGCGCCGCAGGCCAAGGTAGGTGTAACGCCAGGCGTGGATCGTCGTAACTGGCGCAGCATCGCGAAGCCTGTTACGACAAGACACGGTCTGGCGTAAACCTACCTTGTGTTTACCGGGACTTTGACTTTGAGAACGGCCGCATGGCTTGCCGGGTTGCTACGGAATGCAGAGTTTTCCAGAAAGCCCCTGTATCTTCCCAATTGTGCATAAGACTTGCCTACCATGTACGCCAGTTTCAAGAGGAAGATCCACGACTCATCTTCGCGTAATAAAGTGTGGCTTGAGTTGTACCATTTTAAAAAAAAAAAAGGATAAAGGTTCAAGGTTAGACGTTCAACAAGAAGCGTCCTAAATAGCTCCACCCCACTCTCCCAAACATCAAACTGTTTGTTCTAATCATGACTCCAAATTATGTATAAATGACCACCCCTACCATCCCTCCACATCTACATCCTAGGGATGGAAAATTAATTTTTTTGTTCGATTAATCGTTGATTGATTCATCGTTCGTCCCATGTTCGATTAAGGTCGATCAAACAACAATTTTGTTCGATTAATCGATTAATCGAAGTTTTTTCCTACAAGGGAACGTGGTGCATTGTGTGACAAGTTAAAGCAATCTCGTGTAGCATGATACTCAAATAATTATTTTTATTTTACTGGCTAAGCGATTAGACCTTGTTTATGTCAACGTATAATGAAACCGCCAGTGGTGGAAATACTTATTTGGTACGTATTTTCTTGCAAGAGGTTGGCAACGCCGGCAGTGGGCGGAGCCAAAGGCAGGGAGGGGGACGGCATGTTCCAGCCTTGTCTTGTCGAGGCGGCGGCGGCGGCCGGCCAGCTGGCAGCACAGTCTCAGTCTCAATCTGACTGGCGGCGGTGCTGCAGTGTACGTTAGAACCGCATCTTTCCTCAACTCACGAAAAAAACAAGCTAATTTCGCAAAAATATCGATTAATTGTCAATTAATTAGGATTGTTCGATTAAGGCGATTAATCGATGATTTCGGATCGATGACGATTAACTGTTGTTCGATACACGATTGTTCGATTAATCGATTAATCTTTGTTCGAACTTTCCATCCCTACTACATCCTTAAGAATTTCACATTTTATCATATAAGCTCAAAAGAAAGAGACAATTATTGATTTTGAGACCAAAACCAGAACGACAAGTCGTTTTTTCCTGGGGTGCCCGAAATTACCCCCAAACACGGGGTAATTTCGGGCACTGCTTTGGGCCCTCCACTGTAAAAACGGTAAAGCGTAAATATCTGGAATTGGCGTCAAATTGAAGCTAAAGCTGGGTAGATGATAAATTTTAACCCTCAGGTCCATGGCAACACCACGACCTTCACAATTTTAAAAATACCTCTCAAAAGTGCCCGAAATTACCCTGTTTCACGGTAAGCATTTGTTTTTCTGTTTTCAGTTATCATGAACGAATCAAACGAATCTAGGAAAAGTGTTCGGCAGAGAAGAGCCCCACGTGGGACCCTCTCGTCTCCTAGGCTCATAGAGCTCGTGGGTCAAAACCCAATTTTGTGGGACCCAAAGTTCCCAGGGTACACTGATAGGGCCCAAAAGGAGTTGGCGTGGAGTGAGATATCGAGGCATTTTCTCCAGAGTGATGGTTTGACCCCCTATTTTGCATATGCTGGATTCCTGTGGTCATGTTCAACTTGATACTTATGTACTGTTTTTTTGTTTTGGTCTTATTTGCAGGACGACAATGCCAGTACACCTGGCAATTGCTCAAAAGGGCCAGAAGTAACAATAGAACTCGGATGAAGGACACTAATACCAGCGGCATTGCAGCAAAGAGGAAGAAGAGGCCATACAAATATGCAATTTCTTGATAACATTCTAGACAATGACGAGCATCAAGAAGGCAATTTAGGATCAGAATCGGATGGTGAAAATAACACTACAGACACTGACTGCACTGACTTCACTGACATAGCAACTGACGTGGAATTTGATGCAATGGATTTTTCAATGAACCTCTGCAATGACCAAGAGCTGACGAAGCAAAGGAAGCGAAAGCTGAAATCGATGACCATTTCGAGTTCTTTGTCCGAAATTGAAAAAGATGTGTATTCTGAGGATACTGTCTTAGATGTAAGCTATTTAATGAATGTTTACAATTATTTTACCAAAGGAATTATTATTAATGAAGTTTTTTTACTTCAGGTTTCACATCATTCGTCCCTCACATCGTTGAAAACTGGGGATAGAAAGCCTCTGGGGGCTTTACAGCCTCAAGCTAGATCTTCACCCCTATCATCTGTCGTCAAAGACGAGGTTCAAACTGCAAAAGTGAAAATCAAAAGAAAGTTTCCTTCTATTTCTGAGAAACCTCGTAAAGACTTGATTACGGAGGCCGGGGAAACTGAGCACAATGAATCGGACGTTGAAAATGTTAGTATGTTTTTGCCATTGCCTACAAGAAAAACTTAAAGTTTCATAATTTTCAAAAATAATTCAAGATAAAATGTTTGTTTGGCATTTACAGCTACAAGATAGATCCTCACCCCTATCATCTGTCATCAAAACTGCAAAAGTGAAATATATTAAAAAAAAGAAACCTCATATTTCTAAGAAACCTCGATTAGACTTGATTATGGAGGAGGAAACTGAGGACGATTAATTTGACATTGAAAATGTAATTATGTTCTCCTTCAGAATATTCAAAGGAAACTTGTACTTTCACAATTTTTGAAAATAATTCAAGATAAAATGTTTGGCATTTGAAAAATTTTGTGGACACAGTACTACTGTATCTCACACCCCTTTTCTTTTTTTAAATTTCAGCAAAATAAATACAGCAAAAAGACCTTGCAACGACTTCTTGCTCAGAAGGAACAAGAAGAAAAGAATATGAAGCGGGAGGAAAGGAGGAGGAAAATTGCAGAGAAGATAAAGAATTCAGCTCCCAAACCACCCAAATTTAATGACCCACAACCAACTACAAACTTAGACTTAGAGCGTGCTGTGCTGGATGAGCTGGAAAGATTGAAAAATGAGAGGGTGCCACAAACCACAGACCCAAATACACTTTTTTTTGGCTCTGGCGGGTAGGGTCGCAGCACTAGACCAGGTTACTGCCAACAAAGTGACGGCGCAGCTTTGGGTTATTGTGAGCAAAGCTCAAGAGGAGACTTCAACCGGGTAAATTTTTTTCCTTCATTGTTTGTTTTTTTTTTCATTTGGTCTGCTACTAACTTCATTAACATTTTATTTTTCCAGGATGATAAATAAACCCCATGAAATGACCTCGTCCGGCTTCTTTGTTCAGCCCTTGACTGTTGACCAAGAGGTAAGTGATTTCAGCGCCTTGGCTTGCATTTAAGCCAAATCTAATTATTTTAACCGTTTTCTTCTTTCTTTGGTGACAGTCAATTGTGGATCAGGTCTTGGGAATGAAACCAGAGACCACATTGAAAGAAAAATTTGGTTTTTCCATTAAAGGATATGACATCCAAACCCTAAGGCCCCATGAGTGTGTGAATGATGAGGTAACAGATCTTTCATTGTCACTCTTAATTGTATTGTTAATCTTACCTGTGCTCTTTATGTTCATTCTTTTTTCTTCCCTTTTTTCCAGATAATCAATTTCTATTTGAAACTTGTTGAGGGAGATGTGCCACAGGCGTGGTATTCATTTTCTACATTTTTTGTACCAAAGTACCAAAGTGATGGATACACTTTTGAGCAGAAATGGACAAAAAATGTAAAGTTCGGAAGATGATCTCAATGTGTCATGTTTGTGCTTGAATTTTCCTCATCCCTTAATATTGCATGTGCTTATTTGCAGGTTGGTATTTTTTCCTATAAGTATTTGGCTTTTCCAATACATTCCAATAAACATTGGACCCTTATTGTTGCTAATATCGAAGAAAAAAAATTATTTACTATGACAGCTTGAATGGCTCAAAAATTCTTTCTGACGCAAACAAAATGTCAATGGATGTAAGTCTGTTACCTGTGTGCTCATGTACTTGTATACTATCTTTTACACAGTTACTCATTAAATTTTTTCTTTGCAGTGTATTCTGCAGTATCTACAGGAAGAACATTTGTGGAGGAAGATGTTTAAGCTGCTTCAAATTTTAAATTTTAAATTGCAAGCACATAACATGGTAGCTGTATGGTATGAATCATTATCAGGGCATACAATCATAAAAAGTTCATGACAACATTTAACTCCGAACATCACAACACACAAAACACATTTTAAAACTGGTTTGCAAACGGCACTAAAGTTTCACAACAGTTGCAATTGCATTGTGAGATTCTCCCATTTGAGTGATGGATCTCACAAACAATGTTCTTCATGCAGAAAGTGGGGCTTCAAATTTCACAGATGCAAGGTTCCTCTGCAAAATTGAGAACAATATCAAGTGAAATGATGCTGAAGAGGCCTGACAATACATCAAATCAAACTAACTGATTGAGTGTTCCACACAATATGATTGGTTCATCTAGTGATACCAGCTGAAGCCCATTGCCATGGAAGATCCTTTTCTATGAAATTGTCTATTAGCTCTTCCGTCATGTCCTCCACTTCCATCTCGTCTTCAGATTCCTGCATTTCTGATTTCTGATTTTGAAGTCGCTGAAGGATGCTGCTTTCCTTGACTGTGTTCTCATTCTTGTATCTCCCATATTTCCCTTCCTCTGGGTGGTCTTCATATGGGCCGGGTCTGGTTTTCAACCGGCTTGGAATAGATGATTCTGCATCCATCAGATGATAATTGTGGAGAGCAGTGCAGCATAGAACCACTGATTTACTGTGAGCATAGCTTATTTTCATAGGCCTGCTAAAAACCTCAAACCGTTGCTGCAGCATACCAAAGGTGTTTTCTATCACCCTCCTTGCTCTCGACACGCGGTAGTTGAAGACTTTTTTCTCAGGGGGGAGAAACTTTCCCTTAAAGGGTACCACCATCTCCTTACTGCGAAGGAAGGCAGCATCACCCACGAAGAAGAAGGGAAGTTTTTTTTTCCATTCCCTCAACATGGCACTTGCCTGGCAGCTTCAACTTCCTCTTCTTCATCAAGCTCCTAAAGGCACTCTGATGGTACACGTTGCCACCCCCTCTCCGACCTGAAGATCCAACGTCAACAATCAAGAGCTTCATTTTGGCATCACACACTGCCATAAAGATGGTACTGAAGAAGCTCTTAAAGTTGAAGAACTGGGATCCGGAATGGGGAGGTGCCTTAGGAAAAAAGGTAAAGGATAGAAATCTGGCATATTTTCATGTGTGATTACATTTAATATTTTTGTGAGGAGAGTTTGTCAAACTTTTCAATCCCACGTTCTGCAAACAAATTTTTCACTTCATGGTAGCACCAACGACAAACTCACCTGAATGCGGACATGTTTGCCATCGACCGCCCCAAGACAATGAGGTTTGTTCCACAAAGCCTCAAATTCGGCGGCTTTTTGAAGCCACAGGTCCTCAGAAAACTTGTCAAATGCAAGTGGCTGAAGAACATTCCAAATGACTGTTGATGTCTCAAAGACAATATTGGATATTGCGCTCTCTGACACCAGGAAAAGATACTCCAGGCTCTGAAAACTATCTCCGCTGGCAATGAACCTTAGCAGACAAAAATAAAAATAAAATTAGAGGTATGCATTCACAATAATGAAAGAAATGTCTTCCCTTGCAAGCACCTACCTCAAAGTGATAGCCAACCGCTCGCCTGGTGAGAAGGCTCTGCGGATTGATCTTTTCTCCAAGAACGGCCTCACAAGGTCCAGCAGCTGGTCAAAGGTGGAAGGGGTCATTCTAAAGAAATTGTAAAATGCTTCCTTGTCCTTCTCCCTCATCAATGGGATGATCACTGCCCAAGCTCCATGGGTGTCATGCAGCTGCAGGAGTGGGCGGATCCACCACCTTCTTTGTTTCTTCCTCAAAGCAGCGATCCACCTCCTCTGGGCAAGGAACTGCGCTGATAGAAGGAGAAGGCGCGACCTCTCTTCCTCAGTTCGGAGCTCTGACAACAGAAGAATCAAAAAGTATAAATCGATATCCAAAATTAGCTGTGCAGGAGTAACTTGCTACTTCACTTACTCAAGGAGGGGATCCTTGGTGCCTTGTGAAGGCATTTCCTGTTTGAATGCCTTCTTTTCAGCCTCAGGAGGGCTAACAACAATGTCAGTTGTGACATTATACCTGGAAAACATATTTTTTTAAAGAAATCTGTATGTCATCTCTTTTTGGAGTTTAGAAACTCTCTATGAAATTAGGGGAAAAAAAGATACAAGAAAACCATTCTCTTTCCAGTCACCCAACCACAAAATAATCCAAAACAGTCAAAGGGATAGAAAGGACAATACATGAAAGTGGACGGTGACATGATGGAAGGAGTGACAGCAGGTAGGCTGGGGAGTCGAATAGAATGTGACACCCATGCAAGTGAATGAAGCGATGGCATATGATGGACGCAGGTAAATGGCGCTGGTGCAGAGTGACTGGGGAGTGGCTGTATGCTTGGGACTGAATGCGACACCAACACCTGTTAGTTAAGTGCTGAGGACGGACTGTGCATGGGGGTTAAGTGCTTCATTTAACACTACCCTTAGAAGTAAAGTACTTATCTTTGGAAATTGTAGGCAGAATGGCCATGACCCTACACGGGAGTGCCAACCAACTGACTGCTTGGAATATGACCCATCGTGGTGTATGACGGACGAGTGCTGTGCTGTAAACATTGAGAGACGGCTCGGCTTGCCACTGAATAAGACTGCTGCATAATCACTGACACTCAAAACTAAACCACACACTCCTTTGACAACACTTAACACTATCTGCATTTGACTGGCAGGGCTGGAGCTATGATGCTGAACTCTGATTCAAGCTAGAAAACAATCACAGAAAATTCTCAGTTAAATTTGGGCAGGACAGCAGACGACGCGACCGACGACGTCAAAAGAAGCAGTACTGCCAACATTCAAATCCAGCTCCGCGCGGCCCGTGGAGTCTATCCTCTTAAGCGAAACGCATCAGGACGTCAGTCAGTCAGTCAGTCACGAAACGAAAAAATCCTCTCCTGAACATGCTTAGAAAGTTGAACGGGGAACAAGGACAGATACCATGAAATAAACCCGAACTTCGAAGATGCAACCCAAAGCCGTTGGCTCTGGCATGTGGGGAGATACTTCCACCCACCTGTTGCATGCAACAGTGCACTGTCGACGATCGCATCTATTTACCTCACTTTGACGATACTCACCGTTTGCGTAGCGACGGCGGATGAATAAATCTAATACATCAGATCTGGCAATATCGTGCTTCTCAAGGTATGGACAAGCGACGCCACCAACCAACCGCCAACACCAGCAACAATCGAGTTGTCGAGATGCCTTGCGACAGCAGCCAAGGGCAGTCCCTAGTCGCAGCGCCATCCTTCGGAGGCTCGCAGAACTACGTCGGCCCGCGCGGCAGCCGTGACCCTCGCTTGCGCGACTAAGAGCGCGACTGTGCCATCGGAATCGTTCATACTTTATCGAATGAATAGTAATGGTAGTGGGTTTCTTCCTTAAAAAATTATTATGTGCTGTTAATATTTGATAGCTGTCATCTTCGCTTGTGGAAACGGCGCATTTAATCCCTTGGTGCCGTTTTATTCTGTGGCAGTGCGGCTAGTCCCTCTGCGCGAGTCATTATATCCTCTATTTAATAAATAAAAGGATTGGGAGACCTCGCATTAGCGACAGAAATAACTATTTTGGTGACCTTTAATGATTTCGACAACTTTCAAAGGCTGTACATCCTCTGGAAAACATGTTAACCGAAAACGATGATCCGGCCAAAACGATGACTCAGAAAACGATGACTCCATTGTGGGAGCACCTAGAGGCAAATATTTACGGAGGTAAAATGGTTCAGAGCTGTGCTTAGAGTCAAACAGCAACTTAATCAAGGTTTTTGTCACTCCAAGGTATAGTGTGTGCAAATCATCTATTGCAAATCCACGAATCCCATCATACATAATTTTAAACAGAGCACTTGGACTTTTAACACCTAGAGAATTTGTTTTTTTAGGATCCTTAGTTTCCAGAAGCATGCGATGGGCTTGCTTCCCAAGCTGCATGGTTTCCGAGTGACTTCTTAAGTCAAGGGCTTCATTGAATCTATAAACCCATGCAGTAGTTTCAACCTCTTCATTCTCTTCAGTTTCTTTTTTTTCTTGTTGAGTTTCTTCGGTTTCTTCTTCTTAATTATTTTCACAGTTCCCCCTTTAACTTTGCAGATTTGACACCCAAAAGCCCCAGAATAGCTGGCCATTCCAGAAATCATAATTTTGGCTGGAAAATCTGTTGTCGCAGCAATCAATATTCCCCTAGCATTTTCTGGAGTATTACTGCCAGGAAGTGTGACCGGAAAACCTTTTTTAATAGTTTTGAAGGTTTGGGTCAACAGTGGGTCGAGCATCAGATTTGCTTGAGGTTTACCGCCAAACCACAAGCCACCAATCAATGTGTACTCCTTTTTGAAGCGAAGATGTGGAGGCAGCTCATTTACGTTAAAAAATATCGGCCACAAAGACTTATTGGTGGATTGAAAAACAGGAATTCCATCTGTGTTCATAATCTTTGTTGGCTGAGCGATTAGCGAAGCCAGTTACTCCAGTGGGGTTGAAAAGTTTTGTCTGTCTGTCTGTCTGTCTGTTTGTCTGTCTGTCTGTCTGTCTGTCTGTGTGTCCGCACTACTCCTCCCAAACGGCTCGGCCGATCGAGACGAGATTTTGCAGGGTTGTTAGGTATATCTTTGGCTCGCCACACGCAAAAATTCAGCTTTCTATCTCATTCCATTCAGTCGTACCAACGAAAAAACACAAAAAAAACGGCAGAAAATGTGCAACTTTTAGTGACTTTATATTTTAGAGACAGTTTTACATGGTTTCTTATGTTTTTGAAGTTCCTGGTGACAAAAATGAAATAAATTTCGACCCCTGACCAAACTTTTAACTGCGAATTGGCTACCTCGGCCCGAATTTACTAACATAATCAACTTCGACCCTTCATCTTGAAAAAAGGGGGTCGACCGACTAAAAATTTTTATTGCAGATTTCGCAAGGTCTCGGCAAGACCTTTTCAAAGAGGGGTCGGAAGGGGGGTCTAGGAGCCCGACTTCATTAGTTGGCCGAATCAGGATCTTGAAAAAAGGGGATCGACCAACTAAAAAATTTTATTGCAGATTTCGATAGGTCTCGGCAAGACCTTTTCAAAGAGGGGTCGGGAGGGGGGTCTCGGAGCCCGCCTTCATGTATTGTAAAAATTGGTGCAACGGCCATGTTTTACACATTAACTTCGGCACAGTGGGAACACAAGAGCGGGCCTCAGACCTGATGTTACATCAATAAGTTTGCGCTTTACCTCCACGGGGTGTGAGGTGCGAGGACCGAAGGCCCGAGAGACGGTTTCCGATTGGGCCAAGCCAGGTCTGGTGCGAAGGCCGAAGAAGGCCCGAGAATAATCTGCCGGCAGGCCAAGCTGGTATCGGCCCCTGTCGAACTGAATTGCCGGCGCAGCGAAGCGGAGCTGCCTACTCGGTTCGACGGAAGGGCGCGCCCCAGCTTGTATACTTCGACCATTTGTCGCGTAGTGCACTACTCATTGGCTCAATGAACCCTTAAAACAGCTTGCCGAAGGCAAGCAGGAAGCGCCGCACGCCAAGGTAGGTGCAACGCCAGGCGTGGATTGTCGAAACTGGCGTAGCATCGCGAAGCCTGTTACGACAAGACACGGTCTGGCGTAAACCTACCTTGTAACCTTACCGTCAGAATCAGATTCACTGCTGGTCCCTTCACCGCTGTCCTCACCGGCTATCTTGACATTTACTGTGTCTGCAAAAGTTTCGGCAGGATCTGAAGAAAGAAAATTACACTGGGGGCCAAAATTAGCGCACTACTTTTTTCTCCGCGCATAGATTTTGTTATAATTGAGGTAGAAACTTGAAATTTGTAGGAGAGATGGTCCAACGTGTTGTGAAAACGCCCCTAAAGCTGCAACAATCCATCCCACCCCCTTGTGCCGTTTTCCACCCCTTGCGTAAAACATTGTCAAATTTTAACACTTTGGCCGCCCTCAAAGTGTCCTTTCGGATGTCACAGAGGTATGAAACTTGCAGAGCCGACTCATTTTGACCTCCTCTTTCGATTGAGACCAGAATTACCCCCGTACGACTCACCGTTTCGGAGCCACAGAAAAAACCACCCCTAAGAAGGGGTGATTTTTTCAGATTTTTTCCAGGGGGTGAGCGCGGTAGCAGGAGGTCCCCCGGACATGACAAAAGTGTTTCCATGTCCGTAGCACCCTCCAGAGGGTGTCCAGCCTCTAACGACTGACACCCCAAATCTTGTTTTCTCCCTATAACCACCAAAAATGTCAGGAAATGGCACAAAAAGCACGTTGCGCGGTTGATCTTGACCACCTGGATCGACTCCAGGTAAAAATTCCCACAACGTCCGTAGACAAGGTTGTGGTAAGGGTATGCAACCCCTAACGCCCCCCACCCCCTTCGAAGGGGATGAAGGGCCGCCAGCGGGTGATCGTGGCCACACCGCGAAAGGGGAGCTCCTCGGGCACCTCGACACCAATTTTGAAGTCGATCGGCCGATGCGTTACCTTCCGGAGCCCGAAAAACGCAAAACCGTGTCACTTTCATCCCCTAAGTTTGCACCCCTGGTTCTCCGTAACCAGGAGGGGCAAAACATCCGTTCAGGCGCGCCAAGAAGCGCACAACCTTCTCTGGCCAGGGCGCAAAGGCCTAATCCCCTGCGATCAACCTGTCAGCCGCCAGCGTCCTGACAAAACAGGTCGCACTCAGAGCCCACCCGGAGATCGGTCGGATCGCCGCCTGGGAGGCAGGCAGCCACTCAGCCTCGCGTTGCGGGCAGAGAGCGACTTCGGAGGCTCCCTGCCGACAACGCCGCGCAATTCGTTATATGCGCGAGGCCAGCAGGCACTTTGTTAGACTGAGGCTCCTCTTACCATACATACTTTTACAAAAATTGATTGATAACTAATTAATAGTGAGCATGCTAAACAATGAAGATGCTATTCAATAATGTCAACCTGGCAAGCCTGTTGGATTGGTCCTGATAAGTAGCTTTCGCACTACACGATCTTTTGTCAAACCTGGTTGAACGAATGCAAAAGTAGAATATACACAAGATAAAAAAAAGGGATAGAATATGCACTTAAAATGCACAAACCTTTCTTGCTTCCAAGAATAGGAGAAGAAGCTTCCTTTCCCAAGTCACCATCATTTGTTTTAACTGAAAAATGTGAACTTAGTTTATTTGCAATTATTTGAGCAACACTTTCTCTGAAGAAGTTAAATAAGTACAAAAGTAAATATTTTACCGTTTGAATTCAAGAATGTGCTCAATGTAGTTTGCTTCTTCTCACTAGAGCGGACCCATGGGAGCCAATTCATCCAATGGCACTTTGCCGGAGCATCTTTGTTGATAGAATCGGGGCAGGTATAAAACTTTTGACCAAGACTTCTGGGCTGAGATGATGTCCGCCTTGAGGGTAAAGATCAAAGCTAAAATTAAAAACTGAAATCAATCATATTTTTTATACAACATTGCAATCTTTACTCACAGTACAGCTTCCTTTCCACATCCATGGCAAACTGCAAGATTTTTAAAACAATTTGAAACAAGAACCTTTAAAGGACCTCTTTTCAGCAGAATTCTGAGCAGAGTTTTACTCACCTTTCTTTTCTGCAACTGGAGCAGACCTTGTAAACTCAAAGCTGCGTCTACTGCCTGTGTTTTTGCTTGTAACTGGTGTGACAGTTGGGGTCTCGACTTCTGAATTGTTGGTGCTGATTTCTGGAGACGAAAATGCACTGATAGTATCCTGTGGGATTTGATCTTCTGAAGAAGCTGGACTAATGTAATCTTCATCAAAATTAAAATTACTCGCACTCTGTGGGTCATCATTGAGAGAACAAGTTGGACTGTACAGTGGACTTGACTCTGAATTAGTTGGACTAAACTGTGGCCGTGACTCTGCCAGGTCATCATTTTTTGTTAGATCTGCAAACATAAGAGCCAAACGAGAAATATAATTCAACCACCGTCATACCAAATGAATCCATAATAAGTTTATCTTCAGAGAGCTGAGTAAATTGCGATGAAATCAAACATTAAAAAAAAAACAAATCAGAATTCTGTACCTATAAATTCCAATTTGGACAGCACTTTAGGTTCCTGTTTCACAATCATTTCAACAGATTCCACATCGACGATAGCAGAAATGTCGTCCACAGTTTTATCTTGAGAATGATGTTCTGCTGTAAGATGATATTTAGCATATTAATAGTAATGACACTAGCACTTTACATGCAATGCATTTCCGCCACTTAATCACACTGAACCGAAACAGAACATTTTTTGTAAAGATTCACAAAAATTACCTGTTACACCAACATGATTAAGATCAACCCATTTATAACATGTTTTGCATTCTTCATTTTTTCTGGTTTTACACGTAATGTATTTTCGTCCATAGTTTTTTCTTGAGGATGATGTCCTACTGTAAGAAGACATGTGGCATATTAATACGTACCGTAGAAATGACAATAGAACTTTACATGTAATGCTCTTCCTCCACTTACCAAGTGATGGGTCCATCACAGCTGCTGCATTGCATCACTAAAAGGTCATCATCCACATCATCATCATCACCATTATGATCACTAGGTTTCAGAACTTTCTTACGTTTGTCAAGTACCCTTCTTTTTCCTTTTGGGCGACCCTTCACTGCTGGCATAGGTGGCAGTTTTAATTTTTTTTCCAATTCCGGATCTAAGTTATTTAGCGACACCAGTCTTAGCCCTTGTGTCTGCTCTGCAACTAAACCTGAAATGTAACTTGGTTAAAATCTGCAGTGTACCAAGAATTTGTGATTTCCAAAAACTGGAGCTTCATCATCCCCTCACCTTCATCAGGGTTTTCAGAATCATTCTTGTCTGTATCATATACACGAACAATAACTGTAAAATTTCATTGCAATGGTATTTATTAGTGTTCTTATAATTAATGAAACCAGATATTTGAAAAATTGTTCGACTGTTATATCCGATTTATCTCCAAGCTTACCTGGTGTATTGAGCTGACCATCAGCAGAAACCCCAACAACTGTGACTTCCTGTCCACTTCTGAGAAGGTCCTCCATGTTTGAAAGTGCATTAATCCGCCTTTCAAATTGTTTTCCACCAGATTCCGCTATCAGGGAACAAATCCTTTTGCATATCTCATCTGCCAAATTGTAACGCTCCTCTGAACACATTGGCTGCTTTCTTTTTGGTGCTTTTATAGGGGCAGTCATTATTTCTAGATTTGAGACTTTATTGTCTTTAGAGATTTCCATGACCACAGTCCACCTTTTGGGAATCAAGCTGTGGTCATAGATTTCATCACCTGAAAAAAGTTAAGGATAGTGATTAGTGTGGTGAAAATCTCAACGACACACACAGACCACTAGAGTGGTTCGTTTTTCCCTCATGTTCAAATTTTCGAGTTGGGTAACTATCATTCGGTTCCGCTTTCCATATGATGGATTTTGGCACCTCAGCCGGCAAAATCGGCCCAGCGGAAAAGGTCGCGAAAGGGGCTTAAGTGCGCCTTAACAGCCCTTAATGACTCAACGTCTAAGTATCGATGTAGGACCTTCGCCATATTGTAAATATAGTGATTTTGACGCCCATGGGCCCAAATTTTGACCGTTTTGCCGTATCTTTACTCCTTCAGGGCGAAAAAAAGCGAAAACGTGGTCTAAAATAGTGCTTTGAGCTAAATAGGATGTTTTTGCAACGTTTTCGCTTTTTTCGCCCTGAAGGAGTAAAGATACGGCAAAACGGTCAAAATTTGGGCCCAAGGGCGTCAAAATCACTATATTTACAATATGGCGAAGGTCCTACATCGATACTTAGACGTTGAGTCATTAAGGGCTGTTAAGGCGCACTTAAGCCCCTTTCGCGACCTTTTCCGCTGGGCCGATTTTGCCGGCTGAGGTGCCAAAATTCATCATATGGAAAGCGGAACCGAAAGAAAGTTACCCAACTCCAAAATTTGAACATGAAGGAAAAACGAACCACTCTAACAGACCACCTTACCATTGAGTCTTCTCTCTCTAAATATGTGCGCACATGTTAATTTAAATTTTGTAAAAAATGCACAGTCACAATTTTCAGTGTCAACCACATGCACATTGTCACTGGGAGGCTCAAGACTTCGCTCATACTGCCTCTAATGGGCCTGGGCGATTATTGGCATTCATCTTAATCGGCCGATGAATAAAATAATCGCGATTGGTGTCGATTAGCGGTTCGGTAATCGGTAATCGAAAACGCAAACGATTCATTGAGAAATCTCGATAATCGACTTTAAATTAATCGGAACTTGCCGATTAATCGAAATGAGCCGATTAATTAGAAATTATAAATAAAGGCTCAAGGCGGCGGAAGAGCGAAACACGACCAACGCCTCGCTCTAGCAAGCTTGCTTTCCTTGCCCCGTCCAGCCCTGCCCTGGACAGCGATCGCGCGATCGATCCTGGCTCTGCTTGTTCGAACGAGCGGAAAGATGGATCACGATAACCAATTTACTAATAATCGATAAAGTGACGATTAATCGATAATCGGTCGTCGTTAAATAATCGTTCATAGACACGATTACCGAACCGCTAATCGGAGGTCCGCAAAAATCGTCCGATTATCAAAATAATCGCGATTATTTTCGATTAGTCGATTAATCGCCCAGGCCTAGCCTCTAAAGCATATCACCTACAAATGGTGTATTCACTTTTAGAATGGCTTGCAATACTGGATCCTTAGAGTATTTATGATACTTCGTTTTAACTGAAGAGAAGAAAAGCTTTCGCTCGTGCTCTATAGCAGAGTTCCTATCAATTTTTCTTAATCTTGCAACAACCATGGCAGTAGGCATTTTCTTATCAATAAGGTCTTTGATCTTGGCATTTTTGCATTCAACTCGGCCTGCACTCCAAATAATTGAGCCCAGGTGACGGTACTTCAACGGTTAGATTTTCAATACGGAACCCTACGGAAAGGACATTTAGAAGAGGTACGCTTAAATTTTCAGAACGGAGTACTACGGAAGAGAGTTTGAGACTCTCACCGTAATGCTTTTTAATTACCGGTGAGCATGTACACCTGGACCGTTCAGCTAATTCAGTAGGGAATTAGTTACGGCATGGTTACGGACTCTTAGAACTGAAACCGTTTAGTGCAACAAGATAGGAATACGGATTCTTAACCGGTCACTGAAAGGTATCAAGGGAAAAGAAACATAATTAGAGAGATGCACAGTTTAAGAGAGAATAGAACCTAGTATCACAATCTTACTTCATTATATTGCGAGAAGGAATGATTAATGCTCTGTGTATAGAGAAACTGTGAGATCAAGATCATCAATGTTTTCTGAACTTACATGCATGTAGTGTATGTAGAGTGTCCTCTTAGCTGGTTAGAGGTGGACACAGTCTTTTCTTTTCATTGTGTTTCCATCCAAAACTTTGTTTACTTCTGCTAAGATTGTTGATACCCTTTAAATTCGAGTAGCACTGAGAGGATTTGAAGAGATCCATGATAAACTGCCCAGGGTAAGAAAGGGGAAACACAACTTGTTTAGTGCAAGACTTGCAAACGTGGTCGACTTAAAGCCTAAAATGCTTCTTCTTCTAACGTCCAAATGTACACAACTGTGTTGAGTTCTCCATCTTGAAAAGGAACTGCTATTTGCGCGAAAGCAGAAAACCGTTATTCGCCCTCGGGTCCTGCGAATAGAAAGCGATTCGTCGTTGTTTCGATTCGGAAAAGGGGGAAGAGGGGAGGGGCGGGCAATGTTTTGGTTCTGCGGCATCGTCTTCATGTGAGTCTTGTTTGCTGAAAATTCTACTTTGGCGTCTGGCTTTTGGTCTTTGGCGATCCTCTGACTTTTACTTTTAAATGGTCGTCATTGTGTCCTTCTCGCAACGTTACGCTTGCTTCTGATTAATGCACTCGTTTGAGTTAGTTTCGCTACAAGTCTAACCCTCATTTAGCATTGAAGCTAGCTTTACGGTGTACATTCAGCATGTTGTGCTTCTTTTCTCTAATCAGTTGCATTTATTTGGTTTTAGGGTGAAAGATGCCAATTCTCTGGCACCGTTGACGAGAAAAATTTGTCGTGGTGCAAAGCTGATAGCGGACCATTCTCAATGGAATAGGCTGCTGTAAGCTTGGAATCAGCATGGAGTGCAGAGTCAACACTTCAGTTCAGCATATGAATTTATTTGGTAAGAGAACAGTGCAGACTGTGCCTATATCAAAATCTCAAAGTGACTCATTTTATTGTTAGTCATTTAGTGTTGTCACTAACCAAACTTTAGCGTAAATTATGTCATCTTGGAGAACCTCGAGTCAAAATCAAGTTTACTTGTATTATTTTAACCACTGTTGCCTAATCAATGTCTCCTTTTGAACTGAAAGATTATCTGAAGGAGAGGATATCTGATCCAAGTTAATTAGTAATCAAACCCAGCTTGTCCCAAAGTGGTATTGATTGGATTGAAATTAGTAGCAAATCTGAATGCTTGTTTGTATCTGTCTGTTGTCAGGATGAAGGCCATCGTGTTTTGTCACAAGCTGCTCTTTTAAGAGTGTTCTCTCATTCAACCCATCAGCCGTCGCCCAATGTTCCTTGATGAAGTCCAAACAGCTAAAAACCTTTGTGTGTCCCATTAGCAGCTAACTTAATCCTGTAAAGACACTCTATCTGATATTTTTAATAAACCAATCTTGGTGTAGGTTCCTTGAGCAAATTACTTCTACTTTGAGGCTTCATTTCAGTCTCCTTCTCCTTCCATGTTTCTGAATACAGTAATTTATTTTCTTTTAAATTGAAAGTTAAGATTGGAATATTTTTTATTAATAGAAAAAATGAATACACTTTTGAATGAATTTGCAACTGTGTATAAAAGGAAGTCACATTGTAATGAAACAATTTGCCTTGAATAAACATGACTAAAATCTTAAATGCTAATTGTAGAGACAGTGTTGTCAAAAAATATAGCAAGAAGTTTAGAATATTAAAAATTTCTGAACATAAAAAATTATACAAACTTTGCAGATTAACCTTTGTGTGACTGGTGACAATTCACAACTTTTCCATTGATGGGACTGCATGCTTCAGGGTAAGACATTGCTGTCCCTGGTACTCATAGGCTGGCAACGGGTAGTAGTCTCCAAAATCCTTTAGCAGCGAAGTGCGAAGACCTTTTTCTCCAAGAATTGTGTAGAAGCCTTTTAAGCTATCTTCAGCTAGATGGGTCTTCAGTATGAATTTAAGATCCTGTCCGTTGTGAATGATGAGGACAATTTCTCCTACCAAAAGTTCAGTATCTTGTCGGCCCAGTAAAATCCAGAGACCAGGAAGTAAGTGATTCCATGGACTTCAGCACTGTGAAGAATAGTGCTATATGATGGGTTTGATTTCAAGATTTTCAAAATTTCTGGTTTCACATCCTGCAAAACTGATGCAGTAGGAGTGGCATCCTTCTCCCTGAAGATCACATTTTGTGGGAACAACTGACCTGAAAACTTGTAGGCGAAATTCAGAACATATTTATTTACAAGTGTCTTGGTAATGTTCTTGAAATTATTAGCTGCTTTTGCTGCGCTTTTAAAAAAGACATGCCGACTCTCAAACCTTAAGGTCCACAAGCGAATTAAGGGACCGAGCAAAGCCGTCAGGTCTGCTATGTGGGCCATGTAGTGATGTTTAGGCTGCAAATTCTTGTGAAATATTTTTGCTCGGGTCTCTAGATACAAGTTGGTAAGTTCCTTTAATTTAACCAACATTTCATCAGAAATGATTGGAGCAAAAGCATATTCACAGATTTTCTTGAGCAGAAGAGCAAGCTGCCAAACTGGGTCATCAAAGTCTTGGATTTTATCTGCAATCAAAAATGGAAATAGTCTGACAAAAAGCCAGACTTCAGAAGCATGACCTTTGATCTTCTTCAAAGACGGATCCAAGTTTACAAGAGAATCAGCAGAATCACGTCCCCTGCATTTGAAATTATCAATGCGCTTATTCAGTGTTGGGAGTGTAATCCAATTCTTCACATGGATGAAATACCGCAGAAATAAAGCAAAGTCCATTTTAGCAACCCCTTCCAGGATATCATGGCCTACGCAAGGCGCTAGTCCAGGATTGCACACATGGAAGAAGGGAATTTTATTAAGCACACTTGCTTTCTTGATGCCCTTCACAGAGTCTTCGGGGTCTTCTGGATTTATTTGCCCAACAGCCTCATCATATTCATCAGGTGTTCGAAATGGTAGAGTAGTAGTTGGCTTCAACTGGATCATTTTTTTTGTTGCTTCACAGAAGCGGCAGTAATAAGTTCCAGTGAACGATTCTTGATATCCACCAATGAAGTGCTGACCTAAATTGTCTCCACACATATTGATGACAACACAAGGAAGTTTTCCCCCTTTGTACTCTATGCCATTTGAAGCAAGCTCTGTTAATTCATTTATAAGGCGTTCTAAAACTTTATCCTTGCCAAAAAACTTTAAATCACTTTCCTTAACAACAAAAGCCAGTTGAATTGCATCCACTTTGGAGCGGCTTGATGCATCCATATTTCCAAGCATAAAGTAGAACCCAACACACTTGTAAGTCCCTGAAGTTGGGCTCAAGGGGTAAAATTCAAATGCGTCTTGAAATAGTATAATTTGTAGACTTTTCATCAGCCCACAAATTGGATGACCAGTATATGCACATCCATCTGTGAAATCTTTGTAAATACCAGGAGTATTCACCTTCTGAAATGATTCATCTACTTGTTTCCTTACTGTGGGGTCACTGAGCATAACATGCAGAGAATCTTCAATAGAAATGTAGTGAGCATACCTCTTTTTACCACTCTTATTTATGCCAAGAGGTATTGGTTCAGCATTGAGCAATGAATACCTGTTCTTGAAAAATTGTTTACGCATGTAATCAGTGTTCAAATTGACAACATCCATTCCCTTATGATGAGTAGCAAAGACAGTATCTTTTTTCATCACTGATTCAACAATTTGTTCAGTTCTATTCTCAGCTATTCCTTCTTTCATGAGTGCTTCTTTCATGCTGACCTTTAACTGATGATGTGATATTTCCAACAACAAGGTTAATTCTTCAGATATGGCCTGAACTTTTTTGGTGGGTATGAGAAGTACCCCCTCAAGCCAGAGGTAAAATTTACCAACACGATCCCTAACACTGGTGCTGGGAAAGACATTGTCACGCTTTGATCTGTATTCACGATCAAGAAACCCACTGTCTTCATCACTCTCATCATCATCATCATTATCATCATCATCAAAGACTTCCTCATTTTCAGTAAGATCTTCTTCATTGTTTTCTGCATCATCATGAAATCCAATACCATTTTCATCATCGTTAAAAGTAATTTCAGGTTCTTCTTTTTCTATTTTTTTGTGGTAACGACTGCAATGTGTCCTGAAAGTTTGTACTTTAGTAAATCTGTTGTTGCATGGTTGAAAAGGACACAAAATTACAAATCCATTTTGAATATGAGCTTCAGTGTGCCGCTTTAACAAATAGGCAGTTCTACAGTTCTCTTGACACGTTGTCTCTGAGCATCGGAAATCAGCATCCAGCATCAAGTCTGCAAACATGTGTGGAGCTTGATCACGTTGAGATTCAGATTGATTATGGAATCTTGAGACATGAGTGAAATAAGTAGACACTTTGTTGAAACGATGGTCACAAGTGTGACAGGGAAATGAAAAGTTTTTATCCCCAAGGTGCACTCCTTGGTGTTGTCCATAAGTTTGAGTTGAATGGAATGTGGTGTGACAAGCGGAGCAAGAATATTGGTCAGGTCCTGGGTTTGCTTCCAAACATCCAATAAGCAGCAGGACGTTGATGAGAGCCAGTGACAGCACAACTGAACTTGCTTGATTAAAGCATTCTTGGATTGAAGGACCAACCCGAACCTTATGCCTAACCTTGCAGTAAGACCCAATCCGGGCTCGCCATACATCCAATGTAACTCCCATTTTGGCGTACTGAGAAAGACAAATTCAAATTAAAATAATGACAGCATCATATAATATAATTTCAAAATGACCTTAAACTGATGGTGTACCTATGTAGGAATTACTTCCAGCGAATTGGCAGAGGTGTCAAACTATTCTGTCATAATTAAAGTACTTTTAACCTTACAGGTATCTGCAAAATCAAGCAAACCAAATTAATTTACTTCTGACAAATCAATCATTCCAAATTCAAAATTGTTAAATTTGATTTCCTAACCCAAAAAAGAACTTGAAATATTCCCAGAAAACACACTTTCTTCAAAGTAGATTATTATGCTGTAGATTTAAATAAAATTCATGGTTTCAAAAAGACACCAAGTTCCCTATTTCAAATGGTGGTGAAAAACACGGAAGCCGCGCCTGCCCGCGCTTAGGGAGAAAAGGGGAGGGGGGCGAAAGAGCCGTACCATAGACAACCAACTATATCCATAGACAACCTGCTCGGTCGGGAAGGCTTGAGTTCGACCAATCAGGACGCGGCGTTCGCATGCCGAAGCAACTTTGTGAGGTCGACGCCCATAGTACTTGTAAAGCGATTTTAAACACATTAACTCGATGTTTAGGTACTTTCAGTGGGTGAAAAAGAAGCACACATAAATGAGGAATGAAGTCATAGAGCTTGATTTTGGAAATAAACTTTAACTTCAGAGTATTCGAAGAAGTTTTACAGAGGAATACCGCTCTCGTCGCCGACTGAGTATTTGTGGAGCACTTTGTATCCATTTTAAAACGCGGAACTCAAAAACCAAAGAGTAGGGCGATAAATTTGAGCATGCTAAACGTATTAATAAAGTAAAAATTTACATTCTTCAAGTTTTAAATCCTAAAATTCGAGCGTGAAGGCTGGTGAAGTATTCCGACCAATCAGACAGCGGCGTAAGACATCGCTGGCCACCGGTACACGGAGCAGGTTGTCTATGTATACAGTTGGTTGTCTATGGCCGTACTGTACTTTTCTATGCGTTGCGCAAGCCATTCGGTATTCATCCACTTTAATTAATTATTTTTAAACTTAATTTTAAAAATGTTAATAGTGAATCATCTTTGATATTGATTGTTCTCGTGAGTGAATAAAGTAAATAAAGAATTTCCTAGTCGCAGCCGACTTCCGCTCCACTCCCCCCTCCCCCAACCTGTCTCAACGTCAACGTTTTCCGTTGTTGGCGCTGGCGCGTTTTGTCTCTGTCTTTGACTATGAGTTGAACGTACGTTGGAAGCTAAGTTTATAGGAATTAATAGTACAGTGAAGCGTCTGATAAGTGAACAGCTGTGAAATTTGAGGACGTGATATTCAAATTAAGTTTAATTCTTTGGTCAGGAGACTGAATCCCAATCCTTAAAGTCAAGCAACCCGTTGATTGTTAGCAGGTAGGTGCATCAGCTGTTTTAGCTGTCAGTCGTAATGGCGGGTAGGTAAGGCGCGCGCGCGGCTAGAGCTGATTTTGACATCTTTGCATCGTTGAGCCTAGATGGCATCATACCACATGTCTTTACTTGGAGTGCCCGTTTCAAGGCAATTCCGCAACTGCAGTTGTGGTTCTGTGTTCAGTTATTGAGCAAGGTTGAGAGAGAGGAGAGGGGCAGTTAAAACATGACAGTTGATTTGTGTCTAACTTTCTTTTTTGTTTTATTCAGGAATGGAGAGCATAGCAAATTATAATTCAGATGAAAGTGTTTCACTTGATGATTCTGATTGTGATAGTTTCTCTGATATCAAAGAATATTTTGATTCGGCTGACTTTGAAGAGATGTGTGCCCTGGACAAAAAGGCTTATCGAAGCCAGAAAGAGAGATACGAATTGTCTTCCACGGCTGGTAAGTATGCTCCTGCTCTGAAGTCTACTGCTTTATGTCTCTTTTTGATCATTTACAACATTTGTTTTGTACCTTCAACAGATGTTGAAATGCAAGAACCTGGGTTCATGAAAATCCATCGTGCAAAAACATTAAAGAGGCAAGCAGCAGCCGACAAAAAAGAAGCCAAGAGACTAAGAGCTGAAACTTCTAAACCTACGTCAAGCAGGCAAAGTGCTAGACTTGACAAGTTGAAGAACGATTCTAAAGTACTTTCAGTGCCAGAACCAACGGTCTCACAACCCACTGTAGGTATTTTATGACTTCATTCTTTTTTGTTTAGATCTGACTTGCATAATTAATATTTCTGTTATAACCTTTATCCATCAGGTGGATGAAACTGAAGAGCCTTTTCCTGTTCTCAAAGAGTTTTTTACACCAAGTGTGTGGTCTAAAATGAATTTAATAGCCAAACGACATGCACAAGCAGCTATGGATTGTTACAGTGCAGCAGTAGCAAAGGGTACTTTGAAAAAAAAAGCGGTTAAGTAGACAGTATCTTTTCCTCTTGTTTATTTATTATTTTCTATATCATTTTGGCAGATCTTAATCCAGTCGTCCCTAAATTTATGGCCTGGAAGATTTCATCCAATGCTGGTGAGTATTCTGTGTGTTGGCCTGAGGTAATTCAATTTTGTTGAGTGCGTTTTAAAATCCTAATAAATTTATCCTTCTTAATAGGTAATTCAACTGTCTGCAATAGTGGGAAGGAAAATTTTGAAAGAGATGCATCATCACGACAACACAGAGATATTCACCAAAGTGCATGTAAGTAATAGTTATTCAAAGATAAACAAAATTAAAATTGTATCAGACTTATGAAAGTAGATTTGTAATTCTTCATAAGTTCTAGCCAATAAACCAGCACACTCAGCACAATTTGAAAGCTCCTTTGATGACATTGATTCACCTGCTGACGAGGACCATGCGCTGAGGGAGATATCAAACAACTGTTAGTTCTTTACTACTGCTGTTAATATATTAGAATAGAGTAATTTCTTGAAATTTTTACATTTTCTTTGTTTTCTAGCTGTCTTTAGGTGCAAGAAATCTGCTCTGTCTAACATCAACAAAAATGCATTTGGTGAAAGCTCAAGAGGAGAATGTAGTCACTCAAGCAAGACACTTCCAAAGAACTTTACGAGCCATAACTGTGAGTCACTAAATTTAGACTTGTAAAACGATGGACTTGTGTCTTTGTTAATAAGAGTCTAAACAGGTGTTATATTTTTTGCTTTAGCTGCTGAAATGTCCATTACAAGTGCAGAGCTGGATGAAAGTTTTGTAATTATTGCTCATTTTAGTTTTATTATTATTATTGTTGCAATTTTTCAGTTTCAATTTTTGACAGTATCATACTACTCATGTTTTTTTTTTTTTTTTAAATTTCAGGATTTAAGTGAAACTATAAAGAACATCGTTTGCAAGATAGTGGTAAATATTCCTGTTGATGTTTTAGACCGCATAGTAGAATCTCTTGATGAACATGGAGTAGAGTCTGTTGAGGATCTTGGATTAGTTGAAGCCAGTTGGATTACAGACGCGGGACTTAAAACTATCCAGGCAAAGAAAATTCTTACTGAGTTTAGTAAGCTGAGTTCAGAGCAAGGTTCGTTCATCTGAAAACAAGAAATGCTTTTTGGTTGATTTTAGAAATTAGAACACTGTACTAATGATAATCTTTTGATTGCAGGCACCCCTGAGGAAAAGGGGGAAAAGTCAGGAAAAAAGAAGCCAAAGAAGGTTCCTCTGCTTCGTGACTTTGAAGATGATGACTCTCTATCATCGGTTCGGTCAAGCCTTTCATCATTGCAGATTCCAGCTGGCGCTCTTGACATGACAATTAGCTTTGGAAACTTTAGGGAGTCTCTATTAGTTAGTCTTGAGAAAAAGGAAAGGCCCTCGTCCTTAGATCGAATGCACATGGTAAAAGTGCTATCTCAGGAAATGTATCTTAAATATGAAGAGATTAAGAAGTCAAGCCCCACTGCAATGCAGAAGACACCTGGTAGAGAGGTTTACAAAAAAATTGTAAATGCAATTTTTGAAGACTTTGCCTTTGCCTTTGAGGACAGGATCAATGGAAATCTAATCAAAGATGGCAAGTACTCATTGACTGACCAAATTGAAACTTGTGTCGAGAACAAGTATAGGCCAAAGACATGTGGTCAGGAGAGATCTCAAGCACCTGCCAGAGGTAATCGTTCTGCAGCATGCATACTCCCAAACAAATTTTCGCCTCCATTATCCAAGGCGTCAAAGGTCAAGGCAGAAGAGATTAGAAGAGAACTGGCCATACTGTATAATGCCCCTAAAAGTGATTGGGATTGGGAGCATATTCGGTCAAGACTGGTGCAAGATCCATCCCTCGCAGCCCAGAGGAATATGATCAACAGCAAACAAAGGGACATGGAATTAATTGTTGAGAAGTGGCCATTTCTCTTTGAGGTTTCAGGTCTTATATGCCATCTTGATAACATCACAGGATCGTCCTTGTTGCCAAACTTCGAAAAGTTTGTTGACCAAGACATGGATGACTTGCTGGAATACCTCAATGTGATGTCACCTCAGAGGGTTAAAATTATTAAAGTGGGGAAGGATGTGGCTGTTGGGAATGGTCCCCTTATTCACCGCAAGCTCATGGGCATAATTTCTATGTTAACTATCCACTGGGGTGAAGATCTATCTGCCCTCATCTCATGCGCAGAGGTAATCACTCCATATGTGACCTTTCATAATCACACTCTTTTATTGTAAAAAAAATTGAGTTATTTTCTCAATAATATCTCTAATATTTTTATTTTTACCATATAGGAAACAACTTTGCCCCATGAAGTTGATGTTTCAACTGGATCACCTCATATAGTAGCACTTGGTATGGATCTGTATTCTTCATTGTTTGATAGTGTGTGTCTTATATACTAATCTTGTCTTTTTCTTTCAGGAGCCAATCCATATTTAGCCAAGAGCTTTTATTTGACAATGGATGGTGTGTGTGTATGTAGCAATATTTCTAATGCAATGGAAGCAGTCATGGCATTGTGCGCTGCCTACTTTGTGTTTGGCATACTATACCCTTGCACAGCTGGTGCCACAATGACTTACGTAGAAAGGTATTTTCACAAATTTTGGACACTACAACTGCAGCAAAGTTAATGTGGTATGGTTCATTAATTCACTTACATTTCTACAGGGCTATGGCAAATTTGAGTGATGGCTCAGGCCTCGTGAAGGCCCAAACAGCAAAGGGAGCTGTGGCGTCATCTAGCCATACAAAGTGCCAGACACTCCAACGGGCCATTGAAAATTTTCTGAAAGAGATGGCTGGTAATGAATGATCACCACAGGAAGGCAGACATGACAAGTTTAAAACTAGCCAATTAAAAAGGTAGGTTTCATTACTATTTTATTTTCTAATCACTGAAATTTGCAAATCCTTATTATATTTGAACATTTACAGATTTGTGGCAACTTTAGTCAATGAAATATCAGAATTTTTCTTTTGTTTTACAATAAAAAAATGATTTTATTATGTAGTAGTACATACAATGTAACAGAATTTGTGTTGAGCTAAAATAATATCAGATATTTATCAAAGAACTTTTATTTTCTTGTCTAAACTCACAACCCACCACCCTTTGCAATTTTACGATACACTTAGTCTGGATTAGTGTCTGAATGACAATTGGTCTGAAAAACTAGAGAAATTCATCCAGTACAGTTCGACAGCTGCTGAGTAGAAAGCCTGGGGAATGCAGGGAGGAGGCAGAGACCGAGGAGGAAGGGGGGGGGGGGGGACGAAGGGTGAACACGGTTGGTGTGAATAATGTCGAGGGCAAATAAGTACTATACTACTCGCAGAGAAATTAGCGGAAAGCAAGAAAAACAAAACACTGGCGCCCTCCTTGCACTTTCAAATGCTTTCAAAGCTTTGTAATTGCTAAAAAGTAGGAAAAACCTGTCGACAGGCATCAAGTGCAGTGTGATTTGGTGGACGAGTGCGACTGGCAATGGTATTTACGCTCACTCAATCACCGTCATCCTTTTCTGGATTCAAATACTTAATGTCGCTGCCCAACCAACTCTTGGTGTGAGACAGACTAGCGGCTCGTGTTTGGAGTTTTGGCAAGTAAAAGTAAGTCTTCCTAACCTGTCGTAACCTAGCAACCTGGCGTTTGCTGATGTAAACAATTCTTTCAATGACATTTTTTGTATTTATATTATATGTTTTTAAATTTGTTGGATTATTTCATATGTTATTGTTAGTGGCTTTTGGTTCCTATTGTATGAATGGTCATTGAAAACTGATATGTTTCCTGTGGAAGTGAAAGCAGTATGTGGGTTTTTAGGCAAGACAGGTTTGTTGGTGGAATGAAAACACTTCAAACTCAGCACAGGACAAGCTTCAGATAGCAAATTGTGCAAGTGTAAGAGGTTCTCCTCGCCTTTGTTTCCTGTTCCTAATAGTGTGGCGTTTGATATATGCTTGTTTGATGTAAGCTTGGGGGAGCTCTTCTTCTAGCAAAACACTTTGGCATGCACGCATCAGATTTTATCAAGCATTTTCTTTTAATTACGATACAGGAAGGAAATAATGGGTATAGGGTTCTTTATTTATTAAATTTATTATTGTAGTAATATGGTATTCTATGGATTCTATTTTTATGAATATGAATTACTTTTGATTAGGATACGGTATGGTAGGAGACAAGCAAACGGTGTAACCGTTAATAAATTAGACTGAAACCGTTCCATGTCACCGTTCCTGAAAGAACTACCGTATGGATTTTGTATGGCTTCCGTCATTATTCTTAACCGTTTTCATTCCGTTCTCAGAACGCCAGTGGGCGGAGAAAAATTACCAGGTGTTTTTCCGTTCTTTATCCGTAATTTTTTCTTGGAGTGTGTAGTGCGCTCACCAAGAGTGAAGGACATATTGCGCTTATATTCTGACCATACAAGCTCTGAGTTATGCCAATATTTGTTGAAATATTCCATGAAAGGACTTTTGGCACCAGTAGTTTCTTCAAGTTTCTTGTATTCACGATCATATTATGCTTTAGTAAATGCATGAATTAGATTGTGCACTATTGGTGTAACTTCTTCTGATTTGCCTTCAGCAAGTTTCTTGAATCCAGGCCTTTTCATAGCTTCTTTGACATGATAGTCGCACAGGTGCACCTCAGCGTTAGGAAAAACCTCACGAATAGCTGCAATTTCACTTTGGTCTTTATCTATGATCACAACTTTAACTTTTGCATTAAGCTCAGGACATCCTAGTTTCAACAGTTCAGGAGCTGACGTCACAATCTCTTTTTTCTCACTGATGATAAGGGCATATCCTATAATGCGCCCAGCACCGTAACAATCAATACCTTCAAATACTACAAGAGGCATATTGTTCTCTGATAGTTTATAGGTTGTGTCCATGATGAGAACCTCTGGGTAAAGTTCATGAGCTGCTCTCATCTCAGAGGTTTGAAAAAAATACTTTGAACAATAAAAGTCTGTGGGTCATGAGTTATCACAATGATTGAATAAAGATCTTCATCTTTCATGATTTTCAACTGAGTGAACAGTGCTTCTTTCTTAGAATTTCCATTGCTGCCCTTAAACTGCGCTTTCCATTTGTTTCTGCAAATTTACGGTAAAAAATTAACAGCACTGTCTATTACTGTTTCTAAATTCCAGATTATCACAAATGATCACTTACCTCAAATTTTGTATGTCCTGAGATGTTGCTTTTAGGCCATTGGTCACCAGTAGATCCCATATTTTGTGGCGTTTCACCTCATAATCAAAAAGTGTGCTTACTTCTTCTGAGGTTTCTTTCGAAACTGTTTTAAACTCGGGATAATGCAAATGCATGTCATTGCCTTTAACTAGTTCATGATTTTCATGCAAGGTCTCTAACTTAGAAACAACGTAACATTTGTCATCAAAGTCATACCGTACACAAATTCGGGCCTTGCAACCTCGTCTGTAAGTGCTGTAAAGAAAACAAGTTTGTAAATCAACGCAGACAGGGTGTAGTTTTTGTTAAGGGAAAAAAAAACAAATTAAAAAACATACGATTGGTTCGGACGTTTGGCTTTGCCCTCGACATGGGCACTCTGTCGGGGCTTGCCATAGTGCTTACAAGCTATTACTGCCTCTTTCCATAGAAAATTGTTTGGCACTCTCTGTTTAGTGTCAGGCTTGGAATTGTAAGTAGTAGCCAAAGTGTTGTTACGAATGGTGTATGGCACATGCTCTTCACTCACATATTTATCTTTGGCCTCATCAAACTCTTTTTGTGAGTAGAATTTCTGACCAAGAACTAAACTAGGCATGATGATAACCTATTAGGGGCTTACTGCATCGTAATTAAACCTACATCCATTGCAGTTACGAAAAGGGAAGCAGTGTTGTTACAAATTCAAACAATTACTTAAGTGACAGATGTTTTATGTGAAAACTTTCTGGTTGAAATACCTGTTGCTGATGATGCACCAAACATTCAAGTTTTCTCCAACGACAGATAATGCAAAGAACTTACCACAACCTTACCTCAAAAACGCGGGAACTCTGCTAACGCTTCGCAAATCTTCATGCTGGGGCATACAACATTTTTATAATTTGTTTGCACCAGCTGGTGCATCCAAGACACTAGTTACTTATACACACCGGCAGACGAAAACGTCGAGCAGAAGACGTCTGAAGGAAAGTATTATACGCCCCAGCGCTGGTGCGAACAAGCCTCCCTTGCGTTATGTACACCGGGACAAACTGGTGCTCATAGGTCACCTCTTCCTTATTCACCCCGGTCTAATGTCTAGGGTCTAACCGGGGCATATAAGCGTTCGGATTTTAAAACGCACCAGCTGGTGCGAGTAAGACATTGCACAGTTATACGCCCCAGTTTTGTGCTGGTGTCATCTAGTCTTTTCATCGTTACACGCACCAGCGGTCTGGTGCGTATAGGCAACATAAATGTTATATGCACCAGAAAAGTTACTGCACGTATCATATTTTTCTGCTCTGCTGTACCACAAACAAATAATAAGAACTGCCCGAACTGCCCATTGGAAGTAAATAAAAAATTGTGGTTGAATCGTGCGGTTTTAATTGGCTCGGTCTGGTCGTTTTCGTGCAGACAGTGTAGGCAGTTGTCGAACTGACACTTGCAGTACTATCTCGTGCCGGTGCCGGCCGTGCCGGCGGGCTGGTGTGTTGTTGCTGTCGGCCTGCTCGTGAGTTTGGCGCTCCAGCTTAGCAGTTTCAGTTCTGTCCATCAGCGTAAGTTATGTGTAACTATTTATTTTTATTTGTATGCATGATGAAATTGCCTTAATATTTGTACGATGGAATGCAATAAGTTGTCTTTTTCTGTTGTTGTGCTGTTCCATTGGGGTTATGTTTTGTTCGTTGATAGGTCATGACTGGATCCATAATTTTGGGCAAAAAGTTTAAGACAGTTGCCGAAGTTTTGGAGGCAATTGACAATTACTCCAAAGAACAGCATGTGCCTTACACCATCTTCAACTGTAAAAAAGCAGAAACGTACATCAAAGATGTTGAACCTGACAAGCGGATGCCAGTGGAGCAGAAGTACAAAGAAATGGTGGTAGCCTGCAAACACTATGGCAAGCCGCGGCAGTCCAAACACAAACCAGGGACGAAGAAGCGGGTTAATCAAAAGTGCGTAAGCTTGTTAATGTTGGTTCACTACTGGAAAGTACTGTCGTGAATTTTACTAAATTAATTACACTTTCTATGTCTTAATTTATTTACAGGACTTTTAAGAAGTTCTACAAAGCAAAAGTAAATTTAAACTACAGTTTGGTTGAACACTGTCACATAGTGACTAAGTTGGAAGAAAGCCACTCAAACCATACAACTGACGCTAAGCTAAGAAAACACTATCCGGAGTTCCGAAGAGCGAGCAAGGCCACTGTGGATAAGGTCAATGTTTTGCTCGAAAATGAAGCCAAAACTCATCGAATTCGAGACGTTTTATTGAGTTCAGGAGTGTTGGCAACTGGTCAGGACATCCAAAATCATAGGTTAGTTTGTAAATTTATTTTTTGTAAGTAAAGGAAACTTTCAAGCGTTTAAGGGGGCACTATGGTCTAAACGCAAGGGTTCAGAAAAAAATCGGAAAAAAAAACCATCAAAGCTAGAGATCTGAAAATTTATTTTTGAGTCAAGAACATCCCATCCCATAATTTTAAAGGTGCGCGAACGCGGCCGTCGTCCCCGGTCGTCCTGCAGGATAAAAAGAAGTCCTGGAGGACATGCCCTCATGGTGGCAGTCGTAGCGGACGAACGCGGTGACCTGCAACAACGAAATTTTACGTCAGCCTTCAGAAAACATGTGGCTAGAGCCGGAACTACGGAAATTTGGCTGCTGCGACTCTAAGATATAAATTTGTCGTCCTGTTTATTTAAAAAAAAACCAAATGTTTCTACCTCATTTTCTGCTGTAAATTTTCAGCCTTAAACTTTATGGCTCGTCAACGAGCGTAGTTCCGGCTCTAGCCACATGTTTTCTGAGGGCTGACGTAAAATTTCGTTGTTGCAGGTCACCGCGTTCGTCCGCTACGACTGCCACCATAAGGGCATGTCCTCCAAGACTTCTTTTTATCCTGCAGGACGACCGGGGACGACGGCCGCGTTCGCGCACCTTTAAAATTATGGGATGGGATGTTCTTGACTCAAAAATAAATTTTCAGATCTCTAGCTTTGATGGTTTTTTTTTTCTGAACCCTTGCGTTTAGACCATAGTGCCCCCTTAAAGTTAAATTTCTTTCCAGGAATAGATGGTTGGCTTCACTCCAAGGGAAGGAATTGTCTGCTGAGGAATCGCTCTTCAATCAACTTCAGAAATTGAAAGATGTTGTGGCGATCCACTACGATGAAGTATGAAATGTAATTCAGAGCATTTTTTTCCAGACTTCATACATGAGGGAAAGCCTAGAACAATATCCTGAGCTGCTTATAATGGATACAACATATAAAATATGTGATAATGAGATGCCCCTTGTTGTATTTTTTGTTGTGGATTGCTTTGGAAAGGGCAGGATTGCTGGATACGCAATCATCTTCTCAGAAAGTAAACCGATTGTCACGGCAGCCCTAGAAGTGCTAAAACTTGGATGTGGGAAGTTGGCAGAGGAGACCAAGGTTGTTTATGTGGATAAAGCTCAGAGCGAAATTGCTTCTATCAAACGAGTGCTTCCAAATGCATCAGTTCATCTGTGTGACTACCATGTCAAGGACAATTTCAAAAGGACAAGTGTAAAAGGTCTCATAAAGAACAAGGACATGTGGGAAATTATAGAGAAACATGTAACAGCAATGATTCACTCACATAGTAAAGAACAATATGATGACACATATGCAGGTCTTAGTGAGGCTGCTGCAGCTGAACCGGATTTTATGGCTTATTTCAATAAGAACTGGCACAACTCTGATCTTGTATGGTGCGATTTCCAGCGAAATGAGTGCTTTACACTAGGGGAAAGAACCACAGGACGAATTGAGAGTCACAATGCAAAAGTGAAAATCATGGTTGACAAGAAGTTTCCTGTCGCTGAGGTGGTATTGAGGCTTTGTGTTCTCAACAGAAACGCAACCATTGAAAACTCACAGCGAGTTTTTAATGAAATAGCCACTACGAAGTATCACAAATATTCACCAGATCCAGTGATTCAACAAATTCTCACAATCAATACTCCATATGTAGGCAAATTTCTACAGGCCCAATATGAAAGAAGTCTGGAACCTCCCAGTGAAAGCATTCATGAAGTCACTTTGGAAACCTGCGACTGCAAATACTTCACCCAATCAAGACTTATTTGTTCACACATCTTTAGGAAGCGCAGACTTAGTGGTGTGTTTTAATGTTATGTCTTGAAAATGTCAAGTGTTACAGATTAAAAATATCATTACAAAAAAATTTCAGGAGTTGAAATTTACAACCATGAGTTGATCCCTAAACGATGGACTGTGGATTTTCCATCTGAAGATGCTAAAAATAATTTTAGTAAATTTGAAATTTTAACCTCTCCTATGAAGTCCAGCAAAATTAAAAAAACTTTGACCCAAGAGGAGAGGTATAATCTAGCAGACTCTATTGGAAAAAGAATAAGCTCCTTTCTGGCTAATTTTGGAGGGGACGAATTCCATGACAGAATCAATGCATTGAAGGATTTTGAAGACCTGGTGAGAACAGGCAGAAGGGTCGCTGTGGTGGGAATTGATGGTGAAGGACAGCCAGACAACCAGAAAACTATCCCAGGTAAATATGTCTCATAAACAGTCTCCTTGTTTATTTTATTGTTATGGTTATTTAAAATTTAAATTCAGACACGGCAGGTGGGGAGTCCATTTTGGAAAAAAATACTGAAGAATCTAATCCATTACAAGTTACTGATGATTCGACACAGTCTGGTAGTGCTGATCTAGGTAAGCATTAAGCAATGACTTTATCTCGTAAATAAATGTATATCAGTGATGGATGATTGATCATGTTGTTTTGTGGACAGGGAGGAAAATCTTTGTCTCCATTATTCATGGGAACAAGGAGTATTCCTCCTTAACACCCTCTTTGCAGGGTAAATTAAAATTACCCGCAAAATGCCCAGTACCTGGACGCCCCAAGGGTAAACGGGTAAACAAGACAAAGTCCCGATCGAAACAGAAGTTGGAAGAGGATGCTGATGATCCTGGTAAGAAATGTTTCATCTGTACAGTCCATTTATATTGATTATTTTTAGACTCATTTCTTAATGTACATTCTCTACATCCCAATGCAATACAGAAACCAAAGAAAATTGTGAAGCCTGTGGTGGCCCGGTGACCCAGTGAGTTGACAACAATCTTGATGTACAAACCAAATTTTTACCTCATAGATTTCATTTAAAAGGCTTTGTATTATGTTTGTTTCCTTAGACGCACATCCTGTAGTAAGGCCAACCAGGGCCGAAAATATATTACTTGTCAAAACAAGAAACTGCCGGCTTGTCAGGACTTCCACAAATGGCTCAGCAGCAAGGACCTTGAGGGTAAATCTCCCAGATTTTACTGCCTTTTAAATTGCTTGAGAAAACCATTATTTTAAAAATAATTTTTTGTTATAGCATTTATAACATTTATATTAAGATGCTGTGCTGTAGCCTGAGGCACTTTAAATTGTGTATTGTTGTATCTTCCCGACGGGAACACATTGTTGCCCCAACGTTGCCTCCAGGGTGCCGTACGTTGCCTACGTTTCGGGCCCGTTTAGGTTGCCTGACGACTCAGTGGCAACGTACGTAGAATTGCACACCTACGTAGTCCGCACGTCGTCTGTGCTCAACGCCAAAGCCATGGTTGACGCTTGGTTGTCTGACACAGTGCCGCAAGCATCCAGTTCCAGTTGCTGAATCATAAAAATGCTCTGTAGCGGCTACGTCGCCGTAGGCCATACAAACACCCACCCATTTCGAGTAGGCACTACTTCGCAACAACTGGCATAGTCAACCATCCCGCACAAGTTGCCTCTACGGAGCATTGCTTCGACGCCTCGAGGAAGCCTGACGCTTCGATGGCAACCGTGAGAAGCAGGTACGGCCTACGTCGCCCCGCTTCGTTGCGGCAACCATCCGTAGCCGGTTGCCTCTACGCAACCTCGCTACGTTGCCTCAATGTGGCCCCGCGCCTTGATGGCAACCGAGAAATGCTGGTACGGCCTCTCTCGCTCTGCTTCGTTAAGTCAACCGTCCCGCGCCGGTTGCCTCTACGGAACCCAGCTACGTCGCCGCGAGGTAGCCAGGAACTTCGATGGCAACCGTGAAATGCGGGTACGGCCTTCCATACCCTGCTTCGTTGAGTGAACCGTCCTGCGCCGGTTGCCTCTACGGAACCCAGCTACGTCGCCGCGACGTAGCCAGGAACTTCGATGGCAACCGTGAAATGCGGGTACGGCCATCCTCACCCTGCTTCGTGTAGTCAACCGTCCCGCGCCGGTTGCCTCTACGGAACCCAGCTACGTCGCCGCGAGGTAGCCAGGAACTTCGATGGCAACCGTGAAATGCGGGTACGGCCTTCCTCACCCTGCTTCGTTGCGTCAACCGTCCCGCGCCGATTGCCTCTACGGAACCCAGCTACGTCGCCGCGAGGTAGCCGGGCGCCCTTATGGCAACCGTGAAAGACCGGTACACCCTTCCTCACTTTGTGTCGTTAAGTCCACCGTCCCGCGCCGGTTGCCTCTACGGAACCCAGCTACGTCGCCGCGAGGTAGCCAGGAACTTCGATGGCAACCGTGAAATGCGGGTACAGCCTTCCTCACCCTGCTTCGTTGAGGCAACCGTCCCGCGCCGGTTGCCTCTACGGAACCCAGCTACGTCGCCGCGAGGTAGCCAGGAACTTCGATGGCAACCGTGAAATGCGGGTACAGCCTTCCTCACCCTGCTTCGTTGAGTCAACCGTCCCGCGCCGGTTGCCTCTACGGAACCCCGCTACGGCGCCGCGAGGTAGCCGGGCGCCCTTATGGCAACCGTGAAAGACCGGTACACCCTTCCTCACTTTGTGTCGTTAAGTCCACCGTCCCGCGCCGGTTGCCTCTACGGAACCCAGCTACGTCGCCGCGAGGTAGCCGGGCGCCTCAGTGGCAACCGTGAAATGCTGGTACGGCCTTCCTCACCCTGCTTCGTTGAGTCAACCGTCCCGCGCCGGTTGCCTCTACGGAACCCGGCTACGTTGCCGCGAGGTAGCCGGGCGCCTTCATGGCAACCGTGAAAGACCGGTACGCCCTTCCTCACTTTGTGTCGTTGAGCCAACCGACCAGCGCTGGTTGCCTCTACGGAACCGAGCTACGTCGCCGCGAGGTAGCCGGGCGCCTTAATGGCAACCGTGAAATGCTGGTACGGCCTTCCTCACCCTGCTTCGTTGAGTCAACCGTCCCGCGCCGGTTGCCTCTACGGAACCTAGCTACGTCGCAGCGAGGTAGCTGGGCGCCTCAATGGCAACCGTGAAATGCTGGTACGGCCTTCCTCACCCTGCTTCGTTGAGTCAACCGTCCCGCGCCGGTTGCCTCTACGGAACCTAGCTACGTCGCCGCGAGGTAGCCGAGCGCCTCAATGGCAACCGTGAAATGCTGGTACGGCCTTCCTCACCCTGCTTCGTTGGGTCAACCGTCCTGCGACGGTTGCCTCTCCGTCGCCTCGTTTCGTCACTGCGAGAGCGCTACGATCCGATGTTGTGGCCTCTACAGCTACCTTGCCGCAACGTAGCTCCGGGTCGTTGAAAAGAGTTCCCGTGTTTCGTTGTGGCAGCTTTTATTCAGAGGAGTCTCTACGGACCTTGCACAGGCAGGCGGCATGTAGCTTGGCTACGTAGCCGCAAGGGGCCTGTGCCTAGATGCGTAGAGGCTCCGAAAGCGCTAGTGGTGTGGGGCTTAGTCGGGAATAAGGGGTTTCTTGTAAGAACGTACTCAGGGTTTCTATTTGTGCTCTTTTGAAAAATCTTGCAGGTTTATTTAAAAACAAGTACATTAGTTTAGGTTAGTTGGGTTATTTAAGGGTTATTACCTCTTTACTAGTAGTGTCATCAAATTCTCTTTGGTTAGTATACGTTTGGTTAGGTTAGTTAGTTAGTTCAGGTTAGGTTATACTACACTGTGGTGAAAAGATACCAAAAATTCTGTTTTTTTTTGTCAAGATTCTCCGTGGCCCTCTGTCTAAAAATTCGCCGTAGGACTTTACAGTTTTCTCCGTAGTACAGCACAGTGTTCTCCTTAGGACGCGAGGACTGTCTAGTCCTACTGAGAGAACTTTCAGGTCCTACGGAGAGGACTGTACCAGGTGTTTCAGAAACCCCGTAGAAGTTTGAAGTTATGCAACCCGCTCACCGTCGTGCGGGCGGGATTGCCTATGCGCTGGCCGGCGGGTGCCGGAGCGATCATGGGTTGCCACTTGTCCACTAGTGCAGCTGGCTGTCGACCCCCTTCCCTTCGCCGCTCCGGTTCAACTGCACTAGTGGACGAGTGGCAACCCATGATCGCTCCGGCGCCCGCCGGACAGCGCATAGGCAAACCCGCCCGCACGACGGTGAGTGGGTTAAATAATTTCAAACTTCTACGGGGTTTCAGAAACACCGCGTACTATCCTACGCAGAATACTGCAAGGTCCCACGTAGAATATTAAGATAGAGGGCTACGGCGAATTACGTCAAGCTGCCAACAGAACTTTCAGTAGGATTTTACCGCAGTGTGGGGTAATTACTTCATTAGTAGTGTCACTCCCGTTGGTTAGTTCAGGTTAGGTTATATTACACTGTGGTAAAAAGATACCAAAAATTCTGTTTATTTTTTTGTCAGGATTCTCCGTGGCCCTCTGTCTAAATATTCTCCGTAGGACCCTACAGTTTTTTCCGTAGGACAGCAGAGTGTTCTCCCTAGGACCCGAGGACTGTCTAGTCCTACTGAGAGAACTCTCAGGTCCTACAGAGAAGACTGTAGTGTCCTACGCAGAATACTGCAAGGTCAAACGTAGAATATTAAGATAGAGGGCTAAGGAGAATTACCTCAAGCTGCTAACAGAACTTTTAGTAGGTTTTTGTGGCAGTGTAGGGTAATAACTTCGTTAGTAGTGTCATCAAAGTCCCTCAGGTTAGGCTATTTAACTGTTAATTCTTCATCGGTGGTGTCGTCAAACTCTCTAAGGAGTTCTTCTCTAGCTTCTTTTCGCCTCTGCCGCTTCTTCTCTCTTGAAGGGGCGTCCTTGAGCCAGTTTCCCGTTAGTTCGATGACGTCGGCGACTGACGACTCCCGGAACCTGCGGCGCACCGCACCTGAAACCAGAACGTGTCGTTTTAACATATGCGACATAACGGAGGGCCCTGCACAGCCTACAGTTCTATACACTGCGGCACAGCCCGACCCGGTACACCCCCCGGTACACCTTGCCTAGGCACATTGTACCCTGGTGCAACATGCCTAGGCATATTGATCCACCCCCACCCACCCCGGTACAACGTGCCTAGGCACGCCCCCCCCCCCCCGGTGCACTGTGCCTAGGCACGTTGTACCCTCTACCCTAGAGAGGGTAGGTACTAGCCAGGGAAAGGCCTTCGGCCTTGATGTTGAGCTGGCTTTTTTGCAGATGCAAATGTATGTTACCTTTTTCTTAATTCCTTATGTTGGAGGCGTGTGCTCAAAAAGAATAGATGTTAGAAATTTCCTTTTTAAATTTTTGGTACGAACAATTCTAACCAAACCTAACGGGCTCGCGACAGATTTTACGCTATTCGTGACATATCTTACTCTACTCGCGTCAGATTTTACGCTACTTGCGCCAACCTAACCCAACCTAACTTGACCTAACCTAAAGTGTCATATCCTAACCCAATCGACGGACGGAAGGCTACCTTATTATTATTTCACCTATATAGCTCGGCCTATATTTCTGGGCCTACATTGCTGGGCCTACATAGCTCGGCCTATGTAGCTCGGCCTAAATAGCTTGGACTATGTATACGCATATGAATTAGTATTAATAATAATAGTAAGATACCTCTTGTAAACTAAAGGTATGAGGGGGGGGGCGGACATTTCCGAGGTTCAAATCTCCCAACAGGGTGCTTCGCTTCGCTCAGCAACAACATGCTTAGGAATATTGTACCCCCCCCCCCCCCAGGAAAATGTGCCTAGGCACATTGTATCCGAGGGGGGGGGGTACAACATGCCTAGGCATGGTGTACCTCCTACCCTCAGGGGTGGTACGGGGGGTGCAAAGCTACACGGGGGTATAATGTACCGGTTACACCGGCCCAGCAAAACCCTGATGTCTAGGCCCGGCACAGCGCAACCCTGGCCCGGCTGGTGCCGCTTCGCACCTCACTGGGCAAGGCACAGCCCGACCCTGGCCCGGCTGGTGCCGCTTCGCACCTCACTGGGCAAGGCACAGCCCGACCCTGGCCCGGCTTGGTGCCGCTTCGCACCTCACTGGGCAAGGCACAGCCCGACCCTGGCCCGGCTGGTGCCGCTTCGCACCTCACTGGGTCCGGCACAGCCCAACCCTGGCTGATGCCGCCTCGCTCCCCACTGGGCCCGGCATAGCCGACGGGCCGGTTTGTGCCGCTACGCACCTCACTGGGCCCGACTATGATATAAAAAACGTGCATGTAAGAGTTACTTACACATGACAGCCTTGAATAGCAGTGTGCCCATGAAGGCGTCCTTGGCCGGATGGTTAGTGCGCTTTATTCCCTTCATGCTTTTGGTTGCAGCAAAAGCATCTGTGAAGATGGTTTTCATGACATTGTAGACGGCGTCTCGTGGGTTAGAGCCACCCATTCCATGCAAGAATGTCACCTGCAAACAGCAAAACAATTTATTATTACAAATACTGAGTTAGTCTGCTCATTAAATATACGGGCTTTTAATCCGTACTTCTACTTACGACTTTATTGAATTGATCATTTGACTTCAGCATTGCGTTTAACTTGTCCTCGTTAGCCTTTTCGGATAGTGGCAGGCGGGGAATGTCTTCTGCAATGTTCGTTTCAATTGCGGGCTGAACGCAGGACAGAATCTTGGCCATAGTTTTTGCCACAGATTCCGCAGAGTCTTTCTGCCACTTCTCCATCTTCATGAGCTGCTCCTGGAGCTCTCCCAATGTTCTCACGATAACCCGCATACCTGGACACAATAAACATACTTAATTAATACAAGCGTAATCAGTCACACGTAAAACCGACGGGTGCTTCAGCCAGAAGAGGCGCTGGCACAAAATGAACGTATTTTTAGAGTTTTTCATAACTGTTTGAACGCTCAATAAATACTAGTATTCTTCGTGTGTCCCCAACAGTCTCAAAAAACCTTCAAAATACGTGCACATGGCGCTCATGCCCTTCTTCTAAAGGCAGTATCTGCGTAGCGGTCTCTCAATAGCATGAACGACATACCTGCACCGTCAGAGGGACTTGAGTAAGTGAGAGACCTGTATGCACTTTTCTCACGAGGAGTCTTGAAACTTCCCTCACTGGCGTCTGAGGCAGCGGGAGATGCACTGCGAATCGAGCAGGGAGATTCGAAGATGTTCTGAGACAACTCCATCGAATCAAGTTCGTCTTCAAGGATACTAGTTTCCCTTTCTGAGATACTTGATATATAGTTGGTCATCTGTTTTTGCTTTTTGGGTGCTTCAGCAGAGAACGTCAATGGACGTGATTTTGGAAGAGAGCTGCTAAAGGATGTTTTAGAAAGATTCGCCTTCTTTGATGGAGAGATGATGAACATAGGTAAAGATCTCTTGAGAGGCAACATAGCCGTTGCAAAAGGTCCGACCTCATGCCTGGTATGATCCTCAGAATTGTCAGATACTCCCTGCTTCTGAGGAGTCTTCTTTGGCGTTGTCTTTGTCGAATCTCCCTGTTTCTGGGGGGTTTTTCTTGGAGTAGTTCTGGTCACCGACTTTGTCGGCGTCTTCCTTGGTGTTTTGAGCGGGGATTTCCCACTTTTGCTGGATCCCGCCTTTTCAACCTGGGTACTGCTTTGGCTTGGGGTGGGTTCAGCCCCCTGGTCCGATTTGGAGCCCTCATTCATGTTCAAGTGTGACGTATCGAGTTCGTCACATCCTGAATCAGACCCTCCAGACATGGGACTGCTTCTTCTTTTACGGTGCTTTTTAGCTCTCTCCCTCCTGGCCGCCAGGGGCTCCTCCACAGAGGAGTCGCTGTTATCGGCCTCACTCTCCTTCCCCGATATTGCTTTCGTAGCCTCAACAACATCAGCAAAGGTGCCTGTAGGATGCACATGGGTTAAAAAGACGTTCTACTTAGAATATGTACATATCTCACAGGACTGTACACGGTAAAAAACGGTTCTTGATTTTCCCAGGAACTCCCTGCAAATCGCCTATGTCTCTACCATAGGCTTCCTGGGAAAACCAGGTACCGTTTATACCGTGTAGGCCAGAACAAACGTTACACACAGAACCTAAAACCAAAAAGCTTACCGCCGAATTTCAGAACTACTATGTCATAAAGCTCCCACGTTGTTTTATCGGGCTGCACCAGGTTCTCAGCAAGTTTTCTAACCTTTTTTTCCAAAGGTTTTGGTGGCCAGTAACACTTTCCAACAACTGCTTTCTTGCCAAGATACACCCCAATCCTCTTGCCTCTCAGCCACGTCACAGGAACCTCTGCAATTAGGCCGTTTTCCGCACTGAATTCAACGGCGGCAAATCGCTGAAACAAAGTGAGAGTTTTGTCTTAGGCCAGGTCCTTGTCATGACCCCGTTTGATTCTCGCCGTTGATGTCTTGGCAGATTGCTTACCTAAATAGATGTCCGAAATTAATAACTCAGGAGGGTTAATCTATACCAAACCAGCGAACTCTTAGAAAATCATCTCTTTGGATGAAACTTGTTTGGCGCAAAAAAACTTGCCTCTTTTACACTCCCGACAAAAATTAGCGGAATGCTTTTAGTCATCATAATATTTTCGAAGTCTTTCGAGCTAGGAAGCTGAAATTTTGTACACGGGTACCCCCACTACTCGCCTCGAGACCTGCGCAGCGCGTGGCCCGTGCGCCTCCTCTAACGGACGGCACCCACCCTTAAGTGTTCAGGGGTGAAAAGAACGACGAAAACGTGCCGTAAAAACCCACTTTACAGTATTGCAGAGTCCAAAGTTTTGGTTTACGAGGTCAGACTCATTTGACTTCGTAAACCAAAGCTTTGGACTCTGCGATAAGGTAAAGTGGGTTTTTACGGCACGTTTTCATCGTTTTTGCACCCTTGCACACTTAAGGGTGGGTGACGTCCGTTAGGGGACGCGCACGGGCCACGCGCTGCGCAGGTCTCGAGGCGAGTAGTGGAGGCACCTGTGTACAAAATTTCAGCTTACTAGCTCGAAAGACTTAGAAAATATTACGATGACTAAAAGCATTCCGCTAGTTTTTGTCGGGAGTGTATTGGCCCGGTTTCGATGAATAATCCTGTCCTAACTCCTCTCTAGGATCGTGGTCGGCAAGCATCACCCCGATCTGTACTCCTCCCTGAAGGAGTTCAAGAAGGAGCAGGCCGACACTGAGGCTCAGCTTCCTGAGAACCGCCTTTGCTCTATCTTGCTGCAGTATGAGCGATACATAAAAGAAGGCGGCATCAACGCCAACCCTCACAGCCTTGCTCACGCGATTGGACTACACTGCCACTCACAATTAGCGGATCCTCCTAAGCCAGCGGTTCCCAACCTTTTTCGGCTCGCGACCCAAAAATGGCTGCCAAATTAAAACCATCTCGAGAGTAAAAGCAAGCTGACACCTTCATTGCAATTGTATAGCTTGCTTCAGCTTTAGCAACGGTGTCATCTGCTAAAAATTTTGCGACCCCACAGCCGAACATTCGCGACCCTACGCGACCCCATGCCCCCAAAAATTTGTTAGTTTTCAATTTTTCTGTCTTGTTTTGTAGAATGTAGTAAGGGAGTATACATCTTATATCTGGTGTGTGTTCTGTCTCTGCTATCTGCACTACCTAGAATTTCATGTTTTACTATGTGCACCCAGAATATCATGGTTTAGTTTGTGCACCAAATTTTAACCCGCGACCCCAGGCACCACGCCGCGACCCAACAAAAAAATTTCGCGACCGCAAGGTTGGGAACCGCTGTCCTAAGCGGATGGCGCAGTTTCTTTGTTTCTGGAGCTAGGATGCTGAAGTTCGGTCGGAGGGTGCCCACACTATTCTTCCTAAGCCCTGCGAAGTGTGCGGTCCGCGCGTCACCCCTTCCTACCTGTGCAACCCCTTCAGTGGTCAAGGGTGCAAAATCCAAGGTAAACGTGGCGAGATTTTTCACTTTTAGTGATCAGAAACTTGAAATATGTCGTGCACCGACCCAAAATGAGTCCTCCCTTCACATCCGTGCAAGCGGAATAGCAAAGGTACACACCTACCCCTTTCCACAGTCAAAATGTCTGAATCCGGGTGCAAATGATCCATTGGCCTCTCCCGCACACGCTGCAAGTTCTCTTTTTTGAATCAGACCAACTCTGGCGCACCACATCCCCGGAACACCTACCCCTTTTTTACCATGTCTCGTTTCAGTCCCCAAAAGGGTTGAATTTGGGCGTTCAGATGCTTAGGGAGATCTTGGGTGCTTAAAAAGCCATTCCAATCAAGAAATCCAGTTCCGGAAATTTGTATCCACTGTTGTAGGGTTGCCCGCCCCCTAGCGCCCCTTGCTCGCTCGGGAGGGGTAGGAATGCCGTTCAAGGGTGTCCTCGGACAATGCAACACGGCTGAACCATCCCTGAAATTCTCGGGGAAGTCAGGGGGCTTGCAGAGAAGAGTTGTGTTGAGATGTCACACTTGAAGTTTGGCCGCCACGCCACCTCAGTTCGGCCTTCATGAGGGATGAACTTAGGGGAGGTTCTCTCTGCTTTCGACAGTTCTTTCCCCCTGGAGGGCAAACACTGTGCGAAAAAACTACAGTGAATCCTGTTAATTTTTTTGCCAGGATTTACTGTAGTTCAGAATACAGGATTTACTGTACCTGGCTACAGGATTTACTGTACCTTGTACAGGATTTTCCGTACTCCACTCCTGTTGCACAGTAAATTCCGTACAAAGTACAGTAGATCCTGTGAGAAAGTACAGTAAATCCTGAACTCTGAACTTACAGTGACGGCTGTACTAATCATTACAGGATTTACTGTAGTTTTTTCGCACAGTGAACGTTGCACCGGATCGAACCAAGTATTTCAGGGATGGTTCAACCGTGTTGCATTGTCTGAGGACTCCCTTGAACGGCATTCCTATCCCTCCCGGGCCAGCGGGGGCGCCCAACCCTACATCAGTGGATAAAAATTTCCGGAACTGGTTTCCTTGATTGGAATGGCTCTGTAAGCACCTAAAGTGTCTCCCCAAGCATTTCAACGCCCAAAATCAACCCTTTTGCGACTGAAACGACACAGGGTAACAAAGAGGGTAGGTCCTCCGGGGGGTTGGTACAGCCAGGGCCAGTCGCATTTGAAAAAGAAAACTAAGCGTGGACAAAATGATTCATGTTTTCCTATCCAGAAACAAAACTGAGGGCGGGCCGACCACATCCTTGAGGATTTCCTTTCAATATGTGAAAGGATCATGTGACGAAAGTTACATCGAAATCAATAATAAGCTATTATAGTAACAGCGATTATTTCAAAAAGTTGAAAAAGTTGCCCCTGAACATAATCCTTATTTAGATCAAGTGACTCAAAATCTTTAGATGTGCGCAACTCGGAGTGACTTTGGTCACAAGACACAGAACTGGGTAGAGGGTGCCGACAACTCAAACCACGGCACAGGTGGTGAAAACTAAATACACCGATGGACAAAATTGAAGCACCACTTTTTGTTTTCCGAGCCAAATCTGAATGAGCCAGCCGATTTCCGTGAATCTGCGCTCAGTGAAAGATTGCCCCTAAAAGATTGCCCACACGTACCCCAAACGGCGGGATCGGGGGTCGCAGGGGGTGGCGTCAAAGGGGCCCTAAGTGCCGCGGGGCAGAAACGGCTGTTGGGTTAAAAAATAACAGGAAAAGTGGCGATACAAATCGGCAACTTTGGCCCGTCCCGTACATTTTGAAATTCGTATATTTTGTTAATGACAAACCCCAACGGATTTTTTGAACCTAGGTCGGGGTTCAAATGGACCTCATTTTCGCCATCAGCACCCTCGTAAACGTATGAATCAATGTCAAACTGGAAATAGATAACTAAGTCCTATTTGATTATTACGAGATTCAAACGCGGGTCTGAGTTTAAAATGGATGTCATTTTCGTCATCATCACTTTTAAAACCATAAGAAACAACGTTAAACTCAAAATAAAATTTTTGGTCCCACCGAGATTCGAACCTGGGTCCAAACTTCTCCGATTTGCTCGAAACGAGCACCGTTGGCTTTGTCTCGTCGCCCCGATTCCAAAAATACCCCTACATGCCCTTCTTGCTGTACCCGTTGCCAAAATCCTCATCGACCCCATGTAGACCATGATGCACCTGCAGCAGGGCTCGGATCGGATTTGCTGCCACCGGGCGGTTCTAAGGGTCACGCGAGGAGGCTGCATACCAAGTTTGGTGATGATCGGACCACGGGAAGTCCTCGGACGGACAAACGAACGGACGGACGAACGGACGCACAGCAAGGATCATACTATATGCCCGTCCTACGTATTTATTTTATAAATAATACGGGACGGGCCAAAAATTGGTCGCGCATAACACACTTTCGGTGAGGGTATGGGGTCCTCCTGCACCTCAGGATGCGTTAAGAGGGACCCCACAGTCTTTCCCGAGGGCCGCGAGTGCACACAGGGGGTGGGGATGGTTTTTGACGGTGCTGCTACGTGCGCGACGTTCAAATCGGGTTTGGGCGTCAGTCTGGGGTACACTGTGCCCCATCAATCATCTCTCAACATTGCAGCTGCTTTTTTCACCCCTTTAAACCAAAGTCCAGAAGGACCTAACTACCCCCACCCCCTTAAAGGGGTGGGGGTTGTTTCAAATTATTCGCCCTCTCGTGAGGGTGCTCGGGGAAGCCAAACGGTGTACCTGACGCCACGAAAGCCCATCCTTGGCAGAAGGGGCACACCGGGGCCTTAGTAACGGTCTTCTCGTCTAGGGGTTGGTTCTAGGGGGATGAAGTTTTCGGTGGCGGATTTTTTTCGTTGGGATGCTTCAAGGGCGTCCCTCTTAACGCATCCTGTGGTGCAGGACCCCATACCCTCACCGGAAGTGTGTTATGCGCGACCCATATTTTTAACCCAGTGGCCGTTTCTGCCCCGCGGCACTTAGGGCCCCTTTGACGCCACCCCCTGTGACCCCCGGTCCCACCATTTGGGGTACGTGTGGGCAATCCTTTAGGCCACCACTAAACTCAGATTCACGGAAATCGGCCGGCTCATTCAGATTTCGCTCGTAAAACAATAACAGGAAAAGTAGCGATACACATCGGCAACTTTGGCCCATCCCGTACATTAAGAAATGTGCAAATTTCGCCCATTTTTATCACTAACGGGATTTGAACCTGAGTCTGGGGTCAAAATAGATGTTATTTTCGTCATCAGCGCCTCAAAAACATCAGAAACGATGCGAAAACTCGAATAAAAAGAATGTTCACAATATACCCCACTGCGAATTGAACCCGGGTCCTCTCCGATTCGCTTGAAACTGGCACAGTTGTTTTTTTTTTTGTCGCCCTGATTCCAAAAATACCCCAACATGCCCTGCTAGCTGTATCCGTTGCCGAAATCCTCCTCGACCCCATGTAGACCATGATGCACCTGCAGCAGCGCCCCCGGGGCTCGGATCGGATTTGCTGCCACCGGGCGGTACTTAGGGTCATCCAAGGTAGAGAGATCAAATGAGCGGACTCTGCTGTCCATTTGTCCGGAAACAAACGAAGGTGCGAGCCTCGGCCCGCTCGGCTCGCTTTTGCGCCGAGCCGGGCGGGCGGACTGGGCCAAGCTCGCCAAGCTCGGACGCCGAAGCAACCCGAAGAACGACCGACGGGCCGCTCGGAGCCGAACGACAGCTTGATTGAACCCTTGCCTACTAGAGGTCAGCATCTGTCGGGAAGGTTTGCGACAGACACTAGACGAGGGGTGAGGAGGGGGTTTATGTTGGCCTGTTTCCAAAAAAGGCGGGTGTCAAGCCGGAAGCAGAGGTTTCAACGAGCGAGCGTCGACGAGTTCGGGTATCTTCGGAAGCCGAAAACTACTTCGGCTCGTAACATGTCGCGACAGCAGTGTCCGCTCATTTGGTCTCTCTAATCCAAGGAGGCTGCATACCAAATTTGGTCAAGATCGGACCACGGGAAGTCCACGGATGAACGGACGGACGGACGCACAGCATGCATCATACTATATGCCCGTCCCTCCGTCATTTTTTTTTCAAAAAAAAAACGCGGGACGAGCCAAAAATACACGGGGCGGGCCAAAAAGTGGTGCTTCAATTTTGTCCATCAGTGTATTTTAAAGCGGGGTGTAAGCTACTTGTGCGAAAACCAATGGTTGAAATTGGGCTGACCCGCGTCTGAAAACTAAGCCGACGTTTAGGTGTCGGGCTGACCTCAGACGGACGGTTAGGCTAAATTAAGAGGAGGCTAAAGTGAGCCCCGCCGAGCGCGCTGGCCGGAGCGCCCCGACTCGGAAGGCAATGTAGACCGATACGTAAATTTTGTTTTCTCGCAAACGCCTTGACCAAAAACTCTGAAACTTTGCACGTGCCTTCCTTAAGAGTCATCCTCGCCGCCGGTCTGGTCAGATTTTTTCCCGAATATCTGATGCGTTAAATTTCTAGCGCATCGGTACAGGCATCGACGTGAAAATTGGAGACGCGTTACAGAACAAGATTACCTAAAGAGTGGCGGTCGCCAAATTTCCCTACCTTGCGCACAGCCGCTCTGGCTGTGGCTCAACTTCATTCAAAATTTCTAAGCTAGAAATTCAACGCATCAGATATTCGGGCAAAAATCTGACCGGACCGGCGGCGAGGATGACTCTTTAGGAAGGCACGTGCAAAGTTTCAGAATTTTTGGTCAAGGCGTTTGCGAGAAAACAAAATTTACGTATCGGTCTACATTGCCTTCCGAGTCGGGGCGCTCCGGCCAGCGCGCTCGGCGGGGCTCACTTTAGCCTCCTCTTAAGACCGTCGTATGAAAGAGAGCCCGTCGGAATTTTACCTGGCGAGCGCATGAGTGCCGCCTGCGTGCGGTCTGTGGCCATAAAATGGCCTAAATTCTGACAGAAAAAGAACGATCATATACAGACCGGGTTCAGACCGACGACGGCGAGCAGCAAAAACTATCATAACAAAGAAGCCCGCATCGAATACCGAAGTTCGGAGTGGGCTGTCCGGAGCACAAACCCACCGGAACTTCGGTGTTTAACGCCTGACGTCAGGCGGACCTCCTTGGTTTGGTCGTGTTGGCTGCTAGCCTCCGTCGGCCTGAAAATGGTCTGAACCCGGTCCGAGAAGGAGCCGTCTCTCAGACCCAATTTAGACTATATTAAGGCCACAGGCAGGCCAGACTCAGGCGGCACTCAGGCGCTCACCAGGTAAAATTCAAACGAGCCCCTTTTCAAGTGACGGCCTGAATAGAAACTAACCGCGGTCGGCCTAAGGTCTACCCGAGGCCTGGCCGCCGTCTTAATTTTCCGACGTAGGTCCGCTTACTCTTAGCCTTTGGATTCCATTTAACTTTCTTGGAAACTTTCAAGAGGGCAGCATTTTCCAAACACTGCTTTTCTCAGGCCATAAGGAGAGCCAAAGGAAAAGTAAGCTGCGTAAATTGTTCGTCCCAAAATCGTCACTTACCTCGCCTTTTGGAGGGTTAACTGTCGTCGCATCAGCATACCAGGCCTCCGCCACCTTGCTGGACGTTTCAGCAACATCCATGGTAGTAAAACGCGCTGTGACCGGCGTTCGGACAAGGTGAACAGCAAAGCGTCATTTGCTCTGCGTGCTGGCGGCGGTGACCACTGGCGAGTGGCCTAGCGAGTGTCGACGCGTGACGAGGCGAGACGGGGACGCGGACGCGACAGGCGTGAACTGGCTGTTACTCAGTGACACTTCCTGACTGGACTGACTGCCGCTTCCACTTCCACGCTACACTGCCGCCGGCGCCGGCCCGGCCGTGCCTGGTGTCTGGCCCTTTCCTTCCTCCCTCCCCCGCCGCTGCTCTGCCGGGCTCCGCGGCCCACGGGGGCCGATCGGCCGGCTACTGGTTGTGCCGTCGCGGTGGTGGGGACTGGGCTCGCGAAGCAGCCGCTCTGGTGCCTCTTTGCACCTCATCCAGTGGACCGCCTTGGGACCCAAGAAGACCCAAGTGGACGGAACGACGTGCCGGACGCGACCGGGAACCGAGGGGACGCAAGTGGACTGGGACTGACGTTGGAGTAGACGTGACGGGACCGTCTTGCGATCCAAGCTGGGGGCGCAAAAGGACCGACTTAGGACCCAATTACCGGATTTTCCGAATTCGTGACGTAGTTTTCCTTCCGTTTTTTCAGTTTTCGGACGGAAACCAGTACTGATTTTTATCTGGAAAATGAACGGACGAATCTCTGACAGTTGCGACTGCCCATGCCTGGCATTGGACTGCGGCGCCCCCTGCTTGCCTTCGGCAGGCAGTCACAGAAATTCCAAAAATTTTGGATTGCCTGAAATTGACCGAAAACTGCCCCGGGCGTTCCAGCCAAAATACGGGAAAAAGCGTTCAACAGTGTTGCAGCCACTAGCTCCATTAAGAAGTTCCTGCAACCCGGTTTCTATACCTTGGACGGTGTGGCCGGAAACTGTAAAACTTTAAAAAAATTTGACTGAAATTCATCTAAATTAGACTGAAATTCATCGAAATTCGACTGAAATTCATTGGATTTGTACACCGATATTCACAGTGATTGCCCCTTGTGTGGCCGCGGTCCCCAGCCCGGCCCAAGCCCGGACCCCATTATCGTCAAACAAAAGGGACTGGCGCTCCAACTAAATTTTGCAATTTTGAAGAAAAAGGCTACTTTGGGAGGAATGGTGCCGTAATGAGCAGAAAAAACTAGGAATTGGTGTGAAAACGGGACCTTTCCACGGCAATTTTGGCGGCAACGCATCGGAAAATCTTGATAGGTATAACTGATCAGCGCGCTTTGAAACGCGCTTTGGATTTGATTTTGAAAATGGTGACATCCGGGCCAATCTTTGGCACTTGGAGCCCGTGGACTCAGGTTCTGCTGGAACAGCATCGAGGCATCGCAGGCCGGCAGGTAGGCAGGAAGGCTCCCGCCGGCCCAGATGGCCGAGTGCAGCCCGTCGGGTGCAGTGCTGGGCCGGCGGGGTGCGGGAGGGGCGGCGGGGGCCTCAGGGCCATCATCATCATCATCAACGGCCTAGCCTGCCGGGACTCGGCGCGCCTCCGGCGGCTAAGTCCCGATTTTCTTTCGGCGTTCTACAGTTTCCGGCCACACCGTTCAAGGTACACTGAGAATGAAAGAGTCATGATCATGACTAAAATTTTGGGCAAGGAATTCTTTATCACCCAAATTTGGGTGAGGAAGGTTTCCTCGCCCAATTTGGGTGAGGAAAATTTCCTCACCCAAATTTGGGCAATAATACTATGGAGCCATATAGGTAGCTGGTACAGCCTTCCTCACCCAATTTTGGGTGAGGAAAATATCCTCGCCCAAATTTGGGTGATAAAGTATACCTCGCCCAAAATTGGGTATTAATCATGACTTTTTCATTCTCAGTGTATCTGCACCGGTTTACAGGAACTTCTTATTGGAGCTAGTGGCTACAACACTGTTGAAAGCTTTTTCCCGTATTTTGGCTAGAAGGTCCGGAACAGTTTTCGGTCAATTTCAGCCAAACTAAAAAATTTGGAATTTTTTGGAACAGGCTGGCGTTGAGGGTGGTTCATCTTGAGTGCCCCTGGAAAGTTTCAACTCAATCCGACAACGCGTTTGGGCACAATCAAGACACATGTATCGCCGCGCGGAGGCCTCGCGGGCCTCCGGCCGGCTCCGAACGCGCCCTGCGCCTTTAGCGGGGTTCAAAGAGGGTTCATGGTCGAGAACACTCTTATTTGTCGTGCAACTACAACTATTTGCAACCAAGACCCTGCAGAAGCCCCTTTCCGGCCCCTTAAAAGATCTTGCTGAGACCTATCGAAAACGAAACTAAACTTTTTCAGTCGGTGAACCCACTTTTTTCAAGACCCTAGGCCTGCCGAAATCGGGCTGCTTGACCCCCCCTTCCGATGCACTCTGGGTGAACCCTTCCTGCATCCGTCTTACTGTGAGAGTTAAGGGAATGAAAAGTAAAAATCGTACGAAGTTTGGGACTAATATATTTATTTGCAAACACAATTCATGCTTCGCAGCACAGAACGCTCCGGGATGATAATACGCTTATGATGTTATGCCGATAAAACACTTTAACAACAAGACATTGTTTTATACTACCTTCTACTTTCTAGCTCTCAACAATGCACAAATATTTTTCTCAATGCATCACATGAGGGAAACTTGAAACATATTCCTCTTTTAGTTTTCCGTTCATAAAATTTGGCCGTACAACAACATAACAGAAGGCAATTCATGTCGCATTAGAAAAGACAGAAGTTTCTCTATGCCAAAAATTGCTTAAGCGCACGCCCTCAACCTACCATCAAAGAGCCATGTTTCGTTGCAATGAGCGAAATTGACTCTCTTCGTGTACCTGAGGTAAACATAACCACTCATCGTAGTCACGTTTGATTTTTAACAAGACGCATTTGCACTTTATTGATTGTATCCGCCATTTCTTTTTTACAGAATTCAAGCCCCAAACCTTTTCTATCCCAATGGCTCTAGATTTCATAGGCCAATGAAAAAAATCGCCACGGCAAGCAAATGAGTACCCAATTGCAAACACTTCGTCTTTGGAAGTGTCGTGGATAAGAGATATCACTCTAATCACCTCGTCATCAAAGGTTTTGACGACAGAGTCTCTTTGTCTATCAGTACTTATAACCATTCCCGGCAATGATACCTCCAGATACTCTATGCCTGCGGACCCTAGGCATTCACTAGGGCCAATTTCCTTAGAAAGGGCAGGAGTGCTGCAATGACTGAGCATCGACACCTGTGTTGGCTGCAGCAGGTGCCCTTCCCGTATCCTTCGTACAATCTGTTGCAGACACCGCCCGTGTGCACTCATCGCCCGATTTATTCTGCTCAAGTAGGACTCGAACGGAAATGCCGAGAAACTATCTAAAACTCCATGTCTTTCACATTCTTTTGCAAGATGTGTCAAACTATGAGCTTTTACTGCCATAAATTGTTTTCCAAATTTGGTCTCAACATCACGAACAAAAAGCTCCAAAAGAGCATGTGCATCCGAAAGATAGCCATCCTTCCTTATTAATTCTGGTGAACTGAGAATTCGGACTGCACATGATAGTAGAAGAAAATTCCGATAAACTGCATTTCTGAAAAAGATGCTACCCACTAATATCCCATCGTACAGAAGAAATCTTCTCCATTCTGTTGCCTTCCACAACTTCCATTCAGAGAGCCCCCTGACTCTGCGAGCATATTCAGTCGGAAAACTTTCCCTAAAATTCTCTTTCATGTAGTTTGATATTTCCATCTCTCTTTGAGGTACAATATGGTACTTAATTCCCCTCTTTGTCTCAACGAGGAACGACCACCACGTTTTCATAATTCCTTGATAAAGGGCGTGCATTGAATCAATTGGGAACGAAAAACACATGTCAATACTCAATTGCATAAATGGTGAATCCTCGCGGGGCCCATAACGATGATGTGTGTGATATTCTATCTGACACCTTTCTCTGAAACTCCTGTCTGTGCGTAGAGTTGGCCTACTGCGTCTTATGTCAGCGCAAGTAAACGTAGTTCCCCCCCTTTTTTTTCCTTTAACCGTGCATCTTTCACACTGTATAAGTGAACTTGGACCCTCTCCATTGACACATTTCATTCTGCAGCGAGCTGGATAGTCAGCAATAAACTTCTGAAAAATGACCTCGAATCTGACTCCATTGAAAATTAGTCCGTCCTTTTCTAGCTGTTTAGCCTCTACAATGAAATCCTTCAGAAAAACATTTGGCTGCGGATCCTTTTTCCCTCCAAAAACCGCTACAATGAAAGGGGGGCTTTCCTTACTGAATTCAGTTGCACTGAGGCGACAGAGTATGGGCCATATTTTGAACTTGACACTTTTGTAGGGCGACAGACCGTCCCAAAAAATGTCCAAACAAATACTCTTGCATGCCGACAGATAATCTTGAGTCACTGTCTTCCGCAATCCATATTCTATCCCTGAATAGTACATTTCTCCACCTACCACCTCCTGGATATAAGCCTTTACTGACCTGGGGGATTTCATGAGGGTTGCACTGCAAGTAGGCAAATATGGATGTCCATGTTCTCTAAGCAATTGCAAGATTCCATCTCGTGCCGCACGCGGAACTCCAAAGTCACCAAAATACATCACGAGACCGTCTCCAAGTTTCAAGTCCCTTGTCTGTGACGAATCGTCCCCCAACTCAGGAAAATCTTTGTCATCCCACTTCTGCCCCTCGTTACATGGCTCCTCAACGGCTTCAGGTTCAACAGCTTTTTCTACGGCTTCAGGTCGCACTTCAGGTTCAACAGCTTCTTCTACGGCTGCAGACGATTCAATCAAACGATCTATTTCCTGTTCAAGCTCCGCGTAGCGCGTTTTTGCCCCTGTCCTCAAATGAAATTGGCGTCTCTGAAAGAAACCCAAACAGCACTTTGTTATATAAATGCCGGTAGGGGCTTGCAATCTCCCCAGCCGTTTCAGTGTCGAAGTTACTCACATGGTGTAATACCTGCCGGGCTGGTCGCAACTTCTGCCCGTCATTACATGGCTCTTCAATGGCTTCGTGTTCAACAGCTTGATCAACGGCTTCTTCAACGGCTCCAGACGATTCAATCAAACGATCTAATTCCTGTTCAAGCTCTGTGTAGCGCGTTGTTGTCCATGTCCTTTGACTGGTCTTCAAATAAAATGGACGTGTCTGGAAAAAAAACCGAACGGCACTTTGTTATATAAATGCCGGTAGCGGCCTGCAAATTCCCCACTCGATTTAGTCATTGATGTTACTCACTTGATGTGATATCGGCCGGGCTGGGCGCAACTTTCCCATTTTCTTCAGTCCTCTAGAAAATTCCGTAAGCAATAAAATCACCCCAAAAAACACCAATATCCTCAGGCCAACTCAGGCGTTGCTGCTCGATCAAGCATCTACAACGAAACAAAAAAAAGCAATGCATCTTGAGGAAGGAAAAATAAGCAGATGTGCGCACTCTCTTTCCAAAAATGAAAAAAATTAATGCAAGCTGACATCTTCATTGCAATTGCAGCTTTAACTTTAGCAATGGTATCACCTGCTAAAAACAGGAAAAGTAGCGATACAAATCAACAACTATAACCCGTCCCGTACATTTCTAAAGAGTTGGCGGGAGTCAAAAATCCGGCCCCCGCCCCTTACCTGGAATAACATGTTCTTAGTGCACGCTGACTGGCTCCATTTAGCTCCTGTCCAACACCGTGCTGGCGCTGTGTGCAAGTGCGACTACCACTGCGGACTGACGTGGCGGCGGCGATGGCGGCTGCGCGAGGCGACGTTGCGGCCGCTCGGCCGGGTACCCACTGAGCTGGCTTCCCCCTCCACGGGGGAAAAGCTCAAAACAAATGAGATTTTGAGAAAGCTTCGTCAGAGGTTCTCAGCTGCCTGCATGCGTAGGACTATTAGAACCTCAGTCGACTGAGCATGCCAAAGAGTACGAGAGAGACGGCGTGCTTTGAAATCGGTCGCCCGAGTGATTCCATCCAAACAGTGCTCCTCCCATCACGCTCACCACAAGGCTAATGCGAGGAAAGAGAGAGAGAGAGAGAGAGAGAGAGAGAGAGAGAGAGAGAGAGAGAGAGAGAGAGGAGAGAGAGGAGAGAGAGAGAGAGAGAGAGAGAGAGAGAGAGAGAGAGGAGAGAGAGAGAGAGAGAGAGGGGGGGAAGAGAGAGACGCTGTGCTGCTGTTTCCATCCACGGGGTGGTCGGAGAAGCTCGGAAAGCCGGCCTCGGGGTCACATTTGTGCTCAGAATATCAAAAAGCTGGATCGGCGGCCCATTTCTACCCTCTACGAATGCTCTCCGAGAAGCGGTGAGCGCATGACACTCGCTCGCCGCTCCATCACCACACGCGGCGGCACGCGGTCGTAACCCTACCCGGTCGGGCGGCACTGGCAGTGGTGCCGAGCTAGGGGGGACCTCTGGTGCATTGTCGCACCTCACTCAGTGAGGTCCCGTGCGTGCCGATGTTGCCTACTTACGTGCGTTTTCGGCGGTTTTTCCGCTCCAGCATGTGGTATGTGTTCAATCTTTGTACAATGAATGTGGGAAGTTGTTCTCCCCTGCTCAGACACCGCCATCTTTAGATGCTTATGTCGGAGCAAACCACGGTTTCCCACCAGTGCTTCAAAAACCTTCAAACCAGCCATTAGGCTAAATGTCAGCATTTGTTCATGCTTAAAAGAGTCTTTCTAAAGACTGTAAACACCGGCATCTTTAGATGCTAATATCGGAGAAAATGTGGGAGCTTCAGGGTTCAGCCCGGGTTTGCCTGCGGTCTCTGTGAGAGCTCGCTCCGAGGCGCGGTCGTGCCGAAGGCACCTGAAGCTGAAACCACGCTTTCCCGCATACGGTGTTTCAAATACCTTCAAACCAGCCATTAGGCTAAATGTCAGCATTTGTAAATGCTTAAAAGAGTCTTTTTAAAGACTGAAAACACCGACATCCTTAGATGCTAATGTCGGAGAAAATGTGGGAGCTTCAGGGTTCAGCCCGGGTTTGCCTGCGGTGCCTCTAAGAGAGCTCGCTCCGAGGCCCGGTCGTGCTGAAGGAACCTGAAGCTGAAACCACGGTTTCCCGCTTACAGTGTTTCAAATACCTTCAAACCAGCCAGGCTAAATGTCAGCATTTGTAAATGCTTAAAAGAGTCTTTTTAAAGACTGTAAACACCGACATCCTTAGATGCTAATGTCGGATAAAATGTGGGAGCTTCAGGGTTCAGCCCGGGTTTGCCTGAGGAGTCTCTACGAGAGCTCGCTCCAAAGCGCGGTCGTGCCGAAGTTGAAGCTAAACCCACGGTTCCTCGCAGCCTTCAACAGCCTTCAGCTAAATAACAGCAATTATGCTTTTAAACACCCAGGCTGGACGCAGCTTGCTCTCGCTGCTCGCTCGTCGCTCCAGCACCAGACGCGCCGGCAACGCTGGCAGACGATCGTAAAGTACCCGGCAACCCGGCAACCCGGTATCGGCACGCCGCGCGTACCGCAATAGCGGGCCAGGCGGTGCGCGAAAGCCCTGCCCGCTACGCCCCCCCCCCCTTCCTCAGCCCAGAGTGGCGAAAATGAGGCACGCATCGGGCGCTTCGTGAGTGTCCGAGAGAAATAGACAGACAGGTAGAGCGACGAAACTGCAGATCGATTCCACATGGAGCGCTCTCATCGCTCCGTCTCTCTCGCACCCACTGGGCGTGCCACCAGGGTGCGAGAGAGACGGCGGGCTTTGGATTCGGACAGCTGAGTGATTCCGAACAGTGCTCCTTCCATCGCGCTGTCTCTCTCGCACCCACTGGGCGTGCCACCAGGGTGCGAGAGAGACGGCGGGCTTTGGATTCGGACAGCTGAGTGATTCCGAACAGTGCTCCTTCCATCGCGCTGTCTCTCTCGCACCCACTGTGCCAGCCGCCAGGGTGCGAGGGAGACGGCGGGCTTTGGATTCGGACAGCAATAAAAATCCGCGTTTTTATTGCCATTTCCAGTCTTCCCTTCTATGGGGCGGTCAGAGAGTCGGCCTGGAGCCGGAAAGAGGGGTCACAATCGCGCTCAGCATAGCGAAGGGTATGCGAAACGAGAGACGGGTGAAAAACGGACATGTTTTGGCCAGATGTCGAAAAACGAAGCGAGATCGGCCTTTGTTACGCACTTGTTGGCCGATCCGGGGAACCGCCGCACAATGGGCCAGAAGACCGGTGGAGGTGGTCAAAACTCTAGACGCGTTTTGAGCTGCAGAGCTGCTAAAAGGGCCTCAAACCGAACGTGTCACCCCACCAATGGATTGCTCTCCGAAACGAGGAATCCATTGGCGGGCTCACACGTTCGGTTATTTGAGTCCCTTTGCGACCCTTTGCCTCTGGAGCTCGAAACACGTCCGAGAGCTTGGTCATGCCGTTGTCGGCCAGCAGCAGCGTCTCGAGCCGCGGCTGCGCCTCCAGCCGCGGACTCCGCCACCTTCATGTGGTTGCTGGACAGCACCGGCGTCCGCAGCCCCGGCAGCTCGCGGAAGTCCACCGTTCGCACGGCGCGCAGGGTTTGGCCGCTGAGGCGCAGCTCGCGGATGCGGACGTGCTGCGGCCCGAACAGCCCCGGCGGCAGCTCGGACACCAGGTTGTACTCCAGCGGTTCAGGAACTCGAGGCTGGCGAGGGTCTTGAGCGCGCCGCTGCCCAGGACGCGGATGTCGTTGTTGTGCAGCGCCCGAGGGGGTAAACACTCGCGTAATACCCTGTACACAAAAACCGTGTATTACGCGTAATACACGTAATTGTAATACCATTTTTTGGCTAAATATGCCAAATTTTGGCATTTTAGTGCCGTTATACACGTGTAATATCCCCGTAATACAGCGTAATACCGCGTAATACCGAGTACTCTGTACACGATTTCGTGGAGTGTTTACCCCCTCGGCAGCGCCAGCCACCGCAGCGCCACTAGCGGCCGCAGGGCCTTCTCCGGGTAGCGGTCCAGGTCCAGCTCGGCCAGGCTGAAGCTCGCCTCCGGGCTCTGCAGCGCCGCCAGGTCCGCGAAGGCGTCGGCGTGCAGCACCCCGGCCAGCCGGTTGAACGACAGGTTCAGATCACGCCAGACCACGCATACGTAGGAGCTCATTCGGAGCTCACTGCATCGTTTGCTGTCAGTTTCACGTATTTCCGAAAACCAACCCTTACAGGGGGAGTGGGTGATTGTGGAAAGGGGTCGGTTTGACCGTTTGCAGCACCCACCGACCAAATCTCACAATCCTAGCTCGAGACACATAGGAACTGCGCCGTTCCCCAAACAGGAGCCACTAATTTTGAGCGGTAGTGGAGAAGCCGGTGGGAACTGCCCTGGCAGCGCAGAAACCAGGCTCCAATGCGCGACCTTGTTGCTGGCGGTTGAGCGTGTCCAGGGACGCGCCCCACTCAGACACGAAGGCATGCTAAAAGAAGGTCCAAAGACCAATTGCCCGTTGAGAAAGAACGAAGGCCCGCCCGGGCCCGCCCCGTATCAGACGCAATGGCTGCGTAAAGTCGGCCCACCATTTTATTTTTAAAGGAAATTGTGACCGTTTGGGAATTCTGGGAATCTCGGCCGCCAGCACCTGCATGACGCCGTGTGCAAACAATGCACCGGCCAGGGCTGTCAACTGTCTCACTCGCACCGAAACGGAACGCCTCGCGCGAGTGCGAGAGAGACAGCACCTGGAAGGCGCCGTGAGCTGTCTAGACACGCACCGCCGGCCGCCGAGCTTGCAGCGCGCAGACCACGTGGACGAGGCCGTAGCCAAGCAGGACGGCCCGGGCCGGCCGCCTCAGGTTGGCCAGCGCCTCGGTCGGAAAGACGCGCAGTGCGTTCCAGTCCATGTGCTCCAGCGAGTGCTCCAGGCCCCACAGCGCCACGAGGTGGAGGTACTCCACCGGTTGCTGGCCAGCGACAGCCGCGCCGTGGCGAAGCCCTCCAGCACGTAGGCGGTCCAACCGCGGGTCCACCCCCGCGTGTTTCCTGCGAGCCTGGCACTTGCCCTGGATTCTCGTTTACAGTGGTAACTGCTGCCCTCTCGTGGGTGTGCAGTGCAGGCATGGCAGTTACAGGACCCGAAATGGCAGACGATTAATTGAGGTCTAGCCTCTCAAGTTCTAGTTCTAGCGCCTGTGAGGTAGGCCAGGCCCGGCCCGTAACACACCGCTGCATAGATGGTGGCCTACCTTCCCCTTGACCACAATTGATCGTGATAATTCTTCCGAGACCCCGAAATGACTGTCTCGAATTCTGATGAAATTTGGTGACTTTGTTGCTTAAGTACCCTTAAACACCGCTGTAAAAAAAATTTCATTGGTCCCACCGAAACTGAGCACCAAAAAAAAATTCCATTGAAAAATGTTTTTTTGTTTTTTCACCAACTTTTTTTTTGCTCGGACAGCTGAGTGATTCCGAACAGTGCTCCTTCCATCGCGCTGTCTCTCTCGTACCCACGGGGGGTGCCGCAAGGGTGCGGCGTAGAGAAAACGCATGCACTTCTATGTGTGTACTAGCTGAATACACACTTTAAAGTGTGTACTCATTCTCATACCCAAGAGTCTTTCTAAAGACTGTAAACACCGGCATCTTTAGATGCTAATGTCGGAGAAAATGTGGGAGCTTCAGGGTTCAGCCCGGGTTTGCCTGCGGTGCCTCTGCGAGAGCTCGCTCCGAGGCGCGGTCGTGCTGAAGGAACCTGAAGCTGAAACCACGGTTTCCCGCTTACAGTGTTTCAAATACCTTCAAACCAGCCATTAGGCTAAATGTCAGCATTTGTAAATGCTTAAAAGAGTCTTTTTAAAGACTGTAAACACCGACATCCTTAGATGCTAATGTCGGATAAAATGTGGGAGCTTCAGGGTTCAGCCCGGGTTTGCCTGAGGAGTCTCTACGAGAGCTCGCTCCGAGGCGTGGTCGTGCCGAAGTTGAAGCTAAACCCACGCCTTCAGCTAAATAACAGCAATTATGCTTTTAAACAGCCTTTGTTAAGGCTACCAGCATTATTAGATGCTGAATTATTGTGAACTTTTATAAGCTCAAAGGGCGAGAAGCCCGGGTTCTACGAAGGGCCGCAACACGCACGCAGCTACGCACGCAGGCACGCAGGCACACACGCGTGCAGGCACACACGCTGCCAGGCACGCAGTCACGCAGGCTGCCACGCTCGCATCCACGCACGCAGCCACGCACGCACCAACGCACGATGACACGCACGCAGCCACGCACGCAGCCACGCACGCAGCCACGCACGCGGCTACGCACGCAGCCACGCACGCAGCCACAAACGCAGCCACGCACGCGGCCACGCACGCAGCCACGCACGCAGCCACGCACGCAGCAACGCACGATGACACGCACGCAGCCACGCACGCAGCCACAAACGCAGCCACGCACGCGGCCACGCACGCAGCCACGCACGCAGCAACGCACGATGACACGCACGCAGCCACGCACGCAGCCACGCACGCAGCCACGCACGCGGCCACGCACGCAGCCACGCACGCAGCAACGCACGATGACACGCACGCAGCCACGCACGCAGCCACACACGCAGCCACGCACGCGGCCACGCACGCAGCCACGCACGCAGCAACGCACGATGACACGCACGCAGCCACGCACGCAGCCACACACGCGGCCACGCACGCAGCCACGCACGCAGCAACGCACGATGACACGCACGCAGCCACGCACGCAGCCACGCACGCGGCCACGCACGCAGCCACGCACGCAGCCACGCACGCAGCCACGCACGCAGCCACGCACGCAGCCACGCACGCAGCCACGCACGCAGCCACGCACGCAGCCACGCACGCAGCAACGCACGATGACACGCAGGCAGACACGCAGGCAGACACGCTTGCAGCCCAGGCTTGCAGCCACGCACGCAGCCACGCACGCAGCCACGCACGCTGTCACGCACGCAGACCAAAGGTGTCTCGAAACTTGCCGCCTAAGGTGCCTCCTGGCGAGGCGCCTAAAGGCGGCGCTACAAAACCTAAGGCAAGCGTCAAAAGACGCCAACTTTCAGGTAAATGTTCCAAGCAATACGGTGCAGCAAACCAGGGCCCGCTGCCCTGCAGTCGCATTTCAGAATTTGAACTGGAAAAGGGGAAAGCACGGCTTCGCAAACGGCGCAATTTTAGCGACGGAACCAATATGGCAGGGCTGTTGCTCGTTCGAATTCGCAGTTCAAATTCTAAAGCTTTTCCAGGTGTTCTCTACCCTAAGGCTAACCAACGTGCGTAATTTCAAGAACTGCGATCGGGAGCAGCACCGGTTCGCAAACGGCGCATTTTGAGCGATTGCGCTACCTAAGATGGTAAAAAGCTTCGCGTGCGATTGTGTGTATTTTGCGTGCATGTGCGTGCTCAGTGCGTGCTCAGCGCGTGCAGTGCGTGCCCAGTGCGTGCAAGTGCATGCACCGCCCGTGCGCCGTGAGTGCGTGCCTCCGCCGATGCTCTCCTGCGTACGGATGCGTGGGATGCAGTCGGGTGCAGAGGATAGCGGCGCGATTCGGCCGCCTGCCCTCCCCGCTGTCTCGCACCCCTACGAAACAACCCGTGAGTGCGAGAGAGACCGAACAAGAGCGCTCCTTACCCAAATTTGGGGGATAAAGAATACTTCGCCCTGGGTAATGATCAAGACTCATTCATTCTCAGCGAAATTTGTACGAAAAATTCATCTGCACAAAAAACTGTAACGTCTCGAACAATATTGTACATAAGATTCAGTGTGCGACACCTGCACTCGCCGTGTGCCGGCGTGTCTGCGTGCCTGAACGCGGCGCACTGCCGTAGAGCCACCTGCAGCGGCGGAGTGCCACAGCGGTGATCTCGGTGTGCCCCTGTGGCACGCTGGCACGGGCAGCGTGCAGCGCTGTTTGGTCGTGTAGGTTTGTCAGCTGCTCTCTCCTAGGCACCGCTTACATGTGGCCTAGCGCCTGCGAGGTAGGCCAGCACCGGCCCAGGCGACCCCAGGCAGCTCACAACCCCCTATCCCGGACGGGCCCGGAGTCCGGAGCGCGAACAGTCACTCAGTTCCTGTTGTTGTTGTTATTCTTCGATCGGTTCCGACGGCGCTTGGCTGGAGACATCCCTCCGGGGTATGGCCCAGACCCGCGGTGGTCAGCACTCCCGACTTTGAGTGGAGCGATCCGAGTTCGAATCTTGGTTCAGTACGCCGCGCAGCGGTGCAGGGTGCATGTTTTGAGAACTGACCATGATGTTCGAATTTCTTTGAGCACCTGCTAAAGCCACGCTTGACCTTGCCCTGAGCTGTAGCGTAGCATCCAGCAGAGGTTTCTTTTTGGGCATTTTTGGAGCGGTGTTGGAGCGGGTACCAAATAAGCGCACTGACTACAGGGCGCTAGCTGCCCTCCGGGGAATGCACGCGTTGCCGCAGTGACCATAGGAGGTTTACTGTTGAGATTCAATAACTCCGGTGGGTCTGATTTCAAAGAGCCGTCGCGCTGTCTCTCTCGCACCGCCAGGGAACGCCCCACAGTGCGAGAGAGACAGCGCCCGAATGGCCGCCGGCCGCACTCGCCGTGTAGGGTAGACGCCGCCGGCCGCACTGTGTACTGTAGACAACGCACCGCCGGGCTTCAGCGCGCAGAGCACGCGGAGCAGGCCATTGACTTGACTTGACTTATAGGCTAGCAGGAAGCCCCGGCCCAGCCCCTGCAAGTCGCCGGTCGCCTCGTTCACCAAGTTCACTAGGTTCACGAGCTTCCACGTTCGCGGCTCACACCTCGCAATCGAAGTACCCGGTAGCAGCAGAGACAGGTACTCGTGCGCCGTGTCCCTTGAGGTCGTGTCCCCCCGGGGTGACACCCGTGGAAGCGGGGAAGGCGCGCCGCTCGCACTGCATGATGCACCGCGTGCTGAAACGATCCTGAAGTAAGGCTGGGCTGCTTCCCACGGGGACATCCGCTGAAACGAGCATAGGGGTGCAGCTGTGCTGTATTCTGTTGTCATGGTCGACGGCTGCTGAAACGAGCTTAGGGGCTCTCCTGGGCAGGTAATCGTGCGACAGCGGGCTGATTCCGAAGATTCTCTTCGTTCCTCTGTCTCTCTTGCACCCATGAAGTATCCCCTAGTATCCTGTTAGCGCCTGTGAGGTAGGCCTCGGCCCGGCCCGCGAGACACTGGTGAAGAGAGGGTGGCCTACCTCGCCCCTGTCGTCTTTGCAGGGGCAAGGTAGGCCACCGTCTCCACGCCGGTGTGTTGCGGCGCGCGGTGGTGGCCTACCTCACAGGCACTGGCTAAAGGGTGCACGCGACGACGGGCGGCTGCTGGACCCGGCTGGACCTCCAAGTTACATTGTAGGACCCAACCACTCAAACCTGAATTTTGATTAATAAAAAGGCACGATGGAGACCACACGAGACAGACGTCGCTATCGCCGGCGCCGCCAATACTTGGAAATGAGCAGCTCGCAGGATTCTTCATGACTTTTTAGACAGTGCACAGGCGGCCGCTAGCGCGAACCGCCGCCATTGGCTGTCGCCGAGCGGAAGGGAATACGACCCGTCGCCCCCTCCAAGGCCGGCGAGACGCACGGAACGACGCAGCCACGGCATTCTTTTCCCGAGCCATCTAGCGCCGTCCAGGACTTGCAGCGACCAGGCTGCACTGGCTCGCCTGGCTGCATCCAGCATGCGAGTCTTCACTTAAAATTAGTACAAATTCGGGGATTCCGAGATTGATTTCCGCGGTTGGTGCCAGCGGCTTGGCCCGTGGGGCCATTGGGCCCTGCTGCCTTCTGGCCCAGGGGCCTGGCGGCGGGCCCGGGCCGGTCGCGCCTTCAAGGGCAGTCTGCTTCGGTGACTGGCAACGCTGGACGAGGCTGGCCATAAAAGCCACCGCCACAGCCAACGGCAGCCCAGCCGCACCCCGGCAAGGGCTCAAGAGCAAATATTTGTCGTGCCACATCCTCTCTAGAAGCAAGCCTTTCCCACCCCATAGTGCCCTGGGCAGGTGCCACTAGCTGCCGATGATTACAGTTAAAAATTATTATTGTTTAAGACAACCATACACCTTCTTCGGTTTGGTAAGCGCTTGAATGAAGCGTAACGCTGTACTGCAGTTTCGCCAGTACACCCAGGCTGGTCACAGCCTGCTCCCGCTGCTCGCTCGCCGCTCCAAACACCATACGCGGCGGCAACACTGGCAGACAGTCGTAAAGCAGCCCTACCCGGTACCCGGCGCGCTGGCAGCAGGCCGAGCTGGGGCCCTCTGGTGCGTCTTCGCACCTCACACAGTTAGGTCCGGCGGCGCCTACCGAAATACACAACAGCGGCCAGCCCAGGCTGTGCGCGGGAGCCGAGGCCGCGACGCCCCCCCCCCCCCGCCCCTCGACCCCTCCTCAGGTCCAGTTTGCGTGGTAATAAACAGTGTCACTCGCCGCACCTCGATTCCGAAATTGGCACAATGCACGGAAGTCAACTGTCGAGATTCAATAACTCGGGGGAGGTCTGATTTCAAACAGTCGTCGCGCTGTCTCTCTCGCTCCGCGCCGGAACGCCCCACGAGTGCGAGAGAGACAGCGCCGGCATGTCCGCCGGCCGCACCGACGCCGCGTTCCGTAGACACGAACCGCCGGGCTGCAGCGCGAGAGCACGCGGACCAGGGCAATGACTTGACTTGAGAGGCTAGGAGGAAGCCCCGGCCCGGCCCCTGTCGTAGGGCTCCGCTCTCGGCTCCGCTTGCTTGTGGCAAGTCAAGTCAAGTCTAGCGCCTGCCTTGGCCTACCTTGCCCCTGGTTATTGCTATTGACGGCTGGACCACAAATGATCGTATGCCCTTCAGGCCGGCAATCTTTTCTCAAGTGACCCGAGACCCCGAAATGACTACAGACTGTCTCAAACTTGAATTTTGATTAATAAAATGGCACGATGGAGACCACACGAGACAGACGTCGCTATCGCCGGCGCCGCCAATACTTGGAAATGAGCAGCTCGCAGGATTCTTCATGACTTTTTAGACAGTGCACAGGCCGCCGTTAGCGCGAACCGCCGCCAGTGGCTGTCGCCGAGCGGAAGGGAATACGACCCGTCGCCCCCTCCAAGGCCGGCGAGACGCTCGGAACGACGCAGCCACGGCATTCTTTTCCCGCGAAATCCAACGGACAGCACAGCAACGAATAGATTTAGTCCGAGCCATCTAGCGCCGTCCAGGACTTGCAGCGACCAGGCTGCAATGGCTCGCCTGGCTGCAGCCAGCATGCGAGTCTTCACTTAAAATTAGTACAAATTCGGGGATTCCGAGATTGATTTCCGCGGTTGGTGCCAGCGGCTTGGCCCGTGGGGCCATTGGGCCCTGCTGCCTTCTGGCCCAGGGGCCTGGCGGCGGGCCCGGGCCGGTCGCGCCTTCAAGGGCAGTCTGCTTCGGTGACTGGCAACGCTGGACGAGGCTGGCCATAAAAGCCACCGCCACAGCCAACGGCAGCCCGCGCCTGAGACAACTTTTCGCGCTGTTCACGGTGTGTGGCCGCAACTCTGAGGCACGTGCAGCGCTTTTCCGTCGTGTGCATGGCAGCTGCCCTCTCGTAGGGCTCCGCTCTCGGCTCCGCTTGCTTGTGGCAAGTCAAGTCAAGTCTAGCGCCTGCGAGGTAGGCCAGGCCCGGCCCACAACACACCGCTGCAGAGATGGTTGCCTACCTTGCCCCTGGTTATTACTATTGACGGCTGGACCACAAATGATTGTATGCCCTTCAGGCCGGCAGTTCTTTCTCAAGTGACCAGAAATGACTGTCTCGGATTTTGATGAAAGTTGGTGATTTTGTTGCTTATGTACCGCTGTAAAAAAAAACCTCTGCTGGATACTACGCTACTACGCTACAGCTCAGGGCAAGGTCAAGCGTGGCTTTATCCGATGCTTAAAGAAATTCGAACAGTCAGAGAGGGAGAGAAAGAGGGAGAGAGATGCGAAGCGGTGCTGCGGAGATCGGCGACGACGACGGGGATCGCGGCGGCCTCGGTGACCACGACGGCCTCGGTGACCACGACGGCGAGCTGCTTGCTGCTGCTGCTACTCGGGCTGCGGGGCAAGGAGGCCGGCGGGACGACACCCTCCTGGAGCTGGAGAAGGGACAAGGACACACAGACAGGGTCCGCACCGTCCAGGCCGGTCGCCCCCACCCCCTCTCTTGCAGGTGTCCGTTCGTCGGAAGACCGTCCGCACCCCACGCGCTTCGTCCCGTCGTGCGGCCAGCGGGACCGCGACCCGCGTGCGCGTGACCCCTCCGGCTACTCCCACGCACAGTGTCGCGCGACGCGCCAAGGCCCCCCCCCCTTACCCCACCGGCCCTTCCGCGGCCCCAGTTCGAGTGGTAATAAACGGCGCGCCCAGCGAGTTCCCAATTTTTACGGCCGTCGATATGGGAGACTGCGTGATGCATTTTGCGCACAATCACACCAATCGTTTAAATAGTATGACAGGCTCATAGCTCATGATTAGACAATAATTTTGATACCAAGCAACACAAACATGTGACGATCGCGAGGTAGGCCACCGTCTCCACGCCGGTGTGTTGCGGCGCGCGGTGGTTGCCCACGTCACAGGCACTGGCTGGTGCACACGACGACGGGCCGCTGCTGGACCTTCTGAAGTGATATGTGTGGGACCCACTGACCCACCCCCACCCCCGATGACCGCAGGCCGACAGGCCCACGCTCCTTGGTCGCTGTGCGCGTGGCCGCGGATTTTGTTATTGTCCGCGGCCTGGTCCCTGGCCGCCCGTGCTGCATGCTGCATGCTGATGCCACGCCGGTCCGCGTCCAGCTCCCACGGCCGGGCATGATGAGCGGCGTGCTTGGCGCCTCGCGCTAGGCTTTGCCTGGCCGAGTCACCGCGACGTGGCCGCCGTGACCGGCATGACGGCGTCCCCCCGGAGGGCGAGAACAGGCAGCTTTGCAAAGCACAGGGACCTGCCGCGACTGATTCAGCACAGTGCTCTGTCGCTCCGTCTCTTTCGCACCCACGCGGAGCGCCTCACGAGTGCGAGAGAGACGGAGCGACGAAAACTACTCTTGGTATCAGTTTGCAGCCGGCTGGACTCGGACTCCGGCCGGGCCCAGCCTCCGCGGATCCCCGGCCAGACGGTACGACAGTACGGCAGGGGGTGGTTCCGTCTCCCTCGCACCCCCACGGCCGTACGGGGCGCCCCACGAGTGCGAGGTGGACAGAAGCACTGTTCGGAATCGGCGCCTACCGAAATACACAACAACGGCCAGCCCAGGCCGTTGCGCGGGAGTCGTGGCCGCGACTTCTTCCCCTCCTCAGTCCAAGTTTAATTGGTAATAAACAGTGAGTCACTCGCTCGCACCTCGCTCGAGTGCGACATTCGCACAATGCACGCGTTGCCGCAGTCGCCATAGGGAAGTCAACTTTTGAGATTCAATGACTCGGGCGAGACGACAAAGAGTCGTCGCGCTGTCTCTCTCGCACCGCAACGGGACGCCCCACGAGTGCGAGAGAGACAGCACCTGCATGGCCGCCGGCCGCACTGTGTACTGCAGACACGCAACGCCGGGATGCAGCGCGCAGAGCGCGCGGAGCAGGCCATTTGCCAAAGCAAGTAGCCCGGGCCGAAGACACCCGGAGCTGAAACCACGGTTTCCCGCAGACAGCGTTTTGAATACCTTTATATCAGCCATTAGGCTGCATATCAGCATTTCTAAATGCTAAAAAAAGTTTTTCTAAAGACTATAACACCAGCATCTTTAGATGCTACGTAATGTCAGGGAATATGTGGAAGCTCCAGGGCAGGCCGGGACCCGCCTGGTGGCTCTACAGAGCTCGCTCCGAGGCGCGATTGGGCCGAAGAAACCTGACGCTGAAACCACGGTTTCCCGCGACAGCGTTTTGAATGCCTTCAAATCAGCCCAATAGGCAGAATATCAGCATATCTAAATGCTAAAAAAAAGCCTTTCTAAAGACTATAACACTAGCATCTTTAGATGCTACATAAAATTTTCATGTTTTTTTGAAACTTGAAAATTTAGACTCTGTTAACTGTTACCGTCGCTCTGTCTCTCTCGCACCTGTGTGGTGCGCTCCATGAGCGCAAGAGAGACAGGGCGACGAAAACGGCCGTCGGAATCAGTCGGCATGACGGGAGCGCGGCCGGAAATGCGTGTGTGTGTGTGTGTGTGTGTGTGTGTGTGTGTGTGATTCTCGCTTGGTGCGAGAGGTCCCGAGATCAAATCCCGGCCGGAGTCACTCAGTCAGTCTGTCGCGCGTTCCTGTTGTTTTTCGATCGGTTTCGACGGTGCTGGCTGGAGACACCCCGCCAGGGTATGCCCGCCGGCCCCGCGGTGTAACGCGGTGAGCACTCCCGACTTTGAGTGCAGCCTGTGCAGTCCCTGGAGGTGCGCGTCCCTTCTCGGTGCGCCCGTCGCTCGGTGCGCTCCCCCCCCCCCCCCACCTCGACCAGTGGCGGAGCCAGCCTGCCGAGCTGGGGGGAGGGGCGCTGCTCTTTTTTTTTAGGAGATTGCCTACCTAACAGGGTAACGTGTACTGAGGGTGCCTACCTACAAGGCACTCAAGAGTGAAAGTGAAATTTATTTTTATTCCCCAACCCAGCATCATCGGCTCGCTGGGGTCGCGCGCTTCAAACTGAGTGCATTGGCACTCAGTTACTACGTGTGCCTCCATGTTCCCGTCCGGGACGGGCCGTCCCCGTGCCTTGCACCTCAGTCTCGTTGCTATAGGACACCCTTAGCCCCCACGAGTGTCATTATTTGCCGGCCGGCCGGCAAGACCCCCCCCCCCCCTTTTCCGGTCTCCTCGGATTTGGACGTTTCATAGGGGGAGGGTAACCGAGCGGGGGGGGGGGGACTGAGCCCCCCCTGAGCCCCACCGTGGCTCCGCCACTGACCTCGACCCCTCCTCAGGTCCAGTTTGCGTGGTAATAAACAGTGTCACTCGCTCGCACCTCGATTCCGACATTCGCACAATGCATGGAAGTCAACTTTCGAGATTCAATAACTCGGGGGAGGTCTGATTTCAAACAGTCGTCGCGCTGTCTCTCTCGCTCCACGCCGGAACGCCCCACGAGTGCGAGAGAGACAGCGCCTGCATGTCCGCCGGCCGCACCGACGCCGCGTTCAGTAGACACGCACCGCCGGGCTGCAGCGCGTGAGCACGCGGACCAGGCCATTGAGTTGACAGGCTAGCAGGAAGCCCCGGCACGGCCCCTGTCGCTCCCCTGAAGAGATCTGACTAGCCCTGAGGATCGCTGTTGGGTCTGCCAGCGTTGTGCTGATGATCGACGTTCGCAGAGACTCCTTTTCCCCTCTCGCGCATCCCGCGCAAGTCGGAGTAGAACTCCGCGTAGTCCCTGGACTCCTGGCAGGCCTCCAGGGCGACCAGCTCTGCGTGTATCGCACTCCTTGTGGCTCGGTGCGGCCGTCGCTCGGAGCGCCTGCCTACTCCAGCGCGTAGGCCGGCCCGCCGCGCAGCGCTGCAAGGTGGGCGCGGTCCTAGAACTTGAACTTAGAGGCTGGACCACAACTAATCGTATGCCATTTCGGGCCCGGCACTGCCATGGTTGCACTGCACAGCGCAAACAGGCTGTCCGTACTAAGGAAAGTGGTCTTCTCGGTAGGCCGGGGCACGGTAGGCCGCACCGCACTCAATTAGCAATGAGAGCAGCCTTTTGTCATACAACTCGAAACACAACGGCGGCCTCACGCTCAGGAAGGGCACGGCGAACCATGATAAATTCAGCGCACCTCAAGGGCGGAGTCGTTTCTCATAGCCTTCGCCTAGCCTGAGTGTTATTCAGAAGTCTCTGAGTGGTATTCAGACTCTAGAAAACCACTCTGTGTTTTCTGCGGCACTCAGATTTCTGAATGACATTCAGACATCAGAAAACCACTCAGAAATTATCCGAATGGCGCTCGGACAACAGAAAACGACTCCAAATTTTCTGAAGGCCATTTAGGATTCAGAAAATCACGCAGGAAATCCTTAATGCATTTACACCAGTAAAATGAGCAGCCCGGCAAAACCTTAAATGAGGCAGGATTCTTCTTGACTTTTAAGACAGTGCACAGGCGGCCGTTGGTGCGGACCGCCATGGCTGTCGCCGAGCGGAAGGGAATACGACCCGTCGCCCCCTCCAAGGCCGGCGAGACGCACGGAACGACGCAGCCACGGCATTCTTTTCCCGCGAAATCCAACGGTCAGCACAGCAACGAATAGATTTAGTCCGAGCCATCTAGCGCCGTCCAGGACTTGCAGCCACCAGGCTGCACTGTCTCGCGTGGCTGCAGCCAGCATGCGAGTCTTCACTTGAAATTAGTACAAATTCGGGGATTCCGAGATTGATTTCCGTGGTTTCAGCCAGCGGCTGGGCCCGCCGGGCCATTCAGCCCTGAGGCCTTCTGCAGCGTCACGCCAGTGCACCCAGGCTGGTCATAGCCTGCTCTCGCTGCTCGCTCGCCGCTCCAACACCAGACGCGCGGCGGCAACACTGCAGACGGTCGTAAAGCTACCGTACGCAGTACCCGCCACGCTCAGGTCGAGCTGGGGCCCTCTGGTGCCTCAAGGCAACACACACAGCTAGGCCTGGCGCCTACCGAAATACACAACAACGGCCAGCCCAGGCCGTTGCGCGGGAGTCGTGGCCGCGACTTCTTCCCCTCCTCAGTCCAAGTTTAATTGGTAATAAACAGTGAGTCACTCGCTCGCACCTCGCTCGAGTGCGACATTCGCACAATGCACGCGTTGCCGCAGTCGCCATAGGGAAGTCAACTTTTGAGATTCAATGACTCGGGCGAGACGACAAAGAGTCGTCGCGCTGTCTCTCTCGCACCGCAACGGGACGCCCCACGAGTGCGAGAGAGACAGCACCTGCATGGCCGCCGGCCGCACTGTGTACTGCAGACACGCAACGCCGGGGTGCAGCGCGCAGAGCGCGCGGAGCAGGCCATTTGCCAAAGCAAGTAGCCCCAGCCCGGCCCCAGTCGCTCTCCTGAAGAGATCTGACTAGTCCTGAGGATTGCTGTTGGCTCAGTCAGCGTTGTGCCGTCTTCTTCCTTGATAATGTTCGCGGAGACTCCTTCCTCCCTCATGCGCGGGGCGCGCAGTCCGATGTAGAACTCCTCGTAGTCCCCGCACCTCCCCGCTGCAGCTCCAGGCACTCCTGCAGCAGGTCCTGGATGGAGTCCTCCGAGGTATGGAAGCTGCCACGGCGCCGCGCGGCCCAGGCAGTGCTCCGCCGCGTCACGCACCGCGTCACCGCAGGTGCTTCCACAGCGCGTCCGGCCCGAGGGGCCGCTCCATCCGCGGCGCCTCGGGTCCACCCCCTCGGCTTCCTTCTGGCACTTGGATGATTCTCGCTTAGGGTGCGAGAGGTCCCGGGATCAAATCCCGGACGGGCCCGGAGTCCGGAGCGCGAACAGTCACTCAGTTCCTGTTGTTGTTGTTATTTTTCGATCGGTTTCGACGGCGCAGTACGCCGCGCAGCGGTGCAGGGTGCATGTTTTGAGAACTGACCATGATGTTCGAATTTCTATGAGCACTTGCTAAAGCCACGCTTGACCTTGCCCTGAGCTGTAGCGTAGCATCCAGCAGAGGTTTCTTTTTGGGCATTTTTGGAGCGGTGTTGGAGCGGGTACCAAATAAGCGCACTGACTACAGGGCGCTAGCTGTCCTCCGGGGAATGCACGCGTTGCCGCAGTGACCATATGAGGTTTACTGTTGAGATTCAATAACTCCGGTGGGTCTGATTTCAAAGAGCCGTCGCGCTGTCTCTCTCGCACCGCCAGGGAACGCCCCACAGTGCGAGAGAGACAGCGCCCGAATGGCCGCCGGCCGCACTCGCCGTGTAGGGTAGACGCCGCCGGCCGCACTGTGTACTGTAGACAACGCACCGCCGGGCTTCAGCGCGCAGAGCACGCGGAGCAGGCCATTGACTTGACTTGACTTATAGGCTAGCAGGAAGCCCCGGCCCAGCCCCTGCAAGTCGCCGGTCGCCTCGTTCACCAAGTTCACTAGGTTCACGAGCTTCCACGTTCGCGGCTCACACCTCGCAATCGAAGTACCCGGTAGCAGCAGAGACAGGTACTCGTGCGCCGTGTCCCTTGAGGTCGTGTCCCCCCGGGGTGACACCCGTGGAAGCGGGGAAGGCGCGCCGCTCGCACTGCATGATGCACCGCGTGCTGAAACGATCCTGAAGTAAGGCTGGGCTGCTTCCCACGGGGACATCCGCTGAAACGAGCATAGGGGTGCAGCTGTGCTGTATTCTGTTGTCATGGTCGACGGCTGCTGAAACGAGCTTAGGGGCTCTCCTGGGCAGGTAATCGTGCGACAGCGGGCTGATTCCGAAGATTCTCTTCGTTCCTCTGTCTCTCTTGCACCCATGAGGTATCCCCTAGTATCCTGTTAGCGCCTGTGAGGTAGGCCTCGGCCCGGCCTGCGAGACACTGGTGAAGAGAGGGTGGCCTACCTCGCCCCTGTCGTCTTTGCAGGGGCGAGGTAGGCCACCGTCTCCACGCCGGTGTGTTGCGGCGCGCGGTGGTTGCCCACGTCACAGGCACTGGCTGGTGCACACGACGACGGGCCGCTGCTGGACCTTCTGAAGTGATATGTGTGGGACCCACTGACCCACCCCCACCCCCGATGACCGCAGGCCGACAGGCCCACGCTCCTTGGTCGCTGTGCGCGTGGCCGCGGATTTTGTTATTGTCCGCGGCCTGGTCCCTGGCCGCCCGTGCTGCATGCTGCATGCTGATGCCACGCCGGTCCGCGTCCAGCTCCCACGGCCGGGCATGATGAGCGGCGTGCTTGGCGCCTCGCGCTAGGCTTTGCCTGGCCGAGTCACCGCGACGTGGCCGCCGTGACCGGCATGACGGCGTCCCCCCGGAAGGCGAGAACAGGCAACAGTGCTCCGCTGCACGTCACGCACCGCGTCCCGCAGACGAGAAGACTTAGAGCCTCGTTCTTAACGCCATTCGAAAGAGCGCACTTTTTTGGTTCAGAAGCACCCTTTTTGGACTTTTTTGGCCAGTAGGTTTACCGTGCCCATCTAGTACCAAACCCTCAAAACAGCCATTTTTTAGGGTTTTGAGCCTCTGCCAAACCCACGGTTCGGGTCAGATCCCGCTCCCGGGGGTTTCCGGCAGTTCGTATTGATGAAAGGAACCCACAAACTGAGTTTGGTTCAGTTCTGAGCAGGTGCTCAGCCAAGTGTTTTTCTTTTGTCTGAAGAACATGTCAGAACATTCAAAATTTCTAAATCTTTCTCAGGGTGTGAATCTGCCTTTAACAGGCAGTGGAACACTGCTCGTGGGGTACACTGACCACTGACAGTCAATGCACAAGTAGAAAAATGGGATGGAGTTCAATGAGTCTAAAAAGATGAAGTGACTGCAGTGACTCCAGGGCCTAGGCTCCCCTCCCTTCCTCTGTTATGTTTGAGTGTAGAAAAGATGGCAGAAGGGTCCTCTATTAAAATACACTGCCGTACTTGGTTGTACTTTAGTATTCTGACACAATTTGCTTCACAAATATTGCTAATACAATATGTGAATAAGTGCGGGCATTATAAAAAATATGTATATGAATAAATCGAAACAGTTACATGTTTGTCAAATGGCATTACGTTAGAAAACGCTGCAAGATTTCCACAGATTGCAATATTAAACTTGTATTAAAACTAGCATTTTATTTACTCACGTATAAAAGACCTGTAAAAATGATATTTGTATCATATATGTACACATAGCTTTTCCGTCTAGGTTCTCAATGAGAGTTTATGCGCCATTTGGAAATACATTATCTCCTTGCCTCTTTTGATGACAATGACAATGAATAAAAATAATGATACTTATAATAACAATGGGCAACTGATTGCCCAAATACAGTGTAAGTATACTCTTGCAGATTTTTACAATTCTAATTTTATCAACTATCTCATAACTGGGTTGGCATGATAGCGGCATTGAGATTAAAAATAAAGAATGTAAGTCTTTCCCTTTTCAATTTTCCCTGAAAGGGCGATACGAACATTTGAAACTCACAATTAACTTGAAACATTTCTTATTGCACAAACTGGAGCACAAGAAAACATGAACTCAGTATGTTACTTTAAGGAAATTGAATATTGCTGAGTGAATTTGCTGACTGCTTCTCGATCAATAAGAGGTTCATGGTATTTTCTCAAATGGGTCCTCATATTAACCTTTTGAACGCTAGCCCAAGACACATGACACAAAGGGCACTTCACTCTTGGCTTCTTTGCTCCTAACACTGGGAAATCACTCGGGATTAGGGCAGGCTCTGGTTTAAAAGGAACGCATGCAGCACTTCTTCCTTGCTTTATTGATGGTTGCACAATGTGGCCCTTCTTCGGAAACAGGATTGAGTTTTGGAAATACGGATCCTTGACTTCATCAGAAACATTTCCATTGCGATAAGCTTGCAGAAGACTTGGTTGATGAACAGCAACTAGATCTGAGAGGTCAGCATGCACTGGGTTTATCCTGTAACCATAATAGACACAGATGTACCTCCAGACGCACTGTTGTGTATCATCATATGAAACAGCTAATATACTTGCATGCAATTGCATTGTGGTGAAACACAGCCATAAGGAATCCAGTTGCTTGTACCAAAGTTACATGCCTCAGCCAAATTTGGACCCAAGTTCCATCCAGCATGTGCACAGTTAGGTAGAAGAACAATGCCTTCTCCTTGATATTGAATCACCTGCAAGAAAAAAATAAACATTAGGAAATAAGGCTGTGACGACTCTCAAAATACGGGTACTGGACCTATTATAAGGAGAGAGAACAATATAAGATGTCAGGACAATTAAAGTCAACAATGCAAGGTGCAGAAAAAGTCCAACAGAGATTATCTAGTTTCTCACCAATTCATAGGGAATATCTTCATCCTTCAAGAATTGCACTGTGGGGATAAAGTATTTGTGGTGTAATAGATTTCGGCACCACCTAAGATGACCAAAATTTCCTCTTTTCTGCAGTGCATCTGTCAGGCAGCTTACTGATGTAGGAGGAATCGTTATCCTGGCAAAAAAAAAAAAACACCATGTGCAAGTTATTTTTTGTTCAAAAAACTGCTGGATCTGCCCCTGAAAAAGGGTCATTTCAAATAAATATCGAATGATGTACAACGAACCACTGCATACCACAATTTGGGATATCCATGAAGAAGAAAATTGAAACTCCAAAGACTTAAATCCTCAACATGAAGTGGGAAAAAAGAATGCATGTCACCAAGGTAAAGTGCCGGATATGACACACCTGGGTAAACTGAGTTAAGACTAGACAGCATATTAGAGTGACATAGGTGATTCATAGCAAAATTAGCAGTGGTAAAAACAAAATCATGCTGGCTTTCTTCTATGTTAGGACAGTAAAAGGAGCCAGTATTATGTGATTTATCAAAGGTGAGGGCACATGAGTCGCATTGGCAGGAGAGATGAGAGGATGAATGCGTTACTTTGTCACATTCAAGGGACGCATTATAAGCCCTACTCCTTTCCTCCGGAGATGTAATGTTCTTCAGTGATTGGCGTTTCTCAAATGCCATCCTCAAAGATGCTGCTCGTTTACGTACAGTATTTACAGAATCTGTTTGATTATTGCAAAGGGTCACAGTTTGAACTGTGTCAAAAATGTGCTGCAAGATAGCCTCTTCACCATTCTCGAGTTCCTGCATGCTGAAAATTAGAGGTGAAATCATAGTGATACGCTTGTGAAAATTGACAAACTTTCACATGAGATATAGTACTTACCAGCAATTGGAAGAAACTTGAAAATTGGTTGTGTTACCTAATAAGGCTTCCACGTAATGTCTCTGTTCCGATGGAGAGGCTCGAGACGATGAAGTTCCATAGAGGTTTTTCACTGCTGGGTTCCGCGTGAGAAAAAATCGCAGAACGCTTTTGAGACACTTGACGGAGAACAGTCTCTTGAATTCATCCAAGGAGGTACACTGACTTGCACAGGATTCATCAAGCTTGATCTGAAATGAACACAAGAGTATGTGTAGAGAGGAACGGCATAAATCGACTATTTGATGAATTATGAAATATACCTTAAAGAAGCCATACTTTCGGCAATTGGCATCGACAAACTTTGAGTCGCAAAATGACTCAAAATTATTCAGATCATTTTCACCCAAGGTAAATATGCTTGCCATGGTTATGGTGGATGGAGCAGCGTCGAGTTCGAGTTAGAGTGGTTCGAGTTCACCAGCACGACTATATGAGAAATTTGCGGTGGTGTATGTGCGGCGTTTTTCCTAGGGTGTTTCCGACCCCAATCGTTTCATAAATAATAAATAAAAACATATTTTAAAATGAATCACGCATGGCTCTCGTTCTTGGCCTTCATTCAGTCCTATTTTTTGCCTGGCACGCGTACGCGTGGCCACGATATCTGACCGCCACTGTTTTCATAGACTAGTCGGAGCTGAAGCAGAAAGCAGAAGCAGAAGCCCGAGGTCAGGGCCGCATCTTGACCACTTTCATCTTCCTGCCTTGTTAACCTTTAACGGGAAAAAACTATGGGCTTGTATTAACAATATCCTTAGGTTCTGAGTATTCTGGTCTACTCCTACCGCGTGCCGCCCATGGTTAGAAAGCCAGCGCCGAGTTTCGGTTCCCGAGCCGAAGGCATTGTCGAGGTCCAGCCGGTTCTAGAGACTCTAGACTAGAGTGGTCCAGTCGTTGGCCCCCAGCAGTGGTGGCATTGCATCGTTTTGCATTCAGGCAACGGTCGATTTCTCTGTATAACTTTCCTGGCCTGGGCGATGGCGATGGCGAGGAGAGAACGCGTCAGGGAATGGAATACGTCGGCCCAGCCTTCCTCTTCTGAGTAAGTTGGCGGCAGCAGCGTGAATTTTCTAGGATACCTAAATTTTATCTCTTTTTGCAGATTCCTTTTCAAATAATAATGATGTGGAATTTCAGATTCTTCAATAAATGGATTGATTCTGTTCACAGATCTCCTATAGCTCTCCGTCTATCTCCTTCGCAGCTACGGGAGCTATGGGACTTTGACAACCAGTGTGGATTTGAAACCATGGGCGCTCCTCTGAGGAGCTGCTCTTGCACAGAAAGCGATGAAAACTTTCAAGGTAAGCCAGTTTCACCATAAGTTCTAGTGACAGAGTGACACATTGGCTAAGAATTGTGACATTTTACAGTGGATTTTACACTGTCCCATCTGTTTCAGAGTATCCTGCTATGTCAAGCAATGACCTAGACACATGCAAACAACGCATTAAGTACATGTGGAACAAAGCAAAATCACTTTTTGAAATATTCCGTGATCCCAAATTATCTCATTTGGGGTATCGCATGAGAGTGAAGAAGGACTTGCCCATAAGAGTGACACTGAGAATGGAGGACAATTTTTTCTTTGGATGGTGCGCGTATGCACCTCAAACAGGTCCTTGCTCCCATTTGTATGCGAGGAGCCCGGTTGAGCCCAGAGGATATTTGGGCGGACCTGCTAGCTTTTGTAACTGGGTAGCTAGTGGGCAAACCATATCCCTCACTAGGCCAACCAATGGCCTCTTCCGATATTCAGTGAGGCTTGAATGCAAAAATTTATCTAGTGGTGAGGAACTAGTTTGGAACTACGGGCGCCCAAAGATGCAGCCTGTTGACAGTGATTGGTTCAAGCAGGTAATTAATGTGAACTAGTGTTATGATCAGGGAATATTTTTCATCATGTGTGATGCTTCTTTTTTTTTTTTCATCACTTAGTGCTGTGTTTTAACGGAAAACAAAGTCTCGAGACGACAGGACAGAAGGCGTCAACTATGCGAATTCATACATGCAGAAAGATGTGTCCTATGTGGATTTCCATTCTCGACAAATAACAAGCTACGAAGAGTCCAGCGTAAGCCACATTTCATCAACAGTCATGCAGACTACCTTGGCAGCACCTGGGATGGATTGGGACAGTACCTGCAAGAGGAGATTACTTCAGCCCAGGTTCTGTCTCAAGCGGATCTCCTGAACGGTCTGCTGCTTTCTTTGACCAAGGATCTCAAATGGACAGTACTTCCTGCCTGTATTGTGATGAGCAACAGGTAATGCACCTCAAATGTTCCTTCCTTCAAGGAAATCTAGCAGTAATGCTAATTTCTGTTGACACCTGTTCTCATACTTGCAGGGATAAAGCTGCCTTTGCTGATTCTGGGGCTCTATTACAAGAGTTCAAAAAGAGGTGTGCAATGCTCAAAGCATTGGGCATTCTTGTGTTGAGAGGAACAGAGGAGGCCATCTCAATCGAAAACCTCAGTGTTGGCCACCTTCAGCCCATCACAAAGTCTGTATGGAGGAATTTACAGTGGAAGGACAATGCTCTGCCTGTTCAAGGCATATACTCAGCACACTCGCAAGACAAAACAAGTTCTGACCTTCAGTCACTCATTTTGACATTCTGCACGAACAACTTGAGCCAGCCTGACCAAGAATCTTCCTGGAGGACACTGTAGATGTAAACTGATTTGATTAGTTTGCCTGTTTGTTTCTTCAGAATCTATTTAATGTGTTTGCTTTTCATATTTTCATGTTACATTTTTCTTAAGGTGAGGCGTGGGTGACAATTTGTGCAAATATCATAAAAATGGTGAGTTAATTATTTCACTCGGTATTTTAATGTTTGATATCCCTCCATTAACTAAATTATGATCCAAAAGTCTTGTTACAAAACCCGTAAGTGAGTGGTTCATGTATAATGGATTGATATCTATGGGCCTTTGCTGATCACCCAACTCCTATAAATTTTGAACAAAAAATTTTTTCCCACTCTGACAACTGGCCACGCATTCTGTTTTGTTACTAAGCAAACAACGTAACAGATATATTTCAGATAACTGGCCATTTTCTCAAACCAGATAACTCATAGTGGTAAAAAATAATAACAGCTGATGTCAAATTAGTTAAGAGAAAATACAATTTTAAAGACTAGATTATACTTTTTGGATATTCGTTCATATACCAATGCTTACAGTCATAGCCAGACAGTCATACGCCCTTTGCTCTTGCATATCATCACATTCTCTAACAGAAGAATTCCTTGTCCATAAGCCATTTGTTTACTTTAGTTAGAAACTTCTTATTGTCCCCAATATCTTTAAGTGATTTCGGTAATTTGTTATACACTCGGGCTGCATGATCAGTAATTGATTTATTACTGGTGTGTTCTCAAAACACATTTTTAGCATTTCTTGTTTTGTAGCAGTGTTTCTCACTGACAGCAGTAAAATTTCCTAGCCCAAATATATTTAAAGCACTGGTATAGGTGCACAGATGGAAATGTGAGAATTCTGAGTTTCTTAAATAGTCCTCTGCAAGTCTTGGTATTTAGCGATGGACCATAGTACAGTAATCTTATAGCTTTTTTCTGTTTCCCGAAGATAGAGTCTGTTACTGTAATAGCACAAGTAGGGTTTCCCCATATTAGTGCTCCATATGTTAGGTGAGAGTGGACATTTGCATAGTAGACATAGTGTGCCTCAGATCTATTGAGAATTACCATCATGTTCAAGTTAAATATTTCTATCATTACTTGTACCGTTATTTTGTTTGAGTTCCTTTATGATCTTCCAAGTTTCCTTGGTCACATTGTTTGATTCTGATATTCTCCTACTGTTGGCATCTCTCATGTCCTTATTTGTTTGATTCCTTTAGTTTCTCCTAATCCTTTTTCTTTCTGTTTTAAGTTTTTCCCCATCTCCAATATTATTATTTATTGATAGATTAAGTAGTTCGAGTAGTTTTTCATATTCATTTCTTTCTTTAGTTTTAGGGATTTTTTTCTTTGACGGAGGTTTTAATTCCTTTGTCATATTTGGACATGTTATACTGAAGATATATATAAACGTACTTATGAATTCATTATAGGCCTCCTCCGTCATTGCTACTGATTACATTATCCCAACTCTCTTTGAGTAGCATTGCATTTAGATGGCTGATAGTGGTTTCATTTATTTTCCTTGTCAGGATTTTTGGATAGTTACACTCAGTTTCTACTCCATTAGGCCTAAATTCGAGTATCTGAGCATTGTGATCAGACACTAGTGGATCAAAATTAGTTGTGTTGATCTCATTTTGGAACCCCTCATTGAAGTTGATAATGATGTTATCAATACAAGTAGCAGCAGTGTCTGTTATTCTAGTTGGTTTATATGGTGAAGTGGAATTCACTAGTTTCTATGAGATCTCTAAATATATTTGACCTCCCATTTTTAGAGAGTATGACAATATTGAAATTGCCGCAGATGGCTGTTTCACTTCTGGCTGTATACAGTATTACATTTTGTAATGTATCCAGCCACATGCCGCCTCAGACAATCAGTGTAGAATTTTCTATTTCCACCCTGACCTCCCCTTTCAAATGGTAAAAAGGAAAGCTCTGTCAGGATTTTTCAGTTTCAATAGTTCCTATAAATTTGGATCCAAATGTAAGCCTGAGTTTTGGGAGAGAATAAAGACCAACTTTTTTAAAGGTATTCTGAACTTTACTAATTTATAAGTGCCACTCGACCAACATTTCTATTTCACACTTAAGAACTCTGTCCATATGTCTGATAAGCATGCCATACCGATCCATACATGTGATCGTAAGTTGGAGAGCAGCAGAGGAATGATTAGACTGAATATGCTTGACAAGTGCAAGCATGCGGTTAATGCCTCGAAAAGGGATTCCACAATCTGGACAGACGACACTTGGTTGAATTGGAAACGGAGCATACCACAGCCAGGATATCCCCCTTGTTGCCAATCTTTCGAAGCTCTCTAGGAGGTTCATCAGGTAAATAATCCTGTTAAACTCAATTGATGGTGGACGCATCTTCGATTCAATTGCCTCATCCTGAAACAGATGTGCCATAAGTGAGCTAAATGAAGTGCCATAAGTGAGCTAAATGAAATGCCATGACTACAGCCCATGACAAAAGAAGCTAAAATCGGTTAATACTAGCCTCCTCATCGTGTGTCTTGGCATTTGCAGAAAATACCCAGTTCTTGGGTTCCTCTTTCACAACATCCAGATTCATTTCCGATGAATGCATTGTCTCTTCACACTGAAATTAAACAAATGTCAAAAGTCAGCCAAATACAATGCCACTAGAATATTTACTCATATTATTATGAAATGAGTGTGAGACCTCGTATGCTTCTCCAGCCATTGCCAGCTCATATTGACCTTCAGACTCAGACTTCAGCTCCGCTTTGGCAATGTCAAAACTAATTTCCTGCGAAATAGGCTCATCAGATCCTTGAGTGATGGCGTTGGTGAATACTTCTCCGTCATATGGTTCTTCTTTGACAACATCCAGATTCATTTCCTGAGCATTCAAGAGAAGAGATAATTGTAAGACAGGCAGTTTACCCATAACTGACAGGACAGCAGACGCTTATAACTAGACATATTTGAGGTTATATATCGCGAGATTCCTTCAAAGGTTCGAAAACAAGAGTAAAGGTCTCAGACTCAAACTACGTTTTACCTGCCGTGAAGCGTATTTAAAAAAAAAACAAAAAAACAAAAACACTATATCTGGGTATGTCTGGAGAAAGAACACTTTCTGATTCCAGCGACTTTCACATTTCCTTAGGCATCGGCTGCTGCTGCTGCTCAACACAGCTGCTTATTCGCAGTACAACTCTTGCTTCTTCACACGAATACATAACCTCCCGAACTCTTTGATCACTGGTAGGCAAGTTTCTTAAGACCAGTCCTGCCGCATTACCAGGGTCAAAGCAGCCAGGTCAGACTGCAAAACTTATCGTGAAGGCAGCATGCATGGCTCAAGAATAAGGTGATGTAAGGAGAAACGAACTGCGAGGTCCAGCTCTACTTCACTTGCAGCAAGCTTGGATCACAAACGTATGTTTATTTCTGTTTGTGCGTAAGCAATGAGGTTGCTGCCGCATCTTTATGGCCTTAAAACAGCATATTTTTCTGCTACATTATATTTTAAATTTTGATGACTTTTCTTGTTTTGTAGAAGTCAAGAAAGTCCCTGATGTTTCTTGGATGGCATAGCCACTGCTTGTGCTTGTGTCTCAACCAGCCCTCTCAACTTTCCATGGCATTGCGAAGCTGTGACAAAAATCTCAACGACATTCCTACATCAACATCAGCACAAGGAAGGTAACTCGTTGCGTATCCAGCCACGTTGAATGGCTGTCATCAATGGCTTTCAAGTTTTGGGATGTAAATAGAAACTGATAGTAGTGTTGTTGTTTGTTTGTTGTTTATTCAGGAGTCTGTTCATTCCACCATGGCCTTCCGTTGTACGCTTGCTAAAGTTTGCTCAATTACCAGTTTCTACACGAGTATTGATGTTGTCTGCTCTTTCGGTAAGTACGCCTCTTATTACTTCTGTTGTTCTCAATTTCCTTCTGCTGTCTTCTAATCCATAATGGTTTGTAGTGATGTGACTTTGCACCACCTTCTTTTTGCAGGTAGGCAAGTCTCTTAGACACAGTCCTGCCGAATGACCAGGATCAAGAGAGCCAGGTCAGGCTGCAAAACGATTTGTGAAGGCAGCATGCATGACTCAAGAATCAGCTGATGCAAGGAGAAACGAACTACAAGCTCTAGTTCTCTTGCAGCAAGCTTCGATCACAAATGTAAGTTTATTTCTGTTTGTGAGTTAGCAATAAGGCTGCTGTCGCATCCTAATTGTCTGATGTCTTTTGCCCTGAGAGCAGCAAATTTTTCTGCCATATTTTTTTTTAAATTTTGACTTGAAGGACTGTGTAATAGTTTATGAAGTTTTGCTTTTATTAATGGATGGGCATGGCACATAGACAGCATGATAAATAGTTCATATTGAATGTACTCCAATTAATGAAAAACCTGACATTTTTATTTTCTTTATAAATTTTTCCAGAGTCTTTGCAGACTCTTTCTGATCATAGTGTAACAAACAGAAGGTTACTTTTACATAAAATTAACACAAATATAAATATTATATCAACAAATTATTGTGTTTTGGCTCTAATATACGATTGCAGAGAGTGTCAAACTTTTAATACAATTTATTTAGAGTTGATCCCTTAACTGTTGTGGAGAGGCAGTGCAATGCTTTTATCTCTGTGCACTCAAGATCTTTGAAGAGAAAGTATGATCAATTCTTCAAATTAATGTTATTAATGTCACAACCTTTATTTACTTCCCACCACCTGATTCCAACTTTTACTGGAAATGTAATTGGGTTCTCAAATTCCTTCTGCTGTCTTTTAATCCATGTCTGAGCTTTATCATTAAGTAAACTAAATGTACATTAAATATATTTCATGAGAATTTGTGGTAACTGGTTCAAAATTAATCCCGTAAATATGTTATTTAGCCGATGCTGCTGGATATTTTCAAATCTTCACAACTTTTGAATGTGTCTAAGCCATAATGGTGATTTTATCAACAGGTAACAGAGGTTCGTGTAAACCAGCCAGCATATCCACAGGCTTTTGGGAACAGAATGAACATGGCAACAATATTGTTGTATCACAGCATTTTTCTCAAGGTTTGTAAAATATTCCTGACAGAACCTAAACTTGCATTTTGTCATGGAAGCTTCGAGGTGATGTCACCAGGTATGCAGTCCCACCAGGTATAATTCACATCAGATATACACTATTTTATTTTACCCACATTCCCAACAAGTATAAATCCCACCAGATATACTGTGACTCAATTTATTATTTCATCATTGTCTCTTTTTGACACATTGTCTTCTTTATTAATAAAAATTGCAAATATTATACAGTAGTAACTGTTTAAGCTCAGTCATGTTGAGGAAATCTGGCTGAATCAGAAATCTGTTTGTATCACCTTGGATCATGTACTGAGTGGTAGAGGCCAAGAAACTCCATTTTGCTGAGAGAAGTGACAGATTAGATTGTGTGTTAGTTCTTGTGTATTTAGATCTGTATACTGTGAAACCTGAGTTCAAGTGGTGGAAACCGTTTTGAACCATTTACTGCTGTTTTTTTTTAGCTAGTCCAAAGTAGAGTTTCTAAAGTTATTGAAAATTGATGCTATTTATAGGTTTTCTGGGTGACTGCAGCAACCTTATATTTGGAGAGGTTCCTGTGTTTTTAACTGATTTGAATGTGCTGTTATGGCCAAAGAGCTTTTTGGTATTTTTTTTTCATAAATATGTATATATTGCAGTGAATGTTACATTGCATAGAGCCAACTGAGTCAGACAGTTACACGTCAGACAGTAGACTTCGACTTGTCTGCTGATAACAAGCATTTGCTTTTTTTTTTCTCTGTTGAACAGGTGAAACCCTTCGTATGCAGCTCTGGAATACAGATAAGTTTCCTGCTTAGTGTTGTACTGTTTGGGTGGCTTATGAAGATGAAGGCTTTCCGCTGCAAGTGACTAGTGAAGGTGCTTTGCTTTGTGCTGTCCCTGCACAGTTTAGTGAAGAAACATGAAGCCATTCTGTTCAGTTTTGTTGATTTCATGTGGAACAGCTGTTGCGTCTGACTATGGACCGAAGTTGACCGAAGTTTGTGTAGAGTTACATAATGAAATGACATGCCTTCTTTAATGTTTAAAAGCAAGTGTACATGCTTCCTTATTGATTCGAGTCAAAATTAATGTTTAATTTCCATTTAAAAGTTGAGTTTTGCTTAAAAACACTGTACTTGACATAAATCAATTTTTATCACCTAAACTATAGAATATTTAGACTTTATTTCTGTTGGAGAGGCTTCTTCTTGGTGTAAACAAAATGTACAAAAAATATCTTGGATGAAAATAACAAAGAAGTTGTTCAAAATTAAGAAAGCAAAACTCAAGAAGTTACCTGATGTTGGGCATATTTTCATTCTTGAATATCTATGGCCAGAGTTGTTTCAGATACCCAAATCTTGTCTTAAATGAAAGTGTGAGACACACTCACATGATTTCAGCTTGGAAACATAAAACTTTTTGATAAATACCCAGACTTTACAACCACAATAAGTGTATCATAACTCTATGTTACACTTTATCTAAATGAGAGCTTATTTAACAATCAATCTGCAAGGGGAATATTGATTTCGTATCAGACTAGGTCTCTGCACAGTTTGGTTGAAGAAACATGAAGCCATTCTGTTCAGTTTCTTTGATTTCATGTGGAACAGCTGTTGCGTCTGACTATGGACCGAAGTTGACGCAAAGTTTGTGTAGAGTTACTTAATGAAATGACATGCCTTCTTTAATGTTTAAAAGCAAGTGTACATGCTTCCTTATTGATTCGAGTCAAAATTAATGTTTAATTTCCATTTAAAAGTTGAGTTTTGCTTAAAACACTGTACTTGACATAAATCAATTTTTTATCACCTAAACTATAGAATATTTAGACTTTATTTCTGTTGGAGAGGCTTCTTCTTGGTGTAAACAAAATGTACAAAAAATATCTTGGATGAAAATAACAAAGAAGTTGTTCAAAATTAAGAAAGCAAAACTCAAGAAGTTACCTGATGTTGGGCATATTTTCATTCTTGAATACCTATGGCCAGAGTTGTTTCAGATACTCAAATCTTGTCCTTAATCAAAGTGTGAGACACACTCACATGATTTCAGCTTGGAAAACATAAAACTTTTTGATAAATACCAAGACTTTACAACCACAATAAGTGTATCATAACTCTATGTTACACTTTATCTAAATGAGAGCTTATTTAACAATCAATCTGCAAGGGGAATATTGATTTCATATCAGAGTAGGTCTCTGCACAGTTTGGTGAAGAAACATGAAGCCATTCTGTTCAGTTTCTTTGATTTCATGTGGAACAGCTGTTGCGTCTGACTATGGACCGAAGTTGACGCAAAGTTTGTGTAGAGTTACTTAATGAAATGACATGCCTTCTTTAATGTTTAAAAGCAAGTGTACATGCTTCCTTATTGATTCGAGTCAAAATTAATGTTTAATTTCCATTTAAAAGTTGAGTTTTGCTTAAAAACACTGTACTTGACATAAATCAATTTTTATCACCTAAACTATAGAATATTTAGACTTTATTTCTGTTGGAGAGGCTTCTTCTTGGTGTAAACAAAATTGTACAAAAAATATCTTGGATGAAAATAACAAAGAAGTTGTTCAAAATTAAGAAAGCAAAACTCAAGAAGTTACCTGATGTTGGGCATATTTTCATTCTTGAATATCTATGGCCAGAGTTGTTTCAGATACTCAAATCTTGTCCTTAATCAAAGTGTGAGACACACTCACATGATTTCAGCTTGGAAACATAAAACTTTTTGATAAATACCAAGACTTTACAACCACAATAAGTGTATCATAACTCTATGTTACACTTTATCTAAATGAGAGCTTATTTAACAATCAATCTGCAAGGGGAATATTGATTTCATATCAGAGTAGGTCTCTGCACAGTTTGGTGAAGAAACATGAAGCCATTCTGTTCAGTTTCTTTGATTTCATGTGGAACAGCTGTTGCGTCTGACTATGGACCGAAGTTGACGCAAAGTTTGTGTAGAGTTACTTAATGAAATGACATGCCTTCTTTAATGTTTAAAAGCAAGTGTACATGCTTCCTTATTGATTCGAGTCAAAATTAATGTTTAATTTCCATTTAAAAGTTGAGTTTTGCTTAAAACACTGTACTTGACATAAATCCATTTTTATCACCTAAACTATAGAATATTTAGACTTTATTTCTGTTGGAGAGGCTTCTTCTTGGTGTAAACAAAATGTACAAAAAATATTTTGGATGAAAATAACAAGGAACTTGTTCAAAATTAAGAAAGCAAAACTCAAGAAGTTACCTGGTAATGGGTATATTTTCATTCTTGGATATCTATGGCCAGAGTTGTTTCAGATACCCAAATCTTGTCTTAAATGAAAGTGTGAGACACACTCACATGATTTCAGCTTGGAAACATAAAACTTTTTGATAAATACCCAGACTTTACAACCACAATAAGTGTATCATAACTCTATGTTACACTTTATCTAAATGAGAGCTTATTTAACAATCAATCTGCAAGGGGAATATTGATTTCGTATCAGACTAGGTCTCTGCACAGTTTGGTGAAGAAACATGAAGCCATTCTGTTCAGTTTCTTTGATTTCATGTGGAACAGCTGTTGCGTCTGACTATGGACCGAAGTTGGACGCAAAGTTTGTGTAGAGTTACTTAATGAAATGACATGCCTTCTTTAATGTTTAAAAGCAAGTGTACATGCTTCCTTATTGATTCGAGTCAAAATTAATGTTTAATTTCCATTTAAAAGTTGAGTTTTGCTTAAAACACTGTACTTGACATAAATCAATTTTTATCACCTAAACTAAAGATAATTTAGACTATTTCTGGTAATAATGCAGATCGAGCCTGAAGACCTGGCATCACTCTACCGAGCTGGGAATTTGCATTTCTTGAAGGTATTATAGTTGAGCAGGAAGTGTTTGAGTGTGTATTGCTATGGTTATGAATAAATGTATAAGCATATCTGCATGATAAAAGTTGAAATGCTACATCCACGTGCGTTTGAAGTGTAGGTTGCAAAAAATTAAAAAATTAGTTACAAACAATTATTTTATTCATTTTGCTATGCAGATTACCATGAATCAACATTTTAAATAATGAAAAGACATTTTACTCGCCTACCACAGATGATGTACACATTGAGAAACTCAGGCAGAGTTCCAAACTTCAATATCTCCCTACGTGTCATGAAAATTGAATCTTTAATTCAAAATTAATTAAGGGTTAAGAACTTGCAATAATTTCACTAAGAATTAGCAGATTATTAAGCTTTATAGATTAGAAATAAATTTAAAAAAAAGACATTTCATAATTTGATGTGCCAGATAATATTGTTATCGGGAAATCATAACACAAATTTGACTTAGAGACATATCTACATTAGCAAAAGACAGAATGGGATCCAGAAAGTCATCCAGATCAGAGACAGAATATAAGTTAACACACATCTATTCAAGAAAATGATACAGGGCCTCTCACCTTCAACAAGTGCACTATGGTGGACATTATCAGAATACATAGAAAACTAGCGGACATTAGCTACAGGATGTGTTTTTATATTTATCTATCTACTTCATCCAAAAATTGAACTAAAGAAACATCAGAGTAAATAGAATATTAGCAGACATAAGGTTAAGAAAGAAGACAATTCGATTCATAAAACACATCTATGAATTGCGCTCATAAATTGTTAAACTACACAGAGTTTAGAACTTGCAATAATTTCACTAAGAATTAGCAGATTATTAAGCTTTATAGATTAGAAATAAATTTAAAAAAAAGACATTTCATAATTTGATGTGCCAGATAATATTGTAATCGGGAAATCATAACACAAATTTGACTTAGAGACATATCTACATCAGCAAAAGACAGAATGGGATCCAGAAAGTCATCCAGATCAGAGACAGAATATAAGTTAACACACATCTATTCAAGAAAATGATACAGGGCCTCTCACCTTCAACAAGTGCACTATGGTGACATTATCAGAATACATAGAAAACTAGCGGACATTAGCTACAGGATGTGTTTTTATATTTATCTATCTACTTCATCCAAAAATTGAACTAAAGAAACATCAGAGTAAATAGAATATTAGCAGACATAAGGTTAAGAAAGAAGACAATTCGATTCATAAAACACATCTATGAATTGCCGCTCATAAATTGTTAAACTACAATTTCATCGCCAAAAAAGTCATGTTGCACAAATCTACACGTAAATTCATGTATAACAATCTTATAGGTAAAAATCATGTCACCAAAATCTAATCAGAGAAAGGCAACGTAAATTAAAACAATGTATCCAGTGGCAATTTGGGCTCACTGGCAAGAAGCAGTGCAGATTGATATTCTTGAACTTTTTTTTTCTTTTTAGTGCAGTGTCAGAGGCAACAGAGATGCAACAATCACAAGCTGCTAGTGGGGCCATTAAATTGTACAATGCTTGCAACAAGAAAAATACAATAAGAAAAGTACTCGGTACAATATCCTACAAGAAACACGCATATCAGAGAAACTTACTAATAACAGAAATGTGTTTCCATTTGTACGAGTTTGGGAATAATGAAGGTCTCAAGATGAAAGCGACAAGTGCAACGGAGGAAAAGGCCCCTGGAAGGGAGTCAGTCACTCTTATACCCATAAGGGCACAGACCACAACGTCATTAATTAATCACACAAGCATGAAAAAAAAAAAAAAAAAAAAAAAAAAAAAAAAAAAAAAAAAGAGACTTACCAAGGAATATCCGACACAGGACACCACGCCTATGATGCCTGCAGCGACGACCAACATGTCGGTGAGTCTCCCGAACGCTACCACCTAGGACAGAAAAGGATTCCTTGAGAAACAGGTGTGGCAATCTTGTGATACTGGAAGATAATTACGCATATTGAGGGTACTTAACTGCCACGCTGAGACTCTTCATATTTTTCTGAATTCTTCGGAACTTTTCCCATGGCCGAATAGGTTAGGTCAGTCGTGGCGTGTGCCCGGTACGAAGAGAAACGTCAGCGGCACACCACAAGCAAGACTGATAGCCTGTCGTACCGTGCACTACCAGCGAGACGAGAAAAACCGGTTTCCACTTGACAATTGGACTGTAAAAAAAAGAGGCTGTAGCGGAAGCAGAGCAGGCAAAAAGCAAAGGTTTCGAATTTACAAAACAAATTCACAGGGACAGCGAGAGGGGGGGGGGGGGGGGGGGGGGGGGGGGGGGGGGGGGGGGGGGGAAGTAAATTGAAGAGTGAAGAAGTGAAGAAGAAGAGTAGAACAAGGCTCTGCCGAAACAAAGAAAATCAGATGCACATTGAAATAATAGGTTATAATTATACAATTTCCGCGTTTCATTCTGATTTGAACCATAAAACTGGACACACAAACCTTTATTTTTATTTATATCATTCAAACAAAGAAGTATGTACGATTCTTGTCCAAAATATCACCAGGGCTAGCCCGGTACAGAGCGCACTGAGTGGCAAGGTGCGCGAAAATTTTTCGAATGCGGAGGCAGACCAGTGGGTCCGGGGGTTTTGTTCGGGTAGACGGACATGTTGCGGTGCCTTACTGAGTTACAGGAGTCTTTACCACATCTCAAAAAAAATTCCTGTAACTCAAGGTCAAGAAAGGGGGGAAAAAAAAAGGAAGGGGAAAAAAGGGGGGGGGGGGGGGGGGGGGGGGGGTGGGGGGGGGGGGGGGGGGGGGTGGGGGGGGGGGGCGGGGGGGGGGTGGGCGACTTATGCGTTCTCAAACGCTTGAGACTAGTGTCAAATCCTCAGCCCCCATCGCCGATACCGAATTCAAACCTCCACGCGCTCTTTGCCGTTCAATAGAAGTTCTGGTGAGGGCGTGAACCGGGACGGCCTCTAGGTTTGAAATCCGACGACAAATTGACTGCTGCAGCCAACCCAAGTCTGTTTGTTTGGTACCCCCAACTGGAACTTGAAC